>CP092867.1:116123271-116179724 GCA_030710605.1 Cordylochernes scorpioides
TATATATATATATATATATATATATATCATTAATTTGTAAATAGTTCGTTCAGTCATATTAGTGTTTGTGAGGCAATAAAGGTTTTATCTCTCACTTAATGGATCTCGGTGACCTGGAGTTGTTGTAAGAACATAGAGACACAACAGCATATTTTTTGCATATTTTTCTTTTTAGAAAGATTCATTTGTTTAGGTTTGATTTTTGTAGTTTTTTATGAGGTTTGGTCACGTGCTTGGGACCCTATAAAAAGAAGGCGCGCGGAGAGATTGGGAGTCTGCAGTTTAGGAGAGCGGAACAAGGAGCTCGAGCTCAAGAAGAAAGGCAGAAGATAAGGCCTGAAGCACAAATTAAAAGGCAGAAGATAAGGCCTGAAGCTCAAGTTAAAAGGCAGAAGATAAGGCCTGAAGCTCAAGTTAAAAGGCAGAAGATAAGGCCTGAAGCTCAAGTTAAAAGGCAGAAGATAAGGCCTGAAGCTCTAGTTAAAAGGCAGAAGATAAGGCCTGAAGCTCAAGTTAAAAGGCAGAAGATAAGGCCTGAAGCTCAAGTTAAAAGGCAGAAGATAAGGCCTGAAGCTCAAGTTAAAAGGCAGAAGATAAGGCCTGAAGCTCTAGTTAAAAGGCAGAAGATAAGGCCTGTAGACTGGAAATAGTTCATTTTGTATTTTATCTCATTGTAGAATAAAACTCATAAGTTTGGAATCATCAAAGAAGGCTGATCATTTCCTCCAGAGTAACACCAGCCTATCGCTATAACAATTATTCATCGGTTTATTAATTTACCCAATATTTAAGTATCTAAATTTTTCTAATACTTTTCAGTTTCCAATATTTCTGGTGAGCCGGACGCGATAGGTTTGGTGGTGGAATGGAGGTGAACAAAAGACGTCGTAGGGCGGCGAGAGGTACCTTTACAAAATTAATTAATGATTTAAATATCGAACTGAAAGAGCCTTCAATTGATAGTATAAGGGTGGATGCAAAATTCAATAGGCTAGAGGTTCTCTATGTAGAACTTACGAATCTAAACGAGCTATGCCAGTCAGTCATATTAGCCAAAGATGAGGCTACTGACGAAGAGATTGATAAGGAATTTCAGGAATGTGAAAAATACATCCAGGAGAGATTTATTATGGAGAAAAAAGTTAAGGCTTTGCGTGAGCAAGCAAAAGGTGATGCTATCTCAACCGTTAGTGGAGAAGCTAAATTAAATATAAAGCTACCAGAGTTGCAATTGAAGGCATATGATGGCGCTCTGGAGAACTGGTTACCTTGGTGGGCGCAATTTTCTAAGATACATGATAATGAAAACTTGACTAACAGCGACAAATTTTTGTATCTAAGACAAGCCCTTGTGCCTAATACAGAAGCCTACCGAGTAGTAGTGGGTTATCCAGTTACAGGGGAGAATTATAATTTGGCTATACAGTCCCTCCAGGAACGGTTTGGCGATGCAAATATATTAATAGAACTCTATGTGAGACAGCTTTTGAATTTGGTTATTGCTAACGTCAGAAGGGAAAATAGAAATTTAAATAATTTATATGACGAACTAACAAGTCACTTAAGATCGTTGGAAACCCTTGGGATAGATCCTCAGACCTCTGGTATTTTTTTGTACCCTCTGGTGGAATCATCTTTGCCATCGGATATTTTGAAAATATGGCAGCGACATCCTGCTGCAGGTTATGGCCAAGAGAAGAGTAAGATGGAAAACACACTGGATAGGACTAGGGCGATACCAGAGAGGTTGGAGGCGTTGATGGATTTTCTGAGAGCAGAGGTAAAGAGTGCTCAGAGGTTGAAATTTATAGAGAAAGGGTTTAAATTCGAAGAGCCTCCTAGGAAATCATATAATGTAGAGCCAAAGAGATGGAACAAGTTTAAACCTACCACAGTGTCTGGTTTGTTTGGTGGCCAGACTACAATGAAATGTTGTTTTTGCGATAGAAGCAATCATGAGAGTCACCAATGCCGCTTTATTATGGGAATGTCATCAAGTGAAAGGAATGAAAAAATTAGGAATGCACGGCTTTGCTTCAGGTGTTTACGAAGAGGACACCTTGAAAGACGGTGTAGAGTGAGCCTTAAGTGTAGGAATTGTGGTAAAGACCACTTGGACATTTTCTGTAGAGGGAATTCTTCACGAGGGATAGTTGACCAGGATAGGAGAGAAAACTTAAGGGAAGATATGCCAGAGCCGGTAGCGTCTCTTTCAAATCAAGCCTGTACGGATCAAGTTTTGCTGATGACAACTGTGGCTCTATTGAGAGGTAAAAATGCTTCGAAAAATGTAAGAGTTATTTTTGACAGTGGAAGTCAATACTCTTATGTGAAGCAATCTCTAGTTAAGTATTTGGGACTAGAAAAACTGGGAGAAACAACGATTGCTAAAAGTCTGTTTGGCGGTACAAGAATAGCAGAAGAAAAGCATGGAAGCTATATCCTGGTCTTGGAGGAATTAAGAAATAGAGGAGAACGGATACAGATTGAGGCTCTGGGCCAGCATAAAATTTGCAAGAATATACCTCCTTTGCCGAGAGGTGATTGGTATAAGGAGCTGAGTACGAGGGGTATAGGCATTCCTTCTGATAATTTTAGAAGAAAAGATATTGATGTCCTGATCGGTGCTAACTATTTGGGCTTGCTTCTGACGGGAAGGATTGAGCAACTGGATACAAGCTTGACCGCTGTGCAAACCAGATTAGGATGGACGTTGATGGGCAATTCGCCGATCATTGACAGAGGGGGACAGGTACAACAAGCGTTGAATTTGCTCACAGTCCATAATGATTTAAAAGAGCTATGGGACCTGGAGGTATTAGGCATAAGAGATCCGATAGAAACTTGTTCCAAAGAGACGAAATATCAAGAGGTAAAAGAAAAGTTTATTGACCAAATTCAGAGACAAAAAGATCGAAGATATTCTGTGGGATTGCCTTGGAGGAAAGAAGTGACAATCCCAGATAATTATCATCTAGCGAAAAGAAGGTTGGAGATTAGCACCAGGAGAGTTACTCTGCAAAATAAATTGTTTGAATATGATCAGATCTTTAGAGATTGGTAGGATGAAGGACTTATTGAACGAGTTGATGAAAGTCCACCTAAAGTGAAAGGATATTATTTGCCCCATCGCCCTGTATTTAAGATTGAGTCCAAGACGACGCCAATACGACCGGTGTTCGACGCTTCCTGTCAAGGACGCAATGGACTCTCTTTAAATCAATGTTTAGAGAAAGGGCCGAATCTATTGGAAAGAATCCCGGAAATAATGATAAGATTTAGGGAAGATAAATTTGGGGTGTCAGCAGACATAAGGAGAGCTTTTCAAATGATAACCATTAGAGAGTCAGATAGAGATTACCTCAGATTTCTTTGGTGGAAAGAGGCAAATGATGGAGTACTGATGGCCTTTAGGCATAAAAGACTTGTATTCGGCTTAAATTGTAGTCCGTTTGTACTAAGTGCCGTAATTGAATACCATCTTCAAACTGTAAAGGGTCCTCAAGAAAAGGTGGCAAAGATGTTGGCTCAGTCTTTCTGCATGGATAATTGTGTTGCCTCTCTGGAAACTAAGCTAGAGGTTCAGGAGTTTCAGAGGACGGCCATTGAAATTATGGAAAGGGCTAGAATGAGTTTTTGAGAGAGTGGGAGTATTCATTTGAGGATAACCCGAGAGAAAAGGCTATTACAAAAATACTGGGTGTCGTTTGGAACAAAGGGGAAGATATATTGAAGTGTGATTTCCCCAAGGATCTGAGCCTCCCTTCAAGATTGACAAAGCGACTGGTGCTGTCAATAGTCCAGCGGATATTTGACCCACTTGGCTTTTGTGCTCCTGTGTTCGTGGGACCAAAATTATTGTTGCAGCGATCATGGGGGTTAAAAATAGGCTGGGATGCCCCATTACCTGTGGGGATGGCTCGCGAGTTTCAAACATGGTATGACCAAATAAAATTTATTGAATTAATAAAGATACCCAGGCATATGTGGAACGATCATGCTTTCCCCACCGGAGTTCACATTTTTTGTGATGCCAGTCAGTTAGCTTACGGAGCAGTGGCTTATTTAAGGAGCGAGGTACAAGGGAAAATTGTTTTAACTTTAATATGGAGTAAGGCTAGATTGGCTCCTACAAAAAGGATGACAATCCCTCGCCTGGAATTGATGGCTATGGTGCTAGGCGCGAGATTGGCCAACTCTATTCAAGCTGCTTTGAAGAGAAAATGTGAAATGACTCTTTGGTCTGATTCTTCTACGGCCTTGAGCTGGATAAAGAAAGAGATTGAATGGCGGGTTTTCGTGAGAAAGAGAGTCAGAGAAATTCAATCCACTACCAATTTGAACGATTGGAGGTTTGTGCCAGGACATTTAAACCCGGCCGATCTTTTGTCGCGAGGGTGTTCTCCATACCAATTTGTGCGGAGTAGATGGTGGGAGGGCCCTGAATGGCTGAAAGAACCAAAAGAGTTATGGCCTATATCGGAGACCTCTACAAGTCAGCGCGAACTGGGTTCCGAGGAGGAAATAGTGGAAGTCAATATTAATTTGAATGTGGATTGTAATGATTGGTTGTTGACTAGAAGATCGGATTACTCTCTTAACATCAGAATTATGGCCTATGTTATAAGATTCATAGGGAAACTTAAAAGACAGTCTACGGAAGCAGTTCCTCTAAAAGTTGCAGAATTGAATTTTGCAGAAAAGAAGCTTGTAACAATGATTCAAGAAATAGTTTCTATTGAGAAATCGAGTTCCATCAAAAGCTTGAAGATCTTTAAAAACTCTGAGGGTCTGTGGTGTGTGGAAAGCAAACTTTTACATGGACAAGTCCCCGAAGAATTCAAGACTCCAGCCGTTCTACCAGGAGATCATCCCTTTGTAGAACAACTAATTTGGGAAGTGCATCGAAAGAATGGTCATGCAGGGGTGCAGTTCATTTTGTCAATCTTAAGAGAAAAATTTTGGATAATTAGGGGAAGGAAAACTATAGGGAAAATCATTAACGGGTGCATTATTTGTAAAAGATTTAGGGAAAAGTCTCTACAAAGACCAATGGCAGCTTTACCGGAGAGCAGAATAGGACTCGGGAAACCATTCCAAACTACGGGGGTTGATTTGTTGGGTCCTCTTTATATGAAGGATGGTGGTAAGGTATGGGTAGCCGCCTTTACCTGCGCGGTCTATCGCGCCATACATTTGGAATTGGTCAAGAATTTAGAGGCAGGAACTTTCATGATGGCCCTGCATAGATTTATAAGTCGAAGAGGACGTCCCGAGAAAATATTTAGTGACAATGGCACCAATTTCTCAAAGCTTAATAGAGTGTTCAAAGATTTTAATTGGTCTAAAATTGAAAAAGAATCTTCAAATAAAAGAATCCATTGGGTTTTTATCCCCCCTGCTGCGCCTTGGTGGGGAGGATTTTGGGAGCGTATGGTGCGGACGATGAAACAAATGATGATTAAAATGTTGGGTCATCAGAAGCTGAACTATGTGGAATTGCAAACTGTTTTATGTGAGATAGAATATCTCATCAATAATCGTCCTCTCACCTATGTCTCTGAAGACGACAACGATCTAAAGCCCTTAACACCCAATGAATTTCTGCAAAATGGCCCAGAACCTAGCTTCCCGGAACTGGAAAACTTAAAACCAGAAATGCTGCATGCTAAATATAAAAGATTAGGGCAACTAAAGAAAGAATTAAAGCAAAGATTTTTAAAGGAATATTTAGGCACTCTAGTTCAAAAATAAGAAAATTTTGATAGAAGACAACTAAAAATAGGAGATATTGTGTTGATTGGTTTAGATAATGTTAAAAGAATGTTTTGGCCCAAAGGACGCATTGTAAAATTTATTGCGGGAAAAAAAGACGGGATAGCAAGGGTGGCTCATATTAGAACTTCCACAGGTACCTTGGTCAGAGCAATACAGCGATTATATCCGCTAGAAATTACATCTAATGTGGGGGAAAACCAATCTGACCATTTGAGTCTTAAGCCCATTTCGGTTGGTACATCGAGGAGAGAGCCAGGGATAGTTCCCGAAGTTTATAAAAACAGATATGGTAGAGAGATTAAGAGATCTGAAAAATATATCCCTGGATAATGTAACCATTGTATAAAATTAATTTTGACAATTATTATTGTAAAAATTTGGTGGGAGGATGTTGAAATTGGTTGGCATAGTTTTTGCATAAGTTTTCTTTGCATGTTTTTTTTTGCATATTTTTCTTTTTAGAAAGATTCATTTGTTTAGGTTTGATTTTTGTAGTTTTTTATGTGGTTTGGTCACGTGCTTGGGACCCTATAAAAAGAAGGCGCGCGGAGAGATTGGGAGTCTGCAGTTTAGGAGAGCGGAACAAGGAGCTCGAGCTCAAGAAGAAAGGCAGAAGATAAGGCCTGAAGCACAAATTAAAAGGCAGAAGATAAGGCCTGAAGCTCAAGTTAAAAGGCAGAAGATAAGGCCTGAAGCTCAAGTTAAAAGGCAGAAGATAAGGCCTGAAGCTCAAGTTAAAAGGCAGAAGATAAGGCCTGAAGCTCTAGTTAAAAGGCAGAAGATAAGGCCTGAAGCTCAAGTTAAAAGGCAGAAGATAAGGCCTGAAGCTCAAGTTAAAAGGCAGAAGATAAGGCCTGAAGCTCAAGTTAAAAGGCAGAAGATAAGGCCTGAAGCTCTAGTTAAAAGGCAGAAGATAAGGCCTGTAGACTGGAAATAGTTCATTTTGTATTTTATCTCATTGTAGAATAAAACTCATAAGTTTGGAATCATCAAAGAAGGCTGATCATTTCCTCCAGAGTAACACCAGCCTATCGCTATAACAATTATTCATCGGTTTATTAATTTACCCAATATTTAAGTATCTAAATTTTTCTAATACTTTTCAGTTTCCAATATTTCTGGTGAGCCGGACGCGATAGGTTTGGTGGTGGAATGGAGGTGAACAAAAGACGTCGTAGGGCGGCGAGAGGTACCTTTACAAAATTAATTAATGATTTAAATATCGAACTGAAAGAGCCTTCAATTGATAGTATAAGGGTGGATGCAAAATTCAATAGGCTAGAGGTTCTCTATGTAGAACTTACGAATCTAAACGAGCTATGCCAGTCAGTCATATTAGCCAAAGATGAGGCTACTGACGAAGAGATTGATAAGGAATTTCAGGAATGTGAAAAATACATCCAGGAGAGATTTATTATGGAGAAAAAAGTTAAGGCTTTGCGTGAGCAAGCAAAAGGTGATGCTATCTCAACCGTTAGTGGAGAAGCTAAATTAAATATAAAGCTACCAGAGTTGCAATTGAAGGCATATGATGGCGCTCTGGAGAACTGGTTACCTTGGTGGGCGCAATTTTCTAAGATACATGATAATGAAAACTTGACTAACAGCGACAAATTTTTGTATCTAAGACAAGCCCTTGTGCCTAATACAGAAGCCTACCGAGTAGTAGTGGGTTATCCAGTTACAGGGGAGAATTATAATTTGGCTATACAGTCCCTCCAGGAACGGTTTGGCGATGCAAATATATTAATAGAACTCTATGTGAGACAGCTTTTGAATTTGGTTATTGCTAACGTCAGAAGGGAAAATAGAAATTTAAATAATTTATATGACGAACTAACAAGTCACTTAAGATCGTTGGAAACCCTTGGGATAGATCCTCAGACCTCTGGTATTTTTTTGTACCCTCTGGTGGAATCATCTTTGCCATCGGATATTTTGAAAATATGGCAGCGACATCCTGCTGCAGGTTATGGCCAAGAGAAGAGTAAGATGGAAAACACACTGGATAGGACTAGGGCGATACCAGAGAGGTTGGAGGCGTTGATGGATTTTCTGAGAGCAGAGGTAAAGAGTGCTCAGAGGTTGAAATTTATAGAGAAAGGGTTTAAATTCGAAGAGCCTCCTAGGAAATCATATAATGTAGAGCCAAAGAGATGGAACAAGTTTAAACCTACCACAGTGTCTGGTTTGTTTGGTGGCCAGACTACAATGAAATGTTGTTTTTGCGATAGAAGCAATCATGAGAGTCACCAATGCCGCTTTATTATGGGAATGTCATCAAGTGAAAGGAATGAAAAAATTAGGAATGCACGGCTTTGCTTCAGGTGTTTACGAAGAGGACACCTTGAAAGACGGTGTAGAGTGAGCCTTAAGTGTAGGAATTGTGGTAAAGACCACTTGGACATTTTCTGTAGAGGGAATTCTTCACGAGGGATAGTTGACCAGGATAGGAGAGAAAACTTAAGGGAAGATATGCCAGAGCCGGTAGCGTCTCTTTCAAATCAAGCCTGTACGGATCAAGTTTTGCTGATGACAACTGTGGCTCTATTGAGAGGTAAAAATGCTTCGAAAAATGTAAGAGTTATTTTTGACAGTGGAAGTCAATACTCTTATGTGAAGCAATCTCTAGTTAAGTATTTGGGACTAGAAAAACTGGGAGAAACAACGATTGCTAAAAGTCTGTTTGGCGGTACAAGAATAGCAGAAGAAAAGCATGGAAGCTATATCCTGGTCTTGGAGGAATTAAGAAATAGAGGAGAACGGATACAGATTGAGGCTCTGGGCCAGCATAAAATTTGCAAGAATATACCTCCTTTGCCGAGAGGTGATTGGTATAAGGAGCTGAGTACGAGGGGTATAGGCATTCCTTCTGATAATTTTAGAAGAAAAGATATTGATGTCCTGATCGGTGCTAACTATTTGGGCTTGCTTCTGACGGGAAGGATTGAGCAACTGGATACAAGCTTGACCGCTGTGCAAACCAGATTAGGATGGACGTTGATGGGCAATTCGCCGATCATTGACAGAGGGGGACAGGTACAACAAGCGTTGAATTTGCTCACAGTCCATAATGATTTAAAAGAGCTATGGGACCTGGAGGTATTAGGCATAAGAGATCCGATAGAAACTTGTTCCAAAGAGACGAAATATCAAGAGGTAAAAGAAAAGTTTATTGACCAAATTCAGAGACAAAAAGATCGAAGATATTCTGTGGGATTGCCTTGGAGGAAAGAAGTGACAATCCCAGATAATTATCATCTAGCGAAAAGAAGGTTGGAGATTAGCACCAGGAGAGTTACTCTGCAAAATAAATTGTTTGAATATGATCAGATCTTTAGAGATTGGTAGGATGAAGGACTTATTGAACGAGTTGATGAAAGTCCACCTAAAGTGAAAGGATATTATTTGCCCCATCGCCCTGTATTTAAGATTGAGTCCAAGACGACGCCAATACGACCGGTGTTCGACGCTTCCTGTCAAGGACGCAATGGACTCTCTTTAAATCAATGTTTAGAGAAAGGGCCGAATCTATTGGAAAGAATCCCGGAAATAATGATAAGATTTAGGGAAGATAAATTTGGGGTGTCAGCAGACATAAGGAGAGCTTTTCAAATGATAACCATTAGAGAGTCAGATAGAGATTACCTCAGATTTCTTTGGTGGAAAGAGGCAAATGATGGAGTACTGATGGCCTTTAGGCATAAAAGACTTGTATTCGGCTTAAATTGTAGTCCGTTTGTACTAAGTGCCGTAATTGAATACCATCTTCAAACTGTAAAGGGTCCTCAAGAAAAGGTGGCAAAGATGTTGGCTCAGTCTTTCTGCATGGATAATTGTGTTGCCTCTCTGGAAACTAAGCTAGAGGTTCAGGAGTTTCAGAGGACGGCCATTGAAATTATGGAAAGGGCTAGAATGAGTTTTTGAGAGAGTGGGAGTATTCATTTGAGGATAACCCGAGAGAAAAGGCTATTACAAAAATACTGGGTGTCGTTTGGAACAAAGGGGAAGATATATTGAAGTGTGATTTCCCCAAGGATCTGAGCCTCCCTTCAAGATTGACAAAGCGACTGGTGCTGTCAATAGTCCAGCGGATATTTGACCCACTTGGCTTTTGTGCTCCTGTGTTCGTGGGACCAAAATTATTGTTGCAGCGATCATGGGGGTTAAAAATAGGCTGGGATGCCCCATTACCTGTGGGGATGGCTCGCGAGTTTCAAACATGGTATGACCAAATAAAATTTATTGAATTAATAAAGATACCCAGGCATATGTGGAACGATCATGCTTTCCCCACCGGAGTTCACATTTTTTGTGATGCCAGTCAGTTAGCTTACGGAGCAGTGGCTTATTTAAGGAGCGAGGTACAAGGGAAAATTGTTTTAACTTTAATATGGAGTAAGGCTAGATTGGCTCCTACAAAAAGGATGACAATCCCTCGCCTGGAATTGATGGCTATGGTGCTAGGCGCGAGATTGGCCAACTCTATTCAAGCTGCTTTGAAGAGAAAATGTGAAATGACTCTTTGGTCTGATTCTTCTACGGCCTTGAGCTGGATAAAGAAAGAGATTGAATGGCGGGTTTTCGTGAGAAAGAGAGTCAGAGAAATTCAATCCACTACCAATTTGAACGATTGGAGGTTTGTGCCAGGACATTTAAACCCGGCCGATCTTTTGTCGCGAGGGTGTTCTCCATACCAATTTGTGCGGAGTAGATGGTGGGAGGGCCCTGAATGGCTGAAAGAACCAAAAGAGTTATGGCCTATATCGGAGACCTCTACAAGTCAGCGCGAACTGGGTTCCGAGGAGGAAATAGTGGAAGTCAATATTAATTTGAATGTGGATTGTAATGATTGGTTGTTGACTAGAAGATCGGATTACTCTCTTAACATCAGAATTATGGCCTATGTTATAAGATTCATAGGGAAACTTAAAAGACAGTCTACGGAAGCAGTTCCTCTAAAAGTTGCAGAATTGAATTTTGCAGAAAAGAAGCTTGTAACAATGATTCAAGAAATAGTTTCTATTGAGAAATCGAGTTCCATCAAAAGCTTGAAGATCTTTAAAAACTCTGAGGGTCTGTGGTGTGTGGAAAGCAAACTTTTACATGGACAAGTCCCCGAAGAATTCAAGACTCCAGCCGTTCTACCAGGAGATCATCCCTTTGTAGAACAACTAATTTGGGAAGTGCATCGAAAGAATGGTCATGCAGGGGTGCAGTTCATTTTGTCAATCTTAAGAGAAAAATTTTGGATAATTAGGGGAAGGAAAACTATAGGGAAAATCATTAACGGGTGCATTATTTGTAAAAGATTTAGGGAAAAGTCTCTACAAAGACCAATGGCAGCTTTACCGGAGAGCAGAATAGGACTCGGGAAACCATTCCAAACTACGGGGGTTGATTTGTTGGGTCCTCTTTATATGAAGGATGGTGGTAAGGTATGGGTAGCCGCCTTTACCTGCGCGGTCTATCGCGCCATACATTTGGAATTGGTCAAGAATTTAGAGGCAGGAACTTTCATGATGGCCCTGCATAGATTTATAAGTCGAAGAGGACGTCCCGAGAAAATATTTAGTGACAATGGCACCAATTTCTCAAAGCTTAATAGAGTGTTCAAAGATTTTAATTGGTCTAAAATTGAAAAAGAATCTTCAAATAAAAGAATCCATTGGGTTTTTATCCCCCCTGCTGCGCCTTGGTGGGGAGGATTTTGGGAGCGTATGGTGCGGACGATGAAACAAATGATGATTAAAATGTTGGGTCATCAGAAGCTGAACTATGTGGAATTGCAAACTGTTTTATGTGAGATAGAATATCTCATCAATAATCGTCCTCTCACCTATGTCTCTGAAGACGACAACGATCTAAAGCCCTTAACACCCAATGAATTTCTGCAAAATGGCCCAGAACCTAGCTTCCCGGAACTGGAAAACTTAAAACCAGAAATGCTGCATGCTAAATATAAAAGATTAGGGCAACTAAAGAAAGAATTAAAGCAAAGATTTTTAAAGGAATATTTAGGCACTCTAGTTCAAAAATAAGAAAATTTTGATAGAAGACAACTAAAAATAGGAGATATTGTGTTGATTGGTTTAGATAATGTTAAAAGAATGTTTTGGCCCAAAGGACGCATTGTAAAATTTATTGCGGGAAAAAAAAGACGGGATAGCAAGGGTGGCTCATATTAGAACTTCCACAGGTACCTTGGTCAGAGCAATACAGCGATTATATCCGCTAGAAATTACATCTAATGTGGGGGAAAACCAATCTGACCATTTGAGTCTTAAGCCCATTTCGGTTGGTACATCGAGGAGAGAGCCAGGGATAGTTCCCGAAGTTTATAAAAACAGATATGGTAGAGAGATTAAGAGATCTGAAAAATATATCCCTGGATAATGTAACCATTGTATAAAATTAATTTTGACAATTATTATTGTAAAAATTTGGTGGGAGGATGTTGAAATTGGTTGGCATAGTTTTTGCATAAGTTTTCTTTGCATGTTTTTTTTTGCATATTTTTCTTTTTAGAAAGATTCATTTGTTTAGGTTTGATTTTTGTAGTTTTTTATGTGGTTTGGTCACGTGCTTGGGACCCTATAAAAAGAAGGCGCGCGGAGAGATTGGGAGTCTGCAGTTTAGGAGAGCGGAACAAGGAGCTCGAGCTCAAGAAGAAAGGAAGAAGATAAGGCCTGAAGCTCAAGTTAAAAGGCAGAAGATAAGGCCTGAAGCTCATGTTAAAAGGCAGAAGATAAGGCCTGAAGCTCAAGTTAAAAGGCAGAAGATAAGGCCTGAAGCTCTTGTTAAAAGGCAGAAGATAAGGCCTGAAGCTCAAGTTAAAAGGCAGAATATAAGGCCTGAAGCTCAAGTTAAAAGGCAGAAGATAAGGCCTGAAGCTCAAGTTAAAAGGCAGAAGATAAGGCCTGAAGCTCTAGTTAAAAGGCAGAAGATAAGGCCTGAAGCTCAAGTTAAAAGGCAGAAGATAAGGCCTGTAGACTGGAAATAGTTCATTTTGTATTTTATCTCATTGTAGAATAAAACTCATAAGTTTGGAATCATCAAAGAAGGCTGATCATTTCCTCCAGAGTAACCCCAGCCTATCGCTATAACAATTATTCATAGGTTTATTAATTTACCCAATATTTAAGTATCTAAATTTTTCTACTACTTCTCAGTTTCCAATAATGATCTTCAGGGCTGGTTAATCCTTCTGCATGAAGAATCCGGTATTGACGCCTCCCAGAGGAGTAGGGGTGGCTGTCAGTTTGCGAGCCGGGGTACGGATAGGGTGGTAGTTATGTGGAGGAGGGAGAACCTTGTATCCAGGTGGGAAAAGAGCTTCAAGTTCGTCGTCAGAGAGATGTCTGTTGCGTTCGTCAATCTCTCTCTCCCATCTGTATGCCTGGAGTTGTTCTGGGGTCATTGCCATGATGTGTCCTGGTGTTGGGGTAGCCATTGCCATTGCTTTAGCACCAGTTGGAGTGACTCCGCTGGGTGTCATCATTGAGGGTGTTTGAGGTGTGTGGCTACCCATTTGACTAGCTGGTGTTTCATCCCAGCGAGACCGTCTCTTACTGGCGCTGGGAGTTGGGGTATCCTGGATTAGATCTCCGCGGTCTGTACGAGGAGTCTCCGCCCAATGACCGGGAGTCTCTCTCTCTGTTTTGGGAGTCTCATCCCAACGGTTGCGTCTGGCTGATGGTGTAGTGTGGCCGGGTGTTGCAGCTCCTGGCGTTGCGTGGCCGGGAGTGGTATCCCACACACGCGATGAGGGAGTTGCACCTGGTGTCTCTGAGCCTCCTTTACCGACTCTCCCTGGAGTCTCATCCCAGCGAGTCTGACTTGGTGTCTGGGCCTCAGCGGTATCCCAGCTTGTCTTCTTCATTGAGGGACCCTTGGGAGTCTCTTCACCCCCTCCTACAGCGTCGTCCCAGCGTCTCTTCCTGGCAGGTTTGGGGGCTTCACCGTTTGAAGATGCCACAGGCTTCAGTTCACCAGCCTTGGCTTTATCATGGAGTTTCTTCCTAAGGTCATTCTGATCTTTATTCAGAGCTTGTTCCCTCATGATGACCTGGTAGGTTCTTGACGTGTCATCTGGAGTTTTGCCTCCATCAGCAAAAGGATCAAAACGAGGAGGTGATATCATCAATTTGAACCTCTTAGCTCTGTAGCTGTCTTCCGTCAGCCGATCCCCAATTTTCGGGATGCGGCGGTCTGCGAAGGGGTCATAATCCCGATCTTGACTAGCGGCTTCAGTGAAGAATTCCTTAGGAGCCACGTAGCTGGTCTTCTTGGTGGAGCTGGTGGCTAGGGAACCTCCCTCGTAGTCATCGTCGTCCATATCAGCGTCATCATTGGCGGCGATGGAAGTTGCGTAGCCTTCAAATTTGCTCTTTCCGGTGGAGCCATAGATGTCCTGGTCCATATATGACTCATTGATGGTTAGAGGGACTCCGTCCCCATTCTCACGATGCATGTTGGCCCGCTTGCTCTGGAGCTCTTTGATCTGGGCTTCGATCTCTTCATGTGTTCGTACTGGTTCCATTATTAGTTGTAGTAAATGCGCTGCAAATTTTAAATTTATTAACACTTATTATACCAAACAATCTACAGCTATTTAAGTAACCCAGGTTCCTGGAGCGTACAGAAGTATCTACAGCTAGAGAATCTTGAGCAAGCAAGCAAAGAGATATTTTGATAATTATTTTACATAAAAGAATAATATATATTTATATAATCTGTTAAATAGTTTCATTGAATAATTAAATTAATAAATTATTTCTTCGTCACAATATTACTAAATCCGCAAATTATAAATATTAAATTTATTATACTTGGAACACATTTTAGCATTTTTAACATTTATAAATGTAATTTCACCAGATACCGCGAGAGGCGCTGCTTGTGAGTGAAAGTAGAAATTTGCAAATAAAATTGCAACGAATATTTATTTCAAATCAAGGCTCTATCCTTGGACCCTACCTTTTCAACATCTACATCAACGATTTCCTCCCACATCCAAAATATCAAACAAAGCTTTTCGCAGATGACTCAGCAATTTTAGCAAACTCCAAATCAATAGGAATAATAACTACACAACTCCAAAATTACATACACAGTATAACCAAATGGTGCAATGATTGGAAATTAGACATCAACCCAAAAAAGTCACAGGCAATAATTTTTCTTCCTCTAGACAATAAAAAATTCAAGCCACAATCCATCCTAAAGGTAAACCAGAGCCCTATTAACTGGACTGACAGCGTTAAATATCTTGGAGTTATCTTAGACTCCAAGTTGAAATTCAACATGCATGTCAAAAATATCATAAAGAAAGCAAAAATCGCAAAAATAACATTATCAAGCCTGTTAAACTATAGAAGCAAATTGTCTACAAAACAAGAGTTTACTCTATACAGAAGTTGTATCCTCCCGATAGTAACATACGCACTCCCAGTTTGGTGCAAATATATTACAACCACAGACAAAAATAGGATAAACGCATTCATGAGAATCTGCCTTCGGACAAGTATAGGAGCTCCATTCAAACTATCAAACAAGATACTGAAGGAGGACTTGAACCAACCCGATCTAGAAGATTTGTACCAAACTTCCGTTTAGAAATTATACCTTCAAATGCAAAATTCAAATAATCCAATCATACAAGATATTCTACAAAATAAAGGAGATATCAATCCCCGATTCCGACGACCCGGCCCTGACACTTAGTCAAGAGCTCATCGCCCAACAGCTGCCCTCCTGCAAGGTCCGGGGTAGGGCTTCCAATCCCGGTACATATTTTCAATCCCGGGATTGCTTTTTTCGTCTTTCTACGCCAAGAGGTATATCGTTTCGTTCGTTATATTTTTAATTTTTTATTTTATATAGTGCCAATGACGTGGCACTTCGATGAAAACAACCTGAAAGCTATATATTTTGCGCCTGCTTATGAACTAAATAATTGCTTTTGGGTTACAGTTTGAAATTATCTGTCAATTACTGTACACACATCTGGAAAAAAATTACTGTTCTTGGAACTCTTAGACCATATCTCTTAAATTAAGAGTCTTAATGCAGTGTTGGGCAGTAAATGCGCTACAGAGGAAAAATAATAAAATATTTTATTTTCTCCCATTGAGCAATTAGATTTATATGAGTGAAAATAAAAGCGGTGCGAAACGATCATCTGGAATTTCGAACTTAATGGGATTTAATATGAAGAAACTGATTAAAGCGATTTTTATTTAATTAATAAATTTTTACTCCTTCTCTCAATATGATCGTCCCCCGCCGCTTTAACTCACGCAAATCTGATTTCTCAATGGCAGAGAATGATATATATATATATATATCTTTTTAATGCATTTGAATAAAGGCCTTTATAAAAATGTATTTTTTTTAAATAAATTATAAATTTTGTTTTTAGTCATAGAGAGAGAAATTTATAACCCAGGTTCCAGGAGCGTAGAGCGCCAACTACTCGGATTTTAGTCATGAATTTGCAAAACTTAGTCTCAAAAGTTAAATTATAAGCGAAATGTCACCAAAATATTTAAATATGCACATCAATATTAAACCCAGTATTATTTTCTCTTTATAATAAAGGTCAACATATGTATGTATGTTTATTGGCTATGCACGTCTTCAATACGTAACCAATCTGGCTTAAATTTCAACAGTATATAGAGTTGAATCTAGAAAATATATAGTCATATTTTAAGGTTTTTAGCTCGAATATTCTCGGAGTTATTCACAAATTTGCCAATTTCACTTGCAACCAGCGCCCCACAGCGGTGGAGATAGGTTTGGTTTTGGCAGGCTTTTTATAATTTTAAATTATATAAGAAATATATGTTCTCTCAATTGTATTGAACTTTATTTTAAATATATCGCGCGCGCGATTTAATGAGTATAATATTGAATAAATATTCATATTATTTTATTTAGTTAGTTAACCCAGGTTCCTGGAGCCACGTACAGAAGTCGACAACTACCCGGGCTGACTTAAATCCTTTTGATTTTATTTACAATGCCAGTGGAAGTCCAATTCATGAGGTAGCGCCATGCAGATTTATTTCCTGCTAGATTTTCTAGGGATGCTGGTCTTAGGTTGGTGATCTCTAAGAGAATGGCCGTCAGGAATCTTTGGTATTGGTAGGTTGGGCAGAGGAACAGGAGGTGGTCCACGGTTTGATCTTTATCTTGACAATGGGAACCAAATCAAAAATCAAAATTTTCAAATCCTCACCTAAGCTCTTGGATTCAATAGTTCTTTCATACTTGCTATCTGCAACTCCGATTTGGAGAAATAATCAGAAAAGCTTGGTAGACAGGGTTCAGGACAAATTTCTCCGGCGGCTTTTAAATTTACCTAGATATACTCCCAGTTATATTCTGCGCATGGAATGTGGACGAACGTCACTGGGAGTTACAGTGTTGAAATTAACTCTCAGGTTCTGGCTTAGAATCCTAAAAATGGACGATAACCAACTCCCCCATATATGTTAACTCTGAACTATTGGATATGCCAAGAATAAAAATATATATGTTGGGTTTGCGGAAAGTTTGGCCAACATACTCAATTCAACTGGAATTTCTTGGTTAATTCACTGCAATGATATAAGCATGGTCCAGAGGAAAATGCCATCAATATTCAAGATAGTAATAGAACAATCTATTCCAAATGATCAGGTTGAAATATAAAATTATAAATTCTATCCTCACTATAAATACTTACATAGTTAATTTTTGAGAACTCTTTGCTTAGTGACCTTCCATTTTCATTAGAACGCTTTATTACATAACAGAGAATACTCAATTCGTTTCTTAAGGAAAACCATACCAAAATCTCGGTTAGGGGAGATACAATATGCCATCTTTGCAAAGAAAAAAATAGAAATTGAAATATCTCATGACATTTTTAGGTACCAGTATATTAGCGAAGAAAGAGAGATGTTCTTCTCAAAAGTAAACGACAGCCAACTTACCTCAGTGCGAAGTATTTTAACCAGCGCCATATCAAGTCGAATGGTTGTTCGGTTTGCTTGCATTCGCAAAAATTGCTTCCTAGCCACACAAGAACTCCAGTTTATCCAATAAAATCTGTTTCTAATTTATTTCGTGGCTATTTGCTCTTATATTAGTGTTTTGGACTTAATGTCAAATGTACTTAATTAATCTTTATTAATTGTCTTTTGATTTTTACACATAACAATTTTATTTTTAAAGCGACAAAATCATTTTGAAAGGTGACGAATTTATTTTAAAAAATGAAGATATCACTCTTAAAATGCTGTATATACAAGAGTAAAATGTCATGAGTAAAATGAGGGTATAGGTGTTATATATTGGGGGAACAGAAAAAATAACTAGTTGAATAATTATTTTTGAAAATCAGTTTTCTCATTAATTTACTTTTGGTATTAAGCCAAGAAATAAATTAGTATGAAATATAGTCTAGCACAACTTTATTATGCTAAAACCTTATTAATAAGACTCTCTCTCTCTCTTCGTTCTGCCTGTGTAGACATGTCCGCAAACAGGCCAATGTTCGAGTATTATTATAATACTAGAAGAATGACCCGGCTTCGCCCGAGAAATCCCCCGAGTGAAGTATCCTTCATACTGAAAGTACGTCAATAATAAATAGTAGAAGTGCCATAGAATAGCAATACAGTAGAAACACATAAACTACATGAAAAAAGTGTGTAATGGCAAAAATTGTATTATATTAGTGTTTAGGTATTTGATTTAATTATTTTTTTGCAATCCATTTAGTTGTTTCAAAATTAATATAGTTTAAATAGACGGCAGCTTTTCCACCAACCCCCCATTAACCTTTGAAATTGCCTGAGTTGAGTGACTGACTGTAAAGAATCCTGACTGCGATGCCCATCTTCTCAGTAAGAATAAAACAAAACAAAAAAAAAAGGTTTATAAAAAAAATAATCCAAAATACTGGCATGTAAATATTTTTCTGTAAAAAAATAAAAGAGCATATGAAAATATTAGGCAAACATATGTGTTCGCTAATGATTGCGACGGCAGTTTAAACGATTTTTAAAAAGAGATTTAAACAAATAAAGGCCAGAACAAAAATTAATAAAAAATATGAAATCCATTATTTACATACATTCACAAAAGCAAACGATGACAGAATTGATTGATGACTCTGATACTTGTATATTTTAATATTATATTGACAAAAATAATGCAGTAATATTCGCTTCAAGCTTCAAGAATTCAAAATAATAAAGTTGTCTGATATTTGATTCTTATTCTTTTCAAGTTTTAGGGTCGAATTCCTTCCAGATCTTTCACAAAAACGTAAATTAGCTATTGTTGTTTAATTTGAATAGGCTTTTAATAGACTATATTTAAGGCTGTAATTTCATCGATACACCTACTTGTTATATTTATGAATTTTTTATAAGAAGTTTTAAGGAAAAAGAGTGAAGGGGTCTCTTTTAACCATCCTTATTTTTTACCTGCTGCTCGAGTGAATGTTCCGCAGAAAGAACCTTGTTGAGATACCCATTAAAAACGATGCATCAATGTTAGGATAATCATTTTCCGAATAAAAATATGTAAAATATTTAGCATAGACTTGGTTCAATTTAATTTTACTTGAATGAAAATGTGACAAAACATCTCCCCGACTCAACTCTATATCCTGTTGAAATTTCAGCCAGATTGGCTTAATATTGAGGAAACATATAAGGAATAAATATATTAAAAAAACATACATTGAAACATAATATATATATATGAAAAAACGAAAGAAAAAAATATATATGTCGTAAACCCGGGTAAGACAACAAGTGAGTTGGAAGCAGTCGGGGTTGTGTGGCAAGACGTGCAGAGTGGGAAGTCCGCACGGGACAGTAAGGACAAAGTTTGGGATCAAAAGGCGTTCTCCTAGTACGTCTCACGTGGCACCTGGGCCAGGGGAAAGTTGAGGATTAACTGAGGAAAGCTCGGCTTCCAGCCTGAAGCCGCGGAGGCAGAGAGGAGCCAAAACTGCGGCCACGAGGGCCGCCGTGAGACCTATCACTGAGCGGGCCTCTCCGAAAATATCCACTGTAACCTAACTAACTGTCAACATCCGGACCAACGCCCCTTCTTTGTCCCTCTCAGGATCCCCCGGGTGTCCAGTGGCAAGCTGGTGTCACTTTGAGACGACTAGAAAAGACGTCATACTTTATTACTTACATATCACATTGTTTAAATTTTGTTATCCTGTAGGATGTACTGTAGTGTGGCATTTTGGTTGCAGTCGTGGTGGCCAAAATGTTTAAAGTTGTAGCAGGCGTGATTGGGATTGCACAAAAGGATGAGACATGTTGGATGTCACCATAGAGATGGCAAGAGAGTAAGTGTAGCCGACACCGGTCAGGGCAGTTATGTAGAGAGGGGTCTGTCATTCATCGTGTCTCAAAGCAGACTGATCTGTTTGAGCAAGAAGGGGGCACCCCTGGGAACCAGACATGTTTTTGGGACCTTTTTCTGTCATGGCGCTGGCTGTCACTCAAACGAATTTTATTTTGTCGTGCATTACATGATGGCCGAACTGGCGATTTAAATTGGATTTATATTTTTGGTTATTATACTATATTACATATGATAAGTATATATTGCAACATAGTTATACAGTAGAACCTCCCTTTAGCGGACAACTCTCTACAAAGGACAGTTTTCACTTGCAAATTTACCATTTTTACAATTTAGCAACTCTCCAGTAAGAGGACACCTCTCCCTAAAGGACGCTTTGGTTCTGAAATTAAGTGTCCTTTACAGGGAGTTTCTACTGTATAATATAAAAATAAATTAGAGAGAGAGAGAGTGTGTGTTAAAAATTGCTAAACAGTTATTTCACATTAATTCACCTTATGTGTAAATAGAGATAGAGTCCAAATATATACAAGGTAGGATCAATAAATAAGGTGAATTATAATTTATTTAAAAAAAAAAAGAACGATATTAAAAATTAGGACTTGATTTATTCAAAATAATCACCTTGGCTTTCTATACATCGTCTCCATCGTTCTGGCAACTTGTAAATATCCTCTTTATAGGCACTCTTAGGAAGCGTGTGAAAAAATCTTGCACCACTTTCTGGACATCTTCATCCGAGTCAAATTGCTTTCTCTTTAACTCCTTCTTTAGTAGTCCAAAAAGGAAATAGTCAGGGGGGGCTAGGTCTGGACTATATGCAGGATGTTCTAAAACTTCAAAACCTAATTTAATGATTGTAGATACAGTTTTACATGATGTATGCGGCCTTGCATCATCATGAAGGAAGAGAACACCTTTACTAAGCTTCACTCTTCTTTTGTTTCTTATACCGGGCTTTAGCTTATTTACAAGAATGTCACAATAAAGGTCGCTGTTCATACGTTGCCTTGAGGACAAAAAATCAAGACAGATTGGTCCATCAACATCCCAAAAAATTGTTAACAAAACTTACCGGCCGAACGTTGAGACCTGAGGAACATGTAATTCGTCCATTTTTGAGCTCGTTAACCCATTTATAAATGTTTTTTTCGAGACAAACAAGACTCACCATGGATATTTTTTATTCTTTTGCATATTTGAGATGTTTGAATACCTTCTGCATTCAAGAAACGAATAACTGCACGTTGTTAAAGCGTGGTGCAATCCTTCAAGGGAGCTTCCATTTTAGTTTATTTATAAGTATTGCGCCGCGCGTGGGAAAAAAGAAAAGAACACCTTAAATAGTCTCTCGATGTTATATATCAATATTCTGTGGTTCAAATTATTTTTGCTTTTTTAATTTTTAAGAAATAAGATAATTCACCTTATTTATTGATCCCCCTTTGTATTATAAAGACTTGAGTCTCCTACATAATGAAGCTAAAAATAATGTAAGAGACCAAATCTTTATAAAATATTAAAGGAAACCTTTTATTAAAGCATAAGACTGTGTCTGTCAATCAAATTTTTGATAAATAAAACAAGTTCGCTAAACTCCACTAAATCGATATACCGGGAATACGTTTTTTTATTGTAGAGCGTGGTAGGCTAGTGTTTAGATATAGGTGGCAGAATGTCTAAGGTAAGAAGGAAAATAATGGGCGCAATCATACATTTGGACATTTTTATATACACACATATACAGTAGAACGAGAGGACACTCGCTCTAGAGGACACCGCTCTATAAAGGACAGTTTTCATTTACAAAATTACCATTTTTACAATTTAGTAACTCTCCGGTAAGAGGACACCTCTCCTTAAAGGACACTTTGGCTCTGTAATTATGTGTTCTTTACAGGGAGGTTATAATATATATTCCACATTTGTGTCTAATTTGGAGGAATTAAAATGATAGTAAAGTCATTTTATGAATTCAAAAACCACCGAGGCTTTACAACTCGCAAACATCACCACCGCCCTATGATGGTGGGGCCTGAGTCTCCTTCGACCCACTCGGTTGTTTACTACATTTTAAAGTTTAAATAAAACAATCTCTTTCTCTGTATCACCTGGACTTTTCCATTCGCTTCTTGTACAATTATATTTTTTTATAAATAATATTTCTGATACAGTAAAACCTCCCTGTAAAGGACACCTAATTGCAGAGCAAAAGTGTCCTTTAGGGAAAGGTGTTCTCTAACTGGAGGATTGCTAAATTGTAAAAATAATATTTTTTCAAAAGAAAACTGTCCTTTATACAGAGGTGTCCTCTAGCGCGAGTGTCCTCTCATTAAAGTTCTACTGTACATATTACTTGACTTTTTATTGTTTGCTTCGTATCTAGCGAATATTTGATACATATTTTAAATTCAGAATGTAGTTGAAGCGGTGTCTCGTTACAGGTCAGCATTTTCAGCTCTTCAACCTCGTCCAGGAGAATAAACGAAACATTTGCCAGGGCTCTGGAGCATTGTACCTTGAGCAGGATCTGATATGTCGTCTTGGCAGATGTGACCGACCGAAACAAAGGAAGCCATTGAAACCTTGCTGCCAATTTTTTTTAAAGATTATAATATATATCTTGAAAGAAAAGTCACTTTATATAAATCAAGCCCAAATTACCGTTAGCTTCTTTATGTTAAACGAGAAGGGGCATCATTTGAAATAACAAAATAATAAACTTTATTCAACAATTTTTAAAAATATGTTCACTTGTATATACATTTAGGAATTTTTACATAAGTTTAGCTTTCTTCAAAGAATTCTGGTCTAATCTAAAAGGACTCTAAGGCAGGCCCGGTGGACCAGGCCGAGGTCCTGTAGAGTCCGGTGATCCCCTGTGACTTCAGCGGAGGGAAAGGTGGTCCAGATTCTCGCTCCCTCAAGGTCCGGCCGTAGGGCAGCCAGATGAGTCCGCAGGGCTCCCAGGGTGTGGTCGAGGTTCGCACTTACTTCCAGCCTTGTTCCGTCCGGGAGTCGAAACAACAAGTTGGCCGTGGGCTTTGTGGTGTCCACTTCCAGCAAGTTCTCAGGGGCTGGTGGGGCAGTCTCCTCCTCGGAAACTTCTACCGGAGGGTCACTTTCGCTGCCGAGGCGTTGGCCCGTTCCTGGGAATCTCTGACGAGGCTGCTGATGTCCATTATGCATCATCTCGAGCATTTTGAAAAAATCTTCCATAGACGAAGGCATTTCACTGGTTTCATGCTCCTCTGAACAATCGCATTCCTTAACGGACTCGGTATCTTCTTCAGAGCTCCAATCACTCTTCTCATTCTCCTCTTCCTGGACAGCGGGAGGGTAAGTCGGAGGGAGATTGTTAGGCTCAGCTTCGTACAACTCGGAACCTAAGCGGTTAACTTCCTGGAACACTTGGGAACCATTCCCTTGGGGTTCGGGTCTTGTCCTCTTGGAATACAGGGTGTGGACCTTAGGATCTTCGTTGATGTACCTTTTATTCATGTTTTATTGTTTTTTAATTTAATTTAATTACAGCTTTAACTATCTGATAGATAAATAAAATATTAGTTGACCAGAGAGATTGTAACTCAGGAGCACAAAATGCTAACTAACCATAATTTACATAAAATGACAATATTTATGATATCGTAGAAAATATAAAAGATTGGTTGAAAAAAAATATATATATAATTCAAATTTTAATAAATAATTTAAAAAATACATTTTAAAAATTCTTTTATTTAAATGCGTTAAAAAGGAAAAATAATAATATATTTTATTTTCTGCCATTGAGCAATTAGATTTATATGAGTGAAAATAAAAGCGGCGGAGGACGATCATCAGGAATTTCGAACTTAATGGGATTTAATATGAAGACAATGGTAAGCGATTTTCATGTACTCGTATTTAATAAATTTTTATCTCTTCTCTCAATATGATCGTCCCACGCCGCTTTCACTCATGCAAATCTGATTGCTCAATGGCAGAAGATGATATTTATATGTCGTATCTTTCGTGGTCGAATGGAAGGGCGCAGTCGTTGTACATGTAAGCTTCGAAAAAGTATTTGTTCCACACTCGTGAGCACGCGGTGGCGGGCCGTAGCATTCGCCCGTGCGGGCTGGCTCCCAGGTTTATTTTGTACATTTTATTTATAGATGGATGAATTTGTATTTACAATTTAACGTATTATTTATGGCGAAAATAAGTTATATCTATTGGGAATTAGGCAAATTATGACATATATATGAATATATACTTTTTAATGTATTTGAATGAAGGCTTTTCTAAAAATGTATTTTTTAAAAATAAATTATCAATTTAGTTTTTAGTCATAGAGAGAGATATTTATAACACAGGTTCCAGGAGCGTAAAGCGCCAACTACCCGTATTTCAGTCATGAATTTACAAAACTTTGACTCAAAAGTTAAATTATATACGAAATATCACCAAAATATTCAAATATGCACATCAATATCAAATCCAGTATTACCTCTCGCTATATTAAAAGTCAACATATGTATGTATGTTTATTGGCTATGCACGTCTTCAATACGTAACCAATCTGGCGCAAATTTCAACAGTATTTAGAGTTGAATCTGGAAAATAATTGACATATTTTCAGGACTTCATCTCGAATGTCCTTGAAATTATTTACAAATTTGCCAATTTCACTTGCAACCAGCACCCCACTCCGGTGGAGATAGGTTTCGGCTTTGGCAGGTCTCTTCTAATTTTATATTGCATAAGAAACATATGTCCTCCTAAGTGTATTGTACTTTATTTTAAATATATCGCGCGCAACATATAATAAATATAATATTAAATAAATATTGATATTATTTTATTTAGAAGTCGCCACCTACTCGGGCTGACCTAAGTCTTGGATTTATTTACAATGTCAGTGGAAGTCCAATTCATGAGGTAGAGCCATGCAGATTTATTTCTTGGGAGATTTTCTAGGGATGCTGGTCTTGGGTTGGTGTTTTCTAGGAGGGTGGCCGTCAGGAATCTTTGGTATTGGTAGGTTGGGCAGATGAAGAGGAGGTAGTGGAGAGTGGTGACTACACCTGGACCACCGGCAACAGGGAGGTCTTCATTCTTCTAAAAGATGGAATGAAACTCCACCAGCTCCCTGCCAAGCTGGTTATCGTCTCGAAAGGCGAATCAACGCCTGCTTACATCACCTACGGCGTTAGGTGTAGTAAATGCCACCGGCAAGGACATCGGCGCGCATCATGCTCCTTGGGGATCAGCGGGGAAGTTCATCGGGACACCCGCCAGAACCGGGTTTCGAGTTTTCCCTCCTCCATGCCTATCCCCTTCAACAAATCCGCCCTCTCTACACCACCTGCGGAACTGTCTGCGCCCTTAAGCAGACACCCTCAACACCCTCCAGCCCTGCCGCGCCTGCGTCCAGGGCGAACTTCCCTGTCCGTCCCTACGAGAATCCAGCCCCCGAGCTTCCTGTTTCGGCGCCGAGCACCAGCCAGTTGCCGTCACGACCAGAGCCCTTCTTGACCAATACTGAGCCATCAGCGGCTCGTGAAAAGGAGATCAAAACCATGACTGTATCATCCACCCAGTGTACTACCCCCGTGGCCCAAATCCTATCTCCCTCTCAGATACTTCCGGAGAGGGATCAGGTAGAGAATATGTTCATAGAGCAAAACGCTGACTCTATTCTGGCCCCTCTCTATAACGAGGTTGATGATGAAGAAGTAGTGGGCACATTTATACACCGCTCTGACAGAGAAACACTCCTCGATGAACTCTCCCCTAGAAACAGGAAAATTCTGTACGAATTCTTCGGCGATGCAATTGAGCACGTTGGGGACCAAAACCCCTTTATAAGCACGGGCCTCTCCGAACTCAGGGCGACCTTGAACATTTGACAAAGTCCAGACGTCCCTTCAGAGAAGGCTCATGTCTGATGTATATATATATATATATATATATGGTAATTTAAAACAACAACCTCATATTGTGTAGATAACTTATAACAAGAATGCCATGTTGTATATAGAAACACATCTATAAATAATTATGCGCATGATTAATCTGTGTCATTGCATCACCTATGTAATGTTATTTGTACAAAGTGGATAAATAAATAAAATCTGTAATAGATTTAAAAGTTGAGCTAAAGCAGAGATCGAACATATAGTATTGCCAAAACAACAGAGTCTAAAGATGGAAGTCATAAATCAGGTAGATTCACAGTTCCCACGACAGGCCACCCACACTGTCACATGTGGTGGAATGCAGAGACCCCTCTCACACCTGGACAGGTAAAGGCGCCCTTTCTCAAACGTCCCTGTCACATAAGGTCCCCCCGTCTTTAATCTATAAATACATCACCTTACAGTGGCTTGACAGCTCAGTTCAGTTCAGTTTAGTTTAGTTCACCCTTAGTGCAAGCCACGTCGGTCGTATGTTATGTCGATCTCATCCAACATGTAATTAGGAAGAACTCGTCTATCTCCATCTTGCGCTTCTAGCTCAGCTTTTATCTGTTACGGAACTTTCTTAGTGCAACTGTGTCTTCGTTTTTTGTGTGGATATCCCAAGCTTTTCCACTCTGCCTCGACCACGACTGCCTGTATTTTGTGAGAACTTTTAAAGGTCTTCCAAGGTGCAGAGAGGTACTGGAAAACTCTACATCCTGACTGTTCCTCTCGGTCAACACAGTACAACAAGAGCTACCAGGACTTCAACAAATATTTCATATATTTATATTATTATTATTATTATTTATTTATTTTTTTCCTGTCTTATAACTTTAAATTTGGCACTATATATAATGTTATATAAACGATTAATGATTCAGTTTCAATTTCAATCTATCTCTCTCTCTCGATCGCGCGGGCTCCCGTTTTCTTATGATGGAGAGCCGTGTGCTTCCAATATTTAAACCCTTCCAGGTATTGGAGGATAGCCCTGCCACTGGGGCAGAAGATAGTATGATTCTCGAAGAGAATGAACACACTGTTATCGAGTTATCATGGAATAATGAATTCCCAATTGAAAGGTCAAATTTACACGAGAAATAATCGGCGCAAAAAATGCAAATTTTATTGGGTCGAAAAACAAAGAAAATGTAAATTGAGCTACCCAAGTCGAAGCTTCTGAAAAAGAATCGACTCTTCAAGGTTGGCAAAAAGCTAAATCCTCGGAAAGGAAAAATCAAAGGCCTCCACTTCAACCGTCAAAAGTTGCGAAGGCTGCGCTCCTCGCAGCCATGCCAACTCAACAAGTAACCACGGCTGAAATAGTTCTTGTAACAGCTATTAAGAACAGTAGGTAGTAGCAAGACCTCGCCAAGGCTAGGTCGGCAGCTGCGACATTCGACCTGTGCTGCCTCATCGAGAGGAGCGTGGAATTCCATCCAGTCTAAAACATGATGGCGTTAGAACAGTTGCTGGGAAAGTCATCTGTGTACCAGCTGATGAAGATGTCCGGCCAGGTATTGGCCAGGCTGACCAGCGTTGACTTGGCGGAGCGCCTGGTTGAGGAGGGCCTCACCATCGGAACAACCCTCCTGAAAGCCTTCACATATAGGCAAAGACCAGAAAAATTGGAGTGGGGAACCTCCCACTTGCCATAAGGGACGATGACTTCATCGCGGCGCTGCGGCCCTACTGCAGAGTTGTTTCCCTGACCCACGAAGTCGTTTCCAGTGACGGTTACACCTGGAGCACCGGCAACAGAGAGGCTTTTGTCCTTCGAAATGAAGGACGCAAACTCCACCAGTTCCCTGCCAAGCTGGTGATCATTTCTAATGAAGAGTCCACACCCGCCTACATCACCTACAGCGTTAGGTGTAGCAAATGCCACCGTCAAGGACATGGGCGAGCCACCTGCCCCTTGCGAATCAACGGAGGAAGCCATCAGGACACCCGGCAGGGTCCGGTGTCGAAGCCTCCCTCACCCAAGCCCATGCCCTCCAACAACTCCGCCCTCTAAACACCAGCTGCAGATTTGTCTGCATCTATCAAGCAGAACCTCCCAACATCTTCCAGCCCTGTTGTGCCTTCGCCCGGGGCGAACATTCCTGTTCATCATCTCAAGGAGGCTTCAACTCCTGAACCTCCTGTTCCGGCACCGAGCATCAGCCAGTTGGTACCACGACCAGAGCCCTCCCTGGGCATTATTAAGCCAACAGCGGCTCCCAAGAAAGAGACCCATAATAAGACTGCATAATCCATCCAGCCTTCTACCTCCATGACCCTACCCATGCAGCCTCTTCAGGAATCTCAGGAGATCCTCATAGGGCGGATGGAGGAAATTTATGAACAACTGAACGCTGATTCTTTCCTATCTCCCTCCTATGAGGAGATTTGTAGGTTTGAAATAGTGGACACGTTTCTAGACCGCCATGTGAGGGGGGTACTCTCCGAGACACTTTCGACAGAAAACAAGATCATTCTGTGTGATTTCCTCGACATGGCAATTGAACATGTTGGGAATAAAGACTCATTTATAACCAAGGGCCAATCCGAATTTAGGGTGTCTTGTAGCCCTTGATTTAAACCAATGAAGCCTGTATAGATGTCATTATGTATATTCATCCTTGTTATTATTATTATTTTCATATTTACTTATTGTTATTATTTAGTTTTCATTTTTCACTATAATATTTTATGAACGAAGTAATAAAAATAGATTCAATCTCAATCTCTCTCTTCGTAGTGCCTGTGTAGCCATGTCTGCAAACAGGCCAATGTTCGAGTATTATCATAATAGATAATGCCTTATATTAGCAAGCATATTGCAGTAATATTAGGATCAGGCTTATAAACCTCAAAATAGAAAATATAGTCTGATATTTGATATTTTCAAGTTTGAGAGTAGAATTCCTTCCAGATCTTTGACAAAAACGTAAATTAGCCATTGTTTGTTTAATTTGAATAGGCTTTTAATAGACTATATTTTAAGCTGTAATTTCATCGATACACCTACTGGTTGAATTCATTAAATTTTATAAGAAGTTCAAAGGAAAAAGAGTGAAGGGGTCTCTTTTAACCATCCTTATTTTTTACCTGCTACTCGAGTGAATGTTCCGCAGAAAGAACCTTGTTGAGATACCCATTAAAAATGATGCATCCGTGTTAAGATCATCATTTTCCGAATAAAAATACAGTGGACCCTTGGTTTACGAGCACCTTGGAGTGCGAGCTTTTCGCAGTACGAGCAAAATTTTTTGAAAAATTTACCTCGGATTACGAGTGAAATTTCGCATTACGAGCAACTCGTGATGATTTCACGCTATGATTTCAAATATTGAATGGAGTACAAGCTTCTCTTATACTTATCACGAAGTGTTTACCGACTCTAATTAAACTAAAATTCATGGAAGAATTGCCCGAGTTTCAATTATTAAAAATAAGAAATTAGTTTCGCACTACGAGCGTTTTGGAGTACGAGCATGGCTCTGGAACGGATTATGCTCGCAAACCGAGGGTCCACTGTATATGTAAAATATTTAGCATATACTTGTTTCAATTTAATTTTACTTGAATGAAAATGTGACAAAACATCTCCCCGACTCGACTCTATATCTAGTTAAAATTTCAGAGATTGGCTTAATATTGAGGAAACATAAAGGGAATAAATAATTAAAAAAAAAACATACATTGAGGCATTAATATATATATAGATATACAGTAGAACCTTCCTTTAGCGGACACCTCTCTACAAAGGGCAGTTTTCATTTGTAAAATTACCATTTTTACAATTTAGCAACTCTTTGCTAAGGGACACCTCTCCCTAAAGGACACTTTGGCTCTGAAATTAAGTATCCTTCACAGGGATGTTCTAAAGTATAATATAAAAGAATTTAGAGAGTGTGTGTGTGTTAAACCTTTCTAAACAGTTATTTCACATTAATTCACCTTAGATATATATAGAGTCCAAATATATTATAAAGACTTAGTATCCTACACGATGAAGCTATATAATAAAGTATGTAAGAGACCAAGTCTTTATGAAATATTTAAGGAAAAATATTATTAAAGCACAAGACTGTCTCTGTCGATCTAATTATTCATAAATAAAACAAGTTAGCTAAACTCCACTAAGTCGATATAACGGGAATACGTTTGTTTTATTGTAGAGCGTGGTAGGCTAGTGTTTAGATATAGGTGGCAAAATGTCCATACAGCAAGAAGTAATGGGAGCAGTCATCCATTTGGACATTTTTATATACACACGTATACAGTAGAATCTCCATGAGAGGACACCTCTCTTCAAAGGACAGTTTTCCTTTGCTAAAGGACACTTTAACTCTGCGATTAGGTGTTCTTTACAAGGAGGTTATAATGTATATTCCACATTTTTATCTAATATGGAGGATTTGAAATGATATAAAGTCATTTTATGAATTCCAAAACTACCCTGGCTTTACAACTCGCAAACGTCACCACCGCCCTATATTGGGGGGTCTGAGTCTCCCTCGGGCCACCCGGTTGTGTGTGTGTGACAATTGACAATTGAAAAGTATTTATTGACCTTAGTCAACTTTTACAGGATTAAAAAGGACATATATACAGATAAAAATATATACAATTCAGCCAGGGAGTCTTCCCCAGCGGGCGAGGGTCCTGTGCCAGGCGAAGACGGGGTCCTCGGCGCTGTGTGTGTGTTTTCTTCACTACATTTGAAAGTATAAATAAAAAATGATCTTTACAATTTTCTATTCGCTTCATGTATATTTATATTTTGTATATAAATAATATTTCTGATGCAGTAAAACCTCCCTGTAAAGGACACCTAATTGCAGAGTAAAAGTGTCCTTTAAGGAGAGGTGTTCTCTTACTGTAGAGTGGCTAAATTGCAAAAATATTAATTTTGTAAATGAAAACTGTCCTTTATACAAATGTGTCCTCTAGCGCGAATCTCCTCTCATGGAAGTTCTACTGTACATATCACTTGACTTTTTACTGTTTGCTACGGATCCAGCGAATATTTGACACTTATTTTAAATTCAGAATGTAGTTGAAGCGGTGTCTCGTTACAGCTCAGCATTCTCAGCTCTTCAACCCAGTCCAGGAGAATAAACGAAACATTTGCCAGGGCTTTGGAGGATTGTAGCTTCAGCAGGATCTAATATATCGTCTTGGCAGATGTGACCGACCGAAACAAAGGAAGCCATTAAAACACCGCTGCCAATTTATTAAAGATTATAATATATATCTTGAGAGAAAAGTCACATTATATAAATCAAGCCCAAATTACCGTTAGCTTCTTTATGTTGAAGGAGAAGGGACATCATTTTAAATAACAAAATAATAAACTTTATTCAACAATTTTTAAAAATATGTTCACTTGTATATACATTTAGGAATTTTTACAAAAGTTTAGCTTTCTTCAAAGAATTCTGGTCTAATCTAAAAGGACTCTAAGGCAGGCCCGGTGGACCAGGCCGAGGTCCTGTAGAGTCCGGTGATCCCCTGTGACTTCAGCGGAGGGAAAGGTGGTCCAGATTCTCGCTCTCTCGAGGTCCGGCCGTAGGGCAGCCAGATGAGTCCGCAGGTCCCCCAGGGTGTGGTCGAGGTTCGCACGTACTTCTAGCCTTGTTCCGTCCGGGAGTCGAAACAACAAGTTGGCCGTGGGCTTTGTGGTATCAACTTCCAGCAAGTTCTCAGGGGCTGGTGGGGCAGTCTCCTCCTCGGGAACTTCTATCGGAGGGTCACTTTCGCTGCCGAGGCGTTCGCCCGTTCCTGGGAATCTCTGACGAGGCTGCTGATGCCCATTATGCATCATAGCGAGCATTTTGAAAAAATCTTCTATAGACGAAGGCATTTCACTGGTTTCATGCTCCTCTGAACAATCGCATTCCTTAACGGACTCGGTATCTTTTCAGGGCTTAATCACTTTTCTCACTCTCCTCTTCCTGGACAGCGGGAGGGTCATTCGGAGGAAGATTGTTAGGCTCAGTTTCGTACAAATCGGAACCTAAGCGGTTAACTTCCCGGAACACTTGGGAACCATTCCCTTGGGGTTCGGGTCTTGTCCTCTCGGAATACAGGGTGTGGACCTTAGGATCTTCGTTGATGTACCTTTTATTCATGTTTTAATGTTATTTAATTTAATTTAATTACAGCTTTAACTATCTGATAGATAAATAAATATTAGTTGACCAGAGAGATTGTAACTCAGGAGCACAAAATGCTAATTAACCATTATTTACATAAAAATGACAATATTTATGAATCGTAGAACATATAAAACAGATTGGTTGAAATATATATATATTTACATAATTTAAATTTTAATAATTATTATTTTTTTTAATATTTTCAAAATGCTTTTATATTTAAATGCGCTTAAAAGGAAAAATAATAAAATATTTTATTTTCTGCCATTGAGAAATTAGATTTATATGAGTGAAAATAAAAGCGGCGGAGGACGATCATCAGGAATTTCGAATTTAATGGGATTTAATATGAAGAAACTGATTAGCGATTTTCATGTATATAATAAATTTTATCTCTTCTCTCAATATGATCGCCCCCCGCCGCTTTCACTCATGCAAATCTGATAGCTCAATGGCAGAAGATGATATGTATATGTCGTTTCTTTCGTGGTCGAATGGAAGGGCGCAGTCGTTGTGCATGTAAGCTTCGGAAAAGTATTTGTTCCACACTCGTGAGCACGCGGTGGCGGGCCGTAGCATTCGCCCGTGCGCGCTGGTCCCACGTTTATTTTGTACATTGTATTTATAGATGGATGAATTTGTATTTAAAATTTAACATACTATTCATGGCGAAAATAAGTTATATCTATTGGGCATTAGGCAAATTATGACATATATATGAATATATATTTTTTAATACATTTGAATGAAGGCTTTTCTAAAAATGTATTTTTTTAAAATAAATTATCAATTTAGTTTTTAGTCATAGAGAGAGATATTTATAACCCAGGTTCCAGGAGCATAAAGCGCCAACTACCCGTATTTCAGTCATGAATTTACAAAACTTTGACTCAAAAGTTAAATTATATACGAAATATCACCAAAATATTCAAATATGCACATCAATATCAAATCTAGTATTATCTCTCGCTATAATAAAAGTCAACATATGTATGAATGTATGTTTGTCGGCTATGCACGTCTTCAATACGTAACTATTCTTGGTTAAATTTCAACAGTATATAGAGCTGAATCTGGAAAATAATTTTCATATTTTCAGGTCTTCATCTCGAATGTCCTTGAAATTATTTACAAATTTGCCAATTTCACTTGCAACCAGCGCCCCACTCCGGTGGAGATAGGTTTCGGCTTTGGCAGGTCTTTTCTAATTTTATATTGCATAAGAAATATGTCCTCTTAAGTGTATTGTACTTTATCTATATATATAAAAATGAATGTCTGTCTGTGTGTACTCTATAGATTCAAAAACCATACATCCAATAGCCGTGAAATATATATATATATATATAAAAATGAATGTCTGTCTCTGTGTACTCTATAGATTCAAAAACCATACATCCAATCGCCGTGAAATTTTGGGATATTATTAGGTATTTCCCCGGAAAGGTTTTCGGAAAATAATTTCTTGAATATCTTGAATATCCTTAGAGTTATTTGCAGATTTGTAGCTTTAACTCGCAAACAACGCCACCTTGCGACGGAAATAGGCTTAGGTCTGCCCCACCCCCTGTCGAGAGAATGTAATCGTCCGGCCGCCGGCCGGATGGACAGTCCATGTACCCACCGACCAATCAGAGGGGTCAAGAGGTCCTGGCGCGCGTGGGCAGAGTTGGTGACACAGCTGTGCTAAGTAGACAAGAAAAAAGCCTCGCGGGGGCTTGCCCAAGATGACTTCCGGGAACTTCGTCCATCTTCCATAAACGACCATGCTTTTATTCAACTTATCGATTATTTTTCAAGGGACCGGGAAAAAATGTTCACTAGATAAAACGATGATTTTGTAATGTAGAAAATTAGGAAAGACAAAATTCAGGATGACACGGCACACAGGGACAGGGAAAAAATGATTACTTTATCGAGAGATTCAAATTTCGGGTTTCAAATTTATAAAATATATCTATTATTTTTTAAAATAAGTTAAAAGTCGTTAGACAAACCTTTACTCAGGTAAAACCCGGGCAAAGCCGGGTACATCCGCTAGTTTTAAATATATCGCGCGCGCACTATTTAATAAATATTCATACTATTTTATTTAGAAGTCGCCACCTACCCAGGCAGACCTATGTCTTGGATTTATTTACAATGTCAGTGTAAGTCCAATTCATGAGGTAGAGCCATGCAGATTTATTTCTTGGGAGATTTTGTAGGGATGCTGGTCTTGGGTTGGTGATTTTTAGGAGGGTGGCCGTCAGGAATCTTTGGTATTGGTAGGTTGGGCAGATGAAGAGGAGGTAGTGGCGAGTGGTGGCTACACCGAGACTACAGGCAACAGGGAGGTCTTCATCCTTCTAAAAGATGGAATGAAACTCCACCAGCTCCCTGCCAAGCTGGTTATCGTCTCGAAAGGCGAATCAACGCCTGCCTACATCACCTACGGCGTTAGGTGTAGTAAATGCCTCCGGCAAGGACATCGGCGCGCCACATGCCCCTTGGGGATCAGCCGGGAAGGTCATCGGGACACCCACCAGAGCCCGGTTTCGAGGTTTCCCTTCTCCAAGCCCATCCCCTTCAACAAATCCGCTCTCTCTACACCACCTGCGGAACTGTCCTGCGCCCTTCAAGCAGACCCCCCTCAACATCCTCCAGCACTGCCGCGCCTGCGTCCAGGGCGAACTTCCCTGTCCGTCCCTACGAGACTCCAGCCCCCCGAGCTTCCTGCTCCGGCACCAGGCACCAGCCAGTTGCCGTCAAGACCAGAGCCCTCCTCGACCAATACTGAGCCATCTGCGGCTCCTGAAGAGGATAACCAAACCATGACTGATCAGGTTGAGAATATGTTCATAGAGCTAAACGCGGACTCTATTTTGGCCCCTCTCTATGATGAGGTTGATGATGATGAAGTAGTGGCCGTGGTTAAATACCGCTCTGACAGAGAAGCACTCCCCGATGCACTCTCCTATGAAAACAGGAAAATTCTGTTCGAATTCCTCGGCGATGCAATTGAGCACGTTGGGGACAAAAAACCCCTCCATAAGCACGGGCCTTTCCGAACTCAGGGCGGCCTTGAACATTTGACATAGTCTAGACATCCCTTCGGAGAAGGCTGATGTAAATATTTATTAATTTTTATATATATTTTACTCTCTTTTATAAATATGTAATATAATTCTTTTCTTGGTACTATATAATTTTATATGGGCGATCAATAAAAGTTGTTTCAATCTCAATCTCTCTCTCTCTTTCGGCCGTGCGGCCACGCGGCGCACGAGCTCCTCGTTTTTCGCCGATGGAGGCGAGGAATATTGAGCTGACCAATCAATATGCCTTATTAGCGGAATGCTCGGCTCAAGAGCTATCCAACTGTGTAGGTCTTGTTGACAGAGACCAAGAAATGGTGAGTTATCGGATAAAGTTGAAAAATAGAAAATTGTTAGCGTTAAAAGCAACAATGAAACAAGAAAACGTGCAAATTTTGCATCAAATGATAGCATCAGCTATGCAAATTGGGCTGATCGTGTTGAGGCTTTAGAAAATACATCCAATTCCGAAGGTTACCAAAAGCCTAAAGGCACTAAAAGAAAGGACCAGGACCCCGAAGGCAATCCAATTAAGGTCCCAAAGGCTGATAACATCCCAGCAAGGCCAAGTCAACCACCAAAAAGGGTGACAAGAGACGCTGTGATACAGCTGAAGAACAACCGACAACAGCAGGCTCTGAGCAAGGCCAGGTCAGCGGCAGCGTCATTCGACCAATGCTGCTACATTGAATACTGCGCTGACTTTAGCCCAGTGCAGTGCATCAAGGCACTGGAGGAAATGCTGGGAAAAGGCGCGGTCTTCCAGCTGATGAAGATGTCTGGCCAGGTAATTGTCGAGCTGGCCAACGTCGACTTGGCGGATCGCCTGGTTGAGGAGGGCCTCACCATCGGAACCACCTTCCTGAGAGCCTTCCCGTATAGGCAAAGACCAAAAAAGATAGTAGTGGGGAACCTCCCACTTGGCATAAAAGACGAAGACGTCATCGCGGCGCTGCGGCCCTACTGCAGGGTTGTCTCCCTGACCCATGAGTTAGTGGAGAGTGGTGGCTACACCTGGACCAGCGGCAACAGGGAGGTCTTCATCCTTCTAAAAGATGGAATGAAACTCCACCAGCTCCCTGGCAAGCTGGTTATCGTCTCGAAAGGCGAATCAACGCCTGCCTACATCACCTACGGCGTTAGGTGTAGTAAATGCCACCGGCAAGGGACATCGGCGCGCCACATGCCCTTTGGGGATCAGCGGGGAAGGTCATCGGACACCCACCAGAGCCCGGTTTCGAGATTTCCCCTCCTCCAAGCCCATCCCCTTCAACAAATCCGCCCTCTCTACACCACCTGCGGAACTGTCTGCGCCCTTCAAGCAGACCCCCTCAAAACCCTCCAGCCCTGCCGCGCCTGCGTCCAGGGCGAACTTCCCTGTCCGTCCCTACGAGACTCCAGCCCCCGAGCTTCCTGTTCTGGCACCGAGCACCAGCCAGTTGCCGTCACGACCAGAGCCCTTCTTGATCAATACTGAGCCATCTGCGGCTCCCGCAAAGAAGAACAAAACCATGACTGTATCATCCATCTAGTGTACTACCCCCGTGGCCCAAATCCTATCTCCCTCTCAGATCCTTCAGGAGAGAGAGGGATCGGGTAGAGAATATGTTCATAGAGCTAATCGCTGACTCTATTCTGGCCCTCTCTATGATGAGGTTGATGATGATGAAGTAGTGGGCAAGGTTCTATACCGCTCTGACAGAGAAGCACTTCTCGATGAACTCACCCCTGGAAACAGGATAATTCTGTACGAATTCCTCGGCGATGCAATTGAGCACGTTGGGGACAAAACCCCTTTATAAGCACGGGCCTCTCCTAACTCAGGGCGACCTTGAACATTTGACAAAGTCCAGGACGTCCCTTCAGAGAAGGCTCATGTATGATGCAAATATATATTTATATTATTATTTTTTCCCCGTCTTATAACTTTAAATTGGCACTATATAATGTTATATGAACGATTAATAAATCAGTTTCAATTTCAATCTCTCTCTCGGCCGTGCGGCGCGCGGTCTCCCGTTTTCTTATGATGGAGAGCCGTGTGTGCTTCAAATATTTAATCCCTTCCAGGTATTGGAGGATAGCCCTGCCACTGGGGCAGAAGATAGCATGATTCTCGTGAAGAATGAACACACGGTTAGGAGTTATCAGGGAATAATGAATTCCCAATTGAAATGTCAAATTTACATGAGAAACAATCGGCGCAAAAAAATGCAAATTTTATTGGGTCGAAAAACAAAGAAAATGTAAATTGGGCTACTCAAGTTGAAGCTTCTGAAAAAGAATCGACTCTTCAAGGTTGGCAAAAAGCTAAATCCTCGGAAAGTAAAATTAAAAGTCTCCACTTCAACCGTCAAAAGTTGCGAAGGCTGCGCCCCTCGCAGCCAGGCCACCTCAACAAGTAACCAGGACTAAACTAGTTCCGATAACAGCCATTAAGAACAGTAGGCAGCAGCAAGACCTCGCCAAGGCTAGGTCGGCAGCTGCGACATTCGACCAGTACTGCCTCGTCGAGTGGAGAGCGGACTTCCATCCAGTCTAAAACATAATGGCGTTAGAACAGTTGCTGGGAAAGTCACCTGTGTACCAGCTGATGAAGATGTGCGGCCAGGTATTGGTCGGGCTGGCCAGCGTTGACATGGCGGAGCGCCTGGTTGAGGAGGGCCTCACCATCGGAACCACCCTCCTGAAAGCCCTTCCATATAGGCAGAGACCAGAAAAAAATTGGAGTGGGGAACCTCCCACTTGTCATAAGGGACGATGACGTCATCGCGCCGCTGCGGCCCTAATGCAGGGTTGTTTCCCTGACCCACGAAGTCGTGTCCAGTGGCGGTTACACCTGGACCTCCGGCAAGAGGAAGGCCTTCGTCCTTCTAAATGAAGGACGCAAATTCCACCAGCTCCCTGCCAAGCTGGTGATCATCTCTAAAGGAGAGTCCACACCCGACTACATCACTAATGGCGTTAGGTGTAGCAAATGCCACCGTCAAGGACATCGGCGAGCCACCTGCCCCTTGCGAATCAATGGAGAAAGCCATCACCCGGCAGGGTCCGGTGTCGAAGCCTCCCTCACCCAAGCCCATGCCCTCCAATAACTCCGCCCTCTAAACACCAGCTGCAGATTTGTCTGCATCTATCAAGCAGACCCTCTCAACACCTTCCAGCCCTGTTGCGCCTTCGCCCGGGGCGAACATTCCTGTTCATCATCTCAAGGAGGCTTCAACTCCTGAACCTCCTGTTCCGGCACCGAGCATCAGCCAGTTGGTACCACGACCAGAGCCCTCCCTGGGCATTATTAAGCCAACAGCGGCTCCCAAGAAAGAGACCCATAATAAGACTGCATCATCCATCCAGCCTTCTACCTCCATGACCCTACCCATGCAGCCTCTTCAGGAATCTCAGGAGATCCTCGTAGGGCGGATGGAGGAAATTTATGAACAACTGAACACTGATTCTTTCCTATCTCCCTCCTATGAGGAGATTTGTAGGTTTGAAATAGTGGACGCGTTTCTAGACCGCCATGTGAGGGGGGTACTCTCCGAGACACTTTCGACAGAAAACAAGATCATTCTGTGTGATTTCCTCGACATGGCAATTGAACATGTTGGGAACAAAGACTCATTTATAACCAAGGGCCAATCGAATTTAGGGTGTCTTGTAGCCCTTGATTTAAACCAATGAAGCCTGTATAGATGTCATTATGTATATTCATCCTTGTTATTATTATTATTTTCATATTTACTTATTGTTATTATTTAGTTTTCATTTTTCACTATAATATTTTATGAACGAAGTAATAAAAATAGATTCAATCTCAATCTTTCTCTTCGTAGTGCCTGTGTAGCCATGTCCGCAAACAGGCCAATGTTCGAGTATTATCATAATAGATAATGCCTTATATTAACAAGCATATTGCAGTAATATTAGGATCAGGCTTATTAACCTCAAAATAGAAAATATAGTCTGATATTTGATATTTTCAAGTTTGAGAGTAGAATTCCTTCCAGATCTTTGACAAAAACGTAAATTAGCTATTGTTGTTCAATTTGAATAGGCTTTTAATAGACTATATTTAAGGCTGTAATTTCATCGATACACCTACTTGTTATATTTATGAATTTTTTATAAGAAGTTTAAAGGAAAAAGAGAGTGAAGGGGTCTCTTTTAACCATCCTTATTTTTTACCTGCTGCTCGAGTGAAAGTTCCGCAGAAAGAAACTTGTTGAGATACCCATTAAAAACGATGCATCCGTGTTAAGATCATCATTTTCTGAATAAAAATATGCAAATTTAGCATATACTTTGTTCAATTTAATTTTAATAGAATGAAAATGTGACAAAACATCTCACCGACTCAATTCTCTATCCTGTTAAAATTTCAGCCAGATTGGCTTAATATTGAGGAAACATATAAGGAATAAATAATAATAAAAACATACATTGATACATAAATATATATAGATATACAGTAGAACCTTCCTTTAGCGAACACCTCTATACAAAGGGCAGTTTTCATTCGTAAAATTATCATTTTTACAATTTAGCAACTCTCCGGTAAGAGGACACCTCTCCCTAAAGGACACTTTGGCTTTGAAATTAATTATCATTTACAGGGATGTTCTACTATATAATATAAAATTCTATATACAGTTACGAGCGTCATGCGTTCTTAATAATTTTTCATCTCTGTCACCGTTTGCTTTTTTTTTTAAATGGCGCTCTCCTATTGGTTGGCTACGATCACGCCACCTTTGCCCCCCCCCCCCCTCACTCGCTTTTTCCTTTTTGTAACTATTGTGTTGGAGCGGGTCGCTCCTTAAATAAATGCATATATTAGTTAATAACTAAATGGAATACTCTCTTTCTTTTTCCCAGTAAGAGATGCCTACGGAAGCCAACAGTACATAGACAGATAAAGCACATAGGCTATAGTTATTAACTAGCATATGCATTTATTTAAGGCGCCAATTTATAATTGTAACAAATAATATTTGGATCAAAACATTCAATCGGGTAAAACACGGGCGTTGCCCGGGTCATTCGGCTAGTAATATATATAGAGAGTGTGTGTTAAACCTTGCTGAACAGTTATTTCACATTAATTCACCTTAGATAAATAGAGATAGAGTCCAAAAATATTATAAAGACTTAGTCTCCTATACAATAAAGCTATATAATAAAGTATGTAAGAGACCAAGTCTTTATGAAATATTTAAGATAAAATTTTACTAAAGCATAAGACTGTGTCTGTCGATCTAACTATTCATAAATAAAACAAGTTAGCTAAACTCCACTAAGTCGATATAACGGGAATACGTTTGTTTTATTGTAGAGCGTGGTAGGCTAGTGTTTAGTTATAGGTGGCAAAATGTCCATACGGCAAGTAGGAAAATAATAGGTAAATAATCTATTTGGACATTTTATATACACACGTATACATTAGAACCTCCACGAGAAGATGCTCGCGCTAGAGGACACCTCTCTATAAAAGACAGTTTTCATTTGCAAAATTACTATTTTTACTATTCAGCGACTCTTCGGAAAAAGGACACCTCTCCCTTAAGGACACTTTACTCTCCAATTAGGTGTCTATTACATGGAGGGTTTTACAGTAAATGCCACATTTGTATCTAATATGGAGGAATTAAAATTATAGAAAAGTCATTTTATGAATTCAAAAACCACCGAGGCTTTACAACTCGCAAACGTCACCACCGCCCTATGATGGGAGGACTGGGTCTCCTTCGACCCACTCGGTTGTTTACTACATTTTAAAGTTTAAATAAAACATGAACTTTCTCTGTATCACCTGGACATTTCTATTCGCTTCTTGTATAATTATAATTTGTATATAAATATTATTTCTGATACAGTACAACCTCCCTGTAAAGGACACTTAATTGCAGAGTAAAAGTGTCCTTTAAGGAGAGGTGTTCTCTTACTGGAGATTTGCTAAATTGTAAAATTAATAATTTTGCAAATAAAAACTGTCCTTTATACAGAGGTGTTCTCAAGCACGAGTGTCCTCTCATGGAGGTTCTACTGTACATATTACTTGACTTTTTATTGTTTGCTACGTATCTAGCGAATATTTGATACTTATTTTAAATTGAGAATGTAGTTGAAGCGGTAAGTGTCTCGTTACAGGTCAGCATTTTCAGCTCTTTAACCTCGTCCAGGAGAATAAACGAAACATTTGCCAGGGCTCTGGAGCATTGTACCTTGAGCAGGATCTGATATGTCGTCTTGGCAGATGTGACCGACCGAAACAAAGGAAGCCATTGAAACCTTGCTGCCAATTTTTTTAAATATTATAATATATATCTTGAAAGAAAAGTCACTTTATATAAATCAAGCCCAAATTACCGTTAGCTTCTTTATGTTAAACGAGAAGAGACATAATTTGAAATAAGAAAATATTAAACTTTATTCAACAATTTTTATAAATATGTTCACTTGTATATAGATTTAGGAATTTTTACAAAAGTTTAGCTTTCTTCAGAGAATTCTGGTCTAATCTAAAAGGACTCTAAGGCAGGCCCGGTGGACCAGGCCGAGGTCCTGTAGAGTCCGGTGATCCCCTGTGACTTCAGCGGAGGGAAAGGTGGTCCAGATTCTCGCTCCCTCAAGGTCCGGCCGTAGGGCAGCCAGATGAGTCCGCAGGGCTCCCAGGGTGTGGTCGAGGTTCGCACTTACTTCCAGCCTTGTTCCGTCCGGGAGTCGGAACAACAAGTTGGCCGTGAGCTTTGTGGTGTCAACCTCCAGCAAGTTCTCAGTGGCTGGTAGGGCAGTCTCCTCCTCGGGAACTTCTACCGGAGGATCACTTTCGCTGCCGAGGCGTTGGCCCGTTCCTGGAAATCTCTGACGAGGCTGCTGATGTCCATTATGCATCATCTCTAGCATTTTGAAAAAAGCTTCCATAGACGAAGGCATTTCACTGGTCTCATGCTCCTCTGAACAATCGCATTCCTTAACGGACTCGGTATCTTCTTCAGGGCTCCAATCACTTTTCTCACTCTCCTCTTCCTGGACAGCGGGAGGGTCAGTCGGAGGAAGATTGTTAGGCTCAGTTTCGTACAACTCGGAACCTAAGCGGTTAACTTCCTGGAACACTTGGGAACCATTCTCTTGGGGTTCGGGTCTTGTCCTCTTGGAATACAGGGTGTGGACCTTAGGATCTTCGTTGATGTACCTTTTATTCATGTTTTAATGTTATTTAATTTAATTTAATTACAGCTTTAACTATCTGATAGATAAATAAAATATTAGTTGACCAGAGAGATTGTAACTCAGGAGCACAAAATGCTAACTAACCATAATTTACATAAAATGACAATATTTATGATATCGTAGAAAATATAAAACAGATTGGTTGAAAAAAAATATATATATAATTCAAATTTTAATAAATAATTTAAAAAATACATTTTAAAAATTCTTTTATTTAAATGCGTTAAAAAGGAAAAATAATAAAATATTTTATTTTCTGCCATTGAGCAATTAGATTTATATGAGTGAAAATAAAAGCGGCTAAGGACGATCATCAGGAATTTCGAACTTAATGGGATTTAATATGAAGACAATGGTAAGCGATTTTCATGTACTCGTATTTAATAAATTTTTATCTCTTCTCTCAATATGATCGTCCCCCGCCGCTTTCACTCATGCGAATCTGATTTCTCAATGGCAGAAGATGATATTTATATGTCGTATCTTTCGTGGTCGAATGGAAGGGCGCAGTCGTTGTACATGTAAGCTTCGAAAAAGTATTTGTTCCACACTCGTGAGCACGCGGTGGCGGACCGTAGCATTCGCCCGTGCGGGCTGGCTCCCAGGTTTATTTTGTACATTTTATTTATAGATGGATGAATTTGTATTTACAATTTAACGTATTATTTATGACGAAAATAAATTATATCTATTGGGAATTAGGCAAATTATGACATATATATGAATATATACTTTTTAATGCATTTGAATGAAGGCTTTTCTAAAAATGTATTTTTTAAAAATAAATTATCAATTTTGTTTTTAGTCATAGAGAGAGATATTTATAACACAGGTTCCAGGAGCGTAAAGCGCCAACTACCCGTATTTCAGTCATGAATTTACAAAACTTTGACTCAAAAGTTAAATTATATGCGAAATATCACCAAAATATTCAAATATGCACATCAATATCAAATCCAGTATTACCTCTCGCTATAATAAAAGTCAACATATGTATGTATGTTTGTCGGCTATGCACGTCTTCAATACGTAACTAATCTGGGTTAAATTTCAACAGTATATAGAGTTGAATCTGGAAAATAATTGTCATATTTTCAGGTCTTCATCTCGAATGTCCTTGAAATTATTTACAAATTTGCCAATTTCACTTGCAACCAGCACCCCACTCCGGTGGAGATAGGTTTCGGCTTTGGCAGGTCTTTTCTAATTTTATATTGCATAAGAAATATATGTCCTCTTAAGTGTGTGTGCATTGTACTTTATCTATATATATATGAAAATGAATGTCTGTCTGTTTGTCTGTCTGTGTGTACTCTATAGATTCAAAAACCATACATCCAATCGCCGTGAAATTTTGGGATATTATTAGGTATATCCCCGGAAAGGTTTTCGAAAAATAATTTCTTGAATATCTTGAATATCCTTAGAGTTATTTGCAGATTTGTAGCTTTAACTCGCAAGCAGCGCCACCTTGCGACGGAAATAGGCTTAGGTCTGCCCCACCCCCTTTCGAGAGAATGTAATCGTCCGACCGCCGGCAGGATGGACAGTCCAAGTACCCACCGACCAATCAGAGGGGTCAAGAGGTCCTGGCGCGCGTGGGCAGAGTTGGTGACACAGCTGTGCCAAGTAGACAAGAAAAAAGCCTCGCGGGGGCTTGCCCAAGATGACCTCCGGGAACTTCGTCCATCTTCATAAACGACCATGCTTTTATTCAACTTATCGAGTATTTTTCAAGGGACCGGGGAAAAATGTTCACTAGATAAAACGATGATTTTGTAATGTAGAAAATTAGGAAAGACAAAATTCAGGATGACACGGCACACAGGGACCGGGAAAAAATGATCACTTTATCGAGAGATTCAAATTTACGAGTTTCAAATTATCAAAATATATCTATTATTTTTTAAAATAAGTTTATAGAGAATTGTTGTAACAAATGTTCGTTAGACAAACCTTTACTCGGGTAAAACCCGGGCAAAACCGGGTACATCCGCTAGTTTTAAATATATCGCGCGCGCACTATTTAATAAATATAATATTAAATAAATATTCATATTATTTTATTTAGAAGTCGCCACCTACCCAGGCTGACCTAAGTCTTAGATTTATTTACAATGTCAGTGGAAGTCCAATTCATGAGGTAGAGCCATGCAGATTTATTTCTTGGGAGATTTTCTATGGATGCCGGTCTTGGGTTGGTGATTTTCAGGAGGGTGGTCGTCAGGAATCTTTGGTATTGGTAGGTTGGGCAGATGAAGAGGAGGTAGTGGCGAGTGGTGGCTACACCGAGACTACAGGCAACAGGGAGGTCTTCATCCTTCTAAAAGATGGAATGAAACTCCACCAGCTCCCTGCCAAGCTGGTTATCGTCTCGAAAGGCGAATCAACGCCTGCTTACATCACCTACAGCGTTAGGTGTAGTAAATACCTCCGGCAAGGACATCGGCGCGCCACATGCCCCTTGGGGATCAGTGGGGAAGGTCATCGGGACACCCACCAGAGCCCGGTTTCGAGGTTTCCCTTCTCCAAGCCTATCCCCTTCAACAAATCCGCTCTCTCTACACCACCTGCGGAACTGTCTGCCGTTTTCAAGTAGACCCCTCAACATCCTCCAGCACTGCCGCGCCTGCGTCCAGGGCGAACTTCCCTGTCTGTCCCTACGAGATTCCAGCCCCCGAGCTTCCTGCTCCGGCACCGAGCACCAGCCAGTTGCCCTCACGACCAGAGCCCCCCTCGACCTATACTGAGCCATCTGCGGCTCCTGAAGAGGAGAACCAAACCATGACTGAACAGGTTGAGAATATGTTCATAGAGCTAAACGCTGACTCTATTCTGGCCCCTCTCTATGAAGAGGTTGATGATGATGATGAAGTAGTGGCCGCGGTTAAATACCGCTCTGACAGAGAAGCACTCCCCGATGCACTCTCCTATGAAAACAGGAAAATTCTGTAAGAATTCCTGGGCGATGCAATTGAGCACGTTGGGGACAAAAACTCCTCCATAAGCACGGGCCTTTCCGAACTCAGGGCGGCCTTGAACATTTGACATAATCTAGACATCCCTTCGCAGAAGGCTGATGTAAATATTTATTAATTTTTATATATATTTTACTCTCTTTTATAATTATGTAATATAATTTTTTTCTTGGTACTATATAATTTTATATGGGCGATCAATAAAAGTTGTTTCAATCTCAATCTCTCTCTCTCTTTCGGCCGTGCGGCCACGCGGCGCACGAGCTCCTCGTTTTTCGCCGATGGAGGCGAGGAATATTGAGCTGACCAACCAATATGCCTTATTGGCGGAATGCTCGGCTCAAGAGCTATCCAACTGTGTAGGTCTTGTTGACAGAGACCAATAAATGGCGAGTTATCAGATGAAGTTGAAAAACAGAAAATTGTTAGCGTTAAAAGCAACAATGAAACAAGAAAACGTGCAATTTTTGCATCAAATGCTAGCATCAGCTATGCAAATTGGGCTGATCGTGTTGAGGCTTTGGAAAATACATCTAATTCCGAAGGTTACCAAAAGCCTAAAGGCGCTAAAAGAAAGGACCAGGACCCTGAAGGCAATCCAGCTAAGGTCCCAAAGGCTGATAACATCCCAGCAAGGCCAAGTCAACCACCAAAAAGGGTGACAAGAGACGCTGTGATACAGCTGAAGATCAACCGACAACAGCAGGCTCTGAGCAAGGCCAGGTCAGCGGTAGCGTCATTCGACCAATGCTGCTACATTGAATACTGCGTTGACTTTAGCCCAGTGCAGTACATCAAGGCACTGGAGGAAATGCTGGGAAAAGGCGCGGTCCTCCAGCTGATGAAGATGTCTGGCCAGGTAATGGTCGAGCTGGCCAACGTCGACTTGGCAGATCGCCTGGTTGAGGAGGGCCTCACCATCGGAACCACCTTCCTGAGAGCCTTCCCGTAAAGGCAAAGACCAAAAAAGGTTGTAGTGGGGAACCTCTTACTTGGCATAAAAGACGAAGACGTCATCGCGGCGCTGCGGCCCTACTGCAGGGTTGTCTCCCTGACCCATGAGTTAGTGGAGAGTGGTGGCTACACCTGGACCAGCGGCAACAGGGAGGTCTTCATCCTTCTAAAAGATGGAATGAAACTCCACCAGCTCCCTGGCAAGCTGGTTATCGTCTCGAAAGGCGAATCAACGCCTGCCTACATCACCTACGGCGTTAGGTGTAGTAAATGCCACCGGCAAGGACATCGGCGCGCCACATGCCCCTTGGGGATCAGCGGGGAAGGTCATTGGGACACCCACCAGAGCCCGGTTTCGAGATTTCCATCCTCCAAGCCCATCCCCTTCAACAAATCCGCCCTCTCTACACCACCTGCGGAACTGTCTGCCCCCTTCAAGCAGACCCCCTCAACACCCTCCAGCCCTGCCGCGCCTGCGTCCGTGGCGAACTTCCCTGTCCGTCCCTACGAGACTCCAGCCCTAGAGCTTCCTGTTCCGGCGCCGAGCACCAGCCAGTTGCCGTCACGACCAGAGCCCTTCTTGATCAATACTGAGCCATCTGCGGCTCCCGCAAAGAAGAACAAAACCATGACTGTACCATCCATCCAGTGTACTACCCCCGTGGCCCAAATCCTATCTCCCTCTCAGATCCTTCAGGAGAGGGATCGGGTAGAGAATATGTTCATAGAGCTAAACGCTGACTCTATTCTGGCCCCTCTCTATGATGAGGTTGATGATGATGAAGTAGTGGGCAAGGTTCTATACCGCTCTGACAGAGAAGCACTTCTCGATGAACTCACCCCTGGAAACAGGAAAATTCTGCACGAATTCCTCGGCGATGCAATTGCGCACTTTGGGGACAAAAACCCCTTTATAAGCACGGGCCTCTCCGAACTCAGGGCGGCCTTGAACATTTGACAAAGTCCAGACGTCCCTTCAGAGAAGGCTCATGTCTGATGTAAATATATATTTATATTTTTCCCCCTGTCTTATAACTTTAAATTTGGCACTATATAATGTTATATGAACGATTAATAAATCAGTTTCAATTTCAATCTCTCTCTCTCTCTCTTGGCCGTGCGGCGCGCGGGCACCCGTTTTCTTATGATGGAGCGCCGTGTGCTTCAAATATTTAATCCCTTCCAGGTATTGGAGGATAGCTCTGCCACTGGGGCAGAAGATAGCATGATTCTCGAGAAGAATGAACACACGGTTAGGAGTTATCAGGGAATAATGAATTCCCAATTGAAATGTCAAATTTACATGAGAAATAATCGGCGCAAAAAAATGCAAATTTTATTGGGTCGAAAAACAAAGAAAATGTAAATTGAGCTACCCAAGTTGAAGCTTCTGAAAAAGAATCGACTCTTCAAGGTTGGCAAAAAGCTAAATCCTCGGAAAGGAAAAATCAAAAGCCTCCACTTCAACCATCAAAAGTTGCGAAGGCTGCGCTCCTCGCAGCCATGCCAACTCAACAAGTAGCCAGGGCTAAAATAATTCTTGTAACAGCGATTAAGAACAGTAGGTAGTAGCAAGACCTCGCCAAGGCTTGGTCGGCAGCTGCGACATTCGACCAGTGCTGCCTCATCGAGAGGAGCGCGGACTTCCATCCAGTCTAAAACATGTTGGCGTTAGAACAGTTGCTGGGAAAGTCATCTGTGTACCAGCTGATGAAGATGTCCTGCCAGGTATTGGGCGGGCTGGCCAGCGTTGACTTGGCGGACCGCCTGGTTGAGGAAGGCCTCACCATCGGAACCACCCTCCTGAAAGCCTTCACATATAGGCAAAGACCAGAAAAAATTGGAGTGGGGAACCTCCCACTTGTCATAAGGGACGATGACGTCATCGTGCCGCTGCGGCCCTAATGCAGGGTTGTTTCCCTGACCCACGAAGTCGTGTCCAGTGGCGGTTACACCTGGACCTCCGGCAAGAGGAAGGCCTTCGTCCTTCTAAATGAAGGACGCAAATTCCACCAGCTCCCTGCCAAGCTGGTGATCATCTCTAAAGGAGAGTCCACACCCGACTACATCACTAATGGCGTTAGGTGTAGCAAATGCCACCGTCAAGGACATCGGCGAGCCACCTGCCCCTTACGAATCAATGGAGAAAGCCATCACCCGGCAGGGTCCGGTGTCGAAGCCTCCCTCACCCAAGCCCATGCCCTCCAATAACTCCGCCCTCTAAACACCAGCTGCAGATTTGTCTGCATCTATCAAGCAGACCCTCTCAACACCTTCCAGCCCTGTTGCGCCTTCGCCCGGGGCGAACATTCCTGTTCATCATCTCAAGGAGGCTTCAACTCCTGAACCTCCTGTTCCGGCACCGAGCATCAGCCAGTTGGTACCACGACCAGAGCCCTCCCTGGGCATTATTAAGCCAACAGCGGCTCCCAAGAAAGAGACCCATAATAAGACTGCATCATCCATCCAGCCTTCTACCTCCATGACCCTACCCATGCAGCCTCTTCAGGAATCTCAGGAGATCCTCATAGGGCGGATGGAGGAAATTTATGAACAACTGAACGCTGATTCTTTCCTATCTCCCTCCTATGAGGAGATTTGTAGGTTTGAAATAGTGGACGCGTTTCTAGACCGCCATGTGAGGGGGGTACTCTCCGAGACACTTTCGACAGAAAACAAGATCATTCTGTGTGATTTCCTCGACATGGCAATTGAACATGTTGGGAACAAAGACTCATTTATAACCAAGGGCCAATCCGAATTTAGGGTGTCTTGTAGCCCTTGATTTAAACCAATGAAGCCTGTATAGATGTCATTATGTATATTCATCCTTGTTATTATTATTATTTTCATATTTACTTATTGTTATTATTTAGTTTTTCATTTTTCACTATAATATTTTATGAACGAAGTAATAAAAATAGATTCAATCTCAATCTCTCTCTTCGTAGTGCCTGTGTAGCCATGTCCGCAAACAGGCCAATGTTCGAGTATTATCATAATAGATAATGCCTTATATTAACAAGCATATTGCAGTAATATTAGGATCAGGCTTATAAACCTCAAAATAGAAAATATAGTCTGATATTTGATATTTTCAAGTTTGAGAGTAGAATTCCTTCCAGATCTTTGACAAAAACGTAAATTAGCCATTGTTGTTTAATTGAATAGGCTTTTAATAGACTATATTTTAAGCTGTAATTTCATCGATACACCTACTGGTTGAATTCATTAAATTTTATAAGAAGTTCAAAGGAAAAAGAGTGAAGGGGTCTCTTTTAACCATCCTTATTTTTTACCTGCTACTCGAGTGAATGTTCCGCAGAAAGAACCTTGTTGAGATACCCATTAAAAATGATGCATCCGTGTTAAGATCATCATTTTCCGAATAAAAATACAGTGGACCCTCGGTTTACGAGCACCTTGGAGTACGAGCTTTTCGCAGTACGAGCAAAATTTTTTGAAAAATTTACCTCGGATTACGAGTGAAATTTCGCATTACGAGCAACTCGTGATGATTTCACGCTATGATTTCAAATATTGAATGGAGTACAAGCTTCTCTTATACTTATCACGAAGTGTTTATAACGACTCTAATTAAACTAAAATTCATGGAAGAATTGCCCGAGTTTCAATTATTAAAAATAAGAAATTAGTTTCGCACTACGAGCGTTTTGGAGTACGAGCATGGCTCTGGAACGGATTATGCTCGCAAACCGAGGGTCCACTGTATATGTAAAATATTTAGCATATACTTGTTTCAATTTAATTTTACTTGAATGAAAATGTGACAAAACATCTCCCCGACTCAACTCTATATCCAGTTAAAATTTCAGAGATTGGCTTAATATTGAGGAAACATATAAGGAATAAATAATTTTTAAAAAACATACATTGAGGCATTAATATATATATAGATATACAGTAGAACCTTCCTTTAGCGGACACCTCTCTACAAAGGGCAGTTTTCATTTGTAAAATTACCATTTTTACAATTTAGCAACTCTTTGCTAAGAGGACACCTCTCCCTAAAGGACACTTTGGCTCTGAAATTAAGTATCCTTCACAGGGATGTTCTACAGTATAATATAAAAGAATTTAGAGAGTGTGTGTGTGTTAAACCTTTCTAAACAGTTATTTCACATTAATTCACCTTAGATATATATAGAGTCCAAATATATTATAAAGACTTAGTATCCTACACGATGAAGCTATATAATAAAGTATGTAAGAGACCAAGTCTTTATGAAATATTTAAGGAAAAATATTATTAAAGCATAAGACTGTCTCTGTCGATCTAATTATTCATAAATAAAACAAGTTAGCTAAACTCCACTAAGTCGATATAACGGGAATACGTTTGTTTTATTGTAGAGCGTGGTAGGCTAGTGTTTAGATATAGGTGGCAAAATGTCCATACAGCAAGAAGTAATGGGAGCAGTCATCCATTTGGACATTTTTATATACACACGTATACAGTAGAATCTCCATGAGAGGACACCTCTCTTCAAAGGACAGTTTTCCTTTGCTAAAGGACACTTTAACTCTGCGATTAGGTGTTCTTTACAAGGAGGTTATAATGTATATTCCACATTTTTATCTAATATGGAGGATTTGAAATGATATAAAGTCATTTTATGAATTCAAAAACTACCCTGGCTTTACAACTCGCAAACGTCACCACCGCCCTATATTGGGGGGTCTGAGTCTCCCTCGGGCCACCCGGTTGTGTGTGTGTGTTTTCTTCACTACATTTGAAAGTATAAATAAAAAATGATCTTCAAAATTTTCTATTCGCTTCATGTATATTTATATTTTGTATATAAATAATATTTCTGATACAGTAAAACCTCCCTGTAAAGGACACCTAATTGCAGAGTAAAAGTGTCCTTTAAGGAGAGGTGTTCTCTTACTGTAGAGTGGCTAAATTGCAAAAATATTAATTTTGTAAATGAAAACTGTCCTTTATACAAATGTGTCCTCTAGCGCGAATCTCCTCTCATGGAAGTTCTACTGTACATATCACTTGACTTTTTACTGTTTGCTACGGATCCAGCGAATATTTGACACTTATTTTAAATTCAGAATGTAGTTGAAGCGGTGTCTCGTTACAGGTCAGCATTCTCAGCTCTTCAACCCAGTCCAGGAGAATAAACGAAACATTTGCCAGGGCTTTGGAGGATTGTAGCTTCAGCAGGATCTAATATATCGTCTTGGCAGATGTGACCGACCGAAACAAAGGAAGCCATTAAAACACCGCTGCCAATTTATTAAAGATTATAATATATATCTTGAGAGAAAAGTCACATTATATAAATCAAGCCCAAATTACCGTTAGCTTCTTTATGTTGAAGGAGAAGGGACATCATTTTAAATAACAAAATAATAAACTTTATTCAACAATTTTTAAAAATATGTTCACTTGTATATACATTTAGGAATTTTTACAAAAGTTTAGCTTTCTTCAAAGAATTCTGGTCTAATCTAAAAGGACTCTAAGGCAGGCCCGGTGGACCAGGCCGAGGTCCTGTAGAGTCCGGTGATCCCCTGTGACTTCAGCGGAGGGAAAGGTGGTCCAGATTCTCGCTCTCTCGAGGTCCGGCCGTAGGGCAGCCAGATGAGTCCGCAGGTCCCCCAGGGTGTGGTCGAGGTTCGCACGTACTTCCAGCCTTGTTCCGTCAGGGAGTCGAAACAACAAGTTGGCCGTGGGCTTTGTGGTATCAACTTCCAGCAAGTTCTCAGGGGCTGGTGGGGCAGTCTCCTCCTCGGGAACTTCTATCGGAGGGTCACTTTCGCTGCCGAGGCGTTCGCCCGTTCCTGGGAATCTCTGACGAGGCTGCTGATGCCCATTATGCATCATAGCGAGCATTTTGAAAAAATCTTCTATAGACGAAGGCATTTCACTGGTTTCATGCTCCTCTGAACAATCGCATTCCTTAACGGACTCGGTATCTTCTTCAGGGCTCCAATCACTTTTCTCACTCTCCTCTTCCTGGACTGCGGGAGGGTCAGTCGGAGGAAGATTGTTAGGCTCAGTTTCGTACAAATCGGAACCTAAGCGGTTAACTTCGCGGAACACTTGGGAACCATTCCCTTGGGGTTCGGGTCTTGTCCTCTCGGAATACAGGGTGTGGACCTTAGGATCTTCGTTGATGTACCTTTTATTCATGTTTTAATGTTATTTAATTTAATTTAATTACAGCTTTAACTATCTGATAGATAAATAAATATTAGTTGACCAGAGAGATTGTAACCCAGGAGCACAAAATGCTAACTAACCATTATTTACATAAAAATGACAATATTTATGAATCGTAGAACATATAAAACAGATTGGTTGAAATATATATATATTTACATAATTTAAATTTTAATAATTATTATTTTTTTAAATATTTTCAAAATGCTTTTATATTTAAATGCGCTTAAAAGGAAAAATAATAAAATATTTTATTTTCTGCCATTGAGCAATTAGATTTATATGAGTGAAAATAAAAGCGGCGGAGGACGATCATCAGGAATTTCGAACTTAATGAGATTTAATATGAAGAAACTGATTGCTATTTTCATGTATTTAATAAATTTTATCTCTTCTCTCAATATGATCGTCCCCGCCGCTTTAACTAATGCAAATCTGATTGCTCAATGGCAGAAGATGATATATATGTCATATCTGTCGTGATCGAATGGAAAGGCGCAACCGTTGTGCATGCAAGCTTTGAAAAATATTTTTTTTCCACACTCGTGAGGTAGCATTCACCCGCGCGCTGGCCCCCACATTTATTTTGTACAGATTTATAGATGGATGAATTTGTATTTAAAACTAGCGGACGTACCCGGCTTCGCCCGAGGTTTTACCTGAGTAAAGGTTTGTCTAACGAACATTTGCCCGTGTTTTACCCGAGTAAAGGTTTGTCTAACGAATCTCTCGATAAAGTGAACATTTTTCCCGGTCCCTCGAAAAATACTCGATAAGTTGAATAAATTCAATATTAATCGGTACCCGAGTAAAGGTCTGTCTAACGAACATTTGTTAAAACAATTCTCTATAGACTTATAAAAAGAAATAGATATATTTTGATAATTTGAAACTGATAAAGTGATCATTTTTTCCCGGTCCCTGTGTGCCGTGTCATTCTGAATTTTGTCTTTCCTAATTTTCTACATTACAAAATCATCGTTTTATCTAGTGAACATTTTTTCCCGGTCCCTTGAAAAATACTCGATAAGGTTGAATAAATTCATGGTCGTTTATGGAAGATGGACGAAGTTCCCGGAGGTCATCTTGGGCAAGCTCCCGCGAGGCTTTTTTTCTTGTCTACTTGGCATAGCTGTGTCACCAACTCTGCCCTGATTGGTCGGTGGGTACTTTGACTGTCGGCCGGCGGCCGGGCGAATCCATTCTCGCACGGGGTCTGCCCCACTCCAAACTTTTGGCAAAGCACTTTCTAATTAAAGATTATTGTCTTAAATAATCTTTAAGAACAAAAAGTATAATAATTGAACGATAGGAAATTATAGTAAATAATTATACTAAACTAAATGATGTAAAAATAATTATACATGAAATTTGAAATAAGTTTTAGAAAAGTTATCCTTAAGTCCACGGGAAAAGATGTAGCCAAAACAAATAGGTTTTTAACAGTGACACGTGAGCACCCGCCTCGAGACGCGCTCCTCTCTCCTAACATTACTCCCCCTCTTGAAAAAGCCTATCTCCGTCTCAATGGTGGCGCTGCTTGCGAGTTAAAGCTACAAATCTGCAAATAACTCTAAGGATATTCAAGATATTAAAGAAATTATTTTTCGTAAACCTTTCCGGGGATATACCTAATAATATCCCAAAATTTCACGGCGATTGGATGTATGGTTTTTGAATCCATAGAGGACACACACACAGACATTCATTTTTATATATATATAGATTTAACATAGTAATTATGGCGAAAATAAATTATACCTATTGTCATTAGGCAAATTATGACATATATATATATGAAAATATAGATGGCGCTCTGCCATCTTAAAAGCACATGTGCTCGTGGTCAGGAGATGCCTTCTTTATTTTTAATATATGTGTGACAATTAAGTGGTAATAATGTGGTGAGGAGAGAAATAATCACACGACGAGTTGTTAGAGCAATAACCCGGGCAGCCAGCCGAGAGAGAGAGAGAGCGAGGTTCTATCACTGCTGAACGACCATTTTTGTCTGCCCCGCCACCCCCCTAACTATCCAAAAATAGTCCTCAGGTGTTGACGGGCGGGCCACATTTGCCGCCCCTTTGGAATGTCGCTGCTTTCTCAATTGACCGGACTTTACATCCCATCTTTCTCTGGGATGGCTCTAGGTTTGTTTTATTATTCCTGGAAGAGTATATATTATGACATATATATATATTTAAAGAGACAAAGGTCGCCTCTCCCGTCAAATATCCTCCCGGCAAAATTTTCATATATATATATCCCGCCAAAATAAACGTCAAAAACTGACGCCATCTATTGACCACCGCCGCAACTAGCGGCCTCGGGTCGGTGACATCCCTGGAGCAGTAATGGCTACCCAGACCTCGAAGGTCCACCCCTGCTGCCATATAGCCACCGTGCCATAGAAATGGTGCATTCTCCATGCACCGAGCGACCATTGTTTGGCCCCTCACGCCCGCCATTATGGTCTGGCTTCGTGGGCGCGACCAGTCAACGCACAGGCGTCTCCGAGAGTTCATGGCAAGGTTGCTGTCCTAGCCCTCCCGTTCAGACTTGGTCTAATCCGTCCTACGCTCCAATAGGACTCCCCCCCCCCTTTAGCCCTCGTAACCTTTGGTCACAGTACTCCTGAATCTGCCGTCGAATCAGGACCTCTGAGGTTCGAGGTTGACGCAGGGACACCACGCGGAGGCGGGAGGGTGTTACTACTGTGTGTAACCCTTGGTTTTCCATGGCGCGCACGGCAAGGACGCTCCCAATAACGCACACACAGAGCGAAGACCCAAGAGTCTCTAAACCCTGTCCTTTCAGCCTTACCAGTACTCCACTAGGTCATCGGCTAGCACACTCTTTCCTTCCAGCCCTACTAGCACTCCACTAGATCATCGGCAATCTCTTTTCTTCCCTCTCAGCCTTACCAGCACTCCGCCAGATCATCGGCAAGCCCAATTTATCCTTCCAGCCCTACTAGCACTCTCCGCCAGATCATCGGCAATCTATCCACTGTAGTCAACTGTGGCATCTAACAGTTGAGGAAGAGCTCACTAGCGACATCGTGAGCTCTTTCCAATAACTTCCAGTGGGATTTCAGGAGCTCCAGTTCAGTTTCTCCTCTAACCCTTCTACTTTCCTCCTCCCCTCTTGGGACCCTTGGGCAGTTCACTATAAAGTGTTTGGCGTTTGCCCCAGGGCTCCCACATACGCATCTGTCGTCCGCTTTAATACCGAACCGCGCCAAACTGAGAGGAAACGGGCCGTGTCCCGTAATCATCCTGTTCAGTTTGTGTGAGAGGATCCGACCGTTCCTTTTTGGATCTCCTATCCATTTAAAGGCCTCCCAACCGTATATCGCTTCCACCCATCTGTCCTTCCACAACCTATTTATATGCGCCCGGATACGCTTGAACACCTCTTTCTTTGGAATTGGGGTCACCACGTCCCTTCCAGACCAGCATCCCTCTTTTGCCAGTTTATTAGCCAATTCATTGCCCTCAATTAGAGAGTGCCCCTTGACCCAGTACAATTCGGGGGGCCTATCCATTTCACTTAGCAGATCCGCTACTTCATGCGCCATCTGTCCCTTCTCCAAGCAAATGGAGATGAGGGCGGACATGCAATCCGAGTAGATTGCCTTGGGAGACAGACAGTCTCTCCTGCACCAGATCATAGCCTCTCTTATCGCGACCAGTTCTGATGAATACACCAGCTCATTTTGCCTTAGTTTCAGTGTTTGTCAGCCCACAAAA
>CP092867.1:116179824-116216137 GCA_030710605.1 Cordylochernes scorpioides
TGGCGATGCCAGCCCCAGTTCTCTTACCATACTTGCTCCCGTCTGTGAATATCTCCATTTCTTTACCAGACCATAAGCCCTCTGACCACCTCCATCTTGGCTCCCAGTTCACGTCCTTATCTGGGTCCTTCGCCCATTCAAGCTCCTCAGGCGCAATGCCCAAATCGTTTTCAGTTCTGTCGACCCAGATAAGCTGTCTCAGTTTCTCTTCCTCCAGCCTTAGAGAAACAGGAGTCAGACCCGAAATCACCAGCAAAGCCTCTGTACTAGTAATACAGTACCCCCCAGTGGATCAGAGCCGCTACTCTCTGAACTGACTCTAAAGTTGTTCCGACCTTCCTGTCGCGGTTCCTCTTCCACCACGCTCTTGAACCATACAGGAGAATCGGCTCAACGCAGCTGAGGTAGAGACTCCTGAAAATCTCTCCTTCCCTGCCCCTTTCAGAAGCGCTAGCCTGCATAGTCTCGATAGTGCAGACCTAGCTCTCAACCCTATATCCTTGGCGTGGTCCATACAGCTCAATTTATTATTCACCACCACACCAAGGATTTTCATCTGTTTGACCACCTGAATCCTCTCATCCCCTAGCCGCAAGATGGGATTGTGGTCATATTCGACGCCAGTCCGTTTGGCTCAAACATCTCGCGATTTGAAACTCAGGGCCTTTGTTTTGCCCGCGTTAAATTTGAGCTTCACCAGTTCAGCCCAACCCTTTAACCTCCCGATGCTTTCATTGGCTAGAGCCTCAGCTTTTTTTCGTGACTTCTCACTTATAATCAGGTAGTTGTCATCAGCATAGGCTACTATGCAGGCGCCTGCTGGAAGTTCTTGCGGAGAATAGTGTCAGCCACTACGTTCCACAGTATGGGACCACAGCAGGAACCCTGAGGGCAGCCCTTTGACACTATTCTGTGCATGTCCACTGCACCTACCTTAATTGAGACCCGCCTGTTCCGTAAGAAATCCCTTACTAACGTCAGTAGGTTAAAGGGACACCCTTTCTCATCGAGGGCACTCACAACCATATTCCAATTTAGGTTGTCGAAAGCGCCTGCGATGACGAAGGAGATCGCAATCACCCAGTTTCCCTTTGCGACTCCTTCCTCTATCTTGCCCAGTATCCCCTCCAAACAAGTGGTCGTAGAACGTCCCTTCCTAAAGCCATGTTGGGAACTGGAAAGGTGCTCGCCCGATTCTAGCCACCTTGTCAGTCTTTGTGCCAGAAGACTGTCCAGTACTTTTCCCAGGCATGATAGGAGAGACACAGGCCTATAGTCCTTTGCCGTAGCGCCCGTCTTGCCACTTTTTTCGAGTAACGCAATCCTCGCTGCCTTCCAAGCCCTCGGAAACCTACCCAGTTCCAGGCAGCGATTGTATAACCTGGCGAGAAGTGACCCATATCTTCTCACCAGAACCTTCACGATGGTGTTGTCAATACCATCGGGACCAGGGGATTTTCTGTTCCCAAATTTGAAGGCTGTCCTTTTCACCTCCCTCTCAGTGAAGAGTGGATCCATACGCCCCCTACTCGGCAACACTTCCTCACATTCCAGGTGCCACACCCCAAAGTGCACGTCCAGAATATGAGACAGCGTGTCCGAGAGGTCATGTGTGCGCGTACCATCCTCCTTTCTTAACAACCAAGTTTCTCCATGGCCAACTAGTATGGCAAACCATACTTGTCGTCCTTCAGTGTCCTGCTACACTGAGCTCTCCAATGACCTCTGCGTGCTTTCCGTGTCCTCTTCTTGTACTTGGCCAATTCCACCCTGTACCGAGTCCACTTCCCCTCTCTTTCATCTTACAATATGGCATATTTTCAAAGAAAAAATAGAAATAGAAATATCTCATTACACCTTTGAGTGCCATTCTATTAGCGAAGAAAGAGAGACGTTCTTCTCAAAAGTAAACGAGCGTCATATCAAGTTGAATGGTTGCTCGGTCCCTGTACAACAAGCATGTCAAACTCGCGCCTCGCGGGCCTCATGCGGCCCACAACGAATAAATTTGCGGCCCACCAGACAAAATATATTTTAATTTTAAAAAAATTATAAATTAAAAAAATAATAATAAAAATTTGTAGCCTAAATTTTAAAAATTGTAATTATACATTATTTATTTATTAATAACGAACCACTGGTCGCCATACATAAGTCGTAAGTTTTGATAATATTATACCTACATACATAACGTATGTACATCGCCATAAGTATTGTGTGCCTTAAAGTTTAAAGAAAATATTCTTTCGGAGTACTAGAAAAAAAAATGGTAGCAGAAAAGAGATGCCAAATATCAGGGAGAAAATATTAACTTTACTTTCTTTTTTCTTATTAGTATTTTTAAAAATAAACATACATAAATGTTACTATAAAAATTTAATTATTTGTTTCTTTTTTTGCGGCCCACATAATCTTATTACTTTTTTATTTGGCCCGTGTTAGGATTTGAGTTTGACATGCTTGCTGTACAACTTCTACAAAGCAGTAAATAGGAACTTGGATTTATCGTTTTCTCTTCCACTACATGATGGTGATTGATCATCGTGGGGATATCCTTACAAGCCAGCAAAGAAAGAGTAGAATCTGTATAAGACTACTGTCTTAATAAAGGCTTTGCGTGTGTATATAGTGTTTCTCATATATTGGGGGGGAGTATAAGATATTACAGGCTCTACTATATCCAATATCTATTGTCATACATGTCAATTTCTACTGTCCATAATTTACTATTATGTTAATTATTCCTCCCGACTTTGCTTAGTTATGCAAAATCCCTATAAAAGTTTAAAAAAAATAATAATAATAATAATAATAATTTTTGAATATGTAAATAGTCCGATTATTATATAGTACCTGATGTGCCATTGTTCACTTATCTCCTGTAGAAGGGCCGGTCAGCCCGAAAGCTTGAGCGATTTAAAATAAAGCTTCCTACAAAAGACACTCGTCCCATGATTCTCGCATTTGTTTTCTAACTGAATAATGCTTTAGCAAAAATTCACTATTTTAATTATAGCTTAATAGAAATTACAAATAATTGAATTGTCATGGCGTGTGAGTGAACTGAAAAGAAATCTGAAATATTCCAAATTATATAAAACGATAAGGATTAACAAATTAATATACAGGATGGATGACGTCATTATATATATTGGGGGGGGGGGGGGGGGGGAGAAGCGATAAAATAATTATTTGAAACATATCGCATGATAATTAGCTCTGTTTAACATTAATTTACGTTAGGTAGTATTAATGTATATTAGTGAAATATATATTCTCAACATATATACATGTAGTGATTTGTGAAGCTGTCATGGTAGTTGTGTGAAAAACTGGTAAGGACACACAGAATCCAGAGGTAAATACCTGTGGGGAGTAGATCGGGGAGGAAAGAGAGAAGGTCCGAGGACCACCATGGGAACAACTGGTGTAGAGACCACCTCAGTGCGAACTGTCTCTTGATCATCACATCCAGGTGCTCTTAAGAGTCGCTTTGAGTAAGATAAATTATCCCCCAGGGGAAAGTGGAGTGAAGGCTGGACATCTGGTGACCAAGGGGTTGTTCTGACCTGGTTATTTTATCTTCTCCTTACTCACACAAAGCCATTTTATATACATATTTCCAAATATTATGACAAACATTATATTTTTTAGCTTTTTAAGGTCAAAATTCAATATGGTTTAGAAGTGGATGTGACGTGTTGGTAGAACGGGCTAGTATTATTATAAAGAATGCCATCCCTATATATATAAAAGTCAGTGTATGTATGTATGTCGGCTATACACGTCCACAATACGTAACTAATATGGCTGAAATTTTAAGTATATAGAGTTGAATCTGGAAAAACTTATAAGCAAATTTTCAGGCTTCTATCTCGAATATCCTTGGATTTATTAACAAATTATCAACAAATGTTCCCTATTTCACTCGCAACCAGCGCCTCACTGCAGCAACTTCGAGAAGTAAACAACCACGTGGAGCCCTCACACGGCGAGACGGGTTTGGATAGAGACCTTGAGTGACGTAATTACAGCGTAGGGGTAAGAAATTACTTACTATCATTTTATGTATATTTAAAATATATATCTATATATATAAAAATCTACTTATATATTTGCCTTATTCTGTCTGTTTGTTTGTCTGAAGCTCACGGATGGGAATTTTCATAACCATCGGTGGTTCAGTGGTAGAATGCTCGCCTGCCACGCGGGCGGCCCGGGTTCGATTCCCGGCCAATGCATTTTTTTTTTTTTACAATTTTCAAAACTCATTTATATATTATACAAGAATGACATCCACGGCGCCAATTTATAATTGTAACGAATAGTATTTGAATAAAAACATTTAATCGGGTAAAACCCGGGCGTTGCGCCCGGGTCATTCGTATATAATAATTGTATAAACGAATGCAAGACAAAATCACCGCGAATGTTTCTTTTTTTTAAGGCAATTTCTTTTTAAGGCAATTATCGTTATTTATCGTTAATTTTTGTTTCGATTTTATTGAAAAAAAAAACGATATGGTGCCTTTAAAAAATGATCTTTATTACTATGCAGTTTTCTATTTAGTCAATATACCTAAGTTCATGTTGCAAATGTAATTATCTCTATCGATTTAGTAGGTGAAATGCAAAAAAAAAAAAATCGACATGATGAAATCTTTATGAAAATTCACATTTTTATTTTTATATTTTCAAGACACACACAGTTTGGGGCGGGACGTTTCACAAGAGAGACATCCACGGCGCCAATTTATAATTGTAACGAATAGTATTTTAATTAAAACATTTTAAAAACACACAGTTTGGAACGGGACGTTTCACAAGAGTGACATCCATGGCGCCAATTTATAATTGTAACGAATAGTATTTGAATTAAAACGTTTTTAAAATATATACGCACTCGGGTAAAACCCGGGCGTTGCCCGGGCCATTCGTCTAGTGAATTATAAAGGACTGCGGCGTATGATTATAAAGCAACACTTAAAGCCTCCCCGCATATGTTTCTTTTTTGTGAAAAATGAATATTAATTTCAAAGAGAAATATGTACAATATAGTACATATTTCTCTTTGAAATTAAAATTGTTTTTTCACAAAAAAGAAACTTATGCGGGGAGGCTTTAAGTGTTGCTTTATAAAAATGAATGTTTGTATGTTTGTTTGTATGTCCTGTATACAAATTCGCAGTAGTTCACTAATTCAAACCAAAATTTCCATACATAGGTTAAAAAATACGGGGAAGACGATAGGCTATTTTAAAAATATATATAAATCAATTATTAAAACTATATATTCAAATTATTCTACTTAGCTCGCGAGCAGCGCCTCTAGCGGTGAAGATGGGAGGTAATATCAGCTGACCTAATGTACATGTAAAGTTTGGAGCGGGACGTTTCACAAGAGTGACATCCACGGCGCCAATTTATAATTGTAATGAATAGTATTTGAATAAAACATTTAATCGGGTAAACCCGGGCGTTGCCCGGGTCATTCGTCTAGTATTCTATAAAACGTTTATATACGTATATAGTAATTAAATAATAAAAAGGTATATATTGGATTGAATAAAATATTTATTTTCCAATATATCGGTTGGTTAAACGCCAACCCTTGTCAAGTAATTACATTTTTGTATAAACAAACTGTGTGTTATAAAATCACAGTTAAAATAATTTTTAAAAATTAATATAATTAACATTTTATATTTTAATTGTGGTATTATAATACTAAGCGGTGCTGAGTTTGTTTGAACAAAAATGTAATATCATGACAAAGGTTGGCGTTCAGCCAACCGAAATATTGGTAAATAAATATTTTATTCAATCCAATATATACCTTTTTATTATCTAAAGATTTAAATATATATTTATCTATTTTCAGAAAAATATAGTAGTATTTTGAAGAACACTGACGGCTTCGAAAAGCCCCAACATTCCATCATTGGGGAGATCAGAATCATTATCAGTATCATTATCTTGGTCGAATACATCAAGGAGGAATTGTGTCACTTGAGGAGGGACTTCTTGAGGATTATCATCTAGCATCTCTGTAGCATTGAATTTGTCCTCAACCGCCATGATATCATAGTCCTCAGGACCTCTAACATTGTAAACAATCTCAGTAAAATTTCTCCGGCATATTGGACAGGAGTTTGTCTGCTCAGACCATGTCTTGAGACAGTCAAGGTGGAATTGGTGCGTGCAGTTTCTGGGATGGCAGAGGTTATCCTGGCTGATGGTTTCCAGGCAGATGGAGCAATCTTCTGCTTCAGACATCAGGTTTTAAAATATCAAGTTAAATATTTATTTTAAAATTCGATATTTTTCAATTGAATTTATTTCTAATTTTTTAACAGTTAAACAAAGTCAGAACATAAACATGTTGGAGTAAAATGAGGAATATGAAACGAATACGAAATAATTAAATTTATTATATTCGAATATTTAAAGATTAATCTGTTTCTTTATATTTATACTAGACGAATGACCCGGGCAACGCCCGGGTTTACACGATTAAATGTATTATTCAAACACATAAAACATAGCAAAATAAAACATAGCAAATATAGCAAGAGCAGTTATTTTAAACGGCGAATTAGATCAGTTATAGCAAAAAATGTAAATATATATATGTAAATATGTGAAATAGTTATAAATAAGAAAACCTGTAAATATAGTTAAGGACTTGCATTGTAATTAAGAAAAAGCTTCTCGTCTAGAACGCTCAGGCGACCTGCCGGCGGCGCGCGCCCGTTGGCTGCCGCGAGCACGTGAGCGTTCTAGAGGGCGCTGCTCGTGAGCTAAGTCGAATAATTTGAATATATAGTTTTAATAATTGATTTATATATTTTTTTAAAATAGCCTATCGTCATCCCCGTTATGTTTTACCTATGTATGGAAATTTTGGTTTGAATTAGTGAACTACTGCGAATTTGTATACCGGACATACAAACCAACAAACAAACATACAAACATTCATTTATATATATATATATATAGATATCAATAGAATTTTTATTTAATAATTTATATCTACTTCAAAATCAATACTGGAGAACGTTGCGAAAAATGTTAAAACTAAATTGACAATTAAAGTCTATTAATAAAGAAGAAACTCTTAAATTAGTGCCAGCCTGATAAAAAAAACGGGAAAACATAAACAACAGATTATAATAACACAATCATTGTGAATTTCAAATATTCTTCCTCTATAAATATTACTAAAAAACTAATTAAAGGATGTCCACAAGGAGAACCACTATCTCCCACATTATGGAACATACTGATTGAAGAATTGTTAAACATTAATCTGGATGATAACAGTAGTGACTATAATATGCTGGAACAAAAGCCATGGCGAACTAAAGACAGCAATTAACAATTTACTTAGTAAAATTAATACCTGGTGTGAAAGCAGTAAATTACAGATACCAAAGGATAAAACGAAAATATCATATTGCCACGTGGAAAATTAGGGAAGACAAAAACTTCAGGAGGAAACAAAATTTATTTCAGGGGGGGAAGGACAAACTATCAATTGTAAACAAAGATAAGCCACGAGGGAAATTTTCAGAGTCGCAAGATATAAAACATAAAAATGACCACTCTGTTAAATAAAAAATAATAAAATTAAGAAATACTATGTTACATAAATAAAATTAATAAATACTATGTTACATAAATAAAATTAATAAATACTTGGTTACAATATTTATATAAGTGCATAAATGATACAAAAATCCTTAATAGCAATATAGCTAGACATGTTGAAACCCTTAAGATCTTGTGATTGACCTTGAAAAATCATCGAAGCAGGAACAAGCTGGACTTTATGCCACACATTAATGAAATCGTCGACAAAATTACTAGAGCTAGCGGTTACCTACTCAGTTTAATAAAGAAAGCATGGGGTCTAGAATGAAGACGAAAATTAACTTTATACAAGACAATATTCTGAAGTACAATAACATATGGTCAAACAATATGGTTTCCATTTATAAGCAAGAAAGCCAAAGACAAACTAAATTCCCTGCAATATAATATTCTAAAACACTGCATACAGGCCTATACTACAACATCGTCAAACTGTACACATATACTAACACAAATACCAAAACTCTCAGATTACATAGAATCCAACATATTGAAAAATGAAATAAGCTACAATATAGCTTTGATTTATTAAACAGAAAATAAATTGCTAATTATAATGAAAGAAAATTACAGGAATACTATGAAGAATCCAACAATAATTTCAAACGTTTTTTTCATCTCCTCTAAAATACCTAACTTTGTCAAACCAAATTTCTACAATGTTCAATTCTTTACGGGTCATGGTAAGTTCAAATCATATCTCTTCAGAAAAAGAAAATAGATTCGCTTAAATGCTCTTGTGGAGCGGAAGAAGAAACCCCCGAACACATTCTGAACTCATGCCCACTGGTGTCAAACCAAAGACAGCAGAGCAGAATGGAAAGAACCTTTCTGGGTCAAATCTATATATATAATTGCCTTATTCTGTCTGAAGCTCACGGATAGAATGCGCGCCCATTGGCTGCCGGCGAACACGTGTCCTCCCTGCCCCCCTCTAGACAACCCTGTTATCAGCTGTGTGATACATACACCTGTCTATAGCGGCCATTCTGGACAACCCTGTTATCAGCAGTGTGTTACATCCACCTGTCTATACAGACCACCCTGTCTATAGCGACCACTGACCACCCTGCCTATAGCGACCACTCTAGACAACCCTGTTATCAGCTGTGTGATACATCCACCTGTCTTTACAGACCACCCTGTATATAGCGGCCATTCTAGATAACCCTGTTATCAGCTGTGTGATACATACACCTGTCTATAGCGGCCACTCTAGACAACCCTGTTAACAGCTGTGTGATACATCCACCTGTCTATACAGTCCACCCTGTCTATAGCGGTCACTTTAGGCAACCCTGTTATCATCAGTGTGTTACATTCACCTGTCTATACAGACCACCCTGTCTATAGCGGTCACTTTAGGCAACCCTGATATCAGCAGTGTGATACATACACCTGTCTATACAGACCACCCTGTCTATAGCGGCCACTCTAGACAACCCTGTTATCAGCTGTGTGATACATACACTTGTCTATACAGACCACCCTGTCTATAGCGACCACCCAAGACAACGTTTTTAAAATATATTCGCACTCGGGTAAAACCCGGGCGTTGCCCGGGCCATTCGTCTAGTAGTTTATAATAGGGAAAGACATATGAAATTTAATAGGTTCTGCAGACTTTTTATTATAAATAGACAGCTTCATGCAGCTTGAGGAAATACACTACTATGCGACTTAATTTACATAATTGTGAATAATTGATAAGTTACTTTAGATTATAACTAATTGTAAATAGCTCAACTTGATCAACTTTCTCTCTCCACGATACTAATTATTACAGATAACTTCATTAATTCAACATCCATCATTGCTTAACATATTGTAAATAACTACCTTAAGATTTCTTCTATCTGCTTATGTTGTTACTTATTTTTTTAGTGTATATGTTTATTCAATGCTCTTTTTCTTAATTGTTTATTTTATTTTTGACAATTCTGTTACCTACTCTACTACAATATGATTTATTGTAAATAGTTTCACGCGCAATTACCCAGATCGGATATAGCGTGTCTTATTTGCAACTGGGAATAAATAAATTATATTTCTATTATATATATATCAATGCATTATTAATATATATATATTATTTTGGATAAAAGGTATCTCCTGAAAAAATAAACTTTTATCCGGCAGAGTTTCCTCACCACTCTGGAAGTACCTGCCTCGGCGCGTTACCCTTTTTGGCGGTTCACCCCCCAGGAGCCCTAAATGGTCCTGAGAAGTCCTATTCCACTTCTAGCTTTTACTAACCCCACCATCGGATCTGACCTGATGGCGCCAGCAAAGCTAGGACCCTAGAACTGACCAATTGTTGAAGACTCGTGTCCCAGGAAACTGAATAATTCTACAAACTAAAATAAATTTGATATAAATTTTAAATATGTTATAAGCTATGAAAATAAGAAAATCATGTTCACAATTTCATATGATGTTGGGATATGATTGATTTATAATTACAGAAAATGAAATTTTTTTTTACAAAGTTAATTTAATGGTTCATCTATGATAGAGATGATATCTGACAATATCCTTTTATCAGGGTTTATTGTCGCCTCCTCAAAGAATTGTGGCTGATATACCTACTCTACTAATTCCTATTGACTCCGAGCTGGACGCCGAAATTTCACCTTTGGAAATTGCGAGGGAAATCGCTAGCTTGAAAAACAATAAAGCAGCAGGTTACGATAGTATACCAAATGAAGCTATCAAAGCCCTACCTGAGAATGGTTTAATCCTTTTATCTAACTTATTCAATAAAATATTAACTAAATCCCAAGTTCCTTCACAGTGGTCAAAAACCATAATCCAACCAATATTCAAAAATGGCGATCCGAATGCACCATCAAATTATAGGGGCATTGCGCTTATAAGCAACTTGTCAAAACTCTTTACATCCATATTAAAAAATAGACTAAGTAATTGGATTGAGAATAGAAAACTCATAGCGGAAAACCAAGCAGGATTCAGAAGGGGCTACTCGTGCCAAGACCATATCTTCACGCTTACATCACTAATCCAAATGACATTAAACCGCAAAAGAAGGAAACTTTACGCATTCTTTGTGGATCTTAAAAAAGCGTTTGATTCAGTTCCACATTTACTATTATGGAGAAAGCTTGCGCTTGTTGTTTTAAGTGGGCGATTTATCAAAATCATACAGAACTACTATGCTCAAATGATGGCAGCGGTCAGATGGAATGGCTCTTTTACAGAATTCATCAAAATACAATCAGGTGTTCTTCAGGGTGAACCTCTTTCACCGTATTTATTTATTATTTTCATTAACGATCTGGTTGCTACACTGGATGATTCTGACCTGCCAGGTATATACTTACCGGGCCATGGAACTATACACCTCCTCCTGTTCGCGGATGATATAGTCCTCTTTGGTGAATCCAAGATAAATCTTCAAATAAAGATTAATCTAATAAAAATATATTTTGAGGAAAATGGTTTAACTCTGAACCAATCCAAGTCTAAAATCGTAGTGTTTCGAAATGGAGGCCGCTTGGCCAGATCTGACGTTTGGTTTTGGGGCCAACAACCCTTGACAGTATCTTCAAAATATACATATCTTGGCTACCCCTTAACTACCAAGAATACAACTGCTTACGTGGCGCAGCACTTTAAAAGCAAAGCATTGGTTGCTACAAACGCAGTATGGAGAATACTATCTAAGTCAAGAACCAAATCGTTCGGAGCAGTGATGAGATTACTTGACTCCATAGTTTTATCTACGTTGCTATACTCGGCCCCCATGTGGGCGACAAATCAGATAGTAGTCGTAAACCAGATCCAGGATATTTTCCTACGGCGATTTCTTGACCTACCCAAATATACTCCGGGCTACATCTTGCGAACAGAAACCGGAAGGATGTCCCTTGAATTAAACATTACGAAATTGATTCTAAAGTTCTGGATGCGGATTTTAAAAATGGACAGGACAAGATTACCCTATGTTTGCTTGTCCCAGCTCTGGAAAGTTTCAATTGTGGGAAAAGCGGGAAACAACTTTATTCATAACTTGAATAGCATCATTGACTCTAGGGGTTTTTATTTTCTTAAGAACTGTGAAGATTATATGGTTGTGCGAGGAGAAATCCCTAGAATTATTCAAACCACAGTGGACCAGCTACTCCAATTTGACCGAGCTAAGATACAATGCTCAACTCATTTTATTCACTACCAATTTCTAAGTAGCTCCTTTATGACGGAGGACTACTTACTATCAAACCTCCCTTTGAAAATTAAACGATTTATAGCCCGTCAAAGGATTCTATGGCTACTTTTCCGCGAGGATATCACGGGATTTTGGAACAGCGACCCTTTAAATTGCTACTTCTGCAATGTTGGCATCCAAGACAATTTGGTCCACTATCTATTCCATTGCCCATTCCTACATGAAAAGAGAATGGAAATTCGCGAAATTTCGGAGCTGGCTCACTACAATGAACAATATGTATATAAAATCCTTAATGCTCTCCTGCTGGATAAAGCATTTGTTTATAAATATTTTAAATTTTTCAAGGCGATTGATAAAATGAGAGAAGAGGTGCTCAACTCCACAGACAACGGCTGATTGCTCCCCCTCTCCTCTGGATTGCTTTTCCTCCTCACTCATGTACATATATGACCTTCAGGGGAATCCCCTTGTAAGACAATAGTGTCTTAATAAAGGTTTTTTTTGTTGTTGTTGTTGATATCTGACAATATTCTCAAGGAAATTATTAAGATTATAAGATTGATTGTATTTGATGACTGTGTGGTGATATTCCTACATGTAGTTCTTGAAATTCTGGTAGTTGGACAGCATCTAGCAATTGGACTCTGTTTCTTAAAATTATTTTCTATACGGCGACATCTTCTTGATAATATCAGTGTAATATTAATAACACATTCAAAGTGATTGTCGTAAAGATAGAGGCTGCCTGGCCAGCATTCATTGTTCTTCAAATATAAGACACTTCGACCAGTAAATATTTTTATTGTCTGACCGAAGTGTCTTTTATTTGAAGAACAAAGTGATTGTGTATGTGTAAAAGGTATATTTTGTTTTTACCTCTTGTACATACAGTACGGGTCATGAAAATCACGGTGGTAAGAGGTTTGTGGCTACTCATACTTTAGGTACACCAAATGTCTTTACTAGTAATATCAGGCAATGGAACCATGGGGTTAATGTCTGGATATACGAGTATATTAAGAAAATGTTAGAAAGCAATGAATAACGAAATTACCTTTTTAAATGTCAAAGGGACTAAATAATTAATAAAAGCCTAATTTATTGTCAAAAAATTGCTGTGTCTAACAGAATTCAAATGTTATAAATTCTTTTATTAATATGTCATAGGTACTATATATGAAATCCGATATATAGGTGAAAAGTGTGGTTTCAAAAGGGAGGGCATTCACATGTAGCCTAAGTAATCAGGGCGTGAGGGAGGTTAGTTTATCTAATCTAAAAATACTTTCTATATATGTAAAACCTTATTATGAATATTGTACAATAAATATATACAATTCTTATAGCGATGGTTTGGATATCATATTCTTATAGATAGATAATTCAGGTGGTATGATTCTTGAGAGTGTTTTATATTTTCGTATATGTTGTAAAATGGAAGACAAACTATCTGAGAAGCCAAGATTCCAAATAAAATTGGGGGAAGATGGGTGTACTCCAGCTGCGGGGGATGGCCATGTGTCAGGGGAACAGGTGCCAAAAAATGGCATTCGTGTGGGGGGGAGGTCAGAGTCTGGTCACAACTGCGGAGAGTGAAAGACGCGGAGAGTTGCCTCCAGGAGTGTGGATGATCCTGCAGGACGGTACCAGGACCACAGCATCGGAGCGGCCTACAAGGTGGTGTAGCACAGGCTGGACGTGGACAGCATGGAGCGGAACGTTGACAAGGAAGATCCTTCTGATAGCGGACATTTGAGACAAGTCCATCTAAATGTACCTAGTTCTCAATCCCATTAACAGCTCCTGGTAATAAAGTATAACGAACTAATCTGTATCCACAATGAACCTACATTAAACCTTGTACGCAAACAACGACCGCTGAAAAGCGTCATAACAATATTGAAGACAAAGCTATGGAAAGGTTTAGAATAATTATATACGCATTTATATAGTTTGCTATTAGTGAATTTCGTATAGGTGAAATATGTCAGAAATTATTTATGATTATATAACTTAATAACAATACAAAATAAATATATGTTTAAAAGGTAGAATTGACCACTTTTCGGTGTCAATGGTATCCGAGATTTCAGTATATCCGAGTAAATAGACAGGGCTCTGACAACTTTTAACTAGAAATTTTCAAACAGCATATTTCACTTGTGCACAAGTTGCGCAACTTCTGTTGATAATGCTATGTACCACGTGTGTACTCCGGAAAAAGGCACAATAGAATGTCTCAGAAGTGGGCATTTTTGGTATATTTGCGAGATAAAAATGAACCACAATCAAATAATTATGGGTTTAAACAGCCCTTTTATATAATTTTAAGTATAAAGTCTTGATATGCGAAGCATATATAGAGAAAAGATAATTATATGCTATCTTGACTAATCCCACGCGTACTTGGGATAATTGAGAAAAACATTAACAGAAAACCCATCTAATAAAGCGCCTATTTCGGATTTAAAAGAGCTAGACATAATGTACTGTGGATTTTAGGTAGTCAAATTGGAATAGATTTCTGTCGCAGCAATTAACCTCTTTTGAACAATGGCGCCTCAGTCAGGTCCACTGAGATTCAACAGATAATTATTTATATAAAGCAATAAGGCCACATCTATATATAAGAAATGAAAGTATTTAAAACACGAATGTTTCTTTTATACACAAAACAAACTTCTATTTATTTATTTATTTAACAGTTGGGAGAGACACGCCATATCCACAATTTGGATAATTGCGTGTATATTTTGATTATATACAATTAATACAATTGAACATTGGAAATCATTAAAATTAAACGTTCATTGTCAAATTTTACATATAGCAATTATAAGTAGTAGCTTGAAATATGTACAGTCAACGCTTTCGCCTCAAAATATACATCCTGCAGAATCTATTAAACTTGATGTACTGTTCTTTATTGCAAGCAGCTTGTTTGTATTAGTCAGGTAAAGTTGGTTTTCTTCCCTAAGATCAGAAGTTAATGGACAGTCTATCAGAAGATGTTCAGGGGTTTGTTGTTCGTTTCCACAAGTGCATGCAGGTGAACCAATTTTGCCAATTATAAACAAATATGTGTTGAAGTCACCATGTCCAGTAAAAAATTGAACGTTATAGAAGTTGGGTTGAACATAGTTAGGAATTCTTGAAGTAAAACAAACTTCTATTGTCCTTACTGCAATGACAAAATATTGGGAGGGCTTGGCTCATCAGTGGTGGATCTCTTCCAGCAATTTCGCCAATTTAATCTACCAGACCGTTTCTTAGAGCTCTAATACTGTATTGGACTGTTCTGATTTTATACGCTGCACTGAAGGGTGGAATCTTAGAAATGGTATTTAAGTAAACTTAATTGAACAAAATCAGCAAGCAGCCCAGGCAGGAATGAATATGTACTATATTGGTAAACTATGTACATAAGAATTTAGGAGAGTAGAATTGCATATAAATATTTGCATCGAACGAGGCTCGTCCTCAAACAATAAGGACAAGTTAGGCATAAATTAATATAAAGCAATAACGCACCTATTTTCGGAAGCGCATTGCTCGATGCAAATATTTATAGGTAATTCTACTGTCCTAAAAGCTTATGTCCATAGTTTACCCGAATACCATTTCTGAGATTCCACCATTCAGTGTAGAATATATAAGCAGAATAGTCCAATACAATATTAGAGCTCTAAGAAGTGGTCTGGTAGGGTTTCACCATTGAGGAGCCAAGCCCTCTCAATATTTTTTTTATCGCAGTAAGGACAGTATAGAGGTTTGATTTATGCGAAAAAGAAATATTAGTGCTTTTAAATACTTTTATTTCTTAGATACATATTTAGTTAAAAGACATAAAAGGGGCATCTATACATGAGATATAAAACCATTAAGCATTTCTCTCACAAATAATTCAAACATCTCTACTGTCCTTACTGCGATAAAAATAATGAGAAGGCTTGGTTCATCAGTGGTGAATTGTTTTCTGAAGAGCAGTGCTCTATGCAAATATATGTGATATTCTACTGCCCTAAAAACCCACTCCCAGCAGAGGTGTGTTAAAAAAGTATCGCGACTTTTGTGTTTTTTTCAAAAATTATTTATTTATTCATGAATACCTATTTTGTCCCCTTCAAAGTAATCCCCATGAGATATTATACACTTGTGCCAACGGTTTTTCCAATTTTCGAAGCACTTCAAAAAATAATTTTTTAAAATCTTTTTCAGCTCCTCCTTCGATGCCGTCTTTATCTCGTCAAGCGTAGCGTAACGTCGTCCTTTCATGGGCCTCTTCAGTTTAGGGAACAAGAAAAAGTCACAGGGGGCCAGATCTGGGGAATACGGTGGCTGCGGCATCATTAGTGTGTTGTTTTTGGCCAAAGAGTCGCGCACAAGCAACGATGTGTGAGCAGGGGCGTTATCGTGGTGCAAAAGCCAATTTTTGTTCTTCCACAAATCCGGGCGTTTCTGGCGGATTGCTTCGCGCAAATTGCGCATAACTTGCAGGTAATATTCCTTATTGACCGTTCTACCCTGTGGCAAGAACTCATGATGCACCACGCCCCTGCAATCGAAGAAAACTGTCAGCAAAACTTTCACATTCGACCGAACTTGGCGCGCTTTTTTCGGTCTTGGTTCGTGCGGCAGCTTCCATTGAGATGATTGAGCTTTGGTTTCCACGTCATAACCATAAACCCACGCTTCGTCACCAGTTATGATCCTCTGGAGCAAATTTGGGTCGTCGCGGACAGAGTCCAACATCTCATTAGCAATGTTCATGCGATGCTGTTTTTGGTCGCAATTGAGCAATTTTGGTACGAATTTCGCGGCGACCCGTCTCATGCCCAAATCATTGATAAAAATCGAATGGCACGAGCCAATCAATATGTTTAGGTCCTCAGCAACTTCTCTAACGGTGATTCGACGATTGGCCAATATCATTTTCTCCACTTCATCAATTTTTTCGTCTGTTGTTGAAGTGCTCTTCGTCGTTCACATCTTCTCGGCCTTCTGAGAACATTTTGTACAACCGATAAACGTTGCTTCGGTCCAAGGTAGCTTCTCCGTATGCCACAGTCAACATTCGGAATGCATCCGCGCACTTAATTTCGTTTTTCACATAAAATTTGATACAGGTTCTTGGATCCATTTTTTAATAGGTAAAAATCGAAGACGATCCAAAACACCTGCAAGCAAAGCAGCTGTCAACAATTAAGTGAACATTCAAAATGGCCGAGCTTGTCGGCATAAGTAAGAGACATGAGTACCAACATAAAGCCACAAAAAGATCGAAATTCGAATATACATAACCCGCGAAAATTCAAAAGTCGCGATACTTTTTGAACACACCTCCGTATACCGGTGGCCTTCCAACACAGCACAATAGAGAAACTATCTACTGTGTCCAGCAGGGACCGCGGCCACCGGTCGACCCTGTTCGCCCAAAGCTGAGATAAAGTTCAGCTGCCACGTCGTGGGCTTTCTCAAGAAGCTTGCTGTGAATTCTCAGCAGCTCAGTTTCGATAGCGTTCTCCGCTCTTCTTCTCTCCTCTTTCACACCCACCACTCTTGGACAATCCAAGGCGTGCTTGGACAATGGCGTGCTCCCAGATCCCTTTCTCCACAGATGCAATCAGGATTTCTTTTAATTTTTAAATCTGTTAGACTCCTGGGGAAGAATCCATGTCCCGATATCACTAGGTTTGAGGGACATAGCCTTTACATAGTACTTGGGCATGTTCACCCAATTGTATACCTCCCTCTTTTTCCGCTGTTTGTAAATCTGTCTAACCACAGGTCCTGGACGTGCCCCCTGACTCTCCTATACACCTCTTTCTAGGTTATTGGGAAATCCACTGATATTCCTTTCTGGCATCCATCCATCGCGAGCCTATTTGCCAACTAATTTCCTTCAATGATGCTAGTTTATTCGGGGCCCTCTTTCATTCCGCGGCACTTCTACCACCGCAAGGCGATTTCCTATCTATCCAAATGTTTTTCCTGATGGCTTCTTCCTCTAGGTTCAACCCCAGGGAGACTAATCCAGAGTGGACCAACAGTGCCTCTGTGCTGGTAATATGGGATCACCCTGTGATCCCAACGGCCGCCGTCCTTTGCACCCTTTCCGATGCCACCTTGTGGTCTCTATTTCGCTGCCACCAGGCCCTGGAAGCGTAGAATAGCAGTATTGGCTCGACGCAGGAAAGGTAGAGGTTCTTAAAATGGTACCCTCCTTTCCCCTTCTGTTCAGAGGCAATCTAGACAGCCTGCATAGCGCCTCCCTACCTTTCGCCACCATCCCATCAGGTGTACCTGTGATGCCTTTGCAGTACTTGAAGGCTGATAGGAGCATCGGGGGTAGCTGGGCGTCACTGGAGCACTGGAGGTGGTCTAAGAGTGCTGAGGTAGAGGTTCAAAAATTTGGAGTTCTTGTAATGCGTACCACGTAGTGGTGAAGAATAGGTGCCTCGAAATTAGGGGTCGAGTTCTTCTACTCGGAGAGCGCTGTCGGGTGCACTATTCTGACTAAAAGTTGGTCTTGTGTGTACAATCCTTCAGTCTCGGTGTTCATAGTAATTACCTCTTAACGTATATGTAGTTGAGGTACAAGGGTTATTTGGTCTTGGAGTAATTTTGAAAGTATTTTAGTTGTGACAAACATTGCGTAGATGACATCGGTTTTTCCTGGGAATAAGTCTACGAGGGTCTCACACTTCGGTGTTTAATTTTGTATTAACTCGGCCTGAAAAGGTCTAGCAGATAATGGATAAAATATTAGAGAATTTTTTTTTCTAGTCTATGCTGTTTAATAGAGTAAAACTCCGATCTCCAGTGCCTGGGGATGTTAAATGTCAGCCAAGTCTGTCTTCTTTGCCTTATAGACTAGAACTGAGTTGTGTTAAAAGAAACACTTCCTTTCTGGGGCCACCATGTGCATTCAAGGCTTTAAAACGGCCTCCAGGACATTGATGTAGGTGTCAGCGTTCACCCTGAAGCCCTGTTCAAAGAAGTGGGGATGCATGACATCCCCTACAGTGCTGATGACGCCAAAGAAGATCACGGAAGCAGGGAATCTCGTGTGCATCACGAAAGGTGCCTTTGAGGGGTCTTTGCAAATCCAACGATCATTCCTGGCATTTAAATTTGGTCCTATTCAACGTTCTTTTCATCAGAGAGGAACCTCAGAACGCCACAAGAGTCATGTGTCAGGTTTCTGAGGAAAGCAGTAGCCTTTCCTTTTCTGCCTTCCTTCATAGCCTCAGTCATCAATTGGTATTTTTAAAGGGCATAGGCTTGAGACCATAGTTGCTCTAATGGAAAGTTCTAATTGTAATAGGTCAATACCCAACTTCTTGTCTTTGGCTCTCATGATTTTTTTTCCAGGGTCTCCATCAATCTTGACATTTGACAAATTCTTCGTCACTTACCCTTTCCGATCGACGCGAGTGCTTTTTCTTGCAGACGTTACTTCTTCGACACTGTCGACCTCATCAGACTGCTTCTGTGAACATGTCAAACAGTGTGTTCTGGTAGATTAAGAAAATCGAATGTCTCTTTTAGTCTCCTCTCGGCACGCCGAGAAACGATTATGGCACCTTCTCGATTATCATATTGTTATATGTTGGGATGTAGATGACCTTTGTTCACTAGTGATGCCGTAGAAGAATCCAGAACGAGTTCACAATAAAAGGAGGAGATTTTATTATTACTGTAACAAGGAAGATGATTGTATAGCGAAATACACGGTTGAATCAGAAAGTTGCCGAACTTTTAAAAATAAAATATAAACAACTTTTTAAAAATGTAAAATCAATTTTACTGTAAATCATAATGTCTAAACTATAATTTAATTTAGCAACGCCAGTAAATTCTCATGCGGAGTTTTCATTTTAGGCATATTTTTGTTGTAAGTATTTAGCTCGCGTCGGTTTCTGCAATTTCATCATTTGAGCAAAGTGCAAATATTAAATTTTGTGTAAATTTAAAAAAGCCTTTCGCATAGACATTAGCATTAATGAATGAGGCTTATGAAGACGAAAAATTGTCACGAACGCAAGTTTATTTCTGGTATAAACGTTTTAAAGATGGCCGCAAAAGCATCGCAGATGATTTAAGGTCAGATCGGCCATTGACATCAACAACGGATCGCAATATTGGATAGGTACGTGATTTAATTGTTGCTGATAGAAAAATTACTATTGATAATATATCAGAAATACTTGGAATTTCGTATGGTAGTTCCCAAAAAAATATTGGTGATAATTTAAACATGATAAACCTTTGTGGTTATTTCTCACTAAATTTAACAGATCAACAAAAATAAACCAGATTATCAATTTAAAAAGATTTAATCAAACTGCAAATAATGATTCTGATTTTTCAAAAATAATAATAACTGGTGATGAAACATGGTGCTTTCTTTTTGATCCACAAACCAAAAAACAATCACTCGAAAGGCACACACCAAGTTCTCCAAGGAGGAAGAAAGTTTGTCTTGACAAGTCCAAAGGAAAAGTAATGCTTGTAGTGTTTTTCTATTATCAAGGACTTGTCTATTATGAATTTACTAGACGAATGGCCCGGGCAACGCCCGGGTTTTACCCGAGTGCGCATATATTTTAAAAACGTTTTAATTCAAATACTATTCGTTACAATTATAAATTGGCGCCATGGATGTCACTCTTGTGAAACGTCCCGTTCCAAACTGTGTGTTTTTAAAATGTTTTAATTAAAATACTATTCGTTACAATTATAAATTGGCACCGTGGATGTCTCTCTTGTGAAACGTCCCGCCCCAAACTGTGTGTGTCTTGAAAATATAAAAATAAAAATGTGAATTTTCATAAAGATTTCATCATGTCGATTTTTTTTTTTTGCATTTCACCTACTAAATCGATAGAGATAATTACATTTGCAACATGAACTTAGGTATATTGACTAAATAGAAAACTGCATAGTAATAAAGATCATTTTTTAAAGGCACCATATCTTTTTTTTTCGAAAAATCGAAACAAAAATTAACGATAAATAACGATAATTGCCTTAAAAAGAAATTGCCTTAAAAAAAAGAAACATTCGCGGTGATTTTGTCTTGCATTCGTTTATACAATTATTAAATACGAATGACCCGGGCAACGCCCGGGTTTTACCCGATTAAATGCTTTTATTCAAATACTATTCGTTACAATTATAAATTGGCGCCGTGGATGACATTCTTGTATAATATATAAATGTGTTTTAAAAATTGTAAAAAAAAAAAAATGCATCGGCCGGGAATCGAACCCGGGCCGCCCGCGTGGCAGGCGAGCATTCTACCACTGAACCACCGATGGTTATGAAAAATCCCATCCGTGAGCTTCAGACAGACAAACAAACAGACAGAATAAGGCAAATATATAAGTAGATTAAAGAGGGACTACTATTAATAAACAGGTATACAAAGAAATACTTGTGCGCCTTCGTGATGCGATAAGAAGAAAAAGAAACAAACTTTTTAAATCAAAACAGTGGAAATTGCTACAAGATAATGCCCCTGCTCATAGAGCCATTATTATTCAAGACTATTTAGCCAAACACTCTGTATCTGTCTTGCCACTCCCTCCTTACTCTTCTGTTATCGCCCCATGCGATTTATTCTTCTTTCCAAAACTTAAAATGACGTTAAAAGGGAGGCGCTTTTCATTGTCATCAAAAGTAATTGAAAATGCGACGGTGAAGCTAAACAAGCTTAGAAAAATTGACTTTGAACTAGCATTTCAACAGCTTTTTTCACGCTAGAAAAAAATGTGTAGATAAACAAGGCTCCTATTTTGACAAATTTCATGTTTAAATTACTATACTATGAATGATTAATTAATTTTTAAAAAGTTCGGGAATGTTTTGATCCTACCTTGGATAAAAGTTTGACATTTTTTTCTCAAGGTATGTGCATTTTATCACTTTAAATTATATTTATATTATATATATATCAATGCATTATTAATATATATATATATTATTTTGGATAAAAGGTATCTCCTGAAAAAATAAACTTTTATCCGGCAGAGTTTCCTCACCACTCTGGAAGTACCTGCCTCGGCGCGTTACCCTTTTTGGCGGTTCACCCCCCAGGAGCCCTAGATGGTCCTGAGAAGTCCTATTCCACTTCTAGCTTTTACTAACCCCACCATCGGATCTGACCTGATGGCGCCAGCAAAGCTAGGGCCCTAGAACTGACCAATTGTTGAAGACTCGTGTCCCAGGAAACTGAATAATTCTACAAACTAAAATAAATTTGATATAAATTTTAAATATGTTATAAGCTATGAAAATAAGAAAATCATGTTCACAATTTCATATGATGTTGGGATAAGATTGATTTATAATTACAGAAAATGACATTTTTTTTTACAAAGTTAATTTAATGGTTCATCTATGATAGAGATGATATCTGACAAGATTCTCAAGGAAAATTATTAAGATTATAAGATTGATTGTATTTGATGACTGTGTGGTGATATTCCTACATGTAGTTCTTGAAATTCTGGTAGCTGGATAGCATCTAGTAATTGGACTCTGTTTCTTAAAATTATTTTCTATACGGCGACATCTTCTTGATAATATCAGTGTAATATTAATAACACATTCAAAGTGATTGTCGTAAAGATAGAGGCTGCCTGGCCGGCATTCATTGTTCTTCAAATATAAGACACTTCGACCAGCAAATCTTTTTATTGTCTGGCCGAAGTGTCTTTTATTTGAAGAACAAAGTGATTGTGTAAAAGGTATATTTTGTTTTTACTTCTAGTACATACAGTACTGGTCATGAAAATCACGGTGGTAAGAGGTTTGTGACTACTCATACTTTAGGCACAACAAATGTCTTTACTAGTAATATCAGGCAATGGAACCATGGGGTTTGGGGTTAATGTCTGGATATACGTATATATCCAAATTAAACAATTAACAAATTTATATATTTTGTGATAGAAAATTATGGATAGATATGCAAGCGATTTGACCCCAGTATTTGAAAATATTTTTGATAAAATACTAACTTACTTACATTGAGTTCAGAAAATATGATGCTGGCATTGTTGTATAATAATACTAGAACATCAGAGCCCATTCTTCAAACAGGTCTAGAACGGCAGCCAGTTCTAAGGCTTATTGAAGTTTTATCTTGGTGAAGCTAAGCTGGGACATATTCTCTCTCTCTCTATGGTATATAATGAATATAATTATTTTATGACTTGGTCGGTAGCGGATGAGGGCCTAGCAGCAATAGCTAGGAACCCACTTCCTAAACCTGGCTGGTACTTTGTTTTGGTTTGGCAGAGACTGTATCTAGATAAGCCAGGCCTTTTCAGCTGATTAATATCCTTGAATTAGAGCCGTTCGATTCTTTATAAAACCTTCTGACTACGTGGGTAACGTCAAACCTCTTCGACTAGGTGAATCTCCAAACGCTAAATAATTGGAGCACAGACTCAAAGAACTCGACCGATTCGAAGAGTAACTACAAACAGACTGATTTTATTGGCCAGCTGGCAGCTTTAAACAATCAAAATTTGCATATTTAGCTAAAGTAACAAAATTTGCATAATCGACGTGAACAATGACTCAAAAATATGAAAAACGGCTTATTATTTTGTCTAATTTTAGTCTTTGAATATTTTATATATATTATTCTCTATATATTCAGCTTCCTTCATACAAAATTTTCCAATGGGTCTTTTACTCCCAAAGCTGGCGAGAAAACGTAGCAAACAAGTTGTCCACCAATTATGGACCGATATATTCACCTCTGACCCATCAACTCGACACCTGAGAAAATTCTCACCCACTCCCGGTCATCTTAAAAAGGACCTCAGAAAAATACATCTAGGAACATCAACCACGACATCAGGACATGGATATGTTCAAGCCGACATGGCCAGAATTAAACAAGCCCCTGATCCAACATGTCCATACTGCCAAGAGGAAGATCAAATCGTAGAGCATGTCAGCTGCCTAGCATTTGAACTACAGCGATTCCAAACGGCTACACTTCTTGGACTGCACTCATTCAATGACACTGCCCTATTGAATTTACCAAGGAACAAACCGGCCTGGAAAAACTTGGTGAACTGATTTACTAAGGCTTCCAAGACAGACTCCTAAACCGCGGGACAGCCCGGGTAGTTGACAATCTATGGATACGCTCCAGGAGCCTGAGTTACCTTTATGTTAATACTATTGGTTTATTCAAACATAAATTTATCTTGACAAATAGGGATTCAGTGCATAGAGTGGATGTTAGCTAGAAAATATTCTTTTAACTGATGTTCGACAGACAAGCTAGAGTGAAAACCCGGTGAAGCCGGATACATTCGCTAGTAAATAAATAAGCATATTTTGACTTTTATATAAATAGATGACATCTGCCCCTTTACTCCCTCATTTTTATTTAAGACATATAAAAACGTTTTATATCAATTTTGCTATTTAGAATCATATCAACTTTCTCACTCGCGATAATAATTCGATTATTTGTAATATTTTAAAAATTTGTCATAATATAAATGAAATAACATCCCGACCCTTAGGGCCTGCGGCTCTACTGCAGGGTTGTCTCTTTGACACACGACATTGTGTCCAGTGGCGGCTACACCTGGACCACCGACAGGCCGAGAGGCCTTCGTCCTTCTGAACGAAGGTAAGAAACTCCCCAGTTTTCTTCCAAGCTGGCGATCATCTCCAAAAAAGAGTCTTCATCCGCCTTCATCACCTACGGCGTAAGCTATAGAAGATGCCACCGACAGGGACTCAGAGAGCCACCTACCTCTTGGAAACCCATGGGGGCTGTCCAGCGCATCTTCAGAACACACTGAGGGTACCAATGTCGACGCCTACATACTCCCAGCCCGCAGATCACAACAATGCAACGTTTACTTCGGATGCGGAACGTTCTGCAACCATCCAGGAAACCTCTGTGGCAACATGAAGCCATGCTGTGTCTTCGCCAGCGACATATCGTCCCGTATCTCTCCAGGAAGCTTTTCAGCTCCTGAGCTTTCTGTTCCGGCGCCGAGCAGCAGCCAGTTGCCGGTCTTTTCCAGCGTCCTTCTTGACCATTAATGTGCCACCAGCGGATCCTGCCAAAGAGACCCAGGACAAGACTTCTTCACCATCCAGACTTCTATCCCCATGGCCAAAATTAGGCAGCCCCATCAGATCACTCAGGAGAAGGATTCCGACAATCAGATAGAGGGGCATTTTGTGAAAATGTACGGTGACTCTTTCCTAGGCCCCCTCTATGAGGAGGTTTTTAAGGATGACATCTTGTACGCGGTTCTATACCGCCCTGAGAGGAAGGAACTCCTCGAGCTACTCTCGCCTATATACAAGACCATTCTGTGCGGGTTCCTCAACATTGAAAGTGAGCATGTTGGCGACAAATATATGCGCTATAACCAAGAGCAACATTCAGAGCGGCTTGATAGATTCAGACGTCCTTTCAGGGAAAGTTTCGTTTGGTATAAATAAGTTTATTTTATGGGAATACTCTGTGTGCACATAGTATTCAAACACTATGTGTTTGAAATCATATTTAGAATCAAAGCGCGAGATTCTCCAGGTGTTTCGTTTCTTCCAGTCCGTAAAGAATTAAGTTACATTCCATGAACTCCACAAGCCCTAGCCGCCACTCGAGATCAGATATTCTATTTGTATTAAGCGAGACAGCTTTAGAAGTAGTTTCCAAAGATGACTCGAGGTGTTGTAGGCGCTGATTTATTTTATCCAATCCTTGTTATACTGAAGCAGATCTAGTTTCCATTTTTTTTTACCTCAATCATCTACTTTAGTTGAAAGAGTTAAAATTAAATCATGCAAATCTTCATCTTTGCTCAAATATGATTTTGTTTTTCTTGTCTATTTGGGGCCTGGATTTGGTTCAATACTTGAAATGAGTTGTAGCATTAAAATAATAAATCTACTGATTCCTTTAAGCACACACACACAAGAACGAGATAACTTCGGAGTTATTTTCATAACAAACAAAAGTTTTACCGCAAGGATTAACATATTTAGTAATCACAAATTCTCTCTTTTGTGCAAAAATGAAGATATTTTAATTAAAGAAACAAATAAATATAAACTTCATCATATACATAAAGAATGTTATGATACACTTCAAGGCTTGGGATTGAAGGATGAGAGTCCTCCTGCGGAATATTTTTCTGAATTTCCTACAAAATTCTAGAATTAGATCGGCAAGATTCCTAGCCCTGCCCATCAATTGAACAAAATTGCTGGCCAAGAAAATAACACGCCGAACCCGTTGCATTTCTCCCTATTTCACAAATGTATCCCAGGGTAAATTTGGTCTATGGCTGGTAACAAAATATTCAAATTAAGGGTCATAACGGTCTTCCTCTTTCAGCCGGGAGCAGTCGCGAATTTTATAGAAAAGGACCCCGTCAGTTACAGAGCATATTGTATTTTTTTACTGGCCGCATACGGCGAGGCGACCTATCTCGGCCCTTCCCATGACTGGCAGCCCTCAACTTAACAGCATCAAGTCTTGAATAGTTTGCCTCAAGATAACAGATGAGGGTCATTTCGAATCTCATTCTTGTCGCACTGCTCTTCCATATCCACCTTTCAGACGCTCAATTTCCTTTAGTGTCGTGTTTTAGAGAAGGGTTATATCACCCCTTATACACCCACGGGTGGATCATCAACAGAAGTGGGAGATGGTGCTTCAATTGCGCCAATATCTCTCAGCCTTCATTGTCCTGTTGCCTTGATTGCTCGTCATTTCAAGTTGAACCACTGTGCATTATCTGGGCAATATACTTAGAGGAAGGTAAGCCTGACAATCCAGGAGTGACTATTGCATCTGCCGGCGGCAATATGAATAACCGGCCCAGATCAATCATAACGGAGAGGTTCATCATACCACCTGAGTGAGCTTATGCTGGGACCACTGCTAAGTCGCAACTAGCGGGACAGACTTTAAGAATCACGCAGTTTCCAAATTGGTCTCTCCTACTTCATCCTAATTAAAATTCTGATCCTCAGCCGCTTGCAGACATCTGCAATGGAGACCTGGTCCATGGTTTTAGATGCCCAAGAGTATTCAAAGAGATCATTAAATCGCTTTCACACCAAGAAGTTTCAAGACCCTTCTGTCCATGATCCGACTTGGAAAGGTCCCCAACCATCATCCTCGCTCTCCAAGTCCTTAGCAGATCGGACGTTTTGGCGTAAAGACTCTGATATCAATTGTTCCTGGAAAATTGTGGTCACAAACAGGACACCACCTCTTTTATACCCGCCGTTACACCCTTGGCCTAACTACTAGACTCTACCTAGAACTGCCTGTTAGCTACAACTATTTTCTAGCTCGGATAGTTGGTGACGATAATTGTATCCATTATATGCTCTAAGCTATAGTTGATGGAGGGGAAGAGATTACGACAAAAATGAATCTGTGAATGATGCATTTTATTACAAAGGGGTTCACAATTTAACAATTGTCACAATATGTACAATACAACAATATGTCGTTTTTCACTTCTAGTTCCAATCAAGTAACAGATATCAAAGACTAGAAAAAGAAAAAAAAACAAGGTACCAGCTGGCTTCTTTCGACAAAACAAGATGGCTGCTGGTAGATTAAATGCTTTGGCACAAGTTGACGGCAAACTAGCCAATTTCTGCCGCCATAGCAAAAGGAAATAAGCTCATTAACCTAATTGCAATGGGACCAGATTGAAAAATATATATTTTTTATTTTCAATGACTAAAATAATTTTTTTTTCATTGCTTTTCGAATATTTTTCCAATTGTAACAAGATAGCCAAAGCATTTTTTGACTTTTTAATAAAGATTATACGAAAACAACAAAAAAAGAGATATATATTATATTTTTTTAAATAAACTTTTGAAGAATAAAACTCTAGATATATAAAAAATATTTTGGTAAAAAGTTAGAATATATATTATATATATTTATATAACAAAACAAAAAAGATTTTTTTAAATACTTACAAAAATTAAATGTTAAAAAATAAAGAGATGGAATACTTTTAATTCTCTAAATATTTTTTTTTCTTTATTTTTGACTTAGAATATTTAAATTTACCAAATTTAAAACAAATTTTTAAAGGGTTACATATATATTTCGTAATGAATAAATATTAAATATAGAAAAAGAATGAACAAAATGTTTTTAAAAAAAAACTTCTATATCCTAAAGTAGTTCAAATCGTAGTTTATAGAAATGATTATCAAGAAAAATCTAGCAATTAGTTGACTAAGCGATGTTAAAATGTTAGTAGTCAAAAAAGCCCAAAAGTAAATATATAATCATAGAATGAAAAAAGAAAATAAACATATATAAAACAAAAATATATAATTACAATTTCAACATAATATAAATTCTTCACGTAAATTAGAGAAAAAAAAAAGAAACAAAATAAAAGCTATTTACACATTTACGATGATATAAATATTATCAAATAAATATGTGGGGATACATAAGAATATATTAAATGGAGATTTCGATAGAAATTTCTTTTTTTATTTTTAATAATTTGGTTGTACAAAAACTAACAAGTGTTTTTTTTTTAATCTTATCAATTCTACAAACCTTACTTTACAAGTTAACATGGCATTTTCTCTCTTTTTTTTTCATCATCTAAAAATAGTTCTCTATCAAATGATTAACTTTTACAAAATATTCCAATTATTTGATATGATTTTTTAAATATATTATTTTTTTAATAACATGTTTTCAGAAGAGAGGGGGTAGTTGGGTACATTTTGTGCATATCAATTATATATATATATCAATTTTTTCTCAGAGAGTGTTATAATAAATAGTATATATATATATGTGACTCTCTCCCTCTATAGAAAACTGCATGGACAGCTATTTAGATTTGGTCGCCTTCCAGAAAAAAAAAAGATGGTCGAACAACAACAACAACAGAAGAAATGAGAGAAAACTCAAAATGGTTGTTCCAGTTATATTACTGAATCTATTTAGAGATATACAAAGAGATAAAGTTATTGTGCTGTGCGAAATTACAAGGCAAGAAGAGTATATAGCAGAATTGGGGGAAAAAGATTGTGTTAGAATTGTCAATCTGGGATAAGATACCATTTTCACAACCAGTACTCATTACGCTATTCTTAAAGTATCATTATGGTTCAACTCAATAATTTCCTATTTCGACTTCTAAAGGTAACGATTCAAGAAAGTATTTTGCCAGAAAGAAAAAAGAAAATGACGGAAAAGAATCGATGAGAGAAAAATCAAAGGAAACATTTTAGTTCGGCAAATTGGCTGAGGTAGAAGAAACGTGAAGGGGCCATTCAGCTGATAATAAGAAAAGCTGGGAAATTGTGATTTGTTGACATAGATGAGGAAGAAAACGGTTGGAAAGAATATATGAAAGAAAATAATGATAATTCAAGATGACGGTCTTTGTCTGAGCTGACATAGGCAAAATTAGAAGAAGGATAGAAGAATTATGATGGAGAACACTGATACAGCAACAGCTTTCAAAATATACATGCACTTACAGTACAAGTGTAATCACGACCCACCATCGTGGTTTGGTTGTACGGCTAATTTCTTGAAATTATCAAAAAATTAGAAGTGACACCAAATTTGAGTGTGTAATTCAAATTAAGTGTGTAATGCAAGAAAGAAACAATGCACTTCATCTAGACGTTTAGCATCAATATCACCATATTAAATTCACAATGTTTCTCATGCAAAATCGAGTTAATTTTTAAAAAATCGTATTGCTTTACATTTCATGTTAAAATGAAATAGAATTCATTTAGAAAAAGATGAAACTGATGTTTTAATTAGGTCTAACTTGTCAACATTTCAAAAATCTTTACAATTATTGATTTAAAAAAATAAAATTCAGACCATTTAGGCATTCCTAATATTTGCTTAATTTAAAACCAATAATCTTCCATTAAACACCTTGTACTCAGTCATACAATAAATAGACAACCGCACATACTTGCTGTAGGAGATCAACATGGAAACACTGGAACGAAGTTCGAACACAAACTCTATCTGTGAAAATATGAATTCATTATCGACGGATATTTATTCAAAATAAAAAGTATTTTATTATTTCTTAAATATGATGATTTCACATCTAACGGTACTTTAAATTGCAAACTTTATGTTGTCCAAAGAAATTATTTCGTGTATGGCTTCACCACCAATTTGCATGGGTACAATCAGCCATGCCTACAATCGAGTCATCGATGATACATCGGGGGGAAAAAGGAGAAAATAAACCGATAAAAAGTTAACAATGAACTCCTTTAGAGCAAAAAACACTTGTTTCGGACCTTATGTGATCCTTCTATTGGTTCAATAAATAAGGAATTATTGGATGATCAGGGAATCTTCATGAGACAAACTTTCCTACGAGAAAAATACGAATTCCCTTAAATTATTGGAAACGTACAAAAGTTTAGAGTATGGCTTATTCTACCAAGTTGGCAAAGGCAGAAATAAGAGCACAACTCTCTCAACCCACCTAGCCATTAAAACTTGCCACAATTAATTACAAAGTCAATAAATACTCTGAGGTAAGTTTACAAGGTAACACGGGACCAAATAGGTATTTTTTACATATTGCATATGGTCTGGTTCCCTTGTGAGAAGCTATCTAGGATCCGAATGGTATCTTCAAGGAAGTACTCCTCAAAATGAGGTTTTTCTATCAATGTGAGATAAACCATATGTTGAGGTATCTTATCCCAAAGAAGAGCCCGGGGAGAAAGCTTATACAAGAGTTAATCACAGAAAGAGGGGGGCCATCTTGATACAAGATGGAGCTGTGGCTAACCGGATGATATATCACAGGCAGAGTCCGCTACTTGGCACCGTTGAAGCAGGGAGAGCTGAGTAGTGTGGAGTTTGCGGCCAATGGAAGACTCACTTCACGACACAACATCATCTAGCTATTTACATTTCCCATAAGAATCTGTGTATTCACTTCCATATATAAATATATCAAAGCTGCCAATATATTAAAATCTTTGAATTATTTCTCATTCTCTCACTCTTTCTCTCTCTTTTTCTGAAAAATATTTTCGGTATTTTACATAATAAATATAGAATTTAGGTAGGTTAGATATTTTTTGGAAAAAAGCTTTGGTTGAGCATTTTTTTATGTTATTCAGATGATGAGATGATAATTTGATTTCTTCTTCTGGTATTGCACACAAGATTATTAAGTCGAAAGTTAATCAGTTAAACCTCCTTTTCATATAAAGGAGAATGTAGTTCCTACATTTGAAATAATTTACAAGTATGACAACAAGCTGCAAGAACTTTAGCAAACTCCACAATACCCCTAATGCCACCCTACCTGGCAATCCATATTTAAGGGAACAAAGGTGGGAGGAGGAAGGGCAATATGCACAGATATTTACATGGTCTTTTTGGCTTGACTGACAATGTTTTTGATTAGTTAGCAGTACATCATGCAAAGCACACAAGGGTGACACAGCTTTGACTAGATGAGGAGATCTGTGCGTTGGCAGTGGATTATATCTTGAGGTCTTCGTGAGCTCCCAGGTTGGCGATGGTCTTCTTGATGCGCAGGGCGGTAAGTCGGGCGGAAGGAATGTGATACCAACATTCCCTCATCAGCTTGGACATCACCCGCAATGCCTGTCAGCAACACCACACGTTACTCCCTGACTGTAGAACTACTGTAAGACTGATGGCACTGTCGACCATCATAATGTTGACAATTGTCATTTGTAGTTAAGCTACATTATTATATTATTAAAAAAAAAATTCAACCTATACGATAATTCCCAATTGTAATTAAGGTTTAACCTGAGAGATCACACACCTTTAAGCGTAATTAGCCTTTTTTTAAAGCCACGGTCTTTGTGGGAGGTTGGTTGTTCTGTATAGGAATATATTAAGATATTTGATCAACCAGGTTGTAATGATTGTTCCATGATGGACGGTCTACGTACATATCGGAAATGTCTGTTCAACATGGTGAGACCAAGGAAGAATTCTGGATGGATTCAAGATACTCACCTCGCTGGACTGCCATCTGTTGGGGATGGCCGGTCTCTGCTTGTCCGTGCTGACCACCTTCCTCATCTCCTCTATGGTGGGGTCCGAGGGCACTACGTCGTAGTACGGTAGCTGGTGCTCCTCGTAGATACCTTCGCACCACCGCGTCGTCACTACACCGCTACACTCACATACTATTTGGTACACTACGTAAAACCCGTTTCACATGGAGAAAAGCAAGTGAAGATTTGTTTGAAGTCAACTCTTTACAAACAACAAAATGTACATGTAGGAATCAATGTAACATATTATAATAGTCTAGAAGGGACTCTCTGGAGCCGAGTATATGAAGTGTTAGACATCCCGTGAAAATACTTTAATCAACCATAGGTAGAAATAGGCACTGACCATGTTTTAAACCCTAACTTTATATCTGGTCCAAGGTTGTAGCTCATTCAGGTTTGATAGATGGAGTTATTTTAAGTGAGACTTGATGTCACCACTCAGGACATCCTGGTCCATTTTTTGTTGAGCCTATTTGTACGAGTTGGCTCGACACACATTATGTCCACCTTGATTGGGAAACGGAGGGACCAAAGTATCTGTCCCCACAGCGTGTGGCCAGTTCGGAAGATAATGAGAGGGAGAAACTTTCTGAAACTTTCCTGAATAGACTTCCGAATTCAAGAACAAATATACTGAAGTGTGCGATTTTGTAATTACAACTAAAAGAAGTAAATGAATATGCGTGCTTGGACATATTTGTATAGGAAAATAAAGCAAGTGTCAATATGGAAACCAAAAAGCAGTTCCATAAATGGTAGGTCAGAAAAGAATGGACTAGAGGCCGTTGTACACTCGAGGAACTAACACAAAGTTGGGGTTGTCTCTTTATAAAAGTTAAAGGTTTTTATCCCATGGAATAGGTGTAAAGAAAAAGACCTCCTCCGTACCATCAAAACCCAATACCTTTAGGAATGGAAATCTAATGCTGCACATGACTGGTAAAGAGCAGGAGGGACAAGCACCGGTTCTGTCTTCCCAAGAACAACAGTCTTTGAATTCCAGACTTAAGTCTGGTCATCTACGGACAATGACTTTCCAGAATGGTTGCAAGGTTTTCCCACTATGTATTAAGTGCAATTCTCAACCTGCAACCCCAAAACACATTTTGACTGTATTGACTCATCCATTGATGAGCTCTACTCATCCCCAAAAGTGTCAAGCTCTACAAGTTTGATGCCCTCAAAAGTGTCAAGCTCTACACGTTGATTGTTGAGTGGAGATAAGAAATAAGAAGATCCCATGGAATACAGTAACTGCTGTGTGTACCTACACCCAGGTACTTGAAACCCAACCATGTGCTACCATCCAGCCACAGATGTAGGCATACCGAGGCCAGACTGACGAGTAAGTACACTCTCAGCGTGTTCACCTGTTCCTTTATCCACACATCTCTACTATTGTATTCAGTTGGTTCAGCCATTGTATGGGCATTCTCTTTGTGAAGGCAGTCTAACGTGGCATCAGAATGGTACTCTCATTCCAAGGCTCAGTGTCATACAGTCGCTTCTCGATTTAAAACTGAGCAAGACAACCAGAAATTATCGGTCTTAAATCAGATTTGGCTTTATATCTGGTATTTGCCAACAATAATCTGGTATTTTGAAACATCAGTCGTCGCTAAATTTTACGATCTGCTGCGATGCTCAGGAAATGAAATATACATACATATTCGATATAAAAAAAAATAATATAAAGAATATTTAAACTATATTTATATATTAATCACAATCGCAATTTGAAAAATAAACATTTTAGTTGTAAATAAGATCAATTTAAAATAAAATGGAATTTCGGATTTCCAAATTTTGATCATAAATACACTTTCATGCCATAACTGTATTTGGGACACAGATCAGTAAGATCTTGCCTTTTACGATTCGGGTTTTAATAGAGAGTGCATTGCCTTTAGAGTGAGTGTATTGGGAAGACATGCTATTGTTACATGGGATCTTACCGCCGACGTTGCAGCAGCGCGCGATCTCCCACATCACCAGACCGAAGGCGTAGATGTCGGCCCGCTTGAAGGAGTCGAAGTTGGCGAGGTTGATGGATTCGTCCAGTACCTCCGGCGCCAGGTAGCGCCGCGTGCCCACCCGGGTGTTGGGCGGGATGTCCACGGAGTTGGTCCGCGAGTGGTAGCGCACGGCCAGCCCGAGGTCGGCGATGGCGCACTGGCCGTTGGCCTTCACCAGGATGTTCTTGCTCTTCAGGTCCCGGTGGGCAATTGCCGGCTTGCCTGCGTCCACCCCACCTCAGTAAACCTAACTGACAACTGGGGTGAGCGAAAAACGCAACCCGGGATCAAAAGTGGCATTGATATTTTTCTAAACCTATTGCTTGAATGGCCATTACTTAATACAAGTACAGCTGCTAGTGAGTGGAAGTGACCAAACATATTGTGTAGTTAACCTCGTATAAGAGCAAAGTCGGACTATTTCTACTTGGGTGGTCAAGTGGTCAATGAATGATTATATAATGTTATTATATTATAGTTTATCAAGAAAATGGGTTGGCCAAATATCAGATAACAGGCTAAATTAACGTTTAGTTGATTTCTGTTTCACTAGATGGCGCTCTGCTATCTAAAAACGTGGTCAGAATATGCCTTTTTTGAGTTTAGTACCAACACCTCCTTACTTTTTTTATTTTATTTTTAAAATTATTTTATATAACATATATATGTGTATATATATATATGTGTACCAAAATAGGCACCTCTCCTCTTAATTAAGCATCAGAACAATGGCACAGTACATCACTGGTACATTACTGGTGATGATAAAGAATGAATCCCAACACCAGTTTTGACAAATTCAGACAAAAACCAACCACCAGTATACCTTGGTTTCAGGCTTTGACCCTCATCAGTACAGGGACGGCTTCAATTTCATTACATCCTACGAGAGGGGTTATGAAATCGGTCAAATTTCCCAAACAGGTGTTTAACCTGGTGAAGTGACAAGGGCAGATTTCCAGGCAAAGATACAACAAAAAGTTGAGGGAGGATGATATTTGTATTCTTGACTGAAAAAACGGTCTTTACCACTTTATTTATTTACCATTTAATTCTAATTCGTATTTTTTATTCCCAATTTAAATTGGTTTAATCCCACTTTAAAGTTAAAATGTGTATCATGATTATAAAATCGTTATCAAAATATTAAACTAAAAGTATAAAATAATATGAAAAAGGTATCTTCTTATCGTGCAACTGAAAGTTGCTGATGGCTTGCGCCATCTATCGGAATAAATATCAACTATTCTCGTTGATTTTTAATTATTCCAGAATTGGTCAAATACCCATTCTTGATTAATCAAGAAAAGCTAACCACGGACGCGTTTCGGGCTGTTGGCCCTCATCAGCGTGGTGCAAGCTGTACCTCAACGACCAAAACTTTGGTCATTCAGGCATCCTGAAAAATCAAGCATATAATAGTGAGAGTTATTCATATAAAATATTCCCCGACACACAAATTGCAAAATTCAAATTTCAAAAAAGGTTTAAGGTTATTCTCTCAATTAACTTTATTTTTTATTATAGATCTGTTGTGTAAAATAGAAGGCAATTATTGATAATTAAATTTGAAAGTTAATTAACATAGATTACCCCACTAATTAATTTTTTAATTCTGGGCGTTGGTAGTTTTACCGAGCCATTGAGCGGGTGTTTTATTGGCTGGTGAAACTGGGACACAATGAAGGAGAATATCGCAGTTTGGTTGAAACAGCTCGGAATTCCACTGGGTTCCATCGTTTGTTACAAAAGTGGAGAAGCACATCACTGAGGCCAGCATAATTGGAAGAACACGGGTTAATGTGACTTTATACATTCGTCATAGCATTAAAGGACCTTATTTAACTATAAAGTTGTCCCTAAGTTCGTTTTTTTCTTATTACTTGGCGAATAATATTATTACGGCGAATACATAATAATACAATTACTTTTTACCATAGTTTCGTTGGTATAAATTGTTTTATTTTTAAAAGAATCATACGCGTCTATAATAGTTTCGTATTTTGATAACAGATGGCGCGCTAGTGCATCACAATTACTTTATAAATAATACAAAGACATTATACATAACTGCGAATAATATTGGTATTTCAATTGTTTGCAAATGTTTATGAACGTTTGGGATAACCTTGTAGTTAGTGATTAAAAAGACTGAAATAAATTAAAAAGTGAAACTATTTTAGACGCATTCTTTTTATATATATAACGATTTTCTACTGCCCTTACTGCGATGATAAATTAATGGGAAGGGCCTGGCTCATCAGTGGTGAACCCTCCCAGCAGTTTCTCTAGTTTAATATACCGCTGTAATATTGCATTTTGCTGTTTTACTTTTATGCTGGTTCACCACTGA
>CP092867.1:116216237-116266729 GCA_030710605.1 Cordylochernes scorpioides
TGAGAGCCAGGTCTTCGCATTGATTTATTATCGCAGGAAGGGCAGTGGAAATTGTTTAAATTTTAAGAAGAATCCTATGCGCCTGAAATAGTTTTAATTTCTAATAACAGATGGCGCGCTAATGGATCATACTGAAATAATTGTAGGAAGGTATATATACCTTTACCTTTAACACACACACAAATAATTGTAGGAAGGTATATATACCTTTACCTTTAACACACACACAAATAATTGTAGGAAGGTATATATACCTTTACCTTTAACACACACACAAATAATTGTAGGAAGGTGTATATACCTTTACCTTTAACACACACAAATAATTGTAGGAAGGTGTATATACCTTTACCTTTAACACACACAAATAATTGTAGGAAGGTGTATATACCTTTACCTTTAACACACACAAATAATTGTAGGAAGGTGTATATACCTTTACCTTTAACACACACACAAATAATTGTAGGAAGGTATATATACCTTTACCTTTAACACACACACAAATAATTGTAGGAAGGTGTATATACCTTTACCTTTAACACACACACAAATAATTGTAGGAAGGTGTATATACCTTTACCTTTAACACACACACAAATAATTGTAGGAAGGTGTATATACCTTTACCTTTAACACACACACAAATAATTGTAGGAAGGTGTATATACCTTTACCTTTAACACACACAAATAATTGTAGGAAGGTGTATATACCTTTACCTTTAACACACACACAAATAATTGTAGGAAGGTGTATATACCTTTACCTTTAACACACACACAAATAATTGTAGGAAGGTGTATATACCTTTACCTTTAACACACACACAAATAATTGTAGGAAGGTATATATACCTTTACCTTTAACACACACACAAATAATTGTAGGAAGGTGTATATACCTTTACCTTTAACACACACACAAATAATTGTAGGAAGGTGTATATACCTTTACCTTTAACACACACACAAATAATTGTAGGAAGGTGTATATACCTTTACCTTTAACACACACACAAATAATTGTAGGAAGGTGTATATACCTTTACCTTTAACACACACAAATAATTGTAGGAAGGTGTATATACCTTTACCTTTAACACACACACAAATAATTGTAGGAAGGTATATATACCTTTACCTTTAACACACACAAATAATTGTAGGAAGGTGTATATACCTTTACCTTTAACACACACACAAATAATTGTAGGAAGGTGTATATACCTTCACCTTTAACACAAATAATTTTACTTATTTAAACAAAAGACAAAACTTATACAAAAGACAAGCCTGCACCATGTCGACAAGGGCCAACAGCCCGTACGCGTTCGTGGTTGTCTTTTCTTGATTTATCAAGAAAATGGGTCGACCAAATATGAAGGAACAGGTTAAATCAACGTTGAATTTTGTTTCACTAGATGACGCTCTGCCATCTAAAAAGCTCATGTGCTCGTGGTCAGTACATGCCTTTTTTGATTTTAAAAGACGTATAGGTTGAAGGGAGAGGTTGAATGTGCCTACCTTGTGTGCCGAGGATCTCCATGTGTAGGTGGGCCAGGCCGTTAGCTATGGAGTAGGACATCTTGCACATGCCGCTGATGTCGATGGAGGTCTTGGAGAGGTAGTCGAACAGGGAGCCGTTCTCGTGGAAGTCCGTGATGAGCCAGAGTTGGGTCCACGTGCCGCTATCTGAACCATTCACCATTTCTAATATTCTCCTAGAAGCCTAATGTCCATAGTTTGTTTGAATACCATTTCTAAGATTCCACCCTTCAACATAGCATATATAATTACAATCGTTCAATACAGTATTAGAGTTCAAAGAGAAGCGGTCTGGTAGATTAAATTGGTGAAACTACTGGGAGGATTCACCACTAATGAGTCAAGCCCTCCCAATGTTTTCCACCGCAGTGAGGACAGTAGAAGTTTGTTTAATGTGTAAAAAAAACACAATCGTACTTTCATTTCTAATGATAAAGTGCCTTAATGAGAATGGGGAAGTCAATTTGTGAACATTGCTGGCTCGAAACAGAATGACAAAACTAGATTTCCATAAATCTCATTACCTATTACAATTATAACGGTAGGAAGAGAGGAGATAAATTGAAATTTTGATGAATTTAATCGTCAGACTGAAGATACTAGGCAATAACAGAGCGGTCTGATAGATTAAAGAGGCGAAACTGTTGGAAGGGTTAACCAATGACGAGCCAGACCCTCCCAATATATTTTCCCCATTGAATTAAGAGGGTAGGCTATTATTTTAAAGATATAGAGAAAAAGATTTACGCATATACAGTATTTCTATCCTTACATGAAGACATACGGCCTAAAATTATTGTAAATATGTATAGACAAATTTAAAGGCATACATGTATGACAGCGCAAGTGTGCCTAAGGGAACATGACGCTTCAATTTGAAATAAATAAATATCCCTACAATGACGACGATTGTAATACACAATCCTTTTCTCACCTTTTTATATTTACTATGTATTATAGAAGGGGGTTTTTGCACTTTAAAATCAATATCACTTAGCGGTGTTCTGAAGCCACGATGTGAAACAATAACAACTCACGGCGCTGGACTCCACTTAGTGAAGTAAACACACACATAGAAGGTTACCATGGCAACCCAGCATATGGCGGCACGCAATGTCTACCACCCACCCCAACCATCTATCCAAACACAATGAACATATCAGCTTTATACCCAACAGTTTCATGATTCCTATACACCATGTGACTAAGCAATGCCACACATTGTACTGAATGTATAATATGCTCGAACACACATTGAATCCCATAATTTAGTGGTAGCCATATACAATAGCGGAACACTGTGGGTTCGTTTCCCATCCCTGGATACTTTATTTTTCCGTTTATCATTACTCTTTACAATTCATCCTTTCATACTTCATCCCTAAGGTTAGAAATAATCGTTATTTCTCCTTAAAATAAATTTCGATTTTTCGTTCAAAAGAAACACATGCGGGATATTTTTCAAATATCGTTCTACAATCATAAGCCGCATTATAATGTATTATAATATGCTCTAACATACATTGAATCCCATAATTTAGTGGTAGCCATATACAAGTGCTTGTTTGTCAATATCGCCTTCAGAATATTTTTGCCCTAAGACAATTTTTCTTAAATAAGAGACACTTCGGCTAAGAAAACTTTTATTTTCTCAACGTTTCGACAAAAAACTTTGTCTCTCCTCGTCAGGGCAAATAAAAAACATTTATAACGCTTTGCCAAATGCTTAATTTCATTTTTCCTAAATGAGACAAAATATCTTTGTCGAAATGTTGAGAAGATAAATCTTTGTCTGTCCGAAGTGTCTGTTATTTATATGAATGCCGACCAGACAACCTCTATCTCCCAGAAAACAACTTTTTAAATATTATTATCCCTAGTACACGTGGTACAGGCCATGATAATCATGGTGGTTAGAAGTTGGCGACTGCTTTTACTGTAAGTGCACCACATGTCTACACATGTTAAAAGCAGTTCGAATTTGCACTTACAAATGTGCCAGAGCCCCGTATGGTTACTTGCACTCGCTGGTGGGGTTGAACTTTTACATGAATCGGGGGCCATTGGAGCATTTTTTAAAGACAACTTTAATCAGTGATAAGTGAGAAGACTGTTGGACAGAAGAACATGGTGAACCGATCGTCCCAAGGGTTTCTTGTTGAATCCACCGGGGGGTGATGCTGGGAAGATACACCTCTGACAGGAATTCCCAACATCTACGGCTCACATTCTATATGTAAACAGTATTAGCTCAAGTAAACTGTATTTGATCTTAGTGGATTATTTATAAGTCGAGCGCCATCTTTATATCAAATTTGAAACTACTTAGCGCTGTTGTTTCTGTTTTTTAATAAAGCAATTTCTCCTACTGTTCTTACTGCAACGAAAATAAATACTGGAAAGGCTTGGCTCATCAGTGGTGAACCCTCCCAGCGGTTCCTTCAGTTTAATCTGTCACCATTGATGAGTCAGTTCTTAAATAATGATTGCAGTAGGAGGATACTTTTTATATTTTAAAAAGAAACAATAGCGGCGAATTTTTATTTCATTCTATAAGGTCAATTGATCTTGATTCCCCTGTTTGGAAGGAAAATGTATATTTGAAATAACTGAAGGAAATAGAGGTTATGAGATGACGTGAATTGAAATTACATTCAAAATAATATTTGTACTATATCGAAATGATATTTATGGGGAAGGATTTTTTAAATTTTAATTTTGAAGAACAAATTGTTTTTTGCTGAAAATCAAAACTATATTTTTAGCGATATTTTTCTTTTAAACATATATGCACAATCTATTTCTACAGCCCCCCTCCGTGTATACTGCAACCAATAAAATTTGAAAGAGAAAGGGCATGGCTATCGGTGGTGACTCCTCCCAGCGGTTTTGCCATTTTTAATCTCCAGACCGCTTCACTATTGAATTAGATATTGTTCCAAAATCACTTTATTAGGTACCACTCAAAAAGAACAACCTAGTTTATGATATTTGCAACGATGAATAATGAATTGAACAGGATTGTATATAGCCGATTTGTTGTGATGTATAGAGAGGTATTGACGCAAATATCCCTGAGTTTGGGATATCGCGTTTCATGATGTTAATAAAGGTAAGGTAATGAATAATATATGAAGGTTATTCACATATTAAAACAAAAGACCATCGCGGGATTCGATCCTGGTTCATGGCTGTCGGGAATCGAGGTATCACCCACTCATCAATCGACTATCTTATAATAGAAAGAATGGGAAGAAGAGAGAGAAATTCTTCGTCAAGAGACCGGCTATAATAGCAATTCGCCTTATGTTTTAATGGCAAAAGTCGTAAAATCCAGACCCTTTGCATTCGCTTTTTATAAATACTGGAAATCAGCTCAATCAAAATATTTAGCACAGACACCGGATCCAACTTGATAATTGGTCGAGGTCAATACCCAATATTTGTATATAACTATGATGCTAATTTGTTATTTATTTATTTTGTCCTCCCGGGAGAATCCTGTATGGCACGTATGCCTAATAAAGGCTTTTGTTGTTGTGTTGTTGTAATAGATAGAATGTCTTATATAGCCTGTATTTGTTAATGAATACATTAAATTAATGTTCTGAAAGAACTATGGACATATGCTTCTAGGACTGCAAAAACAGGCTTATTTTGTGATTTCGCGGAAGAGCATTGCTCGATGCGTTAAAAGCTCAATTTAGATATAATTTCTAAAGTACTAGACGTAAATGTTCATTGTTCTTCCAAAACACCAATTTACGGTAGTTATTGGCAAAAAAAAAATGCAGGGTTAATAAGAAATTCGAATCTAATAAAATAGTGGTCGGGAGAAACCGTTGGGAGGGTTCACCACTGATGAGCCATGGGTTCCTTCTTTCAATTTTAATAATTGCAGTATATGGGCTGTAGAAATATATTCTAAATAAATATGTTTGAAAGAAAATAGCGCTAAGAGAGAATACATTTCTAATTTTCAGCTGTTGAGGTTTCTAAGTTGATGATATATTATAAAAAGTATGCAATTGCTAACACATATCAATCGGTCATATTTATTTTGACATCTAGAAATAGATTTCTTCCACCAAGTTCTCGGGGCTTGTAGAAAAGAAAGCTTGCTACAGGAACCGAGGTCATGTAGAGGCGCAACCCCCACTCACGGTCCCTTGAAAGTTTCCCCCAATATCTTAACTATTTGTCTTAGAGAAGGAGAAAACGTATAATTTTGTGAAGTCTTTATTCTTTCATATTTACTATCCACTCCAATAAAACAATAGACGTTATATTAGATGTATATGAAAACACTGATCAATTTTTGACCGAGTTTCCCTGTTGTAATCAGTAGTTGTACTTCCCTTTGGTAAACACAAGGCAATAGCGCGCCAGCTATAATCACAATATAAAACCGTTAAGTACAAATTTGTCTTTTCAAATAAAACAAACTTCCCACTGTCCTTACAGCGATAAGAATAATGAGAAGGACTGACTCATCAGAGGTGAACCCTCCCAGCGGGTTTTCCAGTTTAATCTGGGAGGATTCACCTCTGATGAGCCAGGCCCTCCCACTATTTCCATCGCAGTATGGACAGAGAGTGGGCAAGTAATTTTATTTGAAAAGAGAAATCCGTGATTTACATATGTTTCAGTTGAGAGTCCCACCTTTGTTGTCGGCCGCGATGAAGCCGAGAATGTTGTCATGCCGCAACATGACGGTCTGGTAGATCTCCACCTCCCGGAACCACGACCGTTCGTCGCGGGAGGAGAATATCTTGACGGCCACGGGCTCCCCTCGCCACCGGCCGCGCCACACCTCGCCGAACCTGCCCTTGCCGATCACCTCCATCAGCTGGATCTGGCGGGCGATGGACCTCTGGACCAGGAGGGGCAGTCCTGCACCAGTAGCCAGGTCAAAATGTTGAGAAAATAAAACTTTATCTGTCCGAAGTATCTGTTATTTAAAGAACTATGAATGGTGGCCAGACAACCTCTAACTTCAAAAGACAACTTTCATCACTGAATAAGTGAGAAGACTATTTGGCAGAAGGACATGGTGAACTGACCGTCCTAAGGGTTACTTGTTGAATCCACCGGGGGGTGATTGCTGGTAACAGCCATGTCATACGGGACTCTTGTGCTCCTACTTTTCACACTATTCCCTGTAGGTGATTGCCATGCTGGAGAGCTAAGTGTTGCGAAACTATACGAATGAGTTCTAAATGAGTTTAGTAGAAAACCAGCAATCATTCGTGAAACTAACTTCAAATATTCGTAGTTTATATAGGCTATATACTAACCCAGGTTCGACGGTAACATAAACAGGCAATTCCACATTGGATGATGAGAGAAATAAAGATGTAAGAAAGTCCACTAATTACAATTATTTTATTTCCAAAGCGCTATATCCCGCAAAGGATACTTGCGCTAAACAAGGAGAAAAGTTTATTTACATAAGTTATTTACATTATTCAACGCATGAAAACATTAGAGATCCAGATTTTGTAGAAAGTTTAGAATGTATTTACAAAATGAATTGAACTTTAAATATTATTTTTTATCGGAAATCAAATCGTTAAATTCACAAACAACTAGTTCATTCTTCATTCTATAATCTTTAAATTCTGGGAAATCGATCAGTAGATGTCTTGAGGTTTGTTCCTCAATACCACAAAAAAGTCAATGATTCTAAGCAGAGAAACAAGTGTGGAAAATGAAATAAAGGATTCTGACAGCGTACTTTTTTCCTAAAAATACTCTTGTACATGTTAGATACAAGGCCTTAGAGCGCCACCTGTATCCAATAAATGACACTATTTAGCATGACTTTTCTAAATAAAAAAACCATACTCCTCTGATATTGTATTGAATTATCCTGTTTATATATCCGGCATTCTAAGGAATATTTTGTTTAAGGATAATAACCGTAAATAATTAGGCAATTTCCAAGGATCCACTTGTAGGAAGAGCTTTAGTTATCACATATTTTGTTAGGTAGTCCGTGCATACAATAATCCAACGGTTGCCACATTCTGATGTTGGAAATTTCCCCATTAGATTCGTTTCTACCTTTTAGAAGGTAACCTTAAGAACGGATATATGCGCTGTAAATTTCCTGAGGGGAGTTGGGGCTGACGTTCACGTCTCTGACAGTCTGAACAGTGTGCCACTTACCTTCTAATCGTTCTATACATTCCGGAACAGTGAAACCTTTTTCTTTTTCGGTCGTAGGTTCTGGTGAATATCCGAGATGAATCATGGAAATATTTCAGTATTTCCGGTCTTAAATGGATGGAACAATCTTCACTTCTCCAGTCTAAAAATGACACAAAAAAAAACGCAAAAAAACCTTGGGCCATCTATAGACCGTCTCTGCCAAAGCCTCTAATTCGGACAAGTACACGAATCTCTCGCGAATTCAATGAAATAGAAGACATGCCATGATGAAACCATGGGTCTTAGCGAATTTGTCAAATCTAGGGTTGGGGCATTGTCTGTGATTCGAGTCTGGGAGATACAAGAGACACTTCGGCAGAGATCTTTTGGTTATTTTGACATAAGAACTGCCTTTATATAATGATTACAACTTTGTATTGATAAAAATATATATAAACCTAGATCCTATTTAAATGTATAGAGTTTATATTTAACCTTTTTATGATCATTTTTAGAGGATGAACGAAGCTTCCACATTATATAGTTGAACTAATCCAAGTGAACCTCTAGGTACTACTACGTACAAAAGGTAAACAACCGATAGATGCAATGGCCCGAGGATAACATTTCTGGAGGAACTAATGAGACAGATCCTCTCTCATTATTTCTAATTACTCAGTAGAAATTAGCTTAATTAATAAAATTAGAGAAGCACCACATTTTTAACTTGTGTTTGTTAGCGCTTTCTTTAGTAAAGTTCCTTCTCTCTCCCGTGAAAGTTTTATAAAATAGAGCCTCTTACTTTTATTCAAGTTTTAGAGTGGTGGTGGTGGTGTCTTGTCTATCCATGGAATGGGAGGGTGCCATTTCCCCGTTAGTTAGCCACAATTCAGAGTTCCCTGTTCACGGTTACCATAGCGGCTCGGGGCTCACGACACCGTACTTCACTCTATAGAGCAGTCCCTTACTTGTGCTGCTTCTCCCGCCCGCTACATAGAGAAGGGGTTGGTAGTTTTATAGTAAAAGCCCCGATGAGATTTATTTAGACCGAGGGACAACTTTGTTGGGATGACATCGTGTTAACGAGCACGTCGAACAAAACCTCGCTTCCTATAGTTTCGTATAAACATGCTGTTTGTGTCTCGTTCAAGAGAACAACTGGGTGTAAGTAGCGAGATTACAAGAGATCGGGCTAACTAAAGGCCGACCGAATCTTAAACAACATTCTGGGCCAGGTAATTGTGCGACATGTAAATACATGTAGAAGTAGGATACTTGATTCTCGTCTGTTTCACATGCAGACAGACCCAAGGTATTGATGATATACAAAGACCGAGTTTTGGAGTTTCCTGCTGGTGTTATACAGTTACATTTTATCACCAGATAGACAATTGAAAATTGGAATAATTTTATCGACATCTTGTCAATACAGGCAAAAGTGCACAGTCTGCACTATTACCAGATAGAGACTTGAAGGCGGAATACAGTTTGCAAACAGATGGAATGTGCGCGGATGAGACGATAAATTTGAATTGGAAAGCTTACATTTATTGCCAGATTGATTGAAGCTCTTTATCATAATTTGGTGTTGCCTTGGGATGGATGTTTTGAGACGGGCGCAACACACTGAGGAAGTTGTTGCTACATGGATTGATGGAGCCAAAAGTCCTGGAGAATAAAGTGGAAGAAGAGTACACTAGGGAATGGTCATTTTGAAGAGTGGACATTTGTCTCATCATGTTTCATCCCTGGAGAATGATAAACTTTGTTTTAGCGAGGTTTAGTAACTACTGTCACATTTGAAATAATAGATATGCCGGGGGGATTATATATAATAGAACATTTGATATTTTTATAACAAATAATATTTAAAAAAAAGAGAAATAGAATATTAAATAATATTTTATTAAACTGTTTTTTATTTATTTACTCTTTCCCCCACTTTCCCTAACCTACAAAAAAAGACTATATTATTAGGGAAAAATAATATAATAATAATAATGACGCGTACGTGTGAGGAGAAATTATGGATAAAGGAGACTAATGCTTTATCCCATCGCACATGAGGCAGAAAAAAATCGAGAACACCTAAGTAATACAATGTAAAACTTGTTCTTTAATATTCTGAAATTAAACACAGTAAATTATAGGTGCCCTTACACTTGATAAAATATTTGGTTGTATTTAACTCTAAAACATTGTGTCTCTCTAAACTTTGCTTGATACTCTTGAATAGAGCCGCCACTTCTACAGCCACTTGGCCGGCGGGGTCCACGGAAGGGTAGATCTAACCAATTTGACAATTAAAATAATTTTATTGACATCTTGTCAATACATGCAAAGTGCACAGTCTGCACTATTTAAAAAAAGATAATATACATTATATACTCTATGTACAATGAATATGGCGCCTCTGCCAGCGCTGCAGAGTTTGGTGGAGACCCGCTGGCGATTCTCCAGCGACACCACGTATTTCGCGATCTACGAAGAATACGTAGATCGCGTACTTCGCCGCTGAGGAGATGGTGATGGCGTGGTCCTCGAGACCAACTGGAAAGATATGAGTAGATATAGAGAGGCGGAGTAGATTTTATGGATCCTCCAACATTGAAACAATATCTCCTGGTTTAAATGGGAACCCACCCAGGTTGTAGCGAGACGTAAATCAGGTCTAAAAGATTGCATGTAAAGTTGAACACGTGCCACTTTGACCTTAGTTTCAATGTGACAGTTCGAGATTAAAGAAAACTATTTTTTTTTTCTGAAGAATCTTTCTTTTTTTCGTTTCTAGATTGCGCAAATGACCGAGCAATGTGTACATACGTAAATTTTCGCTGAAATACCAGCTATTACAGAAATACTGCATATTTTGAATATACACGGGGCTGCCATTGCCCCGTTAGTCAACCCCATTTCAGAGTTCCCTGTAGGCCTTCACGGTTACTGTAGCGGCTCGGGGCTCACTTGTATTTCTTAAAGTATTTATCAGAGTGAGTTCACATGTTTCAACAATTAAGATTTGACAAAACCACGTCAGAAATTCAGAGCTTTCACCAAACCGCTTTAATAATTATGCTTTCACAAAACCTCTCAACAATCAGCTTTAGACTTTTCAAAAAGTACTTTCAACAATAATCTTCCACAAAACCATTCAACAAACAGCTTTCACAATTTAGATTTCAACAATCAAGCAAGCCATCACAAAACCCTCTTTCAACAATTATATTCCACAAAAGTTTTTTCAAAATTGATCTTTTAAAAGAACTTCTCAAAATAATTTTTGAGAACCTTCAATAAAATTAAACTCTTTCACAAAGAGATCGTCAAAAATGGTATTTTAGAAAAAAAGTAACAGTTCAAAAGTTTCCAATTTAAGACATTTGAGGCACAAAGTACAAAGTCTTCTACCTGGAATGGATAGAGATGAGAGAATTGTGGGAATTGCCAACTTTCCAAAGACTGCCACCAAAATACTACTTATCGACAATTCCCAAGATCGCAGACAATTAACACGAACAGAAGTGCATTTGCTCATTACTGGATAGCGGAGAATTGAGGCAAATCTTTCTTTCTTTCTTCATGAGGTCAATAACTCCTTAGAGAGAATCCGTAATTGATTTCGATTAGAATTGACCGAATGGTTCTATAGAACACATTCCCCGAGGGCAGAGAGCTCCTGAATAGATCTATGTAGAAGGATTCTATTCACAATTATTCATTCCAGATATTCCGTTTTTATATAATGTTTACTTTCCTTCTCCAAAACGAATAATTATAATATATTTGCAGCTCTAAAACTAAATGTTGAGGCTATTATACTGCCATAATTGTGTGTATTATTCTAATATATTTATGAGATCGATTTCTTATACACATTTTATGGAAGGAAGCGTGGAGAGAGGAAGATTGGAGTGGATTACAAACATGGTTGTTTACAGAGCTGATCTTTTAGAAATAAATGTTGGCTCTGTATAAGGTATTTGACCAATTCAGTTGAAACTTGGAAAAGTTTAAATTTGAAATAAGTGTTTTAGTTTCGAACTCAGAATATTTGTTTGTTGAATTATTGTAAATAGTTTCGCGCGCAATTATCCAGATCGGATATAGCGTGTCTTATTTACAACTGGCAATAAATAAAAAATAAACTTAGAATTTTCAATAATTTGGAATCCGAAAATAATACATTATTACCAAATCCCTACATCATCATTCTTATAATACTACCAACACAATAAAAACAATGAATAGTCCAAACTATTATAGACGTGTATGATTCTTTTGAAAATTAAACAATATCTACTGCCCTTACTGCAATGGAAAAATTAAAGATAGGGCCTGGTATTTTTCCATTGCACTAAGGGCAGTAGAAATTGTTTAATTTTCAAAAGAGAATCATACGCGTCTATAATAGTTTCAAATATCCATAACAGATGGCGCGCTGAGGCATCATAATAATAGCAATAACTAGAACATTAGCCTTCCACGTATGCAGTAGAGAGAATTTAAAAGAAAAATACCTAAACCGAAATGTATCTTGAGGAAAACGAAACAAAAAGTGACTTTAAGTTATTATTATTTCACATAATATACCCACAATGCACATTCCCCATAAAGGTTAAGTTGTTTTTGGAAACAATAGTTTATCTAGAATAGGTGCGAGCTTCACATAAATTGAAGAAATGTGTCTGTCCAATCCATCCTATGAATATACTCACTGTCTAAGAACTGATTGACTTACACTTCCCTATGTGGACGTGCATTGTCATCCATAAATATAAAATGGGAAAGCTTATTTTGCCTAATTTGTATATAAAAGAGAAAAAAACAAATTATTAATTATATTACATCATGATACAAACACTTAAGGGGGTCGGTTGAAGGCTGGTTAAACCGTTTGGTTTTCGACCACTGCGACCCGGGTTCGATTCCCGCATTGGACACTTTTTTTCTGTTTAAAAAAAAAAAAAAAACGCTCCAATGGCCCCCGATTCTTGCAAAAGTCCAACCCCACCAGCGAGTGCAAGTAACCAAACGGGGCTCTGGCACATTTGTTAGTGCAAAGTCGAACTGCTTTTCACATGTGTAGACATGTGGTGCGCTTACAGTAAAAGCAGTCGCTAACTACCCACCATGATTATCATGGCTTGTACCGCGTATACTAGGGATAAACAAAAAAAAAACACTTGATAAAAATGCTAAATAGTTTCTTTATAAAATTTAAGAATATGTAAATAATAAAAGATATAAATAATAGAGATTCATTTGGTGATATACTCCGGTAGAAGGGTTTAAAATACATGGAAGCGTCTGAGAGAATAGTGCAGCGAAGTATCTATTATTTTACACTAGTATTAACAGAGTATCATTTTATATATTTTACTACTCTGTAAACTTCCTTCATTCCTTATCTTTTGTTTAATCTTCATAGTTTGTTCTTGCCTTAAATAAATTGCTGTCTCATCCTGAAGTTTGTCTTCCCTAATTTTCCACGTGGCAATATAAATAAATTATTAGAAAATATCCATTATTACATATTTAAGTAAGGATTCCAACTAGCAAATACGATTATTTCTTGTGGAAATAAAGAAATAAGTATTAAATACGTTAATGATGACGATATTAGTTCAGTAAAAGACACTAATTGATATCTTCAGCTATTTCGAAAAAACTGGTCACTTTTCATAACGATCACTTCCATGGATGTGTGGAACAAGATGGGCGACATGTTGTGCCCCCAACACTGATGTTGCTTGGACTGGACGCCATTCAATGAAGGAAGTCCAAATATTTGGGAAGGATTCTAATCATGTGAAACGGACGGAATTATATCAAGAAGCCAAGTTATGACAAAGAAACATCTCTTCGAAGACAAGTGAGTACGTAAATGCGATATTTTCTTAGGACCATGGTTTTTCAAAGATTTAAAATAGAAATACCAAAGAGCTATAGTACCATGGTCTATTACTTAACTCCTGATACGAGACTAAGCCAAAGAGGAAAGAAATGGTGTTTTCCAAATTTAGTTACTTATCAAGAGGGCTTAAATAAAACCCATGGTGGTTTTTATTAAACCTGATGTCGTTTATACATTTGGAAAGTAAGAAGCCGTGGGACTGGCGCTCTGTTCATTGAGGAATATCGAGCAGTATTATGTGAACGTCTCTAATGGCGAGAGAGACTATTGTATGTATCATTTCGACATTTAGAAATATTTTATAATAAATCAATATATAGATTGGTGAAAGGTGAAGTGTATCATCGTGTTATCAGTGTTTTAAATAGAATTATTTACAAATTGGGGTTTATGAGTTCTGTGAAGTTGCCTTATGCTGCAAGGCTCAAATAGAGTTGCATACGGGAAACAGAGAAACAAATACTAAGAGCTAAGATGTAGATTATTAAGGAAACTCAGACCTTTGAAGACATATACACGTATATTGTATATTGAGTCCAAAAACCTCATATGCATAGTCCAGGACATTTGCATGTTTAGCCTTCGGCATTCATGTATGGCGCTCGAGACAATAAAGACAACACGGGTCTTTTGCCCAAAATTGGCATGTGACGTTAGAGACACACATGTGTTAAAGCTCAGGGCATTCATGTCTGGACATGGTGCGTGAAGCTCAAGTTAAAAAATTCCACGAAAGCCTACCGGAGCCAGATCCCGAGGTGGTCATCTCAATGAGGTCCTTGAGCGTGGCGTGGTGCCCCGGTCCTCCGAGCATAGGGTCCGCCGAGCCGTCCGCTACTGCGGCCAGTCGGGACTGCAGTCGGCGGGCCTTGCGCCGTCTCCACAGCAGCACGGCAACCGCGGTAGCCAGGGCGGCTAGCAGCCCCGCCACTAGCACGGCCAGCTCGCTGGGGGCTAGTAGACCGCCGCCCACTGTGTCCCCTTCTTCTTCTGTCACACCACACACAACTATGGCATACTGACTACAGTACTGTAGAGCTAGATGACGCCCCCCTCATATTTGATCAATATATACATTTCTACAAGAGTAAACAAATCATTAATATCAAAATTCGAAACTATTATAGACGCGTATGATTCTTTTAAAAATTAAACAATTTCTACTGTCCTTACTGCAATGGAGAAATTTTTCCATTGCAGTAAGGACAGTAGAAATTGTTTATTTTTAAAAAGAATCATACGCGTCTATAATAGTTTCGAATTTTGATAACAGATGGCGCGCTAATGCATCATAAATCATTAATATAATGATACTTAAGATAATAAAGCATTTTTTTGGCTTATCCCTAGTACACGTAGTACAGGTCATGATACTCATGGTGGGTAGAAGTAGGCGACTGCTTTTACTGTAAGTGCACCACATGTCTGCACATGTGAAAAGCAGTTCGACTTTGCACTTACAAATGTGCCAGAGCCCCGTTTGATTCCTTATAGTCTCTTGTGGGGTTGAACATATAGCATCTTAAAGCATGGTGATCAACTTAATATTGATGCTAAAAATTATTGATAAAAACTAAATGATAATGGCGATAATAAACTTCTTAAAACATATAAACCGTTGACAAAAAAAAACAGATAACGACCCCATGTTAGATTACGTTTACTATATTTTTAACGTTTGATGGAGGTAACGATGAGATAGAGGCGCCTTGTAATGATGTAATTAACGCCCACAGCCTGCGCATGCGTGCCGCCGACCAAAAACAAAGATAAATAAATAAAACTAACAAAAAATGGGGGGAGGGGGAGCGTTAGCTTCTCTTTGAAACAGCAAATGCAAATTAACTTATTATCGGATTAAATGGAATATTCCGAATACAAAAGTGACTCTATCCTGAACTTCCACTATACCGTGTCAAGATTTCATCCAGTAGGTCAAACATTGTGGAAACGTATAGGAAGGGACACAACAACAAAACACAATTCCAACAATATGTTAGCCATAAATTTGGCCTAGCCACTTTCCCAACAAAATATCTCTTTGGAAAATTGTAAATATTCATTTGATCCCCTATGGATTTCATGAAATAAAGCCCACCGTAGACTGAGGAGAGCCATAGCCCGAAGCCATGGTGTCAAGGTCGGCGCTTCTGTTAGTGTTCAGGCCGTTAGTTGCGGAGCGGGTCAATATATGGTGTGTAGTTTTGACGAAAGAGGTGACCCTCGATTTATATTTACATACAAAAATCACTACCTTTTTCGCAACAATGAAACTTTATCGGCAAAGCAATCACAAATTTATCCGCAACAAAGATTTTAGCCACAACAATGACTTTATCCGCAACAAGGGATTTATTCGCAACAATGGCTTTATCCGCAACACTGATTTTATCCACAACAATGATTTTATCCACAACAAAGGATTTATCCGCAACAATGGATTTATCCGCAACAATGGCTTTATCCACGACAATGTTTTTATCCGCAACAATGTTTTTATCCACAACAAAGGATTTATCCGCAACAATGGATTTATCCACAATAATGGCTTTATCCACAACAATCGACTTTATCCGCAACAATTGCTTTATGCACAACAATGGCTTTATCCACAACAATTTATTTATCCGCAACAATAAATTTATCCGCAACAATGGCTTTATCCTCAACAATGATTTTATCCGCAACTATTTTTTATTCGCCACAATAACTTTATCCGCAACAATGAAAATCTATCCACAACAATGGCTAATATATCCATAACATTGAAATTTTATCCCCAAAAATAAAAACTTTATCCGAACCAATGAAACATTATCTGAAACAATGAAATTTTATTGGCAAAAATGAAACTTTATTTGCAACAACGATACTTTATTCTTAACAATGAAACTTTATATATATATACCCACAACAATGAACCACAACTTTATCGGACCAATTATTAAATTCTGGGTTAAAACAATGACGCCTCCCAGACTTAATATCGTGGCAAAGTTTCATGTCAAAATGTTCGGAAACATATGTGGAGAACAAACACCTAAACCCACATTTATTTAACTTGATATGTCTTTATAATGAATTAAATACCTAAAACAAACCAATATAAATATATAAACAGGCTATGTTTATTACAGGATATATAAATTCTATAGACAATATTCTATGAGATTGTAAAAATATTATATTTTGAGAAATCAATGTTGTATGTGATGGTTCACGGTGTTGGAGGTATTCCAAATACATTCCCTAAAATTGATCATATATAGATAAAACTCAGTGTATGTATGTATGTATGTCGGCTATACACGTCCACAATAGGTAACTAATCTGGCTAAAATTTAACAGTATATAGAGCTGAATCTGGAAAAACTTATAGATAAATTTTCAGATTTCTATCTCAAATATCCATGGAGTTGTTAACAAATTTTCTTATTTCACTTGAAACCAGCGCCTCATTGCGGAAACTGCGAGAGTATAGTTAGAGAAGATGGGTGGAATTCAGCTGCGGGAACTCTTTCACTTTTGTAAAACGTCCCCCTCCCACGGCGCAACGGGGATTGGTGTATGAGGGAGGTGGAGCGGGACGTTTCATAAGAATGACATAAGACGTAATGACAACGTAAAGCAAGAAATGCTCTAGGGTGAAACCCGGACATTGCCCGGGTCATTCGGCTAGTGTATGATAAAAGTAAACCATATAGAGAGAGCAATGGCTGTTAAGGTGATCGACAAGTAGACAACACGGAGACACGTTACCATCATATTCATCTGGCGGCAAGGTGGGGTTGAGGTCCATATTGCAGTAGTCGTAGTCCTGGCAGCAGTGGAGTACGAGCTTGAAGGTGTAGTGCTTCATCTGGGACTTGAGGCACCAGAGGGGATGGTCAGGTGGGAACATCTTCTGTTTGTCCAGGCATCTGTAGACACACAAGTTCTCCTCATGTACCAATTCTTCATCACACATAGAGGTGGAAGTACTGTTCAAAACACTAAGATACATCTATAAAGATAAGGGTCACCTCTCCCATCAAAATAGACGTCAAAACTAGACGCCATCTATTGACCGTCGCCGCAAACTAGCGGCTTCAGTGTTGTGGCTTTGTCACTGACCCGAGGCCGCTAGTTTGCGGCGACGGTCAATAGATGGCGTCTAGTTTTGACGTCTATTTTGATGGGAGAGGTGACCCTCATCTTTATAGATCAATATCCTCCCGGCAAAATATCCACCTATACTAAGGTACATGTATACGAGTTATGCCCGTGCACCATCTCTTCATCACACATAGAGGTGAAAGCACTGTTCAAACGGTTAGCTTTATATCGATTCTTGATTGATCCATATCTTGATTAATACGACAAGAAAACTGGTAGTCATTAAATGAAATAAATATATTTTCGCAAGGGAACACTATTTGCGACCTTATTTCCTATATTCTTAAAACAGAGTTATACAACAACAACAAAAGCCTTTATTGAGGACCTCTCGTCCTATAAAGGATTCGCCAGTTTACAGAGTAATTGAAGAGAAGAGAACTAAGAATACAGAGAGAAACCTATAAGTAGTAGGTATAGTATAGTATTTTCTACACTGTGACTATATACAACAGCAGCAACAAGCCTTTTACTGGAATTAAAGTCCCATACAGGATTCGTCATTAAGACAGAGTTATATAAACAAATTCTATTCACAATAAAGGCGCTGAAGTAAGTCACGTAGATTCACTATGTAGGCCACCATCTCCTGTGGCAATATTTAAAACCAATTCCAGAGTAACATTTCAGTTTTTACGTCTATATTTGCAACATCGCTTACATTTTATTGTACATATACATTTAATACCTAGGCTCTAGCTATAATCTTTATTGTTATATGTTTTACTATGTCTAGAATTTTAGGCTGAGGGTTCTTACCGTAAATCTCGCCAAGTTTTAATAAATAAAATTATCGAGAGATGACATCTGGGGATAACAAAGATACACTGTACACTATTAGGTAGTAAAAAGGAATATATTGGATTGAATAAAATATTTATTGTCAATATTTCGGTTGGCTGAAAGCCAACCTTTATCGAGGCATTACATTTTTGTATACACAAACTCAGGCGCATAGTGTTATTATATCACAGTTGAAATAATTCAAAATACAAAGTAAGGTGGGGGAAATTTGTGCATTTCAACTGTGATATTATAACACTATGCGGCGCTGAGTTTGTGTATACAAAAATGTAATGCCTCGATAAAGGTTGGCGTTCAGCCAACCGAAATATTGACAATAAATATTTTATTCAATTCAATATATTCCATTTTACTATCTAATTATTTAAGTATGGATTGCTCTATTTTAAAAACTGTCCACTATGTCAGGTGGTATCTCGATTCTATCAAACTAGGCTGCTATAGCGGATGTCGTCAATCCCTCAGTTAGATTCCATGTCGACATAGCGGGGGTTGATAGCAAGTATTCTCTTTACATAGTTGGCCTAGTAATATTGGTAGAGACCAACATAAAGAGCCACACAAGATAATAACGCGCGGAGAAACTAATAAAACTCCAAAATTCGGGACATTCATTCGTTGTCAGGGGACAAATGTCAGCTGATATAAGCTGCTAGGGGAACATGCTGTCATAATTGGTTCCCTAGGAGATCGCTTGTACAGTTTGAACAATGTGCATTTGGTGTTTAAACAACTATCACAATATTAACTAGTTTGGACATTGTATTTGGTGTTTAAACAACTATCACAATAATAACACGTTTTGACAATGTATCACAATATGTATGACAACTATTCCAATATTAACTAGTTTGGACATTGAATTTGGTGTTTAAACAACTATCACAATAATAACAAGTTTTGACAATGTATCACAATATGTATGACAACTATCACAATATAAACTAGTTTTGACAATGTATTTGGTATTTAATTAACTATAACAATATTAACTAGTTTGGACAATATATTTGGTGTAATTAAATAGCGAGACAATACACAGTCTGGACATTGTATTTTGTTTTTAATTTGCTCTCTGGCAGGACATCACACAAAATCTGAATAAGTCTTGTGGAAGATTGGAAGAGGAATGAGGCCTGATGAGGTTATTAAAAAGGAAGAAAATTGGATGGAGTATATATTAAGGAAACGGATTGTTGAAGAAAGTTCTGGAAGAGAAATATATATATAATCAATTCTAAATATAAAAGAAGAGAACGGTAGTGTAGGAAGAATAAAACTAGTGTGGATTGGATGGAAGAATAAACTATGAAGATATCGAGAAAGTGAAGCATGGTGCCATTGGAGACCAGAACCAAGTGGAAAATCAGTAAATCTAAAGAAAAATAACAGGCAGATAAAAATATAAGCAATACTTGTATTTCTTGAGTAAAGATAAAAGGCAATTGAGCGTTGCGGAGGAGAAATTGGCCCATCACTTGCCACAAGATGAATTCCTCCCCATCAAACTAATATAATTATCTTAACTATACGACGTGGTGGAAACTTCCCCTCAAAATTGAAAACTTTAATATTTAACTAAGTTGTGCGGCCTACCCAAGATAAACACAACCTTGGAGGGAGGAGCCTATTAAATAGACTTCCATTTAATTTATCTCTGGGGAGAGATAGGAAAAACACAAATTCGCCTCCTTCTTTTATTATTATTTATTGGGAAGTATTAGTGCAAATAAAATTTTAATGGTTACAGTTTTAGTTAACTTTTATTTAACTTTGAGAAGAGTAGGAAGTGAGATGGATACAAAGTTTATTCTCTCTAAAACAGTGTCAACTTTCTTAAAACAACATCGGTAATCTCCATAAAATCGTCGCTTGAGATCATTTTGGCCACACGATTTGTTATTGGTGGTGGCCTTAGTGAAATTTAGAAAAAAAAGGCATCTCCTGATCGTGCACAGTTGCTGATAGCTTGTGCCATTTGTCGGAATAAATATCAACGAATTGTTGATATTTTCTATTCCAGAATTGGCCAAATACCATTTCTTGATTAATCAAGAAAAGCTAACCACGTACTAACGCCGCAAACTAGCGGCCTCGTTTCGGTGACAAAGCCGCAACACCAGCTTTGGCAAATTGAGAAGCGTCCAGGTGTTCTCTAGGTGGACGCTTCTCAGTTTGCCAAAGCTGGCGTTGTGGCTTTGTCAACGATCTGAGGACGCTAATTTGCGACGAGGGTCAATAGATGGCGTCTAGTTTTGACGTTTGATTTGACGGGAGAGGCGCCCTATGCTTTTATATGTATATATGTGTGTGCATATATATGTAACTAGCGGATGTACCCGGCTTCGCCCGAGGTTTTACCCGAGTAAAGGTTTGTCTAACGAACATTTGTTAAAACATTTCTCTATAAACTTATAAAAAAAAAGATATATTTTGATAATTTGAAACTCGTAAATTTGAATCTCTCGATAAAGTGAACATTTTTTCCCGGTCCCTGTGTGCCGTGTCATCCTGAATTTTGTCTTTCCTAATTTTCTACATTACAAAATCATCGTTTTATCTAGTGAACATATTTTCCCGGTCCCTTGAAATATACTCGATAAGTTGAATAAAATCATGGTCGTGAATCTCTCGATAAAGTGATCATTTTTTCCCGGTCCCCGTGTGCCGTGTCATCCTGAATTTTGTCTTTCCTAATATAAATATAATATATAAATATAAATATCACGGTGCTAATAAATAAACATTAATTAATTAAATAAAAACAAACGATAGCATTGCGTCTCTTTATACATGAAATTTATTATGCTAGCTTTCGGATCTTATCGATCCTTCCACAGGCTAAGCTGTAAGTTGAGAGAAAGAGTATATATAGTTGTACAATATTATTTATATACACCTAACGAAGATAGAAAATAAAATATAAAATAAAATAAATATAAACACATTTCACGAGTTCACGTTTTCTCGTGGCCAGGCTGCAGTTGTTTCATCTTTGTCCAAAGCTCAGTTTGTTTTCTATTCATAGTCAATTGGTCTCTTTATTCCATTTACCTGTTGAAGGGCGTATATCTATCTACATGCGAACAAAACATGGTGTATGGGGTTATGGGTGTGAATTTGAAACTGGGGAAGATGAGGAAGGATCTGGTGAAAAGGAAGGGCTGGGCTGTTTTTTCTTGAATGAGTGGTACTGAGATGGTAGTTCTATACGCCTGTTGATACTGTTTAAATCATGAGAGACAAAGGATTCTATTAATAATCTTTGATATTTGGATTTGATGTTGTGGTAATGACAGGTTGGGTCGGAAAGGTTAAAGGCATGGCCGGTTTTTGAGGTATGCTGAAAGATCAAAGATTTGGGATCTTTGTTTATTATATTTCTGTTGTGCTCGGAAATTCTATTGTAAATGAAGCGGCCAGTCTCACCCACATATTTTGCGTTGCAATCTTGGCAACCTATGGAGTAAATGGCATATGGTTGCTGGTCGGGACGTTTCTTAATATTAGATCTGGTGATGGGGTTCCGGAGTATTTGGCCTATTGAGAGGTGGTTGGTGAAAAAGGTTTTTAAACCAAATTTCTTGAGGGAGTGGGCTATTGATTGATTTTCAAAGGAATAAGGTATAATGCAGGTGTTACGGTTTACTGCGGGCTGAGTGTGTTTGGAAGGGTTGAAACTATGTCTAAGTATGAAGGGAAGTGGATAGCCACTTGCTGTTAGATTACTGATGATGGTTGTCTTTTCTATTTTTTTTTTGAAGGCTGGGGTGGAGCAGTGTGTATGTATTCTTTTCGTGAGTGTTCTGACGACTGTGAGTTTGTGGCCTATTGGGTTATATGAATCAAAAAGGAGATAGGATGGTTTTATGGATTTTTTGTAATAAACTGTTGTGTGGTATGATTCATCAGTTTTGATAAAAAGAATGTCCAAATATGGCAGAACTTTGTGGGACTCATGTTCTATTGTAAAAGTGAGGCGTGTATGGTAAGAGTTTAGGGTTTCCAACACCAATAGGACGTCATCCTTGTGACTTTATTCCATTTACCTGTTGAAGGGCGTATATCTATCTACATGCGAACAAAACATGGTGTATGGGGTTATGGGTGTGAATTTGAAACTGGGGAAGATGAGGAAGGATCTGGTGAAAAGGAAGGGCTGGGCTGTTTTTTCTTGAATGAGTGGTACTGAGATGGTAGTTCTATACGCCTGTTGATACTGTTTAAATCATGAGAGACAAAGGATTCTATTAATAATCTTTGATATTTGGATTTGATGTTGTGGTAATGACAGGTTGGGTCGGAAAGGTTAAAGGCATGGCCGGTTTTTGAGGTATGCTGAAAGATTCCAAACACACTCAGCCCGCAGTAAACCGTAACACCTGCATTATACCTTATTCCTTTGAAAATCAATCAATAGCCCACTCCCTCAAGAAATTTGGTTTAAAAACCTTTTTCACCAACCACCTCTCAATAGGCCAAATACTCCGGAACCCCATCACCAGATCTAATATTAAGAAACGTCCCGACCAGCAACCATATGCCATTTACTCCATAGGTTGCCAAGATTGCAACGCAAAATATGTGGGTGAGACTGGCCGCTTCATTTACAATAGAATTTCCGAGCACAACAGAAATATAATAAACAAAGATCCCAAATCTTTGATCTTTCAGCATACCTCAAAAACCGGCCATGCCTTTAACCTTTCCGACCCAACCTGTCATTACCACAACATCAAATCCAAATATCAAAGATTATTAATAGAATCCTTTGTCTCTCATGATTTAAACAGTATCAACAGGCGTATAGAACTACCATCTCAGTACCACTCATTCAAGAAAAAACAGCCCAGCCCTTCCTTTTCACCAGATCCTTCCTCATCTTCCCCAGTTTCAAATTCACACCCATAACCCCATACACCATGTTTTGTTCGCATGTAGATAGATATACGCCCTTCAACAGGTAAATGGAATAAAGGGACCAATTGACTATGAATAGAAAACAAACTGAGCTTTGGACAAAGATGAAACAACTGCAGCCTGGCCACGAGAAAACGTGAACTCGTGAAATGTGTTTATATTTATTTTATTTTATATTTTATTTTCTATCTTCGTTAGGTGTATATAAATAATATTGTACAACTATATATACTCTTTCTCTCAACTTACAGCTTAGCCTGTGGAAGGATCGATAAGATCCGAAAGCTAGCATAATAAATTTCATGTATAAAGAGACGCAATGCTATCGTTTGTTTTTATTTAATAAATTTATAGCAATTCTTTTGTCTAAATAAACATTGAACATCTATTCTAGGTATTGGCAACTATCTATTTTCATGTTGAGTTTCAAAATTCAAAAGATGGTTAAAATAATTCCGAATAAAATTCAATCCATATCAATATTAAAAACCGAACATATAACGGATTTACCAAAATATGTTTATAGGTATTATATTATATGGCGATTTAAATATTTGTGAATAGATGGATTTTTTATTGGGAGACTCTCCAATATGTCTTATATTGGATTTCTGTCGGTAATTGAGATAGCAAGAACCCCGTATAACCAGATTGCCTCAATATTTGAAAGAATTTGAGATAAATCCAAAAGCTGTGTATTATATAAAAACTGAACTAACCTGTTAAAACTATACAAACGGTGGTTCAAGAAAATACAGACCTTGGATGGCAATCAATGAATTTGAAGAATCCCTTGAGAAAACTTGTCAGCTTTCTGCCAACAGTTTTTTAATGAGAGGTTCCTTATTTACAAATAATTATCATATTGCCGTACCATGTTAACTCCATTACCAGTCTGATATTTCCATTTTGATAGATAAACGTCTTTTTTCGAAGTTGTGAGCGAATATTCCTTCAACTTCTGGTAGGAAGCCATGGAGGCCGTTCCTGTACTGTCCATGGCTATACCCAGATACTATACGGTTGGCCGGACTTATTTAAAACTGTGGTTAGTGGTATACTATTGATTCGATTATGCACCGCTAGATAATATCAAAACGACATATTAATATTCGTTCTTATAATGGGAATATACCCCTTATATATCTGCACAAAATTATATCAAAACGAAGGTTACTTACAATTTATATTGTTTCCAATGTCCGTGATTTCTTCAAATGCACTTACCAAGGATCCCTCTATATTCCAGGTTCAGATCCTCTCAATTTAGAATATAATCCTTTGCTAGCAATGCTAGATAATAAACTTCCAAGAATGAGTGTCTTTTATTAAACGTTTTTTCGAGCTTTCGGGATAACGCCTTTCAACAGGAAAATTTGATACAAAATGAAGCTTCACTATGCTATGTGTACATATAGCTTGCCATAGCATAGTGAAGTTTCATTTTGTATCAATTTTCCTGTAGAATCCCGAAAAAACGTTTAATAAAAGATACTCATCCTTGGAAGTTAACTTTATTATCTAAAAAAGATCCTCTGAATTCAATGAATAGGTGGTCTCGTAGATTGAACTGTTTATCACTGGGTTAGGCCTTCCCAATACTTTTCTCATTTTCCTAGTGGGAAATTGTTTAAATTATTATACACACACTTACAGTTGGTGTTCTCTAGTATATGTAATTAGTTTGTATCTAACGGCCAGGCAGACTTCGGTCTAGATAGCCCACTATCCAATGTTGTATCTAACGGCGTTTTATTGTTATTCGTTTTGTACTCCTGTAGAAGGGCAGAGATATGCCCGAAATATTGAGATTACATTGATAAAAAATGAAAAGAAACTAATCTCCAGAAACCTGTTTTGTCTTATTTTAATTTATATCCAGGAGATTCAAATCAAGCATATTGATATCAAATTTACATTCGAGGTGCTAGAGACAATAAACAAACTACAGGAACGTCAGTCGGTAAAGTTGGGTGAAAAATCACAATCTGGATTCAACAAAGTACATGTAGGAAGACATTAACGTAATTTTACCATCAAATATAACAGATTGTTACGGGAATTTACATAGAGTTCCTATTAACAGAATGAGATTAATGGATAACGCCAGCTTATCTTATTAACAATTTATAATTTTCTCAAGTACCCGAAGAATATGGATTAGCTGTGTTAACAGAATCATTAGGTGTTACCGAAAACCTTCCAGTAGGTATCGTACGAGGAGGTCAGCTGAATAGCGTGCGTACTTAGGCCCTCCCAAACCTGGTCTGGTCAACAACCGCTGAAAACTGATCTCAACCCATCATTGGAACTTTCTTCGACATCTCAGGTAGTTGGTGCCCCGTGTATGGATATTTCTGTATGTCGTACATGACAATTTACCAATGAAATATCCAGCTAAACATAAGGAGAGCAACAATCATCCTTGTAAAGAGCCACAGAAACTTTAGTTAAGCACTATATGAAGTATTAGGGCTGAAGGAATTGGCTTTGTGCTCCATAAGGTCCTACAGAAGTACTATGAGCGAGGTTAAGTCATTTTTAGCCGTGTACACGCGGACATGACTTTCACAACTAAAAATAACTGGCGTCGGAACAGCGCTGGGAACGACTAGAAAAAGTTGCTTTATGTTTCTCATATCTCAGCCCATGCTTCTTCTTAATATGAGCCGGCTTCAGGCGTGTGTCCGATCCTCGCTTCACCCTTGTACAACACAAATACATGGGTGACTCATGTTTGTGAGAATTACAACAGCACGACTTGAAAGAATACAATGATAAATCACCTCTAGAAAGAAAGAAGGATTTAGGCTAAGACCTCTAAATAGCATTTATAGCAGCAAGAGATAGCGGAACACCTTATCAAAGCAATTTTAAAATTTGAAAACGCATCACTTTCAAAACCAGTATCGTTTCTAGTTATATAGAATCTTTTCAGCAAGCTTTTAACATAATATACATTTATATACATACGTGTATCCAATTTTATATTGCCACGTGGAGAGAAAAAAGGAGAAAAAGCAAACCTCACATGATTATATAATGTAATTTATTTATATTTACACACACAAACAATATTCACACTCCGGTAATTGACGACTTTGTAAACTCCAGGAATCTGGGTTATCCGATAAAATAAAATAATCATAGAATAAAACAGGAATAACGGAGGAATTTATTAAATGTGGTTGTGAAACAATAAATATATTTTGTTACAATATGTTCATAATTAAATTATTTTGAGCTTATGCTTTTTTATATAATTCCTTACACGCAAGCCCGTGTGGATAAACATCTATTTTTCAACATCGGGGTATTTAATTGGTAAAAAGAGGTAAGAAACTATTGCATCCACAGACATCATGATCTCCTAGACAGTCTTGTGTACCCTGGAGGATTTCAAGCTTCCATGAGAGACTGACCTAAAGTGGTCATTCATTGGTATTGTTGGGAAAAAATATTATGTAATCGTAGAAGAGAAAGAAGGCTGATAATTATGAAGATACTTTATTACGATGCACTAGCGCGCCATCTGTTATCAAATTACGAAACTATTTTAGTCGCGTAATATTCTTTTTTAAAATAAAACAATTTCAACTGCCCTTACTGCAATGGAAAAATGTATTACTTAAAGGTATTTATAAACAATAAGGAGGGGCGATAAAGCACAATTTAGATTATAGATAAAAGAAAATAAGATCTAATCCAAATAATTTAATAGTGTGTTGTTGACGTTTCGGTAACAGCATTTTTTAAATTTCTTTTGTCTGATGATGGTAACAATGCTGTTACCGAAACATCACAGACAATTAAATTATTTGGATTAGGTATTATTTTCAACAATTTCAAGATATTAAAGAAATTGAACTAGATAAAATTATATATACACCAGCAGCTCTTGTCTATCAGCGGCCTGCCCTATTCAATACCCGCTAGCCAACCTACACAATCTAACAAAGCTGCGATATATAGGCAGAGATACAAATTAACATAGACAACATTATAACAATATGCAATGCAAATTATAACAGGGTATTATATCATTGAAATATTCTGGAATTGCCACTTTAAACAGGTGTTCTATATAGAAAAGATTTGTTTTATTCAAATGGTCGCTTTGGGAGGTGGTGGTGTTTCATGAGTGGTTTCCCTGGATGTTCAACAACATTTTTTTAAAGGAAACAAGACTGTAGCGGCAACAGGTCCTAATCAGAATTCTCCACCAATAATGGCGGTGTGGAGGCGTGCTCTGAATATTTCTAGTTAGGGAAGTCCACTTATATGACATCCACAGAGGCAGTCTGATGGCAACACTCAGTGATGGGAACTTATTAAAACACCTCGCATGAACCCAGCCGAGGAGTGACCGACCACCTTGGGCCAGGTTTACACAATCAAACATGACCTCTCCAAATGAATCCAAACCTCCAATGAATGACCACCTCCAGGAAAGACCACGATGGTCGTTCATTCCTTCTGTAATTTGGAGTACATTGTAATTCAACCAAACTGGTAAATTCTTTTTACCTTTTCATTATTTTCCGACATCAAGAAAACCATCCTTATAAAGCCCTGAAACAAGGAATTATTTCTTTGAGATAATCATTCCAAAAAAGGTTTTAAAAATGCGGAGGGTGTTTAAATCTGCATTACAACCATGAGAGAACATAGCCCAAAAAAACATGGCTACTCCTGGTGGATTCTCCTAGAGGTGGACGTTTATTCAGAGGTTGGATTAGTTCAGGTCAAGTTATTATTTACCGAAGAAAGGCAACTCGATGTGGAGGTTTTCGTATATCTAAATTGTAATTCCAGTCTCTCGCTGACAATGTGATCTTTCAACAACATATTTCACGACTATAATATACAACAGCGAGAAAATATACAGTAGAACCTCTCTGTAAAGGACAACACCTAATTACAGAGCCAAAGTGTCCTTTAGGGAGAGATGTCTTCTTACCGGAGATTTGCTAAATAGTGAAAATGATAATTTTACTAATGAAAACTGTCCTTTATAGAGAGGTGTCCTCTAGCGCGAGTGTCTTCTAATGGAGGTTCTACTGTATTTTATCAAGGTTTCAAGAAAAGTATTTAATGTCGTCACAGGATAAAAATTTGAATAAAAAAAATATGACAAAAGTTTTGCCGATAAAATGAAGTATATTTTCTGGCCGAAGTATGAATGTCAGTCAGATACCTTCCTCCCTAGCTTCCAGCAATTCTTCACTTGGGAAATCCAAATCTATCCTAACTGATACCTTGTAAGTTACACTGCCACACGGTTTACATAAATGGTTCTTTGTAACAACACACTGCCTCTAAGGATGTTTCTTGCTTTATTTAAACGACCCCTCAAGCTTTCAAGTATCGTAAACCCTAAGTATAACCCTGGTTTTGCTTGGAGGTGACCTCCTATTGATTTTTATACGATGATCGTTCAGAAAGAGATGTGACCGTATTTCTCTAATCAGGTCTCTAAGATTCTTCTTCAATCTCCACCAGTTTTCTTACTGTTGTCGTGGCGTTGCTTGTACCCCCAGAACTGTCTTCATCTCTAGTACTTTATCGGTGCATATAGAGATATAAATATCTAATATTAAAAACAATCTTTTACATAACAGATTTAATTAAAAAGGCATATATTGAATTAAAAAATATTTATTTTACCAATATTTCAGTTGGCTGAACGCCAACCTTTATCAAGGTATTATAACATATTTAATGTGTGTCTATAATAAAGGGTGGCGTTCAGCCAACTGAAATATTGGTAAAATAAATATATTTTTTAAAATCCAATATATGCCTTTTTAATTAAAGATTTATTTATGGATTGCTCTATTTTCAAAACATAAAATATTATAATAACTTTTTGTGCGTATATTTTAACGGAATAAGGGGCGATTACTGTAACGTCTAGTCTCGATTTAAGATTGAGTCATTAGTTCAAAAGTCCTAGTCCTAAGTCTAATTTGGTCTTGAATCCTGTATTTCCATCAATATCCGAACCGTCGGCTGTTTTATAAGTAAGTGGCTGCCAGTGTGTCCGGTAGGCTCTGGGAAATGGTGGGATACTGGTCGCCTTACCTCCCATACTATAGGTCCATAAAATACATCAAATTTCAATTCCTATTGAACCCAAATAAAATGGAATATATGAAAACAAAATATATTGGATATATGAAAAAAGCTCGTACCTGGATCTATGAAAGAAAAAAATAAACAATTTTTCTCAAAACATTTCATTGAATATCAATTTTGATATAGTGGGAGCAATCTCTCGAAATATTTTGAGAAAAAATTGTATTTTTTTATTTCACAGATCCAGGTAGGGCTTTTTTTTTATATAAACATATTTAATGGGTCGCCTTTTGACTCAAAATATATTGGAGTTAAATACTAGTAATCATAAAAAATAACATGGAACCTTAAATGGAAATTTGGTCTTAAATGCGGTATGTGAGTCTTATTCACGACTAGTTTCATACTGGAATTGTAAAAGAGATTCGGTGTTGGTTAATATTGGTCTTATATTAGATAGGTTAGTCTGGAATGGAGTATAATTAACAGTTTTAAAATGTGAAAGGTGATATCTCCATATAAACATTGTATTCCCATATACAAGGACGCCCGAACGAAATAAGCAGAAGACAAAGAAATATCGGCCGGATTATTTGTGACAAGATGCCGCCGGGTAATAAAAAAAACAGCCAACAGGGAGTTTCCAGACGGTTTCCTTCTCCGGGCCGTAATGGCAACGACTTGTGGCTGGTTTGTGCTATTATCTGTTTATGTCCGCCATACTGGCTGCATCTTACACCAAGTACACCTGGTACAGGCCATGATAATTTATATTCAATACATGTCTACAAATAGAGAAACACTCTGACTTGAATATTAAGGTTGCCAAAGAACAAGTGGCGAAAAGGTCCTTGTCACTATTGCGATATATGGTAAATTATCATATACTATGCATTTTGTCCGTTTGATATGATTAACTATTTTCATTCATATATAAATATTGTTTTATCTATGCTATGCAAATCTATGGCAATCTTCCAATATGTAAATACTCCTTGCTGTAAAATAAAACTTTTATAGCCAGACAATGAGTGGTGTTGTCGCCATCTTTGATACATTATAGCAGTCACCTTGTAGGTTAATAAGTCGAACTGATTTCGACATGTGTGGACCTATATTTGGAGTACTTAAATTATAATAAGTAGAAAACCCTACTACCCACCATGATCATCATTGCCTCTACCATATGTACTTGCATCACCCTATAAAGACGAAGGAATAGAACGATGACCCAGTAGGAAGACTCGAGATACCAATGTGGACTGAAGTTTGTACCGCGTGGATCCCCACATATTATAGAATGAAGTGAACACAGCGACACTATATAAGAAAGGATAAGTAACCAGACTCAAAATAGCACGGTACTAGCCATGGACGATTTGGGGGTTTATCTACCACACCTGTTGTCCTGCTTAGAGCAATTCTTGGGTGATATTATGGAGATAAACGTTAGAGACAGTAAAATACACATTTAAATATTAAGTTGGCTTATTCAATAAATAAATCCCTCGTATTAATATTGAGTAAAAATATCAAGCCTCCAGGGAAAAAATTATATTTTCAAAAACATCTTTAATCTCTAGCTTTCGGGACAAACGCCCTTCTACAGGAGAAAACATGGTTTAATCATACCATGTGTGTAATTATACTGTGTTTTCTTCTGTAGAAGAACGTTCCTGCCTGAAAGATAGAGATTAAAAAGGTTTTTGAAAATATACTTTTCCCTGGAGGCCTGATATTTTTACACAAATTGGCTTATTGTTTCTCTAAAATTCCATGTATCTCTTCTGAATATCACCCAAATCAAAGCTGGTCATGAACTAACGTGAACAGGAGGGCGTTATGAAATTGTCAAAGCTGGTGTTGTGTCACTCACCCGAGTGTACTTGATTGCAGAGACCGATGGCGCATAGATATTACGTCATTTTGACGGAGTGTGTCTTGTTCTTTAAAAAATAGTGAAATGTGAGTTTCCACATTTTATACAAATAGATAGCCCTATACATTAGTTTTGTATAAGTTAGAAAAACACGAGTTGAATTGTGAAGATATAAAATGGTAAATTCTCATAGGTTTGAATCCATGCGGGAAGAAGGTGGTCTCTTCTTTCTTCTTCTTTCTCATCTCTACTCAATCATATTAGGGTATCAAGTTGTGACCTTGATGGTGTCTGTTTGACACCATCATGACTGAGTGAAGTATAATGCGTCTGTCTTTGTCATTAAGACTGGGAGCACTACTCAGTGGCAGGCCGACTTAGCTCCAAAAGAAATGGCCGCCAATGACATGAGGAACAGAAGCCATGTGCAGCCGCTCCTAACATGGAGTACAAACACTGCTCATCCTATATCCCTGTATTAGGAGCCCTTACAGGGTACTATCAGCCGGGCCAGCTGAACCCAGGTTTTTTAGCGAGCTTGTTACTGCTCCCTCTCATCCTTTTTCATCCGGGCTTGGGACCGGCAAAGGCGGAGAAGGTTGTAGAGACCAACAACCCGCGTGGAATGTGTCTCTCTGTACCTACCGGACTTAACGAGAGTTGGAACAATGTATCAACGACTCTAAGTACATAAAAAATAACCCTTTTTGAAAATTCAAATTATATTCTGTGTGAATTATATGTTATTCATAGAAATTTATTTGAAAAAAAAATGAAAATTTAAAAATTCATAAAAAAGCCACGACCTAGACGCAAACCTAGGCGCATAACAGAAAAAAACCGCGATGCCAACCGTGTTTGCTCAGGAATTTTATCTTTAGTTAGGTTTTTCTCTTTATTTACTTCACTTGTGGATTTTACTTCACATATATTTTTCTTTACTTGAATGTTATTTCCTTTAGAATTTCCTTTAAATATGTTTATATATATGGGTTTTACTTATATTTGTCTAACTTTGTTCCTTAAATATTTTCACAAAATTGTATCCCTATAGTTTAATATTGTAGAGAGGTGCATGCGGATTAGTCCGAGTGCTGGGATATTTTTTTCAGACAGACGGATGGAAAGACAGACGTTTCAAGGCTACTACATATACATATATATATATACACCTGACCCACTTATTATTTTATTTTTCTATCATTTTTCATGTTTTAAGCGTATTTACGCAAGTTTGGCCTTAAGTACCTATTTCTTGGTTTCTCAAGAAACCTCGGGGACCAAAAATATTTTTTTATCGCAGTTGTACAGTCTGCTTCACGCTGACGAGGGCCAACAGCGCGAAACGCGTTCGTGGATGTCGAGTTGGCCAAATATCAGGAGACAGGCTAAATCAACCTTTAGATGATTTCTGTTCCACTAGATGGCGCTCTTCCATCTAAAGAGCACATGTGCTCCCGGTCAGGATATATATTTTTATATATTATTGGTTATAAAAAATAACAACAATGATGTTACATACAGAGGAAATATATTCAACAATTTATTGTCTTATGCATTAGCACGTCATCTGTCATAAGAAATTGAAACTATTTTAGACGCGTATAAATATTTTTGGATATAAAAAAAAAATTCTATTGACCTTACTGCAATGATAAATCAATGAGGGGATATCCCATTAATTTGTCATTGCTGTAAGGACAATAGAAAATTGTTTTATTTCAAGAAGAATCCTACATGTTTCTGAAATAGTTTCAATTTATTGTAAATAAAGACGTCTTCTCTATCCAAATTGAAAAGTTCATCTGAAAATCATCACCGCTGTAGTTTAACTTCGAACAATGCTATTCTCTTCAGATCTTTTAGGTCAACTAATTAGTTTGGCTAAGATAGGGATATTGTCTCTCTCTCTCTGACATTTGTGGTTTTAGACGATCAATGAACGCGGCAGTATTGTACACGTTAATTACTGAATCAGATTGACTTATATTTCAAGGAATAGATGTGGTTCAAATGTTTACTTCAATTTCTCCAGTTTGTGCGGTTTAGTGAGCGCTGTTCTACAGTGTGTATTTATATTCTGTCTAGTGAAAGCTGTTCTACAGCTCAACAAAACCCCTCGTTGAAACACAACCGTGCAGAATGAGAGAAACACGACCTACCTATCTTTCTCCAATTCCGTAGAATTTCACGAGATTCGACGCCACATACCACCAGGAAAACTTCTGATTCTTTTAACTTTACTTTCCAAATGCGTAAAAAAGGTAAAGATATTGCAACCCGCCGTTATTTCCTTTCGCTAATTAAGATGTTCATTTGAATTGCAGAACGTTGCGTGGCTTTTTCCTGTGTTTCTATTTGTCGTTTGACGATTTTGGCGTCAGCGCTGTTGGAGTACTTTCTCTAAGCTACTGCAGAGGAAGGCAAGGACCACACTCTGTCACCTTAGAAATGTATTTACATAGTATTGGTCTAAAGATTCCTAATGCGTGTTTCATTTAACCTATTATTGATTAGTTTGTTTAAAAAAATATTAGTTATCTTACCACTGTAGCATAATGTTGATTGTTTTGTCCATATATATTATTTATTTTACCAGTACAGTACACAATATATTTTTCTTGTTTATCTATATCTTTTAATGAATGTAAGGTTGGATTGTTTGCACCAAAATAAAATGCCCTGTCATCCTGGTGATATTTTCCTACGTGGCAATATTTTTATATAAAGTATGTTTTTGTTGCATATCTCTCTATATATAATAGGACGCAACTATCATTTTCATAAGATAACTAAAAGAAAAGTTGTCATTTTGTGTCAATGTGCTACCGCTAGTTAACTACCTCCTCACGTACTGTGTGGCCGGTTCTTACACGCTCGACACAGCTCTGGGTAGCATATGTGGGCTTGTTTGTTGTGTAATGTTAATATGGACTTATCGGCAGCTGAATGACGAATACGTCAAGACTTTGGAGTTAATGTAGAGCGTTAATGCAACGTATAGCTAGAAATTGGCTTTAGAGGCATTTTTCGGGCACTTTTTCACTTGGTGATGGCACCCGGCAGTGGCCAGGCATAATGCTGCATGATGAGGCAGCCACATAACAGCCAAACATGTAGTACCATACACTTCCAAGTTTATAATAAAACAAAATCAAACTTCACTGCACCGCAATTTCAAGTTGAGCAAGTGTCATTCTCTAACAAAAACAACAACAAGTGGCAACTTGCTTGTCCTTGCTTTCTAGGCACCGCAGCGTGACAAATTTTCGGTCGAGCGCTTACCAATGGTGAAAGGCGTGTCCTTTATGACATTCACGAACATTTCAAACCGTCACCACGTGACGCTCACATTGCGATAGATCCTTTACATCCGCACATGATCTACCTTTTGCCTGGTAACTAACTAGTCGTCAAGTGATGCATGACGACCTACTTCCGACATATCACTGCAGACACCAGGCAGTTGTGACACCAGGCAGTAAAACAGAAGCACTGGCTAATGACAAGCGTTCCTGACAATTCAAAATCCCATCTGACAAGAGTGGCCTTAAATATCAAATAGCAACTTGGTTAGAAATCACCCTATCATACTGTCCTGACTTGAGCCAGATATTGTCACCTCCCTGAACAACCACATTCTAAGAATCCTAAAGATAGAGGTTGCCTGGCCGGCGTTCATAGTTCTTCAAATTAAATATACTTATGCCAGTAATCTTTTTTATTGTCTCGACGTTTCAACAAAAAATCTTTTATCCTCGTCAGAAGCGAACAAAAATTAAAACATTTGGGAAAGCGTTAAAATTATTCTTAAATATACACAAGAATAATTTTTAACGCTTTCCCAAATGTTTTAATTTTTGTTTGCTTCTGACGAGGAAAAAATATTTTTGTTGAAATGTCGAGACAATAAAAAATATTTACTGGCCGAAGTATCTTTGATTTGAAGAACATCGCAAGAAATCCTCCGCGAATGAGGCAAACTTAAAACTAGCGATGACAACCTTCTTTACACTTAGTTCCCTCAATTTTACAACTTGGAACGCTCATAACTGGATGAATGTTGGTTCTGGATGTTGATAGAAATTACAAGGAAGATTACTTGTAAGTAAACTTTGTTATACATTCTTTTAATATCTAAGACGGCAAGAAACCTTTTTATTTATCTTGTATAAGTTCCCGGACTGGGTCCATAAAAAAAGTAAGATATTTAAAAAATAATAATTATTAAAACTTTTCAAAGTAATCCCCCCTTGCTTCAACGCACCAGCGCTATCGTTTCTCCCAATTGTCGAAACAGTTTTTATAGGCCTCTTTTGGAATGCTCTTCAATGCCAACAACGATTTTTTCTATTATGTCTTCCCTGGTGTCAAAATGTCTTCCTTTTAGAACTGCTTTAAGTTTGGGGAACAGGAACAAGTCATTTGGTGCAATGTCTGGGGAATAGGGTGGTTGAGGTAGGATTTGTGTCCCGTTTTACGTCAAAACACTCTTCACCAAGTGCGCTGTGTGAGGGCAGGCATTGTCATGGTGTAGGATCCAGTCACTATTAGTCCATGCCTGTGTCTTGCTCTAGCTCCAGCAAAGTGGTTCGAGGATTTTATTTTATCAAATCGGTGATTTTTTGCACATTTTCATCAGTCCTTTGAAATTTCGGGCGTCCTTGACGAGGATCATCTTCAATGGAAATTCTGCCAGCTTTAAATCTAGAATGCATTTCAAAAACAGTTGTTATTTTTGGGGTGTCATTGGGGAATGCTTTATTTAGCATTTCAAAAGTTTCGGTTGCTGATATTTGAAGGTTCACACAAAATTCTATGCAAATCCTCTGCTTCAATTTTTGTTCCATCGTAAAATCGCCGCAGCGCTAGGTGTGACCTTTAAATAAATTAGAATGACCTTGGCAGGTTAAGTTAGTTAAAAAAAATAAATTCAGTGACATTGTAAGAGATCGATTATACTAGCGTTATGACAAGTAGGAGTTTGTGTGAGTTATAGATGAAATAATGTTTTCGTCTATGATTGGTTATAGTTTAAAACCATTGGAATTCGTTATAAACCACACTGGGGGTGACAAGAGACTAAATGTACACAAAGAACTACTTCTAGGAAATTCTTAATAAACATCCAAGGAAGTAACAAGACCGTAACATCTTGCAGTCTCACACAATTCTGGCCTTAACTAGCCGTTTCATGATTTTTCAGGATGCCTGAATGACCAATTTTTTGGTCGTTGAGGTACAGCTTGCACCACGCTGATGAGGGCCAACAGCCCGAAACGCGTCCGTGGTTAGCTTTTCTTGATTAATTAAGAATGGGTATTTGGCCAATTCTGGAATAATTAAAAATAAACGAGAATAGTTGATATTTTTTCCGATAGATGGCGTAAGCCATCAGAAACTTTCAGTTGCACGATAAGTAGATGCCTTTTTCTTAATCTAAGGGAGAATTACTGAAAGAATTTGGTTAAACATAAAAATTAGCAATGATACTTCTTATTGCAGTGAGAGAATGGGAGTGAATCAGCGGTAAGTTCTCCCAGTGGCTTAGTCAGTTTAATCTACCTGATCGTTTGTATTAGACTGGCTGTTGATGAGGGTAAGCTACGGACATCAAGTTGCTCGACCACAAAGAGAAAGCGATCTACAGGCTTGGATCTTCGGGACTGACCTGGTAGACGACGAACTGGCCATCCTCGCATCGGCGAAATCGAGAATCAACCGATACTTCGTCCAGGTCGGGCTGGGCCAGGCCATCGAGGACCCCGTCATCGCCTGGAGGAAGACTTTATCGCAGTGAGGAAGAACACCTGGCTGATCTTTTTCATGTAAATATTTCAAACTATAACCTCTCTCCCTACTGTTGACTAGATGTCACTAAACTGTTTTTAATTGTCAATTGTCACAGAGAAGGTGCCGCAGAGTGGTAAATAATCATAATGATACCAAAATAACAATTTAAAACTCCCCATTCTATTATTTCCTCTCAATGTTGAGTCAACAATAGCAAAAAATTAACAAGATTTAGAAGAAAGGATAGCGGAAGAGAAAGAAAGAAACATCGCCCCGGGCGAATGCAAACACCCAATTCTCAGGACAACCCTGCTTGTACCGTTTACTTAAATTCACAAGCAAATAACTTACGGTAAAACCTGTTTTAAACAGCATGCCGATTTTAAAGGATATTCTTAATTGAGTTTTGTTAGTTCTTAAAATTAAAGATATTTCGGCCAGTAAATTTTTATTATCTCGATGTTTAGACAAAAATCTTTTGTCCTCGTCAGGAGCAAATAAAAATTGAAGCATTTGGCAAGGCGTTAAAAATTATTTTAAGGTTGCAAGGGCGTTCTCACGCGATATAGTTCAATGAGTATATTTAATTTTAAGAACTATGAATGCCGGCCAGGCAGCCTCTATCTTTACGATGAGTTTTGTTAATTACATATAAGTACACAAACTTCAACAGTTTTCTTAACGGCTTTTTAAATATATTTTTTCTTCTTCGAATTTTCATAGCAGATGGCGTGTTAATGTATCATCATAAAATGTTCTAATAAAAGACTCAATTTGATGTTTGCGGAAGATCGATTGCTCTAAGTATATTATATATTTATAATTGTATGTAATTCTACTGTCCTCAAAGCTTATGTCCATAGATCATCTAAAATACCCATTCCAAGAGTCTAGCAACAGTATCACTATAAAGGAAAACCTAAAAATGCAATATAACAGCGGTATGGTAGATTAAACTGGCGAAACCGCTGGGAGGGTTCACCACTGATGAGCAAGGCCCTCCCATTAATTTTTCCATTGCAGTAAGGGCGTGAGAAATTGTTTAATTTTTAAAAGAATCATACGCGTCTATAATCATTTCGAATTTTGATAAGAAATTAAGTGGAGAGAAGCGACAAAGTGAATAATTCCTCTTTGTATAGATCCTTCAATTCCCCAGTAATATATATTCCAGTAAATTAACATTTTTATCAAACGAAGAAGAAGAAGGTAAAAAAAACGGTGTCTCCACAAAATCCAAGAAATGAGGAATTTTCGAAGCAGCAGACATTTGACGCTAATTCTTTTGGCAACGTTTCCTTTGTTTCTTTCTTAATTCTATTCTTATCTCTATTAATAATTGTATTTAAACCATTAACCACTTTAAATGTTTAAATTGTTTATAAATAGATGCTATTAAAGAAATAAATCCCATTAGTAAATCTATTAGGTATATAGGTAAAACAGTTGTTTGCGTTTAATTATTTATATTTATATCTTTGACTTACATTTTGACGTATTTTATGCTCTTCTATACATCAAAACAGAGTTTTGAGAGAGAAGAGGAGTATGGTATTATGGCAAATGACCACAAACACGATTCGCCAATAGATAGCTTGGTTATTAATTTTATTTATTTCATCTCAATTTGCAGGTGTTACATTCGAGCACAGCTCGCGAGTCACCTTGTCCAGATTATTTACACATGGCGAGTTGTAATGCTGGAGTGGCCCCCCGAACCTTACAGGAGGGCAGTTGTTGGGTGTTTGGCTGTCAGCTAGCCATTGGGTCCAGGTCGTCGGATTCGGTGGCTGAGGTCACCTTGATTTTGAACAAATTTTTGTATAGTTGGATTTGATGATTTTTGAAATTGCGATTTTATTTTGCGAAATTAACGATTTTTAAAAGTAATTTGCCTTTCATTGTAAGAAGGTTTTGATAATTTCTAATAACTTTTCGCACAGTTCCCTGGTGTCAGAACGAGTAGTTTTCTTTTTTGCAGTTTCAGCGTAACTTGCCTTTTGTTTTTCAACAGTTGCTTCTTCTGTTTTAGTGGAGCTTGCTTGAGGTATGTTGTTAGGGGAGTTTTGTCTGGGAGGCTTTAGCTGCTGTTGTTGTGGCTTAGGAAAATTTGGGCATCCGCGGTAATTGGCTGTGTGCGCCTCTCCACAGTTAGCGCACTTTGGTAGGAGCTGTTTCGACTTTCTTGGACAATCCTTCGAATGGTGTTCTTCAGCACACTTGGCGCATTTGGGCTTCAAAAAGCAGTTTAGCTGGCCATGTCCGAAGCCCTGGCAGTTAAAGCATTGGGTCACTCGTTTTGTAGTCCTGAATGATTCCACGACTATTTTTTGGTAAAGTATTTCAGTTATTCCATAGATTCGTTTATTTTGTTCATTTTTCGGTAGTGGTTATTAATTTATTTTTTGTCAAAGTACATATTATTTTGAAATATAAGGAAGTGGGTAGTTAAAAGAAAAACTAATTAAATTAAGAACAAAATATAGTTTTAGGAATAGAAAAATATATATATAAATATAAACATAAAAGGTTTGGGAATAAATAAGTATAATATCCAATTAACTAAGGTTTGTCCTAACAGCGCCAACTATGTACAGTTTTAGAAACTATTTATCCTACAAGAGAATAACAAGAAGACAATGGTAAAGTTTTTATCTCTTCTACTGAACTATACATCATAGCGATCTCTATATGTCCTTATTTTTCCTTCCTCGGACCATTCTTTTTTTTAAATATTACTACTAAAAATGATACAATAAAATGAGAAGATAAACATCAGAATAAAACAGTCTCAGGAAAATGAGTTGGGTTTCTAACTCTGTTCGTAGAACGGTGGATGCCGAATATATTAGGTTGATGCAAAAATAATGGCCGATTTCATAAAACCAAATTCAATCGTTGATAATGGCAATTAATTATTTTTAAATATTTACAAATAATATATCATTATAAAGCTTATTTCTTGCTCTGTCACTATATCTTTTTCAATGTTACTAATATATTGCTGCTGCTGTGATAGAGATGCATGGAGACATCTGAGACTCTTCTTTGGACACGACAACAACAACAACAATGTTACTAATTTGTGAAGGAATTTTGTTTTTACTCTCTTGTGTGTGTTCTAGATATTATTCAAAAGAATATTTATCTTAAATAATTGTTCTCATGACTTTTTCTAGCCTTAAATACCTGTTTCATTATTTTCAGAATGCCAAAAAGACCAACTTTTTTTAGTCGTTGAGTTACAACTTGCACCACGCTGATGAGGGTCAACAGCCCGCGTACGTGGTTAGCTTTTCTAGATTAATCAAGAACGGATATTTGGCCAATTCTGGAATAATTAAAAATCAACGAGTAGTTGATATTTATTCCGACAGATGGTGAAAGCTATCAGCAAATTTTAGTTGCGTGTTCAGAAGATGCTTTTCTCTTAATATTTATTTTGTTGTATACATACGATACGCACGCTCTCTATTAATTATAGTTTCCATATCACACATGGAGAAATACATGGGTAAAGACCATTATTCCCTCGCCACCAGTTAGATTAACTACATAAGCTATAGCACCTTATAAGACTAAAGTCAAACTTCTATCCACATGTGTGGACAAGTGATGTACTTACAGTAAAATCATCCTATCAAAGAGGTTCTAAGAAAAGGGAGATTCGGCCCTACGAAGCAGGACCAGGGATGATATAGAATCCTGTGGTCCTTGAATCCCGGTTACCTCCTCCAGTTATCCAGCCAAAGAAGGAATGATGCATTCTCCATGCACCGAGCGGCCATTTGTATTGCCCCTCGCGACCGGGGAGGGGGGGGGGAGGAGGTGGTACTGCCGTGTGTATACCTTGGTATTTCAGGGAGTTATTGGGAGTTCAGAACTCTTGGCTGACCCATCGCCAGTGATTCTACATGGCACAGGAGTCAGCTTCTCCCCGCAGAGTGGGAATGTGCCGTTACCTTCCATATTGCCATGTTTTTTTTTTTTTTATCGCTAAATGATCCATTAAAATCTCAAAGATAAATCTTATACCGCCATCAACTACACCAAAATATAGAAAACCTCGTTTGAAATAAGACAAAAATTACCATTCGTCAAATTAACTCACAATCGTAGATAGCAATGATAGAATTAACATAAAGCAATAACGCGCAATCTATATATAGAAAATTGAAAGGATTTAAGCAAGAATGTTTATTTTATAAACAAAACAAACTTCTATTGTTCTTACTGCGAGGAAAAAATGCGATGATAGAATTAAGAATAAGCTCAGACACCTGTTATTCGCACGAAAGAAAAAAAAAATACAAGAGAATATGTTGTTTCCCAACATGACAATGTTCGACATCGTACAGCGAATCTGGCAATGGTCACACATAGAGAATTAGGCATTGAGCCATCCTTCTTGAACTATCCTCATCAACTCGTTCAGATTACATACGGTTCGGACTATCTTGCCCTATATTTATGTATTTTATCCTGACGAAGAGACTGAATATTTTTGTCGAAACATTCTTTGTTCAAATAAAATATCTGTCACAAGAGATCAGTGCCACTCAGAAATTCTAGGTTGGACATTGTGTGAAGTTGGAAGTGAGTTGCTAGCCTAGAGACGGTGTTTTAGAAAGAAGGGGCATCGGCAGCTTAATTTTAGAAGTAGCTACAGTGGTGTCACAAAACGTTAAACTTTCTGAAGTTGTCCAGTGATCGATAATGAGTGGAACCATAATTAGTCCATTAATTAGCCAACACATAATTATGCCGACAAAATTACTACCTTGTCTTCCAGTCTCTTTCAAACCGACCATACCTCCTCGCTAGTGGCAGTTGGTGTTAAAGTATTAGCTGATAGTATTGGCTGACCATATCTTGTAGCAAAAAAAAAAAAAAACGAAATTGTCAAAAAAAAAAACCTTTTAAAGGCAATTGTTACACTTTAGAAAAGCAAATTCTCACATCAGAAGATGTAAAATACTGGAACGTGCTGGTTCATCAATAGGGAACATTCTCAGTAACTTCAGCAGTGCAATACCTCAAATAATATTCAAAGTATTGATTATTTTATTAACAGGGTATCATTTTTTATAATATTCATATTTTGTTCTTGCCTCAAATAAATTGCTGTGTCATCCTGAAGTTTGTCTTTCCTAATTTTCCACGTAGCAATATAAACACACTATGTCAAGGTGAAAACATCAAGCTTCCAGAGATAAGTTTCTCTTTATAAACTAGTTCTAATATATTAGTCAACTTATAAAAAGCCATCCTAACCCCAGAAGAAGTAGGCCCCAGTAGTCGCCCCTTGGAATGTCGCTGATGTCTAAAGTGACCGGTCCTTACCCTCCCGCCACTCTCTGGGTTGACTGTAGGTTTGCTTTATTATTCCTGGAAGAGCATATATTATGACATATATATATAATAAATCTTTTAAGTGAAGCGCTAAGCCTTCTCTCCCATGTAACCCTAATGAGAATCAATTGATTAGAAACCTAAGGGACAGAGCAGAATAATTGAAGCCTCGTTCATCTTAATTGCAATTTTAAAAAAGGTTTTCACCTTAATATTGATAGAAATGATTATTTTACTTAATTGTAAAGATACTATGTTTTGAAATCTCAGGTGTTAGAACGCCCTCTAGAGAGGTAAGGAATTTGACGCTATGGTAGCTCAGCATCAGTTGGCTACAGCACCTGCGGCCACGTTAGGACCACCGCTGCGGTCACTGAGGTCAGACAGTACTGTGAATACACTATTTGAAATGGTTCAAGATACGGATGAGAAATGTTCGGGAATACATCTGGTAGAAAAACAAAATCTAATTTATTATCTGTATCGATCTATTCGTACAAATCGTACAATTTTGTGGAGGTAGTTTAGCAACCTAAACCTTGGCACCGAGCGGCGTTTGGATTAATGACATTGCTCTCGTCCATCAGCAGACTTGTTGAAGCCGTCGCTGCAGATTGACTGCCGTGTTCTCTAGAGATGGGAGAAAGTGGAGTATCTACCTAAAGTCTATTGTTATGGAAATATGACACGTATGTATATCACATTTGTTCATCAAATATATTCCACAAATCAAATATTTCCCCCTAAAATCACACAGTAATGTGCAGTATTGCATAATAGGAAAATACATTTCCAAACTAATTAGGTCTGTTCAAAGTTGAAAATGTAATGACTTGACGAGTTTAAATGTATATATATATAATATATGTATTGAGTATTTGTTTAAATAGAGAATTTTGGTGAAGTTCTTTCAGAGTAAGGGCTATTTGTCAACTTCTCTATCTCTAGTTGTTAATACGATTGGTTGTGTAGGAGGCAATATTTATCCCCCTTCTCTACAACTCTTTGTTCAACCCCAATATTCTAAATACCTTCGTACGGAGGGTGTTTCCTTTCAAATGAAACGATTTCAAACGTCCGTTAGAACTTTATTTTTCGAACGTGAATTTTTTTCATGTGTTCTATGTGCTTCCCCTTCTTCTTGGCTATCTCCCTGCATCGGACTTTCCAAGCTGCGAACACTTCCTTGACTTTGGAGAGCGAAACATTCGACCACTCCTCTTGTGCGGCTTTCCAAAGAAGGAAACAGTTATAGCGTCATAGTGAAAAAGCTAAAAGCAGAAGGACTAGATGTTGGCAAAGCTACAATATGTAGGGTAGTAAATGGCATCGGAAAGAAAAGGGAAGCTGAATCCAATGGGCAAAAATTTCAAGTCGATCGACCACGTCCGGTGCGGACCCCCGCCACGGTTTCCAATGTAAAGCGGCTAGCAACTACTGAAAATCCACCATCTCAGCGCCAACTTTCCAGAATGTGTGGAACATCGCTAAAAACGATAAATAACATCATTCACAAAGATTTGGAACTGGATACCCGACGAAAAGGCAAGGTTCACAAGCTCACCCCTTTCCACATGAAAAACCGTGCAACGAATGCCCGGAAGCTCTACGAGGAACACCTGGCCGGTTCCAGATCGGAATATACTGCAACATTGGACGAAGCATGGATGTATGTGACGTATTGCAATGGAATCCGGAAGATCTGTTACATCAAAAGAGGCAATCAGGTCCCGGATAATTGGGTTCACCAATGCTCCGAAACTTTCCTTAAAGGTTTCATGGTTGTCGGGGTAATGACTGGCCGTGGAGTCCTTCCGCTCATAAAGGTTCCATCGAAGGTGAAGGTGAACTCAGAATTCTATATAGAATGCGTTCTGAAACCTGTCATCGAACAACTGAAGGACCTTTACCCAGGGGAAATGGACAAAGTGTTCCTTCATCACGACAAAGCCTCTTCCCATACCTCCAACAAAACCCAACAGTTCCTACAAGAAATGAAGGACACCCTAGGCCTAAATTTTATCAGGAACTCGGACATTCCAGTGAAGTCTCCCGACGCCAGCCCACTGGATTTTTACGGGTTCGGTATGTTGAAACAACGGCTCTTCAACCGACGTCCCAAAACTGAGGCCGGACTTTGGAAAGCCGCACAAGAGGAGTGGTCGAATGTTTCGCTCTCCAAAGTCAAGGAAGTGTTCGCAGCTTGGAAAGTCCGATGCAGGGAGATAGCCAAGAAGAAGGGGAAGCACATAAAACACATGAAAAAAATTCACGTTCGAAAAATAAAGTTCTAACGGACGTTTGAAATCGTTTCATTTGAAAGGAAACACCCTCTGTATAACGTCAAATTGTGGTATGTTGATGTTCATTAAATAATATAATAGGTTTTTTGAGATTCTTTTCCTTTTTTTATTAATGCAATCTCAAGTTCTAGGGGAATCACTGCCCTTTCACAGGAGTACATAAAACGAATAATAATGAATTTTTATTTTAAAATTAATAATAAATTATTATATTCGTTTATGTACTCCAGTAGAAGAGTAAAGATGCCTGAAAGCCTGAGATTACATTAATAAAAAGAAACACATCTCCAGAAACCTATATATATATATATATATATATATATATATATATATGTGACAATATAGTGGTAATAATGTGGTGAGGGGAGAAATAATCACACGACGAGTTGGAAGAGGAATCTGGAAGCCATCCGAGAGAGAGAGGGAGAGCGAGAGATGTCCCCTGAACGACCGTCTTGTGTGGCCACCACCCCCCGACTACTGTCCCAAAAATAGTCCTCAGGTGTTGACGGGCGGGCCCCATTTGCCGCCCCTTTGGAATGTCGTGATGTCTAAAGTGACGCCCTTTAGCTACCCATCTCTCTCTGGCTCACTTTAGGTTTGTTTTATTAATCCTGGAAGAGCATATATTATGACACACACATATATATATATATTGTATTATTTAATTTATAACCAGGGGATTTAAATCAAAAGATAGTATTCATGTACTAGGAGGGCATCTCTTACTTTAAAAATATATTATTTATTCCTTTATTACTAACTTTGAGTTATGTAGTGGAAGTGATAAACAGATTCAATGTTTTAATGCACTTTTAAAGGGAGAGGTTCCCACATCTATCTCTTGTACATCAATACCATCTTCCGACGTTTTTGCGTTGTATTCTGGTTTGAGAATCGGCCTTACCATTTCACCATCCTAAACACCTTTTTGAAAAATTTGAAAATATTTCATAACTCTTCTGGGAGGATGCTATGAAATCGAAGCCGCCTTGTACTGATGATCGGCCATAGCCCTAAACCAGGGGAGGCAACGTGCGGCTCGTGAGCCACATACGGCTCTTTGGATGTGAAGTTCCGGTTCTTTATATTCAATATTATTTATGCGAGTACTATTTATTGTTGGCAAGAAAAAAAAATGTGTGGCTCTTTTAAAAACTTTGATATTTTGTAAATTATAATTTATGACTCTTCTGACTCAAAAGGTTGCCGACGCCTGCCCTAAACCATTGTATACAGGTTGGCGTTTTGTGTGAATTTGCCGAAGCTGGTGTTTTGGTTCATTCGTTTTATCACCTACACTTTGCGTTCTATACTGGAGTGATTAACAAGTGTTTCAATGCACTTTTAACAATAGAGGGGCTCCCATCAGGCACACATACCCTCCTATATGGAAGCTAGGAAGTTTGAATAGAATATATCTGTCATATTACAAAAGTTCCCTTGTGTTCAAATCTACATATTTCTTCCACCGACCTTCTAATGTCTCCATGGAATTTTAATATCTCCATGGTTTCTCTTTGCCCTCTAAAAAGTCAACAATGGCATCAGGTGCTTCAATTTCTAATTTCTTTCTTTTAAAATATGTTTTAGATGTTCGACTATGTCGATAGGATCTGTAGAATAAGGAGATGGTTGGTTATTCTGAACCTGCATTCGTGGAGTGAATTGGCCGAAAATGCTGATGCATGAACGGGTGGATTGCCATGATAGTAGAACCTACCTTTTCATAGATTTCTTTTTCCTTCATTTTACAAGTATTTTACTTGTATTATTAATTTTCCTGTGGTTAAAGAATACTTAGCACACTTATTTCTAATAAAAATCAAGCATTTCCACTACAATTAAAAAAACTGTCACCCTCATATTATATATTGGGGTTCGGTGAGCTGGTGTACGTCCAATGCAAACTTTGGGATTTTGGATCTAAGTCAAAGTAGTGAACCCATATTTCATTCATATAATCCTTCAGAAATTTACTCTTATTCTGTTTCAAAAGCTATAAACCTTCCTTGCTAGCTCTCACTTGCTGAGTTCGAGAGTTAGACATTTCCATCTTACAACTACCTTGTTCATCTTAAAATTACTTTTTGAAATTGATCTAATTTATGTTTTATACATTTTTAAAACTCTTAGATAGGTTGTACAGTATTTAGCGGGGGGGGGGGGGGGGTGGTAGTAGGTGGTGGTAGCTATAAAGACAACAATCACATAGTCATATTTTATATTTCGGTATATATGATTTCGAGGTTGGTTCATTAGAATCTTTTGATACCATCCGGAGTCAGATAGTCGGAGCAGTGAGGAAGCCGCTGTACTCGTCCTCACTAGGCATCACCAACTGATGCCGTATACTTGACGGCAACTAGCTGGTGTGAAATACAGTTAGAGACTTCAAACCAGTTACCACACACGATTCCTTATATAAGAATTGAAGAAAGAGATTCTCCAGTACCTAATAGAATCCACGTATGAAAACAAATCTGCAAAATACCTCAGCATATAAAACCAACTAGTATTTGAGACGATATTTTAAAGACCCAGTTCAAATTTATATTGAATTTATAATATTTACATAATTTCATGTCGTTTATTTTCATTTGTATTAAGCAATAAATTAACTTATATATATATCTAATAATTTAAAAAAATGACGATAAAGATGGGTTTAAGACAGAATGTCTGGCTTGTATCTGGCTTAGTATTGTCGAAAATATTTTCTTTTTGAATACTTCTTCTTTTTACTTTTTTAATCTTCATTTGCAGAGACTCCGTGGTAAATCCATGCATAATAAATTTCTTTTCCTCTCCAATTTACCCAGACTAATCTCTCTCTCTATTTATTAACTTTTGTATTTATTATTTTACCTGTATATAAATTTCATATACCATAAAGGTATTTTACTGTTTTTCCTGTATGCTTTTTGTTGCTGTTGTTGAGTACTTCTTCCAACCAAAGAAAGATATCTGTGTAGAAAATGACATCTTCATTGGCATTTGTTCGACCAATCTCGTCCGAAACTCCATCCAGGCCACGAAAGGTTAGAAGTTGAATGCTGTAGTTTATGGCCAGGCTCCAAGCCCATAAATCTGCCTACCTTATCTCGAGATCGGCCAGCCAATATAAAACGGAACTACCATTGTCAGTTCTGAATTTTTGTGAAAAGAATATTACATATTCATGTTAATTATATATGAATACTCAGCGCTTAACATATTTATTAAACCTTACAGGCTTATTTGGCGACTTATTTGAAGAAGATCCTTTGTAATTATACAAGTATAATTGTATGTTTGTGGTAATATAATCTCAAATTTTGGCATCATTATCTGGGACCCTCGCACCCACACGCCCTACCTGTGACAGACGCTAGCTGAGACAGACACTACCAGTGACAGACACCAGCTATGGCAGACATTAGGTGTGTTAGACGAGGCCAGTACCTACCTGTAAGTGTAGACGAGCCGTTTGTCCTGGTCCTGCGACACCGATGTGAAGCAGATGCCATCGGTTTCACAGGTCTTGTTGGTCTCCTCCGTGCAGACGTCACAATGGCACTTCAACCCTGTCGCACGCCCAGCACGGTCAGATTGGACAACATATTAACACAGTGTTTCTTTCATATATATACATAATATATTCTTCTGATAGGAGATTCTATATGGATGTAGTAGAGTATTATTTCTGGCCGCTTATGTGGTAATATGACTCATTAGAAGGGAATCCTATCTCTCAGCGGTTTTACCAATTTGATCTTCCAGAATATATCATCATACTTATCATTTTAACACACCCTACCATTGAAAACATCAATGTGGCGATGCGGCCATTAACAAACACCAGATGTGCTGCCACATCTCTGGTGATTACACATCACATAGACGGACAAATCCAACATCCATGTACTCTGTTGTCATCGCCACTACACATAATTACACGTGCATCACGACTTACACGAATATCGTCCATCCCCATGTAGCAACCTGACGTTAAATCCCTCTCTCATTCTCTAAGTTTCTTGCTAGTGACACAATGTTGAACATTATTTTTCCCATCAATTAGTCAGTGTCAATAAAGTCGCTATGAAAGTTGATTATCGTTCATCCATTGTTCTGGAACTAATTGTTGTTTGTTCTCTCCCATTGTTTGGCTAATAATAGTAATTTCCATTCTCTATAAAGCCGGGCTTAAGCGAAACTCTGTAGTAAATGGTGGAATGACGTCGTTACCGTGGTGTCAAACCAGCGTGTTGCCGGCCTCTCTAGTAGACAGGAGGTATTTGGTTTCTCCCTCCCCTACAATACAAGTTTATAGAAAGGTATAATATCTCTCTCTACATTCGCCAGTTAGCTATCAGATAATTGTGTCACTGAATATTACTTCACATCATATTATTTCAAGATGTCAGTTTTACTTGCCTGTCCCAACGCAATCTGATAACGCATGCGGAGTTCATTTACTTTCTAAAGCGCAGTTGGGTGCACACAAGCAGTGAGGGTCTCACAGAATCGGACGTTTTCTTAGCAGCTTTTAAGGAGAGAACACAATACATTCACCAATAGGAAGTTTCTCATTCGCTCAAGTCTCTTAAAGATGATCGCGTGGATTGGTGGCTTATGGGAGGCGTCGACCAGGATGTGTGTTTACAGGTAGGTACTTGCAGAGATATGGGGAGTGATAGGTTTCGTCGTTGGGGAGGTAGGCCTCCATGACTGTATATAGTTGTGTGTGTAAAGTCTCATTTACACTCATGAACAAAACTTAAGGAAGTGGATAGTCAATAAAGGTCACCGTGCATCAAATATATTTCAGAGTTATTGTCTGAATCCCGATATATATGCTGAGAGGTACAACTTCCTTAAGTTTTGTCCATGAGTGTAATTTCACAATTTTATTTAATTTTTATATATATTTTTCGTATTTTGTCTTTGTCCTTAAGTGTACTGAGCTGGCGTTTGACAAAAACAACAACAATAAAATGAGTATCATAACTCTCTTCAATTATTATCGTCACCTTCGAGCCTAGCTACATAGCATTCATCGTGTAACAAGATTGTTCCTTCATCCAGCCGCTGTTCACCAGGTAAGGTGAGCACAGTACACTTGACCGTCTTTATCACCGCATTAAGCAAGAAGTGATTCCTACATTAGAATTTAGTCTGACAATTCTATTATTTTATAAACCGGAGAAAGAAACTACTCTTCGGCTTAAATAAAATATATTCCTCCAAACGTTTCAATCATTTGTCTTTTTCAATAAAAATAGCTAGATATAAAAACCTTTCGAATTATCTCTGTTCTCCCAAGTTTTCCCAATATTCCCCTAGTGTTGAAGATGTTACCGATATCATTCTCTCTCAAATAAGAGGAGAATTTAGGATTTCTGAATCTCTCCATTGAATGTGCGACGAGATAATGAGCATTATAATGAAAGCGCCATTCATTACCTGAATGAGCCTCTAAGCCCACAGTTACTATTGTAACATGTATGTATTCTATATTCAATATTTTTCTATGGAATATGTAAATGAGGAGCTCTCGACGCTCTATATTATATAAAATAAGATATTTCATCCTATTCTCTGATGTACGC
>CP092867.1:116266829-116500407 GCA_030710605.1 Cordylochernes scorpioides
CTACGGGGTTGATTTGTTGGGTCCTCTTTATATGAAGGATGGTGGTAAGGTATGGGTAGCCGCCTTTACCTGCGCGGTCTATCGCGCCATACATTTGGAATTGGTCAAGAATTTAGAGGCAGGAACTTTCATGATGGCCCTGCATAGATTTATAAGTCGAAGAGGACGTCCCGAGAAAATATTTAGTGACAATGGCACCAATTTCTCAAAGCTTAATAGAGTGTTCAAAGATTTTAATTGGTCTAAAATTGAAAAAGAATCTTCAAATAAAAGAATCCATTGGGTTTTTATCCCCCCTGCTGCGCCTTGGTGGGGAGGATTTTGGGAGCGTATGGTGCGGACGATGAAACAAATGATGATTAAAATGTTGGGTCATCAGAAGCTGAACTATGTGGAATTGCAAACTGTTTTATGTGAGATAGAATATCTCATCAATAATCGTCCTCTCACCTATGTCTCTGAAGACGACAACGATCTAAAGCCCTTAACACCCAATGAATTTCTGCAAAATGCCCAGAACCTAGCTTCCCGGAACTGGAAAACTTAAAACCAGAAATGCTGCATGCTAAATATAAAAGATTAGGGCAACTAAAGAAAGAATTAAAGCAAAGATTTTTAAAGGAATATTTAGGCACTCTAGTTCAAAAATAAGAAAATTTTGATAGAAGACAACTAAAAATAGGAGATATTGTGTTGATTGGTTTAGATAATGTTAAAAGAATGTTTTGGCCCAAAGGACGCATTGTAAAATTTATTGCGGGAAAAAAAAGACGGGATAGCAAGGGTGGCTCATATTAGAACTTCCACAGGTACCTTGGTCAGAGCAATACAGCGATTATATCCGCTAGAAATTACATCTAATGTGGGGGAAAACCAATCTGACCATTTGAGTCTTAAGCCCATTTCGGTTGGTACATCGAGGAGAGAGCCAGGGATAGTTCCCGAAGTTTATAAAAACAGATATGGTAGAGAGATTAAGATCTGAAAAATATATCCCTGGATAATGTAACCATTGTATAAAATTAATTTTGACAATTATTATTGTAAAAATTTGGTGGGAGGATGTTGAAATTGGTTGGCATAGTTTTTGCATAAGTTTTCTTTGCATGTTTTTTTTTGCATATTTTTCTTTTTAGAAAGATTCATTTGTTTAGGTTTGATTTTTGTAGTTTTTTATGTGGTTTGGTCACGTGCTTGGGACCCTATAAAAAGAAGGCGCGCGGAGAGATTGGGAGTCTGCAGTTTAGGAGAGCGGAACAAGGAGCTCGAGCTCAAGAAGAAAGGCAGAAGATAAGGCCTGAAGCACAAATTAAAAGGCAGAAGATAAGGCCTGAAGCTCAAGTTAAAAGGCAGAAGATAAGGCCTGAAGCTCAAGTTAAAAGGCAGAAGATAAGGCCTGAAGCTCAAGTTAAAAGGCAGAAGATAAGGCCTGAAGCTCTAGTTAAAAGGCAGAAGATAAGGCCTGAAGCTCAAGTTAAAAGGCAGAAGATAAGGCCTGAAGCTCAAGTTAAAAGGCAGAAGATAAGGCCTGAAGCTCAAGTTAAAAGGCAGAAGATAAGGCCTGAAGCTCTAGTTAAAAGGCAGAAGATAAGGCCTGTAGACTGGAAATAGTTCATTTTGTATTTTATCTCATTGTAGAATAAAACTCATAAGTTTGGAATCATCAAAGAAGGCTGATCATTTCCTCCAGAGTAACACCAGCCTATCGCTATAACAATTATTCATCGGTTTATTAATTTACCCAATATTTAAGTATCTAAATTTTTCTAATACTTTTCAGTTTCCAATATTTCTGGTGAGCCGGACGCGATAGGTTTGGTGGTGGAATGGAGGTGAACAAAAGACGTCGTAGGCGGCGAGAGGTACCTTTACAAAATTAATTAATGATTTAAATATCGAACTGAAAGAGCCTTCAATTGATAGTATAAGGGTGGATGCAAAATTCAATAGGCTAGAGGTTCTCTATGTAGAACTTACGAATCTAAACGAGCTATGCCAGTCAGTCATATTAGCCAAAGATGAGGCTACTGACGAAGAGATTGATAAGGAATTTCAGGAATGTGAAAAATACATCCAGGAGAGATTTATTATGGAGAAAAAAGTTAAGGCTTTGCGTGAGCAAGCAAAAGGTGATGCTATCTCAACCGTTAGTGGAGAAGCTAAATTAAATATAAAGCTACCAGAGTTGCAATTGAAGGCATATGATGGCGCTCTGGAGAACTGGTTACCTTGGTGGGCGCAATTTTCTAAGATACATGATAATGAAAACTTGACTAACAGCGACAAATTTTTGTATCTAAGACAAGCCCTTGTGCCTAATACAGAAGCCTACCGAGTAGTAGTGGGTTATCCAGTTACAGGGGAGAATTATAATTTGGCTATACAGTCCCTCCAGGAACGGTTTGGCGATGCAAATATATTAATAGAACTCTATGTGAGACAGCTTTTGAATTTGGTTATTGCTAACGTCAGAAGGGAAAATAGAAATTAAATAATTTATATGACGAACTAACAAGTCACTTAAGATCGTTGGAAACCCTTGGGATAGATCCTCAGACCTCTGGTATTTTTTTGTACCCTCTGGTGGAATCATCTTTGCCATCGGATATTTTGAAAATATGGCAGCGACATCCTGCTGCAGGTTATGGCCAAGAGAAGAGTAAGATGGAAAACACACTGGATAGGACTAGGGCGATACCAGAGAGGTTGGAGGCGTTGATGGATTTTCTGAGAGCAGAGGTAAAGAGTGCTCAGAGGTTGAAATTTATAGAGAAAGGGTTTAAATTCGAAGAGCCTCCTAGGAAATCATATAATGTAGAGCCAAAGAGATGGAACAAGTTTAAACCTACCACAGTGTCTGGTTTGTTTGGTGGCCAGACTACAATGAAATGTTGTTTTTGCGATAGAAGCAATCATGAGAGTCACCAATGCCGCTTTATTATGGGAATGTCATCAAGTGAAAGGAATGAAAAAATTAGGAATGCACGGCTTTGCTTCAGGTGTTTACGAAGAGGACACCTTGAAAGACGGTGTAGAGTGAGCCTTAAGTGTAGGAATTGTGGTAAAGACCACTTGGACATTTTCTGTAGAGGGAATTCTTCACGAGGGATAGTTGACCAGGATAGGAGAGAAAACTTAAGGGAAGATATGCCAGAGCCGGTAGCGTCTCTTTCAAATCAAGCCTGTACGGATCAAGTTTTGCTGATGACAACTGTGGCTCTATTGAGAGGTAAAAATGCTTCGAAAAATGTAAGAGTTATTTTTGACAGTGGAAGTCAATACTCTTATGTGAAGCAATCTCTAGTTAAGTATTTGGGACTAGAAAAACTGGGAGAAACAACGATTGCTAAAAGTCTGTTTGGCGGTACAAGAATAGCAGAAGAAAAGCATGGAAGCTATATCCTGGTCTTGGAGGAATTAAGAAATAGAGGAGAACGGATACAGATTGAGGCTCTGGGCCAGCATAAAATTTGCAAGAATATACCTCCTTTGCCGAGAGGTGATTGGTATAAGGAGCTGAGTACGAGGGGTATAGGCATTCCTTCTGATAATTTTAGAAGAAAAGATATTGATGTCCTGATCGGTGCTAACTATTTGGGCTTGCTTCTGACGGGAAGGATTGAGCAACTGGATACAAGCTTGACCGCTGTGCAAACCAGATTAGGATGGACGTTGATGGGCAATTCGCCGATCATTGACAGAGGGGGACAGGTACAACAAGCGTTGAATTTGCTCACAGTCCATAATGATTTAAAAGAGCTATGGGACCTGGAGGTATTAGGCATAAGAGATCCGATAGAAACTTGTTCCAAAGAGACGAAATATCAAGAGGTAAAAGAAAAGTTTATTGACCAAATTCAGAGACAAAAAGATCGAAGATATTCTGTGGGATTGCCTTGGAGGAAAGAAGTGACAATCCCAGATAATTATCATCTAGCGAAAAGAAGGTTGGAGATTAGCACCAGGAGAGTTACTCTGCAAAATAAATTGTTTGAATATGATCAGATCTTTAGAGATTGGTAGGATGAAGGACTTATTGAACGAGTTGATGAAAGTCCACCTAAAGTGAAAGGATATTATTTGCCCCATCGCCCTGTATTTAAGATTGAGTCCAAGACGACGCCAATACGACCGGTGTTCGACGCTTCCTGTCAAGGACGCAATGGACTCTCTTTAAATCAATGTTTAGAGAAAGGGCCGAATCTATTGGAAAGAATCCCGGAAATAATGATAAGATTTAGGGAAGATAAATTTGGGGTGTCAGCAGACATAAGGAGAGCTTTTCAAATGATAACCATTAGAGAGTCAGATAGAGATTACCTCAGATTTCTTTGGTGGAAAGAGGCAAATGATGGAGTACTGATGGCCTTTAGGCATAAAAGACTTGTATTCGGCTTAAATTGTAGTCCGTTTGTACTAAGTGCCGTAATTGAATACCATCTTCAAACTGTAAAGGGTCCTCAAGAAAAGGTGGCAAAGATGTTGGCTCAGTCTTTCTGCATGGATAATTGTGTTGCCTCTCTGGAAACTAAGCTAGAGGTTCAGGAGTTTCAGAGGACGGCCATTGAAATTATGGAAAGGGCTAGAATGAGTTTTTGAGAGAGTGGGAGTATTCATTTGAGGATAACCCGAGAGAAAAGGCTATTACAAAAATACTGGGTGTCGTTTGGAACAAAGGGGAAGATATATTGAAGTGTGATTTCCCCAAGGATCTGAGCCTCCCTTCAAGATTGACAAAGCGACTGGTGCTGTCAATAGTCCAGCGGATATTTGACCCACTTGGCTTTTGTGCTCCTGTGTTCGTGGGACCAAAATTATTGTTGCAGCGATCATGGGGGTTAAAAATAGGCTGGGATGCCCCATTACCTGTGGGGATGGCTCGCGAGTTTCAAACATGGTATGACCAAATAAAATTTATTGAATTAATAAAGATACCCAGGCATATGTGGAACGATCATGCTTTCCCCACCGGAGTTCACATTTTTTGTGATGCCAGTCAGTTAGCTTACGGAGCAGTGGCTTATTTAAGGAGCGAGGTACAAGGGAAAATTGTTTTAACTTTAATATGGAGTAAGGCTAGATTGGCTCCTACAAAAAGGATGACAATCCCTCGCCTGGAATTGATGGCTATGGTGCTAGGCGCGAGATTGGCCAACTCTATTCAAGCTGCTTTGAAGAGAAAATGTGAAATGACTCTTTGGTCTGATTCTTCTACGGCCTTGAGCTGGATAAAGAAAGAGATTGAATGGCGGGTTTTCGTGAGAAAGAGAGTCAGAGAAATTCAATCCACTACCAATTTGAACGATTGGAGGTTTGTGCCAGGACATTTAAACCCGGCCGATCTTTTGTCGCGAGGGTGTTCTCCATACCAATTTGTGCGGAGTAGATGGTGGGAGGGCCCTGAATGGCTGAAAGAACCAAAAGAGTTATGGCCTATATCGGAGACCTCTACAAGTCAGCGCGAACTGGGTTCCGAGGAGGAAATAGTGGAAGTCAATATTAATTTGAATGTGGATTGTAATGATTGGTTGTTGACTAGAAGATCGGATTACTCTCTTAACATCAGAATTATGGCCTATGTTATAAGATTCATAGGGAAACTTAAAAGACAGTCTACGGAAGCAGTTCCTCTAAAAGTTGCAGAATTGAATTTTGCAGAAAAGAAGCTTGTAACAATGATTCAAGAAATAGTTTCTATTGAGAAATCGAGTTCCATCAAAAGCTTGAAGATCTTTAAAAACTCTGAGGGTCTGTGGTGTGTGGAAAGCAAACTTTTACATGGACAAGTCCCCGAAGAATTCAAGACTCCAGCCGTTCTACCAGGAGATCATCCCTTTGTAGAACAACTAATTTGGGAAGTGCATCGAAAGAATGGTCATGCAGGGGTGCAGTTCATTTTGTCAATCTTAAGAGAAAAATTTTGGATAATTAGGGGAAGGAAAACTATAGGGAAAATCATTAACGGGTGCATTATTTGTAAAAGATTTAGGGAAAAGTCTCTACAAAGACCAATGGCAGCTTTACCGGAGAGCAGAATAGGACTCGGGAAACCATTCCAAACTACGGGGGTTGATTTGTTGGGTCCTCTTTATATGAAGGATGGTGGTAAGGTATGGGTAGCCGCCTTTACCTGCGCGGTCTATCGCGCCATACATTTGGAATTGGTCAAGAATTTAGAGGCAGGAACTTTCATGATGGCCCTGCATAGATTTATAAGTCGAAGAGGACGTCCCGAGAAAATATTTAGTGACAATGGCACCAATTTCTCAAAGCTTAATAGAGTGTTCAAAGATTTTAATTGGTCTAAAATTGAAAAAGAATCTTCAAATAAAAGAATCCATTGGGTTTTTATCCCCCCTGCTGCGCCTTGGTGGGGAGGATTTTGGGAGCGTATGGTGCGGACGATGAAACAAATGATGATTAAAATGTTGGGTCATCAGAAGCTGAACTATGTGGAATTGCAAACTGTTTTATGTGAGATAGAATATCTCATCAATAATCGTCCTCTCACCTATGTCTCTGAAGACGACAACGATCTAAAGCCCTTAACACCCAATGAATTTCTGCAAAATGGCCCAGAACCTAGCTTCCCGGAACTGGAAAACTTAAAACCAGAAATGCTGCATGCTAAATATAAAAGATTAGGGCAACTAAAGAAAGAATTAAAGCAAAGATTTTTAAAGGAATATTTAGGCACTCTAGTTCAAAAATAAGAAAATTTTGATAGAAGACAACTAAAAATAGGAGATATTGTGTTGATTGGTTTAGATAATGTTAAAAGAATGTTTTGGCCCAAAGGACGCATTGTAAAATTTATTGCGGGAAAAAAAAGACGGGATAGCAAGGGTGGCTCATATTAGAACTTCCACAGGTACCTTGGTCAGAGCAATACAGCGATTATATCCGCTAGAAATTACATCTAATGTGGGGGAAAACCAATCTGACCATTTGAGTCTTAAGCCCATTTCGGTTGGTACATCGAGGAGAGAGCCAGGGATAGTTCCCGAAGTTTATAAAAACAGATATGGTAGAGAGATTAAGAGATCTGAAAAATATATCCCTGGATAATGTAACCATTGTATAAAATTAATTTTGACAATTATTATTGTAAAAATTTGGTGGGAGGATGTTGAAATTGGTTGGCATAGTTTTTGCATAAGTTTTCTTTGCATGTTTTTTTTTGCATATTTTTCTTTTTAGAAAGATTCATTTGTTTAGGTTTGATTTTTGTAGTTTTTTATGTGGTTTGGTCACGTGCTTGGGACCCTATAAAAAGAAGGCGCGCGGAGAGATTGGGAGTCTGCAGTTTAGGAGAGCGGAACAAGGAGCTCGAGCTCAAGAAGAAAGGAAGAAGATAAGGCCTGAAGCTCAAGTTAAAAGGCAGAAGATAAGGCCTGAAGCTCATGTTAAAAGGCAGAAGATAAGGCCTGAAGCTCAAGTTAAAAGGCAGAAGATAAGGCCTGAAGCTCTTGTTAAAAGGCAGAAGATAAGGCCTGAAGCTCAAGTTAAAAGGCAGAATATAAGGCCTGAAGCTCAAGTTAAAAGGCAGAAGATAAGGCCTGAAGCTCAAGTTAAAAGGCAGAAGATAAGGCCTGAAGCTCTAGTTAAAAGGCAGAAGATAAGGCCTGAAGCTCAAGTTAAAAGGCAGAAGATAAGGCCTGTAGACTGGAAATAGTTCATTTTGTATTTTATCTCATTGTAGAATAAAACTCATAAGTTTGGAATCATCAAAGAAGGCTGATCATTTCCTCCAGAGTAACCCCAGCCTATCGCTATAACAATTATTCATAGGTTTATTAATTTACCCAATATTTAAGTATCTAAATTTTCTACTACTTCTCAGTTTCCAATAATGATCTTCAGGGCTGGTTAATCCTTCTGCATGAAGAATCCGGTATTGACGCCTCCCAGAGGAGTAGGGGTGGCTGTCAGTTTGCGAGCCGGGGTACGGATAGGGTGGTAGTTATGTGGAGGAGGGAGAACCTTGTATCCAGGTGGGAAAAGAGCTTCAAGTTCGTCGTCAGAGAGATGTCTGTTGCGTTCGTCAATCTCTCTCTCCCATCTGTATGCCTGGAGTTGTTCTGGGGTCATTGCCATGATGTGTCCTGGTGTTGGGGTAGCCATTGCCATTGCTTTAGCACCAGTTGGAGTGACTCCGCTGGGTGTCATCATTGAGGGTGTTTGAGGTGTGTGGCTACCCATTTGACTAGCTGGTGTTTCATCCCAGCGAGACCGTCTCTTACTGGCGCTGGGAGTTGGGGTATCCTGGATTAGATCTCCGCGGTCTGTACGAGGAGTCTCCGCCCAATGACCGGGAGTCTCTCTCTCTGTTTTGGGAGTCTCATCCCAACGGTTGCGTCTGGCTGATGGTGTAGTGTGGCCGGGTGTTGCAGCTCCTGGCGTTGCGTGGCCGGGAGTGGTATCCCACACACGCGATGAGGGAGTTGCACCTGGTGTCTCTGAGCCTCCTTTACCGACTCTCCCTGGAGTCTCATCCCAGCGAGTCTGACTTGGTGTCTGGGCCTCAGCGGTATCCCAGCTTGTCTTCTTCATTGAGGGACCCTTGGGAGTCTCTTCACCCCCTCCTACAGCGTCGTCCCAGCGTCTCTTCCTGGCAGGTTTGGGGGCTTCACCGTTTGAAGATGCCACAGGCTTCAGTTCACCAGCCTTGGCTTTATCATGGAGTTTCTTCCTAAGGTCATTCTGATCTTTATTCAGAGCTTGTTCCCTCATGATGACCTGGTAGGTTCTTGACGTGTCATCTGGAGTTTTGCCTCCATCAGCAAAAGGATCAAAACGAGGAGGTGATATCATCAATTTGAACCTCTTAGCTCTGTAGCTGTCTTCCGTCAGCCGATCCCCAATTTTCGGGATGCGGCGGTCTGCGAAGGGGTCATAATCCCGATCTTGACTAGCGGCTTCAGTGAAGAATTCCTTAGGAGCCACGTAGCTGGTCTTCTTGGTGGAGCTGGTGGCTAGGGAACCTCCCTCGTAGTCATCGTCGTCCATATCAGCGTCATCATTGGCGGCGATGGAAGTTGCGTAGCCTTCAAATTTGCTCTTTCCGGTGGAGCCATAGATGTCCTGGTCCATATATGACTCATTGATGGTTAGAGGGACTCCGTCCCCATTCTCACGATGCATGTTGGCCCGCTTGCTCTGGAGCTCTTTGATCTGGGCTTCGATCTCTTCATGTGTTCGTACTGGTTCCATTATTAGTTGTAGTAAATGCGCTGCAAATTTTAAATTTATTAACACTTATTATACCAAACAATCTACAGCTATTTAAGTAACCCAGGTTCCTGGAGCGTACAGAAGTATCTACAGCTAGAGAATCTTGAGCAAGCAAGCAAAGAGATATTTTGATAATTATTTTACATAAAAGAATAATATATATTTATATAATCTGTTAAATAGTTTCATTGAATAATTTAAATTAATAAATTATTTCTTCGTCACAATATTACTAAATCCGCAAATTATAAATATTAAATTTATTATACTTGGAACACATTTTAGCATTTTTAACATTTATAAATGTAATTTCACCAGATACCGCGAGAGGCGCTGCTTGTGAGTGAAAGTAGAAATTTGCAAATAAAATTGCAACGAATATTTATTTCAAATCAAGGCTCTATCCTTGGACCCTACCTTTTCAACATCTACATCAACGATTTCCTCCCACATCCAAAATATCAAACAAAGCTTTTCGCAGATGACTCAGCAATTTTAGCAAACTCCAAATCAATAGGAATAATAACTACACAACTCCAAAATTACATACACAGTATAACCAAATGGTGCAATGATTGGAAATTAGACATCAACCCAAAAAAGTCACAGGCAATAATTTTTCTTCCTCTAGACAATAAAAAATTCAAGCCACAATCCATCCTAAAGGTAAACCAGAGCCCTATTAACTGGACTGACAGCGTTAAATATCTTGGAGTTATCTTAGACTCCAAGTTGAAATTCAACATGCATGTCAAAAATATCATAAAGAAAGCAAAAATCGCAAAAATAACATTATCAAGCCTGTTAAACTATAGAAGCAAATTGTCTACAAAACAAGAGTTTACTCTATACAGAAGTTGTATCCTCCCGATAGTAACATACGCACTCCCAGTTTGGTGCAAATATATTACAACCACAGACAAAAATAGGATAAACGCATTCATGAGAATCTGCCTTCGGACAAGTATAGGAGCTCCATTCAAACTATCAAACAAGATACTGAAGGAGGACTTGAACCAACCCGATCTAGAAGATTTGTACCAAACTTCCGTTTAGAAATTATACCTTCAAATGCAAAATTCAAATAATCCAATCATACAAGATATTCTACAAAATAAAGGAGATATCAATCCCCGATTCCGACGACCCGGCCCTGACACTTAGTCAAGAGCTCATCGCCCAACAGCTGCCCTCCTGCAAGGTCCGGGGTAGGGCTTCCAATCCCGGTACATATTTTCAATCCCGGGATTGCTTTTTTCGTCTTTCTACGCCAAGAGGTATATCGTTTCGTTCGTTATATTTTTAATTTTTTATTTTATATAGTGCCAATGACGTGGCACTTCGATGAAAACAACCTGAAAGCTATATATTTTGCGCCTGCTTATGAACTAAATAATTGCTTTTGGGTTACAGTTTGAAATTATCTGTCAATTACTGTACACACATCTGGAAAAAAATTACTGTTCTTGGAACTCTTAGACCATATCTCTTAAATTAAGAGTCTTAATGCAGTGTTGGGCAGTAAATGCGCTACAGAGGAAAAATAATAAAATATTTTATTTTCTCCCATTGAGCAATTAGATTTATATGAGTGAAAATAAAAGCGGTGCGAAACGATCATCTGGAATTTCGAACTTAATGGGATTTAATATGAAGAAACTGATTAAAGCGATTTTTATTTAATTAATAAATTTTTACTCCTTCTCTCAATATGATCGTCCCCCGCCGCTTTAACTCACGCAAATCTGATTTCTCAATGGCAGAGAATGATATATATATATATATCTTTTTAATGCATTTGAATAAAGGCCTTTATAAAAATGTATTTTTTTTAAATAAATTATAAATTTTGTTTTTAGTCATAGAGAGAGAAATTTATAACCCAGGTTCCAGGAGCGTAGAGCGCCAACTACTCGGATTTTAGTCATGAATTTGCAAAACTTAGTCTCAAAAGTTAAATTATAAGCGAAATGTCACCAAAATATTTAAATATGCACATCAATATTAAACCCAGTATTATTTTCTCTTTATAATAAAGGTCAACATATGTATGTATGTTTATTGGCTATGCACGTCTTCAATACGTAACCAATCTGGCTTAAATTTCAACAGTATATAGAGTTGAATCTAGAAAATATATAGTCATATTTTAAGGTTTTTAGCTCGAATATTCTCGGAGTTATTCACAAATTTGCCAATTTCACTTGCAACCAGCGCCCCACAGCGGTGGAGATAGGTTTGGTTTTGGCAGGCTTTTTATAATTTTAAATTATATAAGAAATATATGTTCTCTCAATTGTATTGAACTTTATTTTAAATATATCGCGCGCGCGATTTAATGAGTATAATATTGAATAAATATTCATATTATTTTATTTAGTTAGTTAACCCAGGTTCCTGGAGCCACGTACAGAAGTCGACAACTACCCGGGCTGACTTAAATCCTTTTGATTTTATTTACAATGCCAGTGGAAGTCCAATTCATGAGGTAGCGCCATGCAGATTTATTTCCTGCTAGATTTTCTAGGGATGCTGGTCTTAGGTTGGTGATCTCTAAGAGAATGGCCGTCAGGAATCTTTGGTATTGGTAGGTTGGGCAGAGGAACAGGAGGTGGTCCACGGTTTGATCTTTATCTTGACAATGGGAACCAAATCAAAAATCAAAATTTTCAAATCCTCACCTAAGCTCTTGGATTCAATAGTTCTTTCATACTTGCTATCTGCAACTCCGATTTGGAGAAATAATCAGAAAAGCTTGGTAGACAGGGTTCAGGACAAATTTCTCCGGCGGCTTTTAAATTTACCTAGATATACTCCCAGTTATATTCTGCGCATGGAATGTGGACGAACGTCACTGGGAGTTACAGTGTTGAAATTAACTCTCAGGTTCTGGCTTAGAATCCTAAAAATGGACGATAACCAACTCCCCCATATATGTTAACTCTGAACTATTGGATATGCCAAGAATAAAAATATATATGTTGGGTTTGCGGAAAGTTTGGCCAACATACTCAATTCAACTGGAATTTCTTGGTTAATTCACTGCAATGATATAAGCATGGTCCAGAGGAAAATGCCATCAATATTCAAGATAGTAATAGAACAATCTATTCCAAATGATCAGGTTGAAATATAAAATTATAAATTCTATCCTCACTATAAATACTTACATAGTTAATTTTTGAGAACTCTTTGCTTAGTGACCTTCCATTTTCATTAGAACGCTTTATTACATAACAGAGAATACTCAATTCGTTTCTTAAGGAAAACCATACCAAAATCTCGGTTAGGGAGATACAATATGCCATCTTTGCAAAGAAAAAAATAGAAATTGAAATATCTCATGACATTTTTAGGTACCAGTATATTAGCGAAGAAAGAGAGATGTTCTTCTCAAAAGTAAACGACAGCCAACTTACCTCAGTGCGAAGTATTTTAACCAGCGCCATATCAAGTCGAATGGTTGTTCGGTTTGCTTGCATTCGCAAAAATTGCTTCCTAGCCACACAAGAACTCCAGTTTATCCAATAAAATCTGTTTCTAATTTATTTCGTGGCTATTTGCTCTTATATTAGTGTTTTGGACTTAATGTCAAATGTACTTAATTAATCTTTATTAATTGTCTTTTGATTTTTACACATAACAATTTTATTTTTAAAGCGACAAAATCATTTTGAAAGGTGACGAATTTATTTTAAAAAATGAAGATATCACTCTTAAAATGCTGTATATACAAGAGTAAAATGTCATGAGTAAAATGAGGGTATAGGTGTTATATATTGGGGGAACAGAAAAAATAACTAGTTGAATAATTATTTTTGAAAATCAGTTTTCTCATTAATTTACTTTTGGTATTAAGCCAAGAAATAAATTAGTATGAAATATAGTCTAGCACAACTTTATTATGCTAAAACCTTATTAATAAGACTCTCTCTCTCTCTTCGTTCTGCCTGTGTAGACATGTCCGCAAACAGGCCAATGTTCGAGTATTATTATAATACTAGAAGAATGACCCGGCTTCGCCCGAGAAATCCCCCGAGTGAAGTATCCTTCATACTGAAAGTACGTCAATAATAAATAGTAGAAGTGCCATAGAATAGCAATACAGTAGAAACACATAAACTACATGAAAAAAGTGTGTAATGGCAAAAATTGTATTATATTAGTGTTTAGGTATTTGATTTAATTATTTTTTTGCAATCCATTTAGTTGTTTCAAAATTAATATAGTTTAAATAGACGGCAGCTTTTCCACCAACCCCCCATTAACCTTTGAAATTGCCTGAGTTGAGTGACTGACTGTAAAGAATCCTGACTGCGATGCCCATCTTCTCAGTAAGAATAAAACAAAACAAAAAAAAAAGGTTTATAAAAAAAATAATCCAAAATACTGGCATGTAAATATTTTTCTGTAAAAAAAATAAAGAGCATATGAAATATTAGGCAAACATATGTGTTCGCTAATGATTGCGACGGCAGTTTAAACGATTTTTAAAAAGAGATTTAAACAAATAAAGGCCAGAACAAAAATTAATAAAAAATATGAAATCCATTATTTACATACATTCACAAAAGCAAACGATGACAGAATTGATTGATGACTCTGATACTTGTATATTTTAATATTATATTGACAAAAATAATGCAGTAATATTCGCTTCAAGCTTCAAGAATTCAAAATAATAAAGTTGTCTGATATTTGATTCTTATTCTTTTCAAGTTTTAGGGTCGAATTCCTTCCAGATCTTTCACAAAAACGTAAATTAGCTATTGTTGTTTAATTTGAATAGGCTTTTAATAGACTATATTTAAGGCTGTAATTTCATCGATACACCTACTTGTTATATTTATGAATTTTTTATAAGAAGTTTTAAGGAAAAAGAGTGAAGGGGTCTCTTTTAACCATCCTTATTTTTTACCTGCTGCTCGAGTGAATGTTCCGCAGAAAGAACCTTGTTGAGATACCCATTAAAAACGATGCATCAATGTTAGGATAATCATTTTCCGAATAAAAATATGTAAAATATTTAGCATAGACTTGGTTCAATTTAATTTTACTTGAATGAAAATGTGACAAAACATCTCCCCGACTCAACTCTATATCCTGTTGAAATTTCAGCCAGATTGGCTTAATATTGAGGAAACATATAAGGAATAAATATATTAAAAAAACATACATTGAAACATAATATATATATATGAAAAAACGAAAGAAAAAAATATATATGTCGTAAACCCGGGTAAGACAACAAGTGAGTTGGAAGCAGTCGGGGTTGTGTGGCAAGACGTGCAGAGTGGGAAGTCCGCACGGGACAGTAAGGACAAAGTTTGGGATCAAAAGGCGTTCTCCTAGTACGTCTCACGTGGCACCTGGGCCAGGGGAAAGTTGAGGATTAACTGAGGAAAGCTCGGCTTCCAGCCTGAAGCCGCGGAGGCAGAGAGGAGCCAAAACTGCGGCCACGAGGGCCGCCGTGAGACCTATCACTGAGCGGGCCTCTCCGAAAATATCCACTGTAACCTAACTAACTGTCAACATCCGGACCAACGCCCCTTCTTTGTCCCTCTCAGGATCCCCCGGGTGTCCAGTGGCAAGCTGGTGTCACTTTGAGACGACTAGAAAAGACGTCATACTTTATTACTTACATATCACATTGTTTAAATTTTGTTATCCTGTAGGATGTACTGTAGTGTGGCATTTTGGTTGCAGTCGTGGTGGCCAAAATGTTTAAAGTTGTAGCAGGCAGGCGTGATTGGGATTGCACAAAAGGATGAGACATGTTGGATGTCACCATAGAGATGGCAAGAGAGTAAGTGTAGCCGACACCGGTCAGGGCAGTTATGTAGAGAGGGGTCTGTCATTCATCGTGTCTCAAAGCAGACTGATCTGTTTGAGCAAGAAGGGGGCACCCCTGGGAACCAGACATGTTTTTGGGACCTTTTTCTGTCATGGCGCTGGCTGTCACTCAAACGAATTTTATTTTGTCGTGCATTACATGATGGCCGAACTGGCGATTTAAATTGGATTTATATTTTTGGTTATTATACTATATTACATATGATAAGTATATATTGCAACATAGTTATACAGTAGAACCTCCCTTTAGCGGACAACTCTCTACAAAGGACAGTTTTCACTTGCAAATTTACCATTTTTACAATTTAGCAACTCTCCAGTAAGAGGACACCTCTCCCTAAAGGACGCTTTGGTTCTGAAATTAAGTGTCCTTTACAGGGAGTTTCTACTGTATAATATAAAAATAAATTAGAGAGAGAGAGAGTGTGTGTTAAAAATTGCTAAACAGTTATTTCACATTAATTCACCTTATGTGTAAATAGAGATAGAGTCCAAATATATACAAGGTAGGATCAATAAATAGGTGAATTATAATTTATTTAAAAAAAAAAAGAACGATATTAAAAATTAGGACTTGATTTATTCAAAATAATCACCTTGGCTTTCTATACATCGTCTCCATCGTTCTGGCAACTTGTAAATATCCTCTTTATAGGCACTCTTAGGAAGCGTGTGAAAAAATCTTGCACCACTTTCTGGACATCTTCATCCGAGTCAAATTGCTTTCTCTTTAACTCCTTCTTTAGTAGTCCAAAAAGGAAATAGTCAGGGGGGGCTAGGTCTGGACTATATGCAGGATGTTCTAAAACTTCAAAACCTAATTTAATGATTGTAGATACAGTTTTACATGATGTATGCGGCCTTGCATCATCATGAAGGAAGAGAACACCTTTACTAAGCTTCACTCTTCTTTTGTTTCTTATACCGGGCTTTAGCTTATTTACAAGAATGTCACAATAAAGGTCGCTGTTCATACGTTGCCTTGAGGACAAAAAATCAAGACAGATTGGTCCATCAACATCCCAAAAAATTGTTAACAAAACTTACCGGCCGAACGTTGAGACCTGAGGAACATGTAATTCGTCCATTTTTGAGCTCGTTAACCCATTTATAAATGTTTTTTCGAGACAAACAAGACTCACCATGGATATTTTTTATTCTTTTGCATATTTGAGATGTTTGAATACCTTCTGCATTCAAGAAACGAATAACTGCACGTTGTTAAAGCGTGGTGCAATCCTTCAAGGGAGCTTCCATTTTAGTTTATTTATAAGTATTGCGCCGCGCGTGGGAAAAAAGAAAAGAACACCTTAAATAGTCTCTCGATGTTATATATCAATATTCTGTGGTTCAAATTATTTTTGCTTTTTTAATTTTTAAGAAATAAGATAATTCACCTTATTTATTGATCCCCCTTTGTATTATAAAGACTTGAGTCTCCTACATAATGAAGCTAAAAATAATGTAAGAGACCAAATCTTTATAAAATATTAAAGGAAACCTTTTATTAAAGCATAAGACTGTGTCTGTCAATCAAATTTTTGATAAATAAAACAAGTTCGCTAAACTCCACTAAATCGATATACCGGGAATACGTTTTTTTATTGTAGAGCGTGGTAGGCTAGTGTTTAGATATAGGTGGCAGAATGTCTAAGGTAAGAAGGAAAATAATGGGCGCAATCATACATTTGGACATTTTTATATACACACATATACAGTAGAACGAGAGGACACTCGCTCTAGAGGACACCGCTCTATAAAGGACAGTTTTCATTTACAAAATTACCATTTTTACAATTTAGTAACTCTCCGGTAAGAGGACACCTCTCCTTAAAGGACACTTTGGCTCTGTAATTATGTGTTCTTTACAGGGAGGTTATAATATATATTCCACATTTGTGTCTAATTTGGAGGAATTAAAATGATAGTAAAGTCATTTTATGAATTCAAAAACCACCGAGGCTTTACAACTCGCAAACATCACCACCGCCCTATGATGGTGGGGCCTGAGTCTCCTTCGACCCACTCGGTTGTTTACTACATTTTAAAGTTTAAATAAAACAATCTCTTTCTCTGTATCACCTGGACTTTTCCATTCGCTTCTTGTACAATTATATTTTTTTATAAATAATATTTCTGATACAGTAAAACCTCCCTGTAAAGGACACCTAATTGCAGAGCAAAAGTGTCCTTTAGGGAAAGGTGTTCTCTAACTGGAGGATTGCTAAATTGTAAAAATAATATTTTTCAAAAGAAAACTGTCCTTTATACAGAGGTGTCCTCTAGCGCGAGTGTCCTCTCATTAAAGTTCTACTGTACATATTACTTGACTTTTTATTGTTTGCTTCGTATCTAGCGAATATTTGATACATATTTTAAATTCAGAATGTAGTTGAAGCGGTGTCTCGTTACAGGTCAGCATTTTCAGCTCTTCAACCTCGTCCAGGAGAATAAACGAAACATTTGCCAGGGCTCTGGAGCATTGTACCTTGAGCAGGATCTGATATGTCGTCTTGGCAGATGTGACCGACCGAAACAAAGGAAGCCATTGAAACCTTGCTGCCAATTTTTTTAAAGATTATAATATATATCTTGAAAGAAAAGTCACTTTATATAAATCAAGCCCAAATTACCGTTAGCTTCTTATGTTAAACGAGAAGGGCATCATTTGAAATAACAAAATAATAAACTTTATTCAACAATTTTTAAAAATATGTTCACTTGTATATACATTTAGGAATTTTTACATAAGTTTAGCTTTCTTCAAAGAATTCTGGTCTAATCTAAAAGGACTCTAAGGCAGGCCCGGTGGACCAGGCCGAGGTCCTGTAGAGTCCGGTGATCCCCTGTGACTTCAGCGGAGGGAAAGGTGGTCCAGATTCTCGCTCCCTCAAGGTCCGGCCGTAGGGCAGCCAGATGAGTCCGCAGGGCTCCCAGGGTGTGGTCGAGGTTCGCACTTACTTCCAGCCTTGTTCCGTCCGGGAGTCGAAACAACAAGTTGGCCGTGGGCTTTGTGGTGTCCACTTCCAGCAAGTTCTCAGGGGCTGGTGGGGCAGTCTCCTCCTCGGAAACTTCTACCGGAGGGTCACTTTCGCTGCCGAGGCGTTGGCCCGTTCCTGGGAATCTCTGACGAGGCTGCTGATGTCCATTATGCATCATCTCGAGCATTTTGAAAAAATCTTCCATAGACGAAGGCATTTCACTGGTTTCATGCTCCTCTGAACAATCGCATTCCTTAACGGACTCGGTATCTTCTTCAGAGCTCCAATCACTCTTCTCATTCTCCTCTTCCTGGACAGCGGGAGGGTAAGTCGGAGGGAGATTGTTAGGCTCAGCTTCGTACAACTCGGAACCTAAGCGGTTAACTTCCTGGAACACTTGGGAACCATTCCCTTGGGGTTCGGGTCTTGTCCTCTTGGAATACAGGGTGTGGACCTTAGGATCTTCGTTGATGTACCTTTTATTCATGTTTTATTGTTTTTTAATTTAATTTAATTACAGCTTTAACTATCTGATAGATAAATAAAATATTAGTTGACCAGAGAGATTGTAACTCAGGAGCACAAAATGCTAACTAACCATAATTTACATAAAATGACAATATTTATGATATCGTAGAAAATATAAAAGATTGGTTGAAAAAAAATATATATATAATTCAAATTTTAATAAATAATTTAAAAAATACATTTTAAAAATTTCTTTTATTTAAATGCGTTAAAAAGGAAAAATAATAATATATTTTATTTTCTGCCATTGAGCAATTAGATTTATATGAGTGAAAATAAAAGCGGCGGAGGACGATCATCAGGAATTTCGAACTTAATGGGATTTAATATGAAGACAATGGTAAGCGATTTTCATGTACTCGTATTTAATAAATTTTTATCTCTTCTCTCAATATGATCGTCCCACGCCGCTTTCACTCATGCAAATCTGATTGCTCAATGGCAGAAGATGATATTTATATGTCGTATCTTTCGTGGTCGAATGGAAGGGCGCAGTCGTTGTACATGTAAGCTTCGAAAAAGTATTTGTTCCACACTCGTGAGCACGCGGTGGCGGGCCGTAGCATTCGCCCGTGCGGGCTGGCTCCCAGGTTTATTTTGTACATTTTATTTATAGATGGATGAATTTGTATTTACAATTTAACGTATTATTTATGGCGAAAATAAGTTATATCTATTGGGAATTAGGCAAATTATGACTATATATGAATATATACTTTTTAATGTATTTGAATGAAGGCTTTTCTAAAAATGTATTTTTTAAAAATAAATTATCAATTTAGTTTTTAGTCATAGAGAGAGATATTTATAACACAGGTTCCAGGAGCGTAAAGCGCCAACTACCCGTATTTCAGTCATGAATTTACAAAACTTTGACTCAAAAGTTAAATTATATACGAAATATCACCAAAATATTCAAATATGCACATCAATATCAAATCCAGTATTACCTCTCGCTATATTAAAAGTCAACATATATGTATGTTTATTGGCTATGCACGTCTTCAATACGTAACCAATCTGGCGCAAATTTCAACAGTATTTAGAGTTGAATCTGGAAAATAATTGACATATTTTCAGGACTTCATCTCGAATGTCCTTGAAATTATTTACAAATTTGCCAATTTCACTTGCAACCAGCACCCCACTCCGGTGGAGATAGGTTTCGGCTTTGGCAGGTCTCTTCTAATTTTATATTGCATAAGAAACATATGTCCTCCTAAGTGTATTGTACTTTATTTTAAATATATCGCGCGCAACATATAATAAATATAATATTAAATAAATATTGATATTATTTTATTTAGAAGTCGCCACCTACTCGGGCTGACCTAAGTCTTGGATTTATTTACAATGTCAGTGGAAGTCCAATTCATGAGGTAGAGCCATGCAGATTTATTTCTTGGGAGATTTTCTAGGGATGCTGGTCTTGGGTTGGTGTTTTCTAGGAGGGTGGCCGTCAGGAATCTTTGGTATTGGTAGGTTGGGCAGATGAAGAGGAGGTAGTGGAGAGTGGTGACTACACCTGGACCACCGGCAACAGGGAGGTCTTCATTCTTCTAAAAGATGGAATGAAACTCCACCAGCTCCCTGCCAAGCTGGTTATCGTCTCGAAAGGCGAATCAACGCCTGCTTACATCACCTACGGCGTTAGGTGTAGTAAATGCCACCGGCAAGGACATCGGCGCGCATCATGCTCCTTGGGGATCAGCGGGGAAGTTCATCGGGACACCCGCCAGAACCGGGTTTCGAGTTTTCCCTCCTCCATGCCTATCCCCTTCAACAAATCCGCCCTCTCTACACCACCTGCGGAACTGTCTGCGCCCTTAAGCAGACACCCTCAACACCCTCCAGCCCTGCCGCGCCTGCGTCCAGGGCGAACTTCCCTGTCCGTCCCTACGAGAATCCAGCCCCCGAGCTTCCTGTTTCGGCGCCGAGCACCAGCCAGTTGCCGTCACGACCAGAGCCCTTCTTGACCAATACTGAGCCATCAGCGGCTCGTGAAAAGGAGATCAAAACCATGACTGTATCATCCACCCAGTGTACTACCCCCGTGGCCCAAATCCTATCTCCCTCTCAGATACTTCCGGAGAGGGATCAGGTAGAGAATATGTTCATAGAGCAAAACGCTGACTCTATTCTGGCCCCTCTCTATAACGAGGTTGATGATGAAGAAGTAGTGGGCACATTTATACACCGCTCTGACAGAGAAACACTCCTCGATGAACTCTCCCCTAGAAACAGGAAAATTCTGTACGAATTCTTCGGCGATGCAATTGAGCACGTTGGGGACCAAAACCCCTTTATAAGCACGGGCCTCTCCGAACTCAGGGCGACCTTGAACATTTGACAAAGTCCAGACGTCCCTTCAGAGAAGGCTCATGTCTGATGTATATATATATATATATATATGGTAATTAAAACAACAACCTCATATTGTGTAGATAACTTATAACAAGAATGCCATGTTGTATATAGAAACACATCTATAAATAATTATGCGCATGATTAATCTGTGTCATTGCATCACCTATGTAATGTTATTTGTACAAAGTGGATAAATAAATAAAATCTGTAATAGATTTAAAAGTTGAGCTAAAGCAGAGATCGAACATATAGTATTGCCAAAACAACAGAGTCTAAAGATGGAAGTCATAAAAGGTAGATTCACAGTTCCCACGACAGGCCACCCACACTGTCACATGTGGTGGAATGCAGAGACCCCTCTCACACCTGGACAGGTAAAGGCGCCCTTTCTCAAACGTCCCTGTCACATAAGGTCCCCCCCGTCTTTAATCTATAAATACATCACCTTACAGTGGCTTGACAGCTCAGTTCAGTTCAGTTTAGTTTAGTTCACCCTTAGTGCAAGCCACGTCGGTCGTATGTTATGTCGATCTCATCCAACATGTAATTAGGAAGAACTCGTCTATCTCCATCTTGCGCTTCTAGCTCAGCTTTTATCTGTTACGGAACTTTCTTAGTGCAACTGTGTCTTCGTTTTTTGTGTGGATATCCCAAGCTTTTCCACTCTGCCTCGACCACGACTGCCTGTATTTTGTGAGAACTTTTAAAGGTCTTCCAAGGTGCAGAGAGGTACTGGAAAACTCTACATCCTGACTGTTCCTCTCGGTCAACACAGTACAACAAGAGCTACCAGGACTTCAACAAATATTTCATATATTTATATTATTATTATTATTATTTATTTATTTTTTTCCTGTCTTATAACTTTAAATTTGGCACTATATATAATGTTATATAAACGATTAATGATTCAGTTTCAATTTCAATCTATCTCTCTCTCTCGATCGCGCGGGCTCCCGTTTTCTTATGATGGAGAGCCGTGTGCTTCCAATATTTAAACCCTTCCAGGTATTGGAGGATAGCCCTGCCACTGGGGCAGAAGATAGTATGATTCTCGAAGAGAATGAACACACTGTTATCGAGTTATCATGGAATAATGAATTCCCAATTGAAAGGTCAAATTTACACGAGAAATAATCGGCGCAAAAAAATGCAAATTTTATTGGGTCGAAAAAACAAAGAAAATGTAAATTGAGCTACCCAAGTCGAAGCTTCTGAAAAAGAATCGACTCTTCAAGGTTGGCAAAAAGCTAAATCCTCGGAAAGGAAAAATCAAAGGCCTCCACTTCAACCGTCAAAAGTTGCGAAGGCTGCGCTCCTCGCAGCCATGCCAACTCAACAAGTAACCACGGCTGAAATAGTTCTTGTAACAGCTATTAAGAACAGTAGGTAGTAGCAAGACCTCGCCAAGGCTAGGTCGGCAGCTGCGACATTCGACCTGTGCTGCCTCATCGAGAGGAGCGTGGAATTCCATCCAGTCTAAAACATGATGGCGTTAGAACAGTTGCTGGGAAAGTCATCTGTGTACCAGCTGATGAAGATGTCCGGCCAGGTATTGGCCAGGCTGACCAGCGTTGACTTGGCGGAGCGCCTGGTTGAGGAGGGCCTCACCATCGGAACAACCCTCCTGAAAGCCTTCACATATAGGCAAAGACCAGAAAAATTGGAGTGGGGAACCTCCCACTTGCCATAAGGGACGATGACTTCATCGCGGCGCTGCGGCCCTACTGCAGAGTTGTTTCCTGACCCACGAAGTCGTTTCCAGTGACGGTTACACCTGGAGCACCGGCAACAGAGAGGCTTTTGTCCTTCGAAATGAAGGACGCAAACTCCACCAGTTCCCTGCCAAGCTGGTGATCATTTCTAATGAAGAGTCCACACCCGCCTACATCACCTACAGCGTTAGGTGTAGCAAATGCCACCGTCAAGGACATGGGCGAGCCACCTGCCCCTTGCGAATCAACGGAGGAAGCCATCAGGACACCCGGCAGGGTCCGGTGTCGAAGCCTCCCTCACCCAAGCCCATGCCCTCCAACAACTCCGCCCTCTAAACACCAGCTGCAGATTTGTCTGCATCTATCAAGCAGAACCTCCCAACATCTTCCAGCCCTGTTGTGCCTTCGCCCGGGGCGAACATTCCTGTTCATCATCTCAAGGAGGCTTCAACTCCTGAACCTCCTGTTCCGGCACCGAGCATCAGCCAGTTGGTACCACGACCAGAGCCCTCCCTGGGCATTATTAAGCCAACAGCGGCTCCCAAGAAAGAGACCCATAATAAGACTGCATAATCCATCCAGCCTTCTACCTCCATGACCCTACCCATGCAGCCTCTTCAGGAATCTCAGGAGATCCTCATAGGGCGGATGGAGGAAATTTATGAACAACTGAACGCTGATTCTTTCCTATCTCCCTCCTATGAGGAGATTTGTAGGTTTGAAATAGTGGACACGTTTCTAGACCGCCATGTGAGGGGGGTACTCTCCGAGACACTTTCGACAGAAAACAAGATCATTCTGTGTGATTTCCTCGACATGGCAATTGAACATGTTGGGAATAAAGACTCATTTATAACCAAGGGCCAATCCGAATTTAGGGTGTCTTGTAGCCCTTGATTTAAACCAATGAAGCCTGTATAGATGTCATTATGTATATTCATCCTTGTTATTATTATTATTTTCATATTTACTTATTGTTATTATTTAGTTTTCATTTTTCACTATAATATTTTATGAACGAAGTAATAAAAATAGATTCAATCTCAATCTCTCCTTCGTAGTGCCTGTGTAGCCATGTCTGCAAACAGGCCAATGTTCGAGTATTATCATAATAGATAATGCCTTATATTAGCAAGCATATTGCAGTAATATTAGGATCAGGCTTATAAACCTCAAAATAGAAAATATAGTCTGATATTTGATATTTTCAAGTTTGAGAGTAGAATTCCTTCCAGATCTTTGACAAAAACGTAAATTAGCCATTGTTGTTTAATTTGAATAGGCTTTTAATAGACTATATTTTAAGCTGTAATTTCATCGATACACCTACTGGTTGAATTCATTAAATTTTATAAGAAGTTCAAAGGAAAAAGAGTGAAGGGGTCTCTTTTAACCATCCTTATTTTTTACCTGCTACTCGAGTGAATGTTCCGCAGAAAGAACCTTGTTGAGATACCCATTAAAAATGATGCATCCGTGTTAAGATCATCATTTTCCGAATAAAAATACAGTGGACCCTTGGTTTACGAGCACCTTGGAGTGCGAGCTTTTCGCAGTACGAGCAAAATTTTTTGAAAAATTTACCTCGGATTACGAGTGAAATTTCGCATTACGAGCAACTCGTGATGATTTCACGCTATGATTTCAAATATTGAATGGAGTACAAGCTTCTCTTATACTTATCACGAAGTGTTTACCGACTCTAATTAAACTAAAATTCATGGAAGAATTGCCCGAGTTTCAATTATTAAAAATAAGAAATTAGTTTCGCACTACGAGCGTTTTGGAGTACGAGCATGGCTCTGGAACGGATTATGCTCGCAAACCGAGGGTCCACTGTATATGTAAAATATTTAGCAATACTTGTTTCAATTTAATTTTACTTGAATGAAAATGTGACAAAACATCTCCCCGACTCGACTCTATATCTAGTTAAAATTTCAGAGATTGGCTTAATATTGAGGAAACATAAAGGGAATAAATAATTAAAAAAAAAACATACATTGAGGCATTAATATATATATAGATATACAGTAGAACCTTCCTTTAGCGGACACCTCTCTACAAAGGGCAGTTTTCATTTGTAAAATTACCATTTTTACAATTTAGCAACTCTTTGCTAAGGGACACCTCTCCCTAAAGGACACTTTGGCTCTGAAATTAAGTATCCTTCACAGGGATGTTCTAAAGTATAATATAAAAGAATTTAGAGAGTGTGTGTGTGTTAAACCTTTTCTAAACAGTTATTTCACATTATTCACCTTAGATATATATAGAGTCCAAATATATTATAAAGACTTAGTATCCTACACGATGAAGCTATATAATAAAGTATGTAAGAGACCAAGTCTTTATGAAATATTTAAGGAAAAATATTATTAAAGCACAAGACTGTCTCTGTCGATCTAATTATTCATAAATAAAACAAGTTAGCTAAACTCCACTAAGTCGATATAACGGGAATACGTTTGTTTTATTGTAGAGCGTGGTAGGCTAGTGTTTAGATATAGGTGGCAAAATGTCCATACAGCAAGAAGTAATGGGAGCAGTCATCCATTTGGACATTTTTATATACACACGTATACAGTAGAATCTCCATGAGAGGACACCTCTCTTCAAAGGACAGTTTTCCTTTGCTAAAGGACACTTTAACTCTGCGATTAGGTGTTCTTTACAAGGAGGTTATATGTATATTCCACATTTTTATCTAATATGGAGGATTTGAAATGATATAAAGTCATTTTATGAATTCCAAAACTACCCTGGCTTTACAACTCGCAAACGTCACCACCGCCCTATATTGGGGGGTCTGAGTCTCCCTCGGGCCACCCGGTTGTGTGTGTGTGACAATTGACAATTGAAAAGTATTTATTGACCTTAGTCAACTTTTAACAGATTAAAAAGGACATATATACAGATAAAAATATATACAATTCAGCCAGGGAGTCTTCCCCAGCGGGCGAGGGTCCTGTGCCAGGCGAAGACGGGGTCCTCGGCGCTGTGTGTGTGTTTTCTTCACTACATTTGAAAGTATAAAAAAAAATGATCTTTACAATTTTCTATTCGCTTCATGTATATTTATATTTTGTATATAAATAATATTTCTGATGCAGTAAAACCTCCCTGTAAAGGACACCTAATTGCAGAGTAAAAGTGTCCTTTAAGGAGAGGTGTTCTCTTACTGTAGAGTGGCTAAATTGCAAAAATATTAATTTTGTAAATGAAACTGTCCTTTATACAAATGTGTCCTCTAGCGCGAATCTCCTCTCATGGAAGTTCTACTGTACATATCACTTGACTTTTTACTGTTTGCTACGGATCCAGCGAATATTTGACACTTATTTTAAATTCAGAATGTAGTTGAAGCGGTGTCTCGTTACAGCTCAGCATTCTCAGCTCTTCAACCCAGTCCAGGAATAAAACGAAACATTTGCCAGGGCTTTGGAGGATTGTAGCTTCAGCAGGATCTAATATATCGTCTTGGCAGATGTGACCGACCGAAACAAAGGAAGCCATTAAAACACCGCTGCCAATTTATTAAAGATTTATATATATCTTGAGAGAAAAGTCACATTATATAAATCAAGCCCAAATTACCGTTAGCTTCTTTATGTTGAAGGAGAAGGGACATCATTTAAATAACAAAATAATAAACTTTATTCAACAATTTTAAAATATGTTCACTTGTATATACATTTAGGAATTTTTACAAAAGTTTAGCTTTCTTCAAAGAATTCTGGTCTAATCTAAAAGGACTCTAAGGCAGGCCCGGTGACCAGGCCGAGGTCCTGTAGAGTCCGGTGATCCCCTGTGACTTCAGCGGAGGGAAAGGTGGTCCAGATTCTCGCTCTCTCGAGGTCCGGCCGTAGGCAGCCAGATGAGCCCGCAGGTCCCCCAGGTGTGGTCGAGGTTCGCACGTACTTCTAGCCTTGTTCCGTCCGGGAGTCGAAACAACAAGTTGGCCGTGGGCTTTGTGGTATCAACTTCCAGCAAGTTCTCAGGGGCTGGTGGGGCAGTCTCCTCCTCGGGAACTTCTATCGGAGGGTCACTTTCGCTGCCGAGGCGTTCGCCCGTTCCTGGGAATCTCTGACGAGGCTGCTGATGCCCATTATGCATCATAGCGAGCATTTTGAAAAAATCTTCTATAGACGAAGGCATTTCACTGGTTTCATGCTCCTCTGAACAATCGCATTCCTTAACGGACTCGGTATCTTTTCAGGGCTTAATCCTTTTCTCACTCTCCTCTTCCTGGACAGCGGGAGGGTCATTCGGAGGAAGATTGTTAGGCTCAGTTTCGTACAAATCGGAACCTAAGCGGTTAACTTCCCGGAACACTTGGGAACCATTCCCTTGGGGTTCGGGTCTTGTCCTCTCGGAATACAGGGTGTGGACCTTAGGATCTTCGTTGATGTACCTTTTATTCATGTTTTAATGTTATTTAATTTAATTTAATTACAGCTTTAACTATCTGATAGATAAATAAATATTAGTTGACCAGAGGATTGTAACTCAGGAGCACAAAATGCTAATTAACCATTATTTACATAAAAATGACAATATTTATGAATCGTAGAACATATAAAACAGATTGGTTGAAATATATATATATATTTACATAATTTAAATTTTAATAATTATTATTTTTTTAATATTTTCAAAATGCTTTTATATTTAAATGCGCTTAAAAGGAAAAATAATAAAATATTTTATTTTCTGCCATTGAGAATTAGATTTATATGAGTGAAAATAAAAGCGGCGGAGGACGATCATCAGGAATTTCGAATTTAATGGGATTTAATATGAAGAAACTGATTAGCGATTTTCATGTATAAATAAATTTTATCTCTTCTCTCAATATGATCGCCCCCCGCCGCTTTCACTCATGCAAATCTGATAGCTCAATGGCAGAAGATGATATGTATATGTCGTTTCTTTCGTGGTCGAATGGAAGGGCGCAGTCGTTGTGCATGTAAGCTTCGGAAAAGTATTTGTTCCACACTCGTGAGCACGCGGTGGCGGGCCGTAGCATTCGCCCGTGCGCGCTGGTCCCACGTTTATTTTGTACATTGTATTTATAGATGGATGAATTTATTTAAAATTTAACATACTATTCATGGCGAAAATAAGTTATATCTATTGGGCATTAGGCAAATTATGACATATATATGAATATATATTTTTTAATACATTTGAATGAAGGCTTTTCTAAAAATGTATTTTTTTAAAATAAATTATCAATTTAGTTTTTAGTCATAGAGAGAGATATTTATAACCCAGGTTCCAGGAGCATAAAGCGCCAACTACCCGTATTTCAGTCATGAATTTACAAAACTTTGACTCAAAAGTTAAATTATATACGAAATATCACCAAAATATTCAAATATGCACATCAATATCAAATCTAGTATTATCTCTCGCTATAATAAAAGTCAACATAATTGTATGAATGTATGTTTGTCGGCTATGCACGTCTTCAATACGTAACTATTCTTGGGTTAAATTTCAACAGTATATAGAGCTGAATCTGGAAAATAATTTCATATTTTCAGGTCTTCATCTCGAATGTCCTTGAAATTATTTACAAATTTGCCAATTTCACTTGCAACCAGCGCCCCACTCCGGTGGAGATAGGTTTCGGCTTTGGCAGGTCTTTTCTAATTTTATATTGCATAAGAAATATGTCCTCTTAAGTGTATTGTACTTTATCTATATATATAAAAATGAATGTCTGTCTGTGTGTACTCTATAGATTCAAAAACCATACATCCAATAGCCGTGAAATATATATATATATAAATGAATGTCTGTCTCTGTGTACTCTATAGATTCAAAAACCATACATCCAATCGCCGTGAAATTTTGGGATATTATTAGGTATTTCCCCGGAAAGGTTTTCGGAAAATAATTTCTTGAATATCTGAATATCCTTAGAGTTATTTGCAGATTTGTAGCTTTAACTCGCAAGCAGCGCCACCTTGCGACGGAAATAGGCTTAGGTCTGCCCCACCCCCTGTCGAGAGAATGTAATCGTCCGGCCGCCGGCCGGATGGACAGTCCATGTACCCACCGACCAATCAGAGGGGTCAAGAGGTCCTGGCGCGCGTGGGCAGAGTTGGTGACACAGCTGTGCCAAGTAGACAAGAAAAAAGCCTCGCGGGGGCTTGCCCAAGATGACTTCCGGGAACTTCGTCCATCTTCCATAAACGACCATGCTTTTATTCAACTTATCGATATTTTTCAAGGACCGGGAAAAAATGTTCACTAGATAAAACGATGATTTTGTAATGTAGAAAATTAGGAAAGACAAAATTCAGGATGACACGGCACACAGGGACCGGGAAAAAATGATTACTTTATCGAGAGATTCAAATTTCGAGTTTCAAATTTATAAAATATATCTATTATTTTTTAAAATAAGTTAAAAGTCGTTAGACAAACCTTTACTCAGGTAAAACCCGGGCAAAGCCGGGTACATCCGCTAGTTTTAAATATATCGCGCGCGCACTATTTAATAAATATTCATACTATTTTTATTTAGAAGTCGCCACCTACCCAGGCTGACCTATGTCTTGGATTTATTTACAATGTCAGTGTAAGTCCAATTCATGAGGTAGAGCCATGCAGATTTATTTCTTGGGAGATTTTGTAGGGATGCTGGTCTTGGGTTGGTGATTTTTAGGAGGGTGGCCGTCAGGAATCTTTGGTATTGGTAGGTTGGGCAGATGAAGAGGAGGTAGTGGCGAGTGGTGGCTACACCGAGACTACAGGCAACAGGGAGGTCTTCATCCTTCTAAAAGATGGAATGAAACTCCACCAGCTCCCTGCCAAGCTGGTTATCGTCTCGAAAGGCGAATCAACGCCTGCCTACATCACCTACGGCGTTAGGTGTAGTAAATGCCTCCGGCAAGGACATCGGCGCGCCACATGCCCCTTGGGATCAGCCGGGAAGGTCATCGGGACACCCACCAGAGCCCGGTTTCGAGGTTTCCCTTCTCCAAGCCCATCCCCTTCAACAAATCCGCTCTCTCTACACCACCTGCGGAACTGTCTGCGTTCAAGCAGACCCCCTCAACATCCTCCAGCACTGCCGCGCCTGCGTCCAGGGCGAACTTCCCTGTCCGTCCCTACGAGACTCCAGCCCCCGAGCTTCCTGCTCCGGCACCAGCACCAGCCAGTTGCCGTCAAGACCGAGCCCTCCTCGACCAATACTGAGCCATCTGCGGCTCCTGAAGAGGATAACCAAACCATGACTGATCAGGTTGAGAATATGTTCATAGAGCTAAACGCGGACTCTATTTTGGCCCCTCTCTATGATGAGGTTGATGATGATGAAGTAGTGGCCGTGGTTAAATACCGCTCTGACAGAGAAGCACTCCCCGATGCACTCTCCTATGAAAACAGGAAAATTCTGTTCGAATTCCTCGGCGATGCAATTGAGCACGTTGGGGACAAAAACCCCTCCATAAGCACGGGCCTTTCCGAACTCAGGGCGGCCTTGAACATTTGACATAGTCTAGACATCCCTTCGGAGAAGGCTGATGTAAATATTTATTAATTTTTATATATATTTTACTCTCTTTTATAAATATGTAATATAATTCTTTTCTTGGTACTATATAATTTTATATGGGCGATCAATAAAAGTTGTTTCAATCTCAATCTCTCTCTCTCTTTCGGCCGTGCGGCCACGCGGCGCACGAGCTCCTCGTTTTTCGCCGATGGAGGCGAGGAATATTGAGCTGACCAACAATATGCCTTATTAGCGGAATGCTCGGCTCAAGAGCTATCCAACTGTGTAGGTCTTGTTGACAGAGACCAAGAAATGGTGAGTTATCGGATAAAGTTGAAAAATAGAAAATTGTTAGCGTTAAAAGCAACAATGAAACAAGAAAACGTGCAAATTTTGCATCAAATGATAGCATCAGCTATGCAAATTGGGCTGATCGTGTTGAGGCTTTGAAAATACATCTAATTCCGAAGGTTACCAAAAGCCTAAAGGCACTAAAAGAAAGGACCAGGACCCCGAAGGCAATCCAATTAAGGTCCCAAAGGCTGATAACATCCCAGCAAGGCCAAGTCAACCACCAAAAAGGGTGACAAGAGACGCTGTGATACAGCTGAAGAACAACCGACAACAGCAGGCTCTGAGCAAGGCCAGGTCAGCGGCAGCGTCATTCGACCAATGCTGCTACATTGAATACTGCGCTGACTTTAGCCCAGTGCAGTACATCAAGGCACTGGAGGAAATGCTGGGAAAAGGCGCGGTCTTCCAGCTGATGAAGATGTCTGGCCAGGTAATTGTCGAGCTGGCCAACGTCGACTTGGCGGATCGCCTGGTTGAGGAGGGCCTCACCATCGGAACCACCTTCCTGAGAGCCTTCCCGTATAGGCAAAGACCAAAAAAGATAGTAGTGGGAACCTCCCACTTGCATAAAAGACGAAGACGTCATCGCGGCGCTGCGGCCCTACTGCAGGTTGTCTCCCTGACCCATGAGTTAGTGGAGAGTGGTGGCTACACCTGGACCAGCGGCAACAGGGAGGTCTTCATCCTTCTAAAAGATGGAATGAAACTCCACCACTCCCTGGCAAGCTGGTTATCGTCTCGAAAGGCGAATCAACGCCTGCCTACATCACCTACGGCGTTAGGTGTAGTAAATGCCACCGGCAAGGACATCGGCGCGCCACATGCCCTTTGGGGATCAGCGGGGAAGGTCATCGGGACACCCACCAGAGCCCGGTTTCGAGATTTCCCTCCTCCAAGCCCATCCCCTTCAACAAATCCGCCCTCTCTACACCACCTGCGGAACTGTCTGCGCCCTTCAAGCAGACCCCCTCAAACCCTCCAGCCCTGCCGCGCCTGCGTCCAGGGCGAACTTCCCTGTCCGTCCCTACGAGACTCCAGCCCCCGAGCTTCCTGTTCTGGCACCGAGCACCAGCCAGTTGCCGTCACGACCAGAGCCCTTCTTGATCAATACTGAGCCATCTGCGGCTCCCGCAAAGAAGAACAAAACCATGACTGTATCATCCATCTAGTGTACTACCCCCGTGGCCCAAATCCTATCTCCCTCTCAGATCCTTCAGGAGAGAGAGGGATCGGGTAGAGAATATGTTCATAGAGCTAATCGCTGACTCTATTCTGGCCCTCTCTATGATGAGGTTGATGATGATGAAGTAGTGGGCAAGGTTCTATACCGCTCTGACAGAGAAGCACTTCTCGATGAACTCACCCCTGGAAACAGGATAATTCTGTACGAATTCCTCGGCGATGCAATTGAGCACGTTGGGGACAAAAACCCCTTTATAAGCACGGGCCTCTCCTAACTCAGGGCGACCTTGAACATTTGACAAAGTCCAGACGTCCCTTCAGAGAAGGCTCATGTATGATGCAAATATATATTTATATTATTATTTTTTCCCCGTCTTATAACTTTAAATTGGCACTATATAATGTTATATGAACGATTAATAAATCAGTTTCAATTTCAATCTCTCTCTCGGCCGTGCGGCGCGCGGTCTCCCGTTTTCTTATGATGGAGAGCCGTGTGTGCTTCAAATATTTAATCCCTTCCAGGTATTGGAGGATAGCCCTGCCACTGGGGCAGAAGATAGCATGATTCTCGTGAAGAATGAACACACGGTTAGGAGTTATCAGGGAATAATGAATTCCCAATTGAAATGTCAAATTTACATGAGAAACAATCGGCGCAAAAAAATGCAAATTTTATTGGGTCGAAAAACAAAGAAAATGTAAATTGGGCTACTCAAGTTGAAGCTTCTGAAAAAGAATCGACTCTTCAAGGTTGGCAAAAAGCTAAATCCTCGGAAAGGAAAATTAAAAGTCTCCACTTCAACCGTCAAAAGTTGCGAAGGCTGCGCCCCTCGCAGCCAGGCCACCTCAACAAGTAACCAGGACTAAACTAGTTCCGATAACAGCTATTAAGAACAGTAGGCAGCAGCAAGACCTCGCCAAGGCTAGGTCGGCAGCTGCGACATTCGACCAGTACTGCCTCGTCGAGTGGAGAGCGGACTTCCATCCAGTCTAAAACATAATGGCGTTAGAACAGTTGCTGGGAAAGTCACCTGTGTACCAGCTGATGAAGATGTGCGGCCAGGTATTGGTCGGGCTGGCCAGCGTTGACATGGCGGAGCGCCTGGTTGAGGAGGGCCTCACCATCGGAACCACCCTCCTGAAAGCCCTTCCATATAGGCAGAGACCAGAAAAAATTGGAGTGGGGAACCTCCCACTTGTCATAAGGGACGATGACGTCATCGCGCCGCTGCGGCCCTAATGCAGGGTTGTTTCCCTGACCCACGAAGTCGTGTCCAGTGCGGTTACACCTGGACCACCGGCAAGAGGAAGGCCTTCGTCCTTCTAAATGAAGGACGCAAATCCACCAGCTCCCTGCCAAGCTGGTGATCATCTCTAAAGGAGAGTCCACACCCGACTACATCACTAATGGCGTTAGGTGTAGCAAATGCCACCGTCAAGGACATCGGCGAGCCACCTGCCCCTTGCGAATCAATGGAGAAAGCCATCACCCGGCAGGGTCCGGTGTCGAAGCCTCCCTCACCCAAGCCCATGCCCTCCAATAACTCCGCCCTCTAAACACCAGCTGCAGATTTGTCTGCATCTATCAAGCAGACCCTCTCAACACCTTCCAGCCCTGTTGCGCCTTCGCCCGGGGCGAACATTCCTGTTCATCATCTCAAGGAGGCTTCAACTCCTGAACCTCCTGTTCCGGCACCGAGCATCAGCCAGTTGGTACCACGACCAGAGCCCTCCCTGGGCATTATTAAGCCAACAGCGGCTCCCAAGAAAGAGACCCATAATAAGACTGCATCATCCATCCAGCCTTCTACCTCCATGACCCTACCCATGCAGCCTCTTCAGGAATCTCAGGAGATCCTCATAGGGCGGATGGAGGAAATTTATGAACAACTGAACGCTGATTCTTTCCTATCTCCCTCCTATGAGGAGATTTGTAGGTTTGAAATAGTGGACGCGTTTCTAGACCGCCATGTGAGGGGGGTACTCTCCGAGACACTTTCGACAGAAAACAAGATCATTCTGTGTGATTTCCTCGACATGGCAATTGAACATGTTGGGAACAAAGACTCATTTATAACCAAGGGCCAATCCGAATTTAGGGTGTCTTGTAGCCCTTGATTTAAACCAATGAAGCCTGTATAGATGTCATTATGTATATCATCCTTGTTATTATTATTATTTTCATATTTACTTATTGTTATTATTTAGTTTTCATTTTTCACTATAATATTTTATGAACGAAGTAATAAAAATAGATTCAATCTCAATCTTTCTCTTCGTAGTGCTGTGTAGCCATGTTCCGCAAACAGGCCAATGTTCGAGTATTATCATAATAGATAATTGCCTTATATTAACAAGCATATTGCAGTAATATTAGGATCAGGCTTATTAACCTCAAAATAGAAAATATAGTCTGATATTTGATATTTTCAAGTTTGAGAGTAGAATTCCTTCAGATCTTTGACAAAAACGTAAATTAGCTATTGTTGTTCAATTTGAATAGGCTTTTAATAGACTATATTTAAGGCTGTAATTTCATCGATACACCTATCTTGTTATATTATGAATTTTTTTATAAGAAGTTTAAAGGAAAAAGAGGAGTGAAGGGGGTCTCTTTTAACCATCCTTATTTTTTACCTGCTGCTCGAGTGAAAGTTCCGCAGAAAGAAACTTGTTGAGATACCCATTAAAAACGATGCATCCGTGTTAAGATCATCATTTTCTGAATAAAAATATGCAAATTTAGCATATACTTTGTTCAATTTAATTTTAACTAGAATGAAAATGTGACCAAAACATCTCACCGACTCAATTCTCTATCCTGTTAAAATTTCAGCCAGATTGGGCTTAATATTGAGGAAACATATAAGGAATAAATAATAATAAAAACATACATTGATACATAAAGTATATATAGATATACAGTAGAACCTTCCTTTAGCGAACACCTCTATACAAAGGGCAGTTTTCATTCGTAAAATTATCATTTTTACAATTTAGCAACCTCCGGTAAGAGGACACCTCTCCCTAAAGGACACTTTGGCTTTGAAATTAATTATCATTTACAGGGATGTTCTACTATATAATATAAATTCTATATACAGTTACGAGCGTCATGCGTTCTTAATAATTTTTCATCTCTGTCACCGTTTGCTTTTTTTTTAAATGGCGCTCTCCTATTGGTTGGCTACGATCACGCCACCTTTGCCCCCCCCCCCCCTCACTCGCTTTTTCCTTTTTGTAACTATTGTGTTGGAGCGGGTCGCTCCTTAAATAAATGCATATATTAGTTAATAACTAAATGGAATACTCTCTTTCTTTTTCCCAGTAAGGAGATGCCTACGGAAGCCAACAGTACATAGACAGATAAAGCACATAGGGCTATAGTTATTAACTAGCATATGCATTTATTTAAGGCGCCAATTTATAATTGTAACAAATAATATTTTGGATCAAAACATTCAATCGGGTAAAACACGGGCGTTGCCCGGGTCATTCGGCTAGTAATATATATAGAGAGTGTGTGTTAAACCTTGCTGAACAGTTATTTCACATTAATTCACCTTAGATAAAATAGAGATAGAGTCCAAAAATATTATAAAGACTTAGTCTCCTATACAATAAGCTATATAATAAAGTATGTAAGAGACCAAGTCTTTATGAAATATTTAAGATAAAATTTACTAAAGCATAAGACTGTGTCTGTCGATCTAACTATTCATAAATAAAACAAGTTAGCTAAACTCCACTAAGTCGATATAACGGGGAATACGTTTGTTTTATTGTAGAGCGTGGTAGGCTAGTGTTTAGTTATAGGTGGCAGAATGTCCATACGGCAAGTAGGAAAATAATAGGTAAATAATCTATTTGGACATTTTATATACACACGTATACATTAGAACCTCCACGAGAAGATGCTCGCGCTAGAGGACACCTCTCTATAAAAGACAGTTTTCATTTGCAAAATTACTATTTTTACTATTCAGCGACTCTTCGGAAAAAGGACACCTCTCCCTTAAGGACACTTTACTCTCCAATTAGGTGTCTATTACATGGAGGGTTTTACAGTAAATGCCACATTTGTATCTAATATGGAGGAATTAAAATTATAGAAAAGTCATTTTATGAATTCAAAAACCACCGAGGCTTTACAACTCGCAAACGTCACCACCGCCCTATGATGGGAGGACTGGGTCTCCTTCGACCCACTCGGTTGTTTACTACATTTTAAAGTTTAAATAAAACATGAACTTTCTCTGTATCACCTGGACATTTCTATTCGCTTCTTGTATAATTATAATTTGTATATAAATATTATTTCTGATACAGTACAACCTCCCTGTAAAGGACACTTAATTGCATGAGTAAAAGTGTCCTTTAAGGAGAGGTGTTCTCTTACTGGAGATTTGCTAAATTGTAAAATTAATAATTTTGCAAATAAAAACTGTCCTTATTCAGAGGTGTTCTCAAGCACGAGTGTCCTCTCATGGAGGTTCTACTGTACATATTACTTGACTTTTTATTGTTTGCTACGTATCTAGCGAATATTTGATACTTATTTTAAATTGAGAATGTAGTTGAAGCGGTAAGTGTCTCGTTACAGGTCAGCATTTTCAGCTCTTTAACCTCGTCCAGGAGAATAAACGAAACATTTGCCAGGGCTCTGGAGCATTGTACCTTGAGCAGGATCTGATATGTCGTCTTGGCAGATGTGACCGACCGAAACAAAGGGAAGCCATTGAAACCTTGCTGCCAATTTTTTTAAATATTATAATATATATCTTGAAAGAAAAGTCACTTTATATAAATCAAGCCCAAATTACCGTTAGCTTCTTTATGTTAAACGAGAAGAGACATAATTTGAAATAAGAAAATATTAAACTTTATTCAACACTTTTTATAAATATGTTCACTTGTATATAGATTTAGGAATTTTTACAAAAGTTTAGCTTTCTTCAGAGAATTCTGGTCTAATCTAAAAGGACTCTAAGGCAGGCCCGGTGGACCAGGCCGAGGTCCTGTAGAGTCCGGTGATCCCCTGTGACTTCAGCGGAGGGGAAAGGTGGTCCAGATTCTCGCTCCCTCAAGGTCCGGCCGTAGGGCAGCCAGATGAGTCCGCAGGGCTCCCAGGGTGTGGTCGAGGTTCGCACTTACTTCCAGCCTTGTTCCGTCCGGGAGTCGGAACAACAAGTTGGCCGTGAGCTTTGTGGTGTCAACCTCCAGCAAGTTCTCAGTGGCTGGTAGGGCAGTCTCCTCCTCGGGAACTTCTACCGGAGGATCACTTTCGCTGCCGAGGCGTTGGCCCGTTCCTGGAAATCTCTGACGAGGCTGCTGATGTCCATTATGCATCATCTCTAGCATTTTGAAAAAAAGCTTCCATAGACGAAGGCATTTCACTGGTCTCATGCTCCTCTGAACAATCGCATTCCTTAACGGACTCGGTATCTTCTTCAGGGCTCCAATCACTTTTCTCACTCTCCTCTTCCTGGACAGCGGGAGGGTCAGTCGGAGGAAGATTGTTAGGCTCAGTTTCGTACAACTCGGAACCTAAGCGGTTAACTTCCTGGAACACTTGGGAACCATTCTCTTGGGGTTCGGGTCTTGTCCTCTTGGAATACAGGGTGTGGACCTTAGGATCTTCGTTGATGTACCTTTTATTCATGTTTTAATGTTATTTAATTTAATTTAATTACAGCTTTAACTATCTGATAGATAAATAAAATATTAGTTGACCAGAGAGATTGTAACTCAGGAGCACAAAATGCTAACTAACCATAATTTACATAAAATGACAATATTTATGATATCGTAGAAAATATAAAACAGATTGGTTGAAAAAAAATATATATATAATTCAAATTTTAATAAATAATTTAAAAAATACATTTTAAAAATTCTTTTATTTAAATGCGTTTAAAAAGGAAAAATAATAAAATATTTTATTTTCTGCCATTGAGCAATTAGATTTATATGAGTGAAAATAAAAGCGGCTAAGGACGATCATCAGGAATTTCGAACTTAATGGGATTTAATATGAAGACAATGGTAAGCGATTTTCATGTACTCGTATTTAATAAATTTTTATCTCTTCTCTCAATATGATCGTCCCCCGCCGCTTTCACTCATGCGAATCTGATTTCTCAATGGCAGAAGATGATATTTATATGTCGTATCTTTCGTGGTCGAATGGAAGGGCGCAGTCGTTGTACATGTAAGCTTCGAAAAAGTATTTGTTCCACACTCGTGAGCACGCGGTGGCGGACCGTAGCATTCGCCCGTGCGGGCTGGCTCCCAGGTTTTATTTTGTACATTTTATTTATAGATGGATGAATTTGTATTTACAATTTAACGTATTATTTATGACGAAAATAAATTATATCTATGGGAATAGGCAAATTATGACATATATATGAATATATACTTTTTAATGCATTTGAATGAAGGCTTTTCTAAAAATGTATTTTTTAAAAATAAATTATCAATTTTGTTTTTAGTCATAGAGAGAGATATTATAACACAGGTTCCAGGAGCGTAAAGCGCCAACTACCGTATTTCAGTCATGAATTTTACAAAACTTTGACTCAAAAGTTAAATTATATGCGAAATATCACCAAAATATTCAAATATGCACATCAATATCAAATCCAGTATTACCTCTCGCTATAATAAAAGTCAACATATGTATGTATGTTTGTCGGCTATGCACGTCTTCAATACGTAACTAACTGGGTTAAATTTCAACAGTATTAGAGTTGAATCTGGAAAATAATTGTCATATTTTCAGGTCTTCATCTCGAATGTCCTTGAAATTATTACAAATTTGCCAATTTCACTTGCAACCAGCACCCCACTCCGGTGGAGATAGGTTTCGGCTTTGGCAGGTCTTTTCTAATTTTATATTGCATAAGAAATATATGTCCTCTTAAGTGTGTGTGCATTGTACTTTATCTAATATATATGAAAATGAATGTCTGTCTGTTTGTCTGTCTGTGTGTACTCTATAGATTCAAAAACCATACATCCAATCGCCGTGAAATTTGGGGATATTATTAGGTATATCCCCGGAAAGGTTTTCGAAAAATAATTTCTTGAATATCTTGAATATCCTTAGAGTTATTTGCAGATTTGTAGCTTTAACTCGCAAGCAGCGCCACCTTGCGACGGAAATAGGCTTAGGTCTGCCCCACCCCCATTCGAGAGAATGTAATCGTCCGACCGCCGGCAGGATGGACAGTCCAAGTACCCACCGACCAATCAGAGGGGTCAAGAGGTCCCTGGCGCGCGTGGGCAGAGTTGGTGACACAGCTGTGCCAAGTAGACAAGAAAAAAGCCTCGGGGGCTTGCCCAAGATGACTTCCGGGAACTTCGTCCATCTTCATAAACGACCATGCTTTTATTCAACTTATCGAGTATTTTTCAAGGGACCGGGAAAAAATGTTCACTAGATAAAACGATGATTTTGTAATGTAGAAAATTAGGAAAGACAAAATTCAGGATGACACGGCACACAGGGACCGGGAAAAAATGATCACTTTATCGAGAGATTCAAATTTACGAGTTTCAAATTTATAAAATATATCTATTATTTTTTAAAATAAGTTAAAAGTCGTTAGACAAACCTTTACTCAGGTAAAACCCGGGCAAAGCCGGGTACATCCGCTAGTTTTAAATATATCGCGCGCGCACTATTTAATAATATATAATATTAATAAATATTCATATTTTTTATTTAGAAGTCGCCACCTACCCAGGCTGACCTATGTCTTGGATTTATTTACAATGTCAGTGTAAGTCCAATTCATGAGGTAGAGCCATGCAGATTTATTTCTTGGGAGATTTTCTAGGGATGCTGGTCTTGGGTTGGTGATTTTAGGAGGGTGGCCGTCAGGAATCTTTGGTATTGGTAGGTTGGGCAGATGAAGAGGAGGTAGTGGCGATGGTGGCTACACCGAGACTACAGGCAACAGGGAGGTCTTCATCCTTCTAAAAGATGGAATGAAACTCCACCAGCTCCCTGCCAAGCTGGTTATCGTCTCGAAAGGCGAATCAACGCCTGCCTACATCACCTACGGCGTTAGGTGTAGTAAATGCCTCCGGCAAGGACATCGGCGCGCCACATGCCCCTTGGGGATCAGCCAGGGAAGGTCACGGGACACCCACCAGAGCCCGGTTTCGAGGTTTCCCTTCTCCAAGCCCATCCCCTTCAACAAATCCGCTCTCTCTACACCACCTGCGGAACTGTCCTGCGTTTTTAAGTCAACCCCCTCAACATCCCTCAAGCCCTGCCGCGCCTGCGTCCAGGGCGAACTTCCCTGTCCGTCCCTACGAGACTCCAGCCCCCGAGCTTCCTGCTCCGGCACCGAGCACCAGCCAGTTGCCCGTCACGACCAGAGCCCCCTCGACCAATACTGAGGCCATCTGCGGCTCCTGAAGAGGATAACCAAACCATGACTGATCAGGTTGAGAATATGTTCATAGAGCTAAACGCGGACTCTATTTTGGCCCCTCTCTATGATGAGGGATGATGATGATGAAGTAGTTGGCCGTGGTTAAATACCGCTCTGACAGAGAAGCACTCCCCGATGCACCTCTCCTATGAAAACCAGGAAAATTCTGTTCGAATTCCAGGGCGATGCAATTGAGCACGTTGGGTGACAAAAACCTCCTCCATAAGCACGGCCTTTCCGACTCAGGGGCGGCCTTGAACAATTGACATAGTCTAGACATCCCTCTTCGGAGAAGGCTGATGTAAATATTTATTAATTTTATATATATTTTTTACTCTCTTTTATAAATATGTAATATAATTTCTTTTCTTAGGTACTATATAATTTTTATAATGGGCGATCAATAAAAGTTGTTTTCAATCTCAATCTCTCTCTCTCTCTTTCGGCCGTGCGGCCACGCGGCGCACGAGCTCCTCGTTTTTCGCCGATGGAGGCGAGGAAATATTGAGCTGACCACCAATTATGCCTTATTAGGCGGAAATGCTCGGCTCAAGAGCTATCCAACTGTGTAGGTCTTGTTGACAGAGACCAAGAAATTGGTGAGTTATCGGATAAAGTTGAAAAAAGAAAATTTGTTAGCGTTAAAAGCAACAATGAAACAAGAAAACGTGCAAATTTTGCTCAAATGTATAGCATCAGCTATGCAAATGGGGCTGATCGTGTTGAGGCTTTGAAAGAATACATCAAATTCCGAAGGTTACCAAAAGCCTAAAGGCAGCTAAAAGAAAGGACCAGACCCCTGAAGTGCAATCCAATTAAGGTCCCAAAGGCTGATAACATCCCAGCAAGGCCAAGTCAACCACCAAAAAGGGTGACAAGAGACGCTGTGAACAGCTGAAGATCAACCGACAACAGCAGGCTCTGAGCAAGGCCAGGTCAGCGGCAGCGTCATTCGACCAATGCTGCGACATTGAATACTGCGCTTGACTTTAGCCCAGTGCAGTACTTCAAGGCACTGGAGGAAATGCTGGGAAAAGGCGCGGTCCTTCCAGCTGATGGAAGATGTCTGGCCAGGTAATTGTCGAGCTGGCCAACGTCGACTTGGCGGATCGCCTGGTTGAGGAGCGGCCTCACCATCGGAACCACCTTCCTGAGAGCCTTCCCGTATAGGCAAAGACCAAAAAAGATAGTAGTGGGGAACCTCCCACTTGCATAAAAGACGAAGACGTCATCGCGGCGCTGCGGCCCTACTGCAGGGTTGTCTCCCTGACCCATGAGTTAGTGGAGAGTGGTGGCTACACCTGGACCAGCGGCAACAGGGAGGTCTTCATCCTTCTAAAAGATGGAATGAAACTCCACCAGCTCCCTGGCAAGCTGGTTATCGTCTCGAAAGGCGAATCAACGCCTGCCTACATCACCTACGGCGTTAGGTGTAGTAAATGCCACCGGCAAGGACATCGGCGCGCCACATGCCCTTTGGGGATCAGCGGGGAAGGTCATGGGACACCCACCAGAGCCCGGTTTCGAGATTTCCCTCCTCCAAGCCCATCCCCTTCAACAAATCCGCCCTCTCTACACCACCTGCGGAACTGTCTGCGCCCTTCAAGCAGACCCCCTCAACACCCTCCAGCCCTGCCGCGCCTGCGTCCAGGGCGAACTTCCCTGTCCGTCCCTACGAGACTCCAGCCCCCGAGCTTCCTGTTCTGGCACCGAGCACCAGCCAGTTGCCGTCACGACCAGAGCCCTTCTTGATCAATACTGAGCCATCTGCGGCTCCCGCAAAGAAGAACAAAACCATGACTGTATCATCCATCTAGTGTACTACCCCCGTGGCCCAAATCCTATCTCCCTCTCAGATCCTTCAGGAGAGAGAGGGATCGGGTAGAGAATATGTTCATAGAGCTAATCGCTGACTCTATTCTGGCCCTCTCTATGATGAGGTTGATGATGATGAAGTAGTGGGCAAGGTTCTATACCGCTCTGACAGAGAAGCACTTCTCGATGAACTCACCCCTGGAAACAGGATAATTCTGTACGAATTCCTCGGCGATGCAATTGAGCACGTTGGGGACAAAAACCCCTTTATAAGCACGGGCCTCTCCTAACTCAGGGCGACCTTGAACATTTGACAAAGTCCAGACGTCCCTTCAGAGAAGGCTCATGTATGATGCAAATATATATTTATATTATTATTTTTTCCCCGTCTTATAACTTTAAATTTGGCACTATATAATGTTATATGAACGATTAATAAATCAGTTTCAATTTCAATCTCTCTCTCGGCCGTGCGGCGCGCGGTCTCCCGTTTTCTTATGATGGAGAGCCGTGTGTGCTTCAAATATTTAATCCCTTCCAGGTATTGGAGGATAGCCCTGCCACTGGGGCAGAAGATAGCATGATTCTCGTGAAGAATGAACACACGGTTAGGAGTTATCAGGGAATAATGAATTCCCAATTGAAATGTCAAATTTACATGAGAAACAATCGGCGCAAAAAAATGCAAATTTTATTGGGTCGAAAAACAAAGAAAATGTAAATTGGGCTACTCAAGTTGAAGCTTCTGAAAAAGAATCGACTCTTCAAGGTTGGCAAAAAGCTAAATCCTCGGAAAGGAAAATTAAAAGTCTCCACTTCAACCGTCAAAAGTTGCGAAGGCTGCGCCCCTCGCAGCCAGGCCACTCAACAAGTAACCAGGACTAAACTAGTTCGATAACAGCTATTAAGAACAGTAGGCAGCAGCAAGACCTCGCCAAGGCTAGGTCGGCAGCTGCGACATTCGACCAGTACTGCCTCGTCGAGGAGAGCGGACTTCCATCCAGTCTAAAACATAATGGCGTTAGAACAGTTGCTGGGAAAGTCACCTGTGTACCAGCTGATGAAGATGTGCGGCCAGGTATTGGTCGGGCTGGCCAGCGTTGACATGGCGGAGCGCCTGGTTGAGGAGGCCTCACCATCGGAACCACCCTCCTGAAAGCCCTTCCATATAGGCAGAGACCAGAAAAAATTGGAGTGGGGAACCTCCCACTTGTCATAAGGGACGATGACGTCATCGCGCCGCTGCGGCCCTAATGCAGGGTTGTTTCCCTGACCCACGAAGTCGTGTCCAGTGGCGGTTACACCTGGACCACCGGCAAGAGGAAGGCCTTCGTCCTTCTAAATGAAGGACGCAAACTCCACCAGCTCCCTGCCAAGCTGGTGATCATCTCTAAAGGAGAGTCCACACCCGACTACATCACTAATGGCGTTAGGTGTAGCAAATGCCACCGTCAAGGACATCGGCGAGCCACCTGCCCCTTGCGAATCAATGGAGAAAGCCATCACCCGGCAGGGTCCGGTGTCGAAGCCTCCCTCACCCAAGCCCATGCCCTCCAATAACTCCGCCCTCTAAACACCAGCTGCAGATTTGTCTGCATCTATCAAGCAGACCCTCTCAACACCTTCCAGCCCTGTTGCGCCTTCGCCCGGGGCGAACATTCCTGTTCATCATCTCAAGGAGGCTTCAACTCCTGAACCTCCTGTTCCGGCACCGAGCATCAGCCAGTTGGTACCACGACCAGAGCCCTCCCTGGGCATTATTAAGCCAACAGCGGCTCCCAAGAAAGAGACCCATAATAAGACTGCATCATCCATCCAGCCTTCTACCTCCATGACCCTACCCATGCAGCCTCTTCAGGAATCTCAGGAGATCCTCATAGGGCGGATGGAGGAAATTTATGAACAACTGAACGCTGATTCTTTCCTATCTCCCTCCTATGAGGAGATTTGTAGGTTTGAAATAGTGGACGCGTTTCTAGACCGCCATGTGAGGGGGGTACTCTCCGAGACACTTTCGACAGAAAACAAGATCATTCTGTGTGATTTCCTCGACATGGCAATTGAACATGTTGGGAACAAAGACTCATTTATAACCAAGGGCCAATCCGAATTTAGGGTGTCTTGTAGCCCTTGATTTAAACCAATGAAGCCTGTATAGATGTCATTATGTATATTCATCCTTGTTTTATTATTATTTTCATATTTACTTATTGTTATTATTTAGTTTTCATTTTTCACTATAATATTTTATGAACGAAGTAATAAAAATAGATTCAATCTCAATCTCTCTCTTCGTAGTGCCTGTGTAGCCATGTCCGCAAACAGGCCAATGTTCGAGTATTATCATAATAGATAATGCCTTATATTAACAAGCATATTGCAGTAATATTAGGATCAGGCTTATAAACCTCAAAATAGAAAATATAGTCTGATATTTGATATTTTCAAGTTTGAGAGTAGAATTCCTTCCAGATCTTTGACAAAAACGTAAATTAGCCATTGTTGTTTAATTTGAATAGGCTTTTAATAGACTATATTTTAAGCTGTAATTTCATCGATACACCTACTGGTTGAATTCATTAAATTTTATAAGAAGTTCAAAGGAAAAAGAGTGAAGGGGTCTCTTTTAACCATCCTTATTTTTTACCTGCTACTCGAGTGAATGTTCCGCAGAAAGAACCTTGTTGAGATACCCATTAAAAATGATGCATCCGTGTTAAGATCATCATTTTCCGAATAAAAATACAGTGGACCCTCGGTTTACGAGCACCTTGGAGTACGAGCTTTTCGCGCAGTACGAGCAAAATTTTTTGAAAAATTTTACCTCGGATTACGAGTGAAATTTCGCATTACGAGCAACTCGTGATGATTTCACGCTATGATTTCAAATATTGAATGGAGTACAAGCTTCTCTTATACTTATCACGAAGTGTTTACCGACTCTAATTAAACTAAAATTCATGGAAGAATTGCCCGAGTTTCAATTATTAAAAATAAGAAATTAGTTTCGCACTACGAGCGTTTTGGAGTACGAGCATGGCTCTGGAACGGATTATGCTCGCAAACCGAGGGTCCACTGTATATGTAAAATATTTAGCATATACTTGTTTCAATTTAATTTTACTTGAATGAAAATGTGACAAAACATCTCCCCGACTCAACTCTATATCCAGTTAAAATTTCAGAGATTGGCTTAATATTGAGGAAAACATAAGGAATAAATAATTTTTAAAAAACATACATTGAGGCATTAATATATATATAGATATACAGTAGAACCTTCCTTTAGCGGACACCTCTCTACAAAGGGCAGTTTTCATTTGTAAAATTACCATTTTTACAATTTAGCAACTCTTTGCTAAGAGGACACCTCTCCCTAAAGGACACTTTGGCTCTGAAATTAAGTATCCTTCACAGGGATGTTCTACAGTATAATAAAAGAATTTAGAGAGTGTGTGTGTTAAACCTTTCTAAACAGTTATTTCACATTAATTCACCTTAGATATATATAGAGTCCAAATATATTATAAAGACTTAGTATCCTACACGATGAAGCTATATAATAAAGTATGTAAGAGACCAAGTCTTTATGAAATATTTAAGGAAAAATATTATTAAAGCATAAGACTGTCTCTGTCGATCTAATTATTCATAAATAAAACAAGTTAGCTAAACTCCACTAAGTCGATATAACGGGAATACGTTTGTTTTATTGTAGAGCGTGGTAGGCTAGTGTTTAGATATAGGTGGCAAAATGTCCATACAGCAAGAAGTAATGGGAGCAGTCATCCATTTGGACATTTTTATATACACACGTATACAGTAGAATCTCCATGAGAGGACACCTCTCTTCAAAGGACAGTTTTCCTTTGCTAAAGGACACTTTAACTCTGCGATTAGGTGTTCTTTACAAGGAGGTTATAATGTATATTCCACATTTTTATCTAATATGGAGGATTTGAAATATATAAAGTCATTTTATGAATTCAAAACTACCCTGGCTTTACAACTCGCAAACGTCACCACCGCCCTATATTGGGGGGTCTGAGTCTCCCTCGGGCCACCCGGTTGTGTGTGTGTGTGTTTTCTTCACTACATTTGAAAGTATAAATAAAAAATGATCTTTACAATTTTCTATTCGCTTCATGTATATTTATATTTTGTATATAAATAATATTTCTGATACAGTAAAACCTCCCTGTAAAGGACACCTAATTGCAGAGTAAAAGTGTCCTTTAAGGAGAGGTGTTCTCTTACTGTAGAGTGGCTAAATTGCAAAAATATTAATTTTGTAAATGAAAACTGTCCTTTATACAAATGTGTCCTCTAGCGCGAATCTCCTCTCATGGAAGTTCTACTGTACATATCACTTGACTTTTTACTGTTTGCTACGTATCCAGCGAATATTTGACACTTATTTTAAATTCAGAATGTAGTTGAAGCGGTGTCTCGTTACAGGTCAGCATTTTCAGCTCTTCAACCCAGTCCAGGAGAATAAACGAAACATTTGCCAGGGCTTTGGAGGATTGTACCTTCAGCAGGATCTAATATATCGTCTTGGCAGATGTGACCGACCGAAACAAAGGAAGCCATTAAAACACCGCTGCCAATTTATTAAAGATTATAATATATATCTTGAGAGAAAAGTCACATTATATAAATCAAGCCCAAATTACCGTTAGCTTCTTTATGTTGAAGGAGAAGGGACATCATTTGAAATAACAAAATAATAAACTTTATTCAACAATTTTTAAAAATATGTTCACTTGTATATACATTTAGGAATTTTTACAAAAGTTTAGCTTTCTTCAAAGAATTCTGGTCTAATCTAAAAGGACTCTAAGGCAGGCCCGGTGGACCAGGCCGAGGTCCTGTAGAGTCGGTGATCCCCTGTGACTTCAGCGGAGGGAAAGGTGGTCCAGATTCTCGCTCCTCGAGGTCCGGCCGTAGGCAGCCAGATGAGTCCGCAGGTCCCCCAGGGTGTGGTCGAGGTTCGCACGTACTTCCAGCCTTGTTCCGTCCGGGAGTCGAAACAACAAGTTGGCCGTGGGCTTTGTGGTATCAACTTCCAGCAAGTTCTCAGGGGCTGGTGGGGCAGTCTCCTCCTCGGGAACTTCTATCGGAGGGTCACTTTCGCTGCCGAGGCGTTCGCCCGTTCCTGGGAATCTCTGACGAGGCTGCTGATGCCCATTATGCATCATAGCGAGCATTTTGAAAAAATCTTCTATAGACGAAGGCATTTCACTGGTTTCATGCTCCTCTGAACAATCGCATTCCTTAACGGACTCGGTATCTTCTTCAGGGCTCCAATCACTTTTCTCACTCTCCTCTTCCTGGACAGCGGGAGGGTCAGTCGGAGGAAGATTGTTAGGCTCAGTTTCGTACAAATCGGAACCTAAGCGGTTAACTTCCCGGAACACTTGGGAACCATTCCCTTGGGGTTCGGGTCTTGTCCTCTCGGAATACAGGGTGTGGACCTTAGGATCTTCGTTGATGTACCTTTTATTCATGTTTTAATGTTATTTAATTTAATTTAATTACAGCTTTAACTATCTGATAGATAAATAAATATTAGTTGACCAGAGAGATTGTAACTCAGGAGCACAAAATGCTAACTAACCATTATTTACATAAAAATGACAATATTTATGAATCGTAGAACATATAAAACAGATTGGTTGAAATATATATATATTTACATAATTTAAATTTTAATAATAATTATTTTTTTAAATATTTTCAAAATGCTTTTATATTTAAATGCGCTTAAAAGGAAAAAATAATAAAATATTTTATTTTCTGCCATTGAGCAATTAGATTTATATGAGTGAAAATAAAAGCGGCGGAGGACGATCATCAGGAATTTCGAATTTAATGGGATTTAATATGAAGAAACTGATTAGCGATTTTCATGTATTTAATAAATTTTATCTCTTCTCTCAATATGATCGCCCCCCGCCGCTTTCACTCATGCAAATCTGATAGCTCAATGGCAGAAGATGATATGTATATGTCGTTTCTTTCGTGGTCGAATGGAAGGGCGCAGTCGTTGTGCATGTAAGCTTCGGAAAAGTATTTGTTCCACACTCGTGAGCACGCGGTGGCGGGCCGTAGCATTCGCCCGTGCGCGCTGGTCCCACGTTTATTTTGTACATTGTATTTATAGATGGATGAATTTGTATTTAAAATTTAACATACTATTTATGGCGAAAATAAGTTATATCTATTGGGCATTAGGCAAATTATGACATATATATGAATATATTTTTTAATACATTTGAATGAAGGCTTTTCTAAAAATGTATTTTTTTAAAAATAAATTATCAATTTAGTTTTTAGTCATAGAGAGAGATATTTATAACCCAGGTTCCAGGAGCATAAAGCGCCAACTACCCGTATTTCAGTCATGAATTTACAAAACTTTGACTCAAAAGTTAAATTATATACGAAATATCACCAAAATATTCAAATATGCACATCAATATCAAATCTAGTATTATCTCTCGCTATAAAAAGTCAACATATGTATGAATGTATGTTTGTCGGCTATGCACGTCTTCAATACGTAACTAATCTGGGTTAAATTTCAACAGTATATAGAGCTGAATCTGGAAAATAATTGTCATATTTTCAGGTCTTCATCTCGAATGTCCTTGAAATTATTTACAAATTTGCCAATTTCACTTGCAACCAGCGCCCCACTCCGGTGGAGATAGGTTTCGGCTTTGGCAGGTCTTTTCTAATTTTATATTGCATAAGAAATATATGTCCTCTTAAGTGTATTGTACTTTATCTATATATATAAAAATGAATGTCTGTGTGTACTCTATAGATTCAAAAACCATACATCCAATAGCCGTGAAATATATATATATATAAATGAATGTCTGTCTCTGTGTACTCTATAGATTCAAAAACCATACATCCAATCGCCGTGAAATTTTGGGATATTATTAGGTATTTCCCCGGAAAGGTTTTCGGAAAATAATTTCTTGAATATCCTTAGAGTTATTTGCAGATTTGTAGCTTTAACTCGCAAGCAGCGCCACCTTGCGACGGAAATAGGCTTAGGTCTGCCCCACCCCTGTCGAGAGAATGTAATCGTCCGGCCGCCGGCGGATGGACAGTCCATGTACCCACCGACCAATCAGAGGGGTCAAGAGGTCCTGGCGCGCGTGGGCAGAGTTGGTGACACAGCTGTGCCAAGTAGACAAGAAAAAAGCCTCGCGGGGGCTTGCCCAAGATGACTCCGGGAACTTCGTCCATCTTCATAAACGACCATGCTTTTATTCAACTTATCGAGTATTTTTCAAGGGACCGGGAAAAAATGTTCACTAGATAAAACGATGATTTTGTAATGTAGAAAATTAGGAAAGACAAAATTCAGGATGACACGGCACACAGGGACCGGGAAAAAATGAACTTTATCGAGAGATTCAAATTTACGAGTTTCAAATTATAAAATATATCTATTATTTTTTAAAATAAGTTAAAAGTCGTTAGACAAACCTTTACTCAGGTAAAACCCGGGCAAAGGGTACATCCGCTAGTTTTAAATATATCGCGCGCGCACTATTTAATAAATATAATATTAAATAAATATTCATATTATTTTATTTAGAAGTCGCCACCTACCCAGGCTGACCTATGTCTTGGATTTATTTACAATGTCAGTGTAAGTCCAATTCATGAGGTAGAGCCATGCAGATTTATTTCTTGGGAGATTTTCTAGGGATGGTCTTGGGTTGGTGATTTTAGGAGGGTGGCCGTCAGGAATCTTTGGTATTGGTAGGTTGGGCAGATGAAGAGGAGGTAGTGGCGAGTGGTGGCTACACCGAGACTACAGGCAACAGGGAGGTCTTCATCCTTCTAAAAGATGGAATGAAACTCCACCAGCTCCCTGCCAAGCTGGTTATCGTCTCGAAAGGCGAATCAACGCCTGCCTACATCACCTACGGCGTTAGGTGTAGTAAATGCCTCCGGCAAGGACATCGGCGCGCCACATGCCCCTTGGGATCAGGGAAGGTCATCGGGACACCCACCAGAGCCCGGTTTCGAGGTTTCCCTTCTCCAAGCCCATCCCCTTCAACAAATCCGCTCTCTCTACACCACCTGCGGAACTGTCTGCGTTTTTTAAGCAGACCCCTCAACACCCTCCACCCTGCCGCGCCTGCGTCCAGGGCGAACTTCCCTGTCCGTCCCTACGAGACTCCAGCCCCCGAGCTTCCTGCTCCGGCACCGAGCACCAGCCAGTTGCCGTCACGACCAGAGCCCTCCTCGACCAATACTGAGCCATCTGCGGCTCCTGAAGAGGATAACCAAACCATGACTGATCAGGTTGAGAATATGTTCATAGAGCTAAACGCGGACTCTATTTTGGCCCCTCTCTATGATGAGGTTGATGATGATGAAGTAGTGGCCGTGGTTAAATACCGCTCTGACAGAGAAGCACTCCCCGATGCACTCTCCTATGAAAACAGGAAAATTCTGTTCGAATTCCTCGGCGATGCAATTGAGCACGTTGGGGACAAAAACCCCTCCATAAGCACGGGCCTTTCCGAACTCAGGGCGGCCTTGAACATTTGACATAGTCTAGACATCCCTTCGGAGAAGGCTGATGTAAATATTTATTAATTTTTTATATATTTTACTCTCTTTTATAAATATGTAATATAATTCTTTTCTTGGTACTATATAATTTTATATGGGCGATCAATAAAAGTTGTTTCAATCTCAATCTCTCTCTCTCTTTCGGCCGTGCGGCCACGCGGCGCACGAGCTCCTCGTTTTTCGCCGATGGAGGCGAGGAATATTGAGCTGACCAACCAATATGCCTTATTAGCGGAATGCTCGGCTCAAGAGCTATCCAACTGTGTAGGTCTTGTTGACAGAGACCAAGAAATGGTGAGTTATCGGATAAAGTTGAAAAATAGAAAATTGTTAGCGTTAAAAGCAACAATGAAACAAGAAAACGTGCAAATTTTGCATCAAATGATAGCATCAGCTATGCAAATTGGGCTGATCGTGTTGAGGCTTTGGAAAATACATCTAATTCCGAAGGTTACCAAAAGCCTAAAGGCACTAAAAGAAAGGACCAGGACCCCGAAGGCAATCCAATTAAGGTCCCAAAGGCTGATAACATCCCAGCAAGGCCAAGTCAACCACCAAAAAGGGTGACAAGAGACGCTGTGATACAGCTGAAGAACAACCGACAACAGCAGGCTCTGAGCAAGGCCAGGTCAGCGGCAGCGTCATTCGACCAATGCTGCTACATTGAATACTGCGCTGACTTTAGCCCAGTGCAGTACATCAAGGCACTGGAGGAAATGCTGGGAAAAGGCGCGGTCTTCCAGCTGATGAAGATGTCTGGCCAGGTAATTGTCGAGCTGGCCAACGTCGACTTGGCGGATCGCCTGGTTGAGGAGGGCCTCACCATCGGAACCACCTTCCTGAGAGCCTTCCCGTATAGGCAAAGACCAAAAAAGATAGTAGTGGGGAACTTCCCACTTGCATAAAAGACGAAGACGTCATCGCGGCGCTGCGGCCCTACTGCAGGGTTGTCTCCCTGACCCATGAGTTAGTGGAGAGTGGTGGCTACACCTGGACCAGCGGCAACAGGGAGGTCTTCATCCTTCTAAAAGATGGAATGAAACTCCACCAGCTCCCTGGCAAGCTGGTTATCGTCTCGAAAGGCGAATCAACGCCTGCCTACATCACCTACGGCGTTAGGTGTAGTAAATGCCACCGGCAAGGACATCGGCGCGCCACATGCCCTTTGGGGATCAGCGGGGAAGGTCATCGGGACACCCACCAGAGCCCGGTTTCGAGATTTCCCTCCTCCAAGCCACCCCTTCAACAAATCGCCCTCTCTACACCACCTGCGAACTGTCTGCGCCCTTCAACAGACCCCCTCAACACCCTCCAGCCCCCGCCTGCGTCCAGGGCGAACTTCCCTGTCTCCCCAGACTCCAGCCCCACTTCCTGTTCTGGCACCGAGCACCAGCCAGTTGCCGTCACGACCAAGTCCATCTTGACCAATACTGAGCATCTGCGGCTCCGCAAAAGAAACAAACCATGACTGTATCATCCATCTAGTGTACTAACCCCCATGGCCCAAATCCTATCTCTCACTCAGATCTCAGGATGAGAGAGGGATCGGGTAGAGATATGTTCATAGACTAATCGCTGACTCTATTCTGGCCCTCTCTATGATGAGGTTGATGATGATGAAGTAGTGGGCAAGGTTCTATACCGCTCTGACAGAAGCACTTCTCGATGAACTCACCCCTGGAAACAGGATAATTCTGTACGAATCCTCGGCGATGCAATTGAGCACGTTGGGGACAAAAACCCCTTTATAAGCACGGGCCTCTCCTAACTCAGGGCGACCTTGAACATTTGACAAAGTCCAGACGTCCCTTCAGAAAGGCTCATGTATGATGCAAATATATATTTATATTATTATTTTTTCCCCTCTTATAACTTTAAATTTGGCACTATATAATGTTATATGAACGATTAATAAATCAGTTTCAATTTCAATCTCTCTCTCGCCGTGCGGCGCGCGGTCTCCCGTTTTTCTTATGATGGAGAGCCGTGTGTGCTTCAAATATTTAATCCCTTCCAGGTATTAGGAGATAGCCTGCCACTGGGGCAGAAAGATAGCATGATTCTCGTGAAGAATGAACACACGGTTAGGAGTTATCAGGGAATAATGAATTCCCAATTGAAATGTCAAATTTACATGAGAAACAATCGGCGCAAAAAAAATGCAAATTTTATTGGGTCGAAAAACAAAGAAAATGTAAATTGGGCTACTCAAGTTGAAGCTTCTGAAAAGATCGACTCTTCAAGGTTGGCAAAAAGCTAATCCTCGGAAAGGAAAATTAAAAGTCTCCACTTCAACCGTCAAAAGTTGCGAAGGCTGCGCCCACGCAGCCAGGCCACCTCAACAAGTAACCAGGACTAAACTAGTTCCGATAACAGCTATTAAGAACAGTAGGCAGACAGACAAGAACCTCGCCAAGGCTAGGTCGGCAGCTGCGACATTCGACCAGTACTGCCTCGTCGAGGGGAGAGCGGACTTCCATCCAGTCTAAAACATAATGGCGTTAGAACAGTTGCTGGGAAAGTCACCTGTGTACCAGCTGATGAAGATGTGCGGCCAGGTATTGGTCGGGCTGGCCAGCGTTGACATGACGGAGCGCCTGGTTGAGGAGGGCCTCACCATCGGACCACCCTCCTGAAAGCCCTTCCATATAGCAGAGACCAGAAAAAATTGGGAGGTGGGGAACCTCCCACTTGTCATAAGGGACGCTGACGTCATCGCGCCGCTGCGGGCCCAAATGCAGGTGTTTCCCTGACCCACGAAGTCGTGTCCAGTGGCGGTTACACCTGGACACCACCGGCAAGAGGAAGGCCTTCCTCCTTCTAAATGAAGGACGTAAACTCCACCAGCTCCCTGCCAAGCTGTGATCATCTCTAAAGGAGAGTCCACACCCGACTACATCACTAATGGCGTTAGGTGTAGCAAATTGCCACCGTCAAGGACATCGGCGAGCCACCTGCCCCTTGCGAATCAATGGAGAAAGCCAGCACCCGGCAGGGTCCGGTGTCGAAGCCTCCCTCACCCAAGCCCATGCCCTCCAATAACTCCGCCCTCTGAAACACCAGCTGCAGAATTTGTCTGCATCTATCAAGCAGACCCTCTCAACAACTTCCAGCCCTGTTGCGCCTTCGCCCCGGGGCGAACATTCCTGTTCATCATCTCAAGAGGCTTCAACTCCTGAACCTCCTGGTCCGGCACCGAGCATCAGCCAGTTGGTAACCACGACCAGAGCCCTCCCTGGGCATTATTAAGCCAACAGCGGCTCCCAAGAAAGAGACCCATATTAAGACTGCATCATCCATCCAGCCTTCTACCTCCATGACCCTACCCATGCAGCCTCTTCAGGAATCTCAGGAGATCCTCATAGGCGGATGAGGAAATTTATGAACAACTGAACGCTGATTCTTTCCTATCTCCCTCCTATGAGGAGATTTGTAGGTTTGATATAGTGGACGCGTTTCTAGACCGCCATGTGAGGGGGGTACTCTCCGAGACACTTTCGACAGAAAACAAGATCATTCTGTGTGATTTCCTCGACATGGCAATCGAACATGTTTGGGAACAAAGACTCATTTATAATCCAAGGGCCAATCCGAATTTAGGGTGTCCTTGTAGCCCTTGATTTAAACCAATGAAGCCTGTATAGATGTCATTATGGTATATTCATCCTTGTTATTATTATTATTTTCATATTTACTTATTGTTATTATTTAGTTTTCATTTTTCACTATAATATTTTATGAACGAAGTAATAAAAATAGATTCAATCTCAATCTCTCTCTTCGTAGTGCCTGTGTAGCCATGTCCGCAAACAGGCCAATGTTCGAGTATTATCATAATAGATAATGCCTTATATTAACAAGCATATTGCAGTAATATTAGGATCAGGCTTATAAACCTCAAAATAGAAAATATAGTCTGATATTTGATATTTTCAAGTTTGAGAGTAGAATACCTTCCAGATCTTTGACAAAAACGTAAATTAGCCATTGTTGTTTAATTTGAATAGGCTTTTAATAGACTATATTTTAAGCTGTAATTTCATCGATACACCTACTGGTTTGAATTCATTAAATTTTATAAGAAGTTCAAAGGAAAAGAGTGAAGGGGTCTCTTTTAACCATCCTTATTTTTTACCTGCTACTCGAGTGAATGTTCCGCAGAAAGAACCTTGTTGAGATACCCATTAAAAATGATGCATCCGTGTTAAGATCATCATTTTCCGAATAAAAATACAGTGGACCCTGGTTTACGAGCACCTTGGGAGTACGAGCTTTTCGCAGTACGAGCAAAATTTTTGAAAAATTTTACCTCGGATTACGAGTCTGAAATTTCGCATTACGAGACACTCGTGATGATTTCAACGCTATTATTTCAAATATTGAATGGAGTACAAGCTTCTCTTATACTTATCACGAAGTGTTTACCGACTCTAATTAAACTAAAATTCATGGAAGAATTGCCCGAGTTTCAATTATTAAAAATAAGAAATTAGTTTCGCACTACGAGCGTTTTGGAGTACGAGCATGGCTTCTGGAACGGAGTTATGCTCGCAAACCCGAGGGTCCACTGGTATATGTAAAAATATTTAGCCATATTCTTGTTTTCAATTTAATTTTACTTGAATGAAAAATGTGACAAAACATCTTCCCCCCGACTCAACTGCTATATCCATGTTAAAATTTCAGAGATTGGCTTATATTGAGGAAACATATAAGGAATAAATAATTTTAAAAAACATACATTGATGGCATTATTTTTTATATATAATGTAGATTTTAGATATAAGGAGAACCTTCTTTAGCGGACACCTCTCTACAAAGGGCAGTTTTCATTTGTAAAATTACCTTTTTTTACAATTTAGCAACTCTTTGCTAAGAGGACACCTCTCCCTAAAGGACACTTTGGCTCTGAAATTAAGTATCCTTCACAGGGATGTTCTACAGTATAATATAATAGAATTTAGAGAGTGTGTGTGTGTTTAAACCTTTCTAAACAGTTATTTCACATTAATCACCTTAGATATATATAGAGTCCAAATATATTATAAAGGGACTTAGTATCCTACACGATGAAGCTATATAATAAAGTATGTAAGAGACCAAGTCTTATGAAATATTTAAGGAAAAATATTATTAAAGCATAAGACTGTCTCTGTCGATCTAATTATTCATAAATAAACAAGTTAGCTAAACTCCACTAAGTCGATATAACGGGAATACGTTTGTTTTATTGTAGAGCGTGGTAGGCTAGTGTTTAGATATAGGTGGCAAAATGTCCATACAGCAAGAAGTAATGGGAGCAGTCATCATTTGGACATTTTTATATACACACGTATACAGTAGAATCTCCATGAGAGGACACCTCTCTTTCAAAGGACCAGTTTTTCCTTTGCTAAAGGACACTTTAACTCTGCGATTAGGTGTTCTTTACAAGGAGGTTATAATGTATATTCCACATTTTTATCTAATATGGAGGATTTGAAATATATAAAGTCATTTTATGAATTCCAAAACTACCCCTGGCTTTACAACTCGCAAACGTCACCACCGCCCTATATTGGGGGGGTTGAGTCTCTCCTCGGGCCACCCGGTTGTGTGGTGTGTGTGTTTTCTTCACTACATTTGAAAGTATAAATAAAAAATGATCTTTACAATTTCTATTCGCTTCATGTATATTTATATTTTGTATATAAATAATATTTCTGATACAGTAAAACCTCCCTGTAAAGGACACCTAATTGCAGAGTAAAAGTGTCCTTTAAGGAGAGGTGTTCTCTTACTGTAGAGTGGCTAAATTGCAAAAATATTAATTTTGTAAATGAAACTGTCCCTTTATACAAATGGTGTCTTCTAGCGCGAATCTCCTCTCATGGAAGTTCTACTGTACATATCACTTGACTTTTTACTGTTTGCTACGTATCCAGCGAATATTTGACACTTATTTAAATTCAGAATGTAGTTGAAGCGGTGTCTCGTTACAGGTCAGCATTTTCAGCTCTTAACCCAGTCCAGGAGAATAAACGAAACATTTGCCAGGGCTTTGGAGGATTGTACCTTCAGCAGGATCTAATATATCGTCTTGGCAGATGTGACCGACCGAAACAAAGGAAGCCATTAAAACACCGCTGCCAATTTATTAAAGGATTATAATATATATCTTGAGAGAAAAGTCACATTATATAAATCAAGCCCAAATTACCGTTAGCTTCTTTATGTTGAAGGAGAAGGGACATCATTTGAAATAACAAAATAATAAACTTTATTCAACAATTTTTAAAAATATGTTCACTTGTATATACATTTTAGGAATTTTTACAAAAGTTTAGCTTTCTTCAAAGAATTCTGGTCTAATCTAAAAGGACTCTAAGGGCAGGCCCGGTGGACCAGGCCGAGGTCCTGTAGAGTCCGGTGATCCCCTGTGACTTCAGCGGAGGGAAAGGGTGGTCCAGATTCTCGCTCCCTCGAGGTCCGGCTGTAGGGCAGCCAGATGAGCCCGCAGGTCCCCCAGGGTGTGGTCGAGGTTCGCACGTACTTCCAGCCTTGGTTCCGTCCAGGGAGTCGAAACAACAAGTTGGCCGTGGGCTTTGTGGTATCAACTTCGAGCAAGTTCTCAGGGGCTGGTGGGGCAGTCTCCTCCTCGGGAACTTCTATCGGAGGGTCACTTTCGCTGCCGAGGCGTTCGCCCGTTCCTGGGAAATCTCTGACGAGGCTGCTGATGCCCATTATGCATCATAGCGAGCATTTTGAAAAAATCTTCTATAGACGAAGGCATTTCACTGGTTTCATGCTCCTCTGAACAATCGCATTCCTTAAGCGACTCGGTATCTTCTTCAGGCTCCAATCACTTTTCTCACTCTCCTCTTCCTGGACAGCGGGAGGGTCAGTCGGAGGAAGATTGTTAGGCTCAGTTTCGTACAAATCGGAAACCTAAGCGGTTAACTTCCCGGAACACTTGGGAACCATTCCCTTGGGGTTCGGGTCTTGTCCTCTCGGAATACAGGGTGTGGACCTTAGGATCTTCGTTGATGTACCTTTTATTCATGTTTTAATGTTATTTAATTTAATTTAATTACAGCTTTAACTATCTGATAGATAAATAAATATTAGTTGACCAGAGAGATTGTAACTCAGGAGCACAAAATGCTAACTAACCATTATTTACATAAAAATGACAATATTTATGAATCGTAGAACATATAAAACAGCTTTGGTTGAAATATATATATATTTACATAATTTAAATTTTAATAATAATTATTTTTTTTAATATTTTCAAAATGCTTTTATATTTAAATGCGCTTAAAAGGAAAAATAATAAAATATTTTATTTTCTGCATTGAGCAATTAGATTTATATGAGTGAAAATAAAAGCGGCGGAGGACGATCATCAGGAATTTCGAATTTAATGGGATTTAATATGAAGAAACTGATTAGCGATTTTCATGTATTTAATAAATTTTATCTCTTCTCTCAATAGATCGCCCCCCGCCGCTTTCACTCATGCAAATCTGATAGCTCAATGGCAGAAGATGATATGTATATGTCCGTTTTCTTTCGTGGTCGAATGGAAGGGCGCAGTCGTTGTGCATGTAAGCTTCGGAAAAGTATTTGTTCCACACTCGTGAGCACGCGGTGGCGGGCCGTAGCATTCGCCCGTGCGCGCTGGTCCCACGTTTATTTTGTACATTGTATTTATAGATGGATGAATTTGTATTTAAAATTTAACATACTATTTATGGCGAAAAATAAGTTATATCTATTGGGCATTAGGCAAATTATGACATATATATGAATATATATTTTTTAATACATTTGAATGAAGGCTTTTCTAAAATGTATTTTTTTTAAATAAATTATCAATTTAGTTTTTAGTCATAGAGAGAGATATTTATAACCCAGGTTCCAGGAGCATAAAGCGCCAACTACCCGTATTTCAGTCATGAATTTACAAAACTTTGACTCAAAAGTTAAATTATATACGAAATATCACCAAAATATTCAAATATGCACATCAATATCAAATCTAGTATTATCTCTCGCTATAATAAAAGTCAACATATGTATGAATGTATGTTTGTCGGCTATGCACGTCTTCAATACGTAACTAATCTGGGTTAAATTTCAACAGTATATAGAGCTGAATCTGGAAAATAATTGTCATATTTTCAGGTCTTCATCCTCGAATGTCCTTGAAATTATTTACAAATTTGCCAATTTCACTTGCAACCAGCGCCCCACTCCGGTGGAGATAGGTTTCGGCTTTGGCAGGTCTTTTCTAATTTTATATTGCATAAGAAATATATGTCCTCTTAAGTGTATTGTACTTTATCTATATATATAAAAATGAATGTCTGTCTGTGTGTACTCTATAGATTCAAAAACCATACATCCAATAGCCGTGAAATATATATATATATATAAATGAATGTCTGTCTCTGTGTACTCTATAGATTCAAAAACCATACATCCAATCGCCGTGAAATTTTGGGATATTATTAGGTATTTCCCCGGAAAGGTTTTCGGAAAATAATTTCTTGAATATCCTTAGAGTTATTTGCAGATTTGTAGCTTTAACTCGCAAGCAGCGCCACCTTGCGACGGAAATAGGCTTAGGTCTGCCCCACCCCCTGTCGAGAGAATGTAATCGTCCGGCCGCCGGCCGGATGGACAGTCCATGTACCCACCGACCAATCAGAGGGGTCAAGAGGTCCTGGCGCGCGTGGGCAGAGTTGGTGACACAGCTGTGCCAAGTAGACAAGAAAAAAGCCCTCGCGGGGGCTTGCCCAAGATGACTTCCGGGAACTTCGTCCATCTTCCATAAACGACCATGCTTTTATTCAACTTATCGAGTATTTTTCAAGGGACCGGGAAAAAATGTTCACTAGATAAAACGATGATTTTGTAATGTAGAAAATTAGGAAAGACAAAATTCAGGATGACACGGCACACAGGGACCGGGAAAAAATGATTAATTTATCGAGAGATTCAAATTTACGAGTTTCAAATTTATAAAAATATATCTATTATTTTTTAAAATAAGTTAAAAGTCGTTAGACAAACCTTTACTCAGGTAAAACCCGGGCAAAGCCGGGTACATCCGCTAGTTTTAAATATATCGCGCGCGCACTATTTAATAAATATAATATTAAATAAATATTCATATTATTTTATTTAGAAGTCGCCACCTACCCAGGCTGACCTATGTCTTGGATTTATTTACAATGTCAGTGTAAGTCCAATTCATGAGGTAGAGCCATGCAGATTTATTTCTTGGGAGATTTTCTAGGGATGCTGGTCTTGGGTTGGTGATTTTTAGGAGGGTGGCCGTCAGGAATCTTTGGTATTGGTAGGTTGGGCAGATGAAGAGGAGATAGTGGCGAGTGGTGGCTACACCGAGACTACAGGCAACAGGGAGGTCTTCATCCTTCTAAAAGATGGAATGAAACTCCACCAGCTCCCTGCCAAGCTGGTTATCGTCTCGAAAGGCGAATCAACGCCTGCCTACATCACCTACGGCGTTAGGTGTAGTAAATGCCTCCGGCAAGGACATCGGCGCGCCACATGCCCCTTGGGGATCAGCCGGGAAGGTCATCGGGACACCCATCAGAGCCCGGTTTCGAGGTTTCCCTTCTCCAAGCCCATCCCCTTCAACAAATCCGCTCTCTCTACACCACCTGCGGAACTGTCTGCGTTTTTTAAGCAGACCCCCTCAACACCCTCCAACCCTGCCGCGCCTGCGTCCAGGGCGAACTTCCCTGTCCGTCCCTACGAGACTCCAGCCCCCCGAGCTTCCTGCTCCGGCACCGAGCACCAGCCAGTTGCCGTCACGACCAGAGCCCTCCTCGACCAATACTGAGCCATCTGCGGCTCCTGAAGAGGATAACCAAACCATGACTGATCAGGTTGAGAATATGTTCATAGAGCTAAACGCGGACTCTATTTTGGCCCCTCTCTATGATGAGGTTGATGATGATGAAGTAGTGGCCGTGGTTAAATACCGCTCTGACAGAGAAGCACTCCCCGATGCACTCTCCTATGAAAACAGGAAAATTCTGTTCGAATTCCTCGGCGATGCAATTGAGCACGTTGGGGACAAAAACCCCTCCATAAGCACGGGCCTTTCCGAACTCAGGGCGGCCTTGAACATTTGACATAGTCTAGACATCCCTTCGGAGAAGGCTGATGTAAATATTTATTAATTTTTATATATATTTTACTCTCTTTTATAAATATGTAATATAATTCTTTTCTTGGTACTATATAATTTTATATGGGCGATCAATAAAATTTGTTTCAATCTCAATCTCTCTCTCTCTTTCGGCCGTGCGGCCACGCGGCGCACGAGCTCCTCGTTTTTCGCCGATGGAGGCGAGGAATATTGAGCTGACCAACCAATATGCCTTATTAGCGGAATGCTCGGCTCAAGAGCTATCCAACTGTGTAGGTCTTGTTGACAGAGACCAAGAAATGGTGAGTTATCGGATAAAGTTGAAAAATAGAAAATTGTTAGCGTTAAAAGCAACAATGAAACAAGAAAACGTGCAAATTTTGCATCAAATGATAGCATCAGCTATGCAAATTGGGCTGATCGTGTTGAGGCTTTGGAAAATACATCTAATTCCGAAGGTTACCAAAAGCCTAAAGGCACTAAAAGAAAGGACCAGGACCCCGAAGGCAATCCAATTAAGGTCCCAAAGGCTGATAACATCCCAGCAAGGCCAAGTCAACCACCAAAAAGGGTGACAAGAGACGCTGTGATACAGCTGAAGAACAACCGACAACAGCAGGCTCTGAGCAAGGCCAGGTCAGCGGCAGCGTCATTCGACCAATGCTGCTACATTGAATACTGCGCTGACTTTAGCCCAGTGCAGTACATCAAGGCACTGGAGGAAATGCTGGGAAAAGGCGCGGTCTTCCAGCTGATGAAGATGTCTGGCCAGGTAATTGTCGAGCTGGCCAACGTCGACTTGGCGGATCGCCTGGTTGAGGAGGGCCTCACCATCGGAACCACCTTCCTGAGAGCCTTCCCGTATAGGCAAAGACCAAAAAAGATAGTAGTGGGGAACTTCCCACTTGCCATAAAAGACGAAGACGTCATCGCGGCGCTGCGGCCCTACTGCAGGGTTGTCTCCCTGACCCATGAGTTAGTGGAGAGTGGTGGCTACACCTGGACCAGCGGCAACAGGGAGGTCTTCATCCTTCTAAAAGATGGAATGAAACTCCACCAGCTCCCTGGCAAGCTGGTTATCGTCTCGAAAGGCGAATCAACGCCTGCCTACATCACCTACGGCGTTAGGTGTAGTAAATGCCACCGGCAAGGACATCGGCGCGCCACATGCCCTTTGGGGATCAGCGGGGAAGGTCATCGGGACACCCACCAGAGCCCGGTTTCGAGATTTCCCTCCTCCAAGCCCATCCCCTTCAACAAATCCGCCCTCTCTACACCACCTGCGGAACTGTCTGCGCCCTTCAAGCAGACCCCCTCAACACCCTCCAGCCCTGCCGCGCCTGCGTCCAGGGCGAACTTCCCTGTCCGTCCCTACGAGACTCCAGCCCCCGAGCTTCCTGTTCTGGCACCGAGCACCAGCCAGTTGCCGTCACGACCAGAGCCCTTCTTGATCAATACTGAGCCATCTGCGGCTCCCGCAAAGAAGAACAAAACCATGACTGTATCATCCATCTAGTGTACTACCCCCGTGGCCCAAATCCTATCTCCCTCTCAGATCCTTCAGGAGAGAGAGGGATCGGGTAGAGAATATGTTCATAGAGCTAATCGCTGACTCTATTCTGGCCCTCTCTATGATGAGGTTGATGATGATGAAGTAGTGGGCAAGGTTCTATACCGCTCTGACAGAGAAGCACTTCTCGATGAACTCACCCCTGGAAACAGGATAATTCTGTACGAATTCCTCGGCGATGCAATTGAGCACGTTGGGGACAAAAACCCCTTTATAAGCACGGGCCTCTCCTAACTCAGGGCGACCTTGAACATTTGACAAAGTCCAGACGTCCCTTCAGAGAAGGCTCATGTATGATGCAAATATATATTTATATTATTATTTTTTCCCCGTCTTATAACTTTAAATTTGGCACTATATAATGTTATATGAACGATTAATAAATCAGTTTCAATTTCAATCTCTCTCTCGGCCGTGCGGCGCGCGGTCTCCCGTTTTCTTATGATGGAGAGCCGTGTGTGCTACAAATATTTTATCCCTTCCAGGTATTAGAGGATAGCCCTGCCACTGGGGCAGAAGATAGCATGATTCTCGTGAAGAATGAACACACGGTTAGGAGTTATCAGGGAATAATGAATTCCCAATTGAAATGTCAAATTTACATGAGAAACAATCGGCGCAAAAAAATGCAAATTTTATTGGGTCGAAAAAAAAAGAAAATGTAAATTGGGCTACTCAAGTTGAAGCTTCTGAAAAAGAATCGACTCTTCAAGGTTGGCAAAAAGCTAAATCCTCGGAAAGGAAAATTAAAAGTCTCCACTTCAACCGTCAAAAGTTGCGAAGGCTGCGCCCCTCGCAGCCAGGCCACCTCAACAAGTAACCAGGACTAAACTAGTTCCGATAACAGCTATTAAGAACAGTAGGCAGCAGCAAGACCTCGCCAAGGCTAGGTCGGCAGCTGCGACATTCGACCAGTACTGCCTCGTCGAGGGGAGAGCGGACTTCCATCCAGTCTAAAACATAATGGCGTTAGAACAGTTGCTGGGAAAGTCACCTGTGTACCAGCTGATGAAGATGTGCGGCCAGGTATTGGTCGGGCTGGCCAGCGTTGACATGGCGGAGCGCCTGGTTGAGGAGGGCCTCACCATCGGAACCACCCTCCTGAAAGCCCTTCCATATAGGCAGAGACCAGAAAAAATTGGAGTGGGGAACCTCCCACTTGTCATAAGGGACGATGACGTCATCGCGCCGCTGCGGCCCTAATGCAGGGTTGTTTCCCTGACCCACGAAGTCGTGTCCAGTGGCGGTTACACCTGGACCACCGGCAAGAGGAAGGCCTTCGTCCTTCTAAATGAAGGACGTAAACTCCACCAGCTCCCTGCCAAGCTGGTGATCATCTCTAAAGGAGAGTCCACACCCGACTACATCACTAATGGCGTTAGGTGTAGCAAATGCCACCGTCAAGGACATCGGCGAGCCACCTGCCCCTTGCGAATCAATGGAGAAAGCCATCACCCGGCAGGGTCCGGTGTCGAAGCCTCCCTCACCCAAGCCCATGCCCTCCAATAACTCCGCCCTCTGAACACCAGCTGCAGATTTGTCTGCATCTATCAAGCAGACCCTCTCAACACCTTCCAGCCCTGTTGCGCCTTCGCCCGGGGCGAACATTCCTGTTCATCATCTCAAGGAGGCTTCAACTCCTGAACCTCCTGTTCCGGCACCGAGCATCAGCCAGTTGGTACCACGACCAGAGCCCTCCCTGGGCATTATTAAGCCAACAGCGGCTCCCAAGAAAGAGACCCATATTAAGACTGCATCATCCATCCAGCCTTCTACCTCCATGACCCTACCCATGCAGCCTCTTCAGGAATCTCAGGAGATCCTCATAGGGCGGATGGAGGAAATTTATGAACAACTGAACGCTGATTCTTTCCTATCTCCCTCCTATGAGGAGATTTGTAGGTTTGAAATAGTGGACGCGTTTCTAGACCGCCATGTGAGGGGGGTACTCTCCGAGACACTTTCGACAGAAAACAAGATCATTCTGTGTGATTTCCTCGACATGGCAATCGAACATGTTGGGAACAAAGACTCATTTATAACCAAGGGCCAATCCGAATTTAGGGTGTCTTGTAGCCCTTGATTTAAACCAATGAAGCCTGTATAGATGTCATTATGTATATTCATCCTTGTTATTATTATTATTTTCATATTTACTTATTGTTATTATTTAGTTTTCATTTTTCACTATAATATTTTATGAACGAAGTAATAAAAATAGATTCAATCTCAATCTCTCTCTTCGTAGTGCCTGTGTAGCCATGTCCGCAAACAGGCCAATGTTCGAGTATTATCATAATAGATAATGCCTTATATTAACAAGCATATTGCAGTAATATTAGGATCAGGCTTATAAACCTCAAAATAGAAAATATAGTCTGATATTTGATATTTTCAAGTTTGAGAGTAGAATTCCTTCCAGATCTTTGACAAAAACGTAAATTAGCCATTGTTGTTTAATTTGAATAGGCTTTTAATAGACTATATTTTAAGCTGTAATTTCATCGATACACCTACTGGTTGAATTCATTAAATTTTATAAGAAGTTCAAAGGAAAAAGAGTGAAGGGGTCTCTTTTAACCATCCTTATTTTTTACCTGCTACTCGAGTGAATGTTCCGCAGAAAGAACCTTGTTGAGATACCCATTAAAAATGATGCATCCGTGTAAAGATCATCATTTTCCGAATAAAAATACAGTGGACCCTCGGTTTACGAGCACCTTGGAGTACGAGCTTTTCGCAGTACGAGCAAAATTTTTTGAAAATTTTACCTCGGATTACGAGTGAAATTTCGCATTACGAGCAACTCGTGATGATTTCACGCTATGATTTCAAATATTGAATGGAGTACAAGCTTCTCTTATACTTATCACAAAGTGTTTACCAACTCTAATTAAACTAAAATTCATGGAAGAATTGCCCGAGTTTCAATTATTAAAAATAAGAAATTAGTTTCGCACTACGAGCGTTTTGGAGTACGAGCATGGCTCTGGAACGGATTATGCTCGCAAACCGAGGGTCCACTGTATATGTAAAATATTTAGCAAATACTTGTTTCAATTTAATTTTACTTGAATGAAAATGTGACAAAACATCTCCCCGACTCAACTCTATATCCAGTTAAAATTTCAGAGATTGGCTTAATATTGAGGAAACATATAAGGAATAAATAATTTTTAAAAAACATACATTGAGGCATTAATATATATATAGATATACAGTAGAACCTTCCTTTAGCGGACACCTCTCTACAAAGGGCAGTTTTCATTTGTAAAATTACCTTTTTTACAATTTAGCAACTCTTTGCTAAGAGGACACCTCTCCCTAAAGGACACTTTGGCTCTGAAATTAAGTATCCTTCACAGGGATGTTCTACAGTATAATATAATAGAATTTAGAGAGTGTGTGTGTGTTAAACCTTTCTAAACAGTTATTTCACATTAATTCACCTTAGATATATATAGAGTCCAAATATATTATAAAGACTTAGTATCCTACACGATGAAGCTATATAATAAAGTATGTAAGAGACCAAGTCTTTATGAAATATTTAAGGAAAAATATTATTAAAGCATAAGACTGTCTCTGTCGATCTAATTATTCATAAATAAAACAAGTTAGCTAAACTCCACTAAGTCGATATAACGGGAATACGTTTGTTTTATTGTAGAGCGTGGTAGGCTAGTGTTTAGATATAGGTGGCAAAATGTCCATACAGCAAGAAGTAATGGGAGCAGTCATCCATTTGGACATTTTTATATACACACGTATACAGTAGAATCTCCATGAGAGGACACCTCTCTTCAAAGGACAGTTTTCCTTTGCTAAAGGACACTTTAACTCTGCGATTAGGTGTTCTTTACAAGGAGGTTATAATGTATATTCCACATTTTTATCTAATATGGAGGATTTGAAATTATATAAAGTCATTTTATGAATTCCAAAACTACCCTGGCTTTACAACTCGCAAACGTCACCACCGCCCTATATTGGGGGGTCTGAGTCTCCCTCGGGCCACCCGGTTGTGTGTGTGTGTGTTTTCTTCACTACATTTGAAAGTATAAATAAAAAATGATCTTTACAATTTTCTATTCGCTTCATGTATATTTATATTTTGTATATAAATAATATTTCTGATACAGTAAAACCTCCCTGTAAAGGACACCTAATTGCAGAGTAAAAGTGTCCTTTAAGGAGAGGTGTTCTCTTACTGTAGAGTGGCTAAATTGCAAAAATATTAATTTTGTAAATGAAAACTGTCCTTTATACAAATGTGTCTTCTAGCGCGAATCTCCTCTCATGGAAGTTCTACTGTACATATCACTTGACTTTTTACTGTTTGCTACGTATCCAGCGAATATTTGACACTTATTTTAAATTCAGAATGTAGTTGAAGCGGTGTCTCGTTACAGGTCAGCATTTTCAGCTCTTCAACCCAGTCCAGGAGAATAAACGAAACATTTGCCAGGGCTTTGGAGGATTGTACCTTCAGCAGGATCTAATATATCGTCTTGGCAGATGTGACCGACCGAAACAAAGGAAGCCATTAAAACACCGCTGCCAATTTATTAAAGATTATAATATATATCTTGAGAGAAAAGTCACATTATATAAATCAAGCCCAAATTACCGTTAGCTTCTTTATGTTGAAGGAGAAGGGACATCATTTGAAATAACAAAATAATAAACTTTATTCAACAATTTTTAAAAATATGTTCACTTGTATATACATTTAGGAATTTTTACAAAAGTTTAGCTTTCTTCAAAGAATTCTGGTCTAATCTAAAAGGACTCTAAGGCAGGCCCGGTGGACCAGGCCGAGGTCCTGTAGAGTCGGTGATCCCCTGTGACTTCAGCGGAGGGAAAGGTGGTCCAGATTCTCGCTCCCTCGAGGTCTGGTTGTAAGGCAGCCAGATGAGCCCGCAGGTCCCCCAGGGTGTGGTCGAGGTTCGCACGTACTTCCAGCCTTGTTCCGTCCGGGAGTCGAAACAACAAGTTGGCCGTGGGCTTTGTGGTATCAACTTCGAGCAAGTTCTCAGGGGCTGGTGGGGCAGTCTCCTCCTCGGGAACTTCTATCGGAGGGTCACTTTCGCTGCCGAGGCGTTCGCCCGTTCCTGGGAATCTCTGACGAGGCTGCTGATGCCCATTATGCATCATAGCGAGCATTTTGAAAAAATCTTCTATAGACGAAGGCATTTCACTGGTTTCATCCTCCTCTGAACAATCGCATTCCTTAACAGACTCGGTATCTTCTTCAGGGCTCCAATCACTTTTCTCACTCTCCTCTTCCTGGACAGCGGGAGGGTCAGTCGGAGGAAGATTGTTAGGCTCAGTTTCGTACAAATCGGAACCTAAGCGGTTAACTTCCCGGAACACTTGGGAACCATTCCCTTGGGGTTCGGGTCTTGTCCTCTCGGAATACAGGGTGTGGACCTTAGGATCTTCGTTGATGTACCTTTTATTCATGTTTTAATGTTATTTAATTTAATTTAATTACAGCTTTAACTATCTGATAGATAAATAAATATTAGTTGACCAGAGAGATTGTAACTCAGGAGCACAAAATGCTAACTAACCATTATTTACATAAAAATGACAATATTTATGAATCGTAGAACATATAAAACAGTTTGGTTGAAATATATATATATTTACATAATTTAAATTTTAATAATTATTATTTTTTAAATATTTTCAAAATGCTTTTATATTTAAATGCGCTTAAAAGGAAAAAATAATAAAATATTTTATTTTCTGCCATTGAGCAATTAGATTTATATGAGTGAAAATAAAAGCGGCGGAGGACGATCATCAGGAATTTCGAATTTAATGGGATTTAATATGAAGAAACTGATTAGCGATTTTCATGTATTTAATAAATTTTATCTCTTCTCTCAATATGATCGCCCCCCGCCGCTTTCACTCATGCAAATCTGATAGCTCAATGGCAGAAGATGATATGTATATGTCGTTTCTTTCGTGGTCGAATGGAAGGGCGCAGTCGTTGTGCATGTAAGCTTCGGAAAAGTATTTGTTCCACACTCGTGAGCACGCGGTGGCGGGCCGTAGCATTCGCCCGTGCGCGCTGGTCCCACGTTTATTTTGTACATTGTATTTATAGATGGATGAATTTGTATTTAAAATTTAACATACTATTTATGGCGAAAATAAGTTATATCTATTGGGCATTAGGCAAATTATGACATATATATGAATATATATTTTTTAATACATTTGAATGAAGGCTTTTCTAAAAATGTATTTTTTTAAAATAAATTATCAATTTAGTTTTTAGTCATAGAGAGAGATATTTATAACCCAGGTTCCAGGAGCATAAAGCGCCAACTACCCGTATTTCAGTCATGAATTTACAAAACTTTGACTCAAAAGTTAAATTATATACGAAATATCACCAAAATATTCAAATATGCACATCAATATCAAATCTAGTATTATCTCTCGCTATAATAAAAGTCAACATATGTATGAATGTATGTTTGTCGGCTATGCACGTCTTCAATACGTAACTAATCTGGGTTAAATTTCAACAGTATATAGAGCTGAATCTGGAAAATAATTGTCATATTTTCAGGTCTTCATCTCGAATGTCCTTGAAATTATTTACAAATTTGCCAATTTCACTTGCAACCAGCGCCCCACTCCGGTGGAGATAGGTTTCGGCTTTGGCAGGTCTTTTCTAATTTTATATTGCATAAGAAATATATGTCCTCTTAAGTGTATTGTACTTTATCTATATATATAAAAATGAATGTCTGTCTGTGTGTACTCTATAGATTCAAAAACCATACATCCAATAGCCGTGAAATATATATATATATATAAATGAATGTCTGTCTCTGTGTACTCTATAGATTCAAAAACCATACATCCAATCGCCGTGAAATTTTGGGATATTATTAGGTATTTCCCCGGAAAGGTTTTCGGAAAATAATTTCTTGAATATCCTTAGAGTTATTTGCAGATTTGTAGCTTTAACTCGCAAGCAGCGCCACCTTGCGACGGAAATAGGCTTAGGTCTGCCCCACCCCCTGTCGAGAGAATGTAATCGTCCGGCCGCCGGCCGGATGGACAGTCCATGTACCCACCGACCAATCAGAGGGGGTCAAGAGGTCCTGGCGCGCGTGGGCAGAGTTGGTGACACAGCTGTGCCAAGTAGACAAGAAAAAAGCCTCGCGGGGGCTTGCCCAAGATGACTTCCGGGAACTTCGTCCATCTTCCATAAACGACCATGCTTTTATTCAACTTATCGAGTATTTTTCAAGGGACCGGGAAAAAATGTTCACTAGATAAAACGATGATTTTGTAATGTAGAAAATTAGGAAAGACAAAATTCAGGATGACACGGCACACAGGGACCGGGAAAAAAATGATTAATTTATCGAGAGATTCAAATTTACGAGTTTCAAATTTATAAAATATATCTATTATTTTTTAAAATAAGTTAAAAGTCGTTAGACAAACCTTTACTCAGGTAAAACCCGGGCAAAGCCGGGTACATCCGCTAGTTTTAAATATATCGCGCGCGCACTATTTAATAAATATAATATTAAATAAATATTCATATTATTTTATTTAGAAGTCGCCACCTACCCAGGCTGACCTATGTCTTGGATTTATTTACAATGTCAGTGTAAGTCCAATTCATGAGGTAGAGCCATGCAGATTTATTTCTTGGGAGATTTTCTAGGGATGCTGGTCTTGGGTTGGTGATTTTTAGGAGGGTGGCCGTCAGGAATCTTTGGTATTGGTAGGTTGGGCAGATGAAGAGGAGATAGTGGCGAGTGGTGGCTACACCGAGACTACAGGCAACAGGGAGGTCTTCATCCTTCTAAAAGATGGAATGAAACTCCACCAGCTCCCTGCCAAGCTGGTTATCGTCTCGAAAGGCGAATCAACGCCTGCCTACATCACCTACGGCGTTAGGTGTAGTAAATGCCTCCGGCAAGGACATCGGCGCGCCACATGCCCCTTGGGGATCAGCCGGGAAGGTCATCGGGACACCCATCAGAGCCCGGTTTCGAGGTTTCCCTTCTCCAAGCCCATCCCCTTCAACAAATCCGCTCTCTCTACACCACCTGCGGAACTGTCTGCGTTTTTTAAGCAGACCCCCTCAACACCCTCCAACCCTGCCGCGCCTGCGTCCAGGGCGAACTTCCCTGTCCGTCCCTACGAGACTCCAGCCCCCGAGCTTCCTGCTCCGGCACCGAGCACCAGCCAGTTGCCGTCACGACCAGAGCCCTCCTCGACCAATACTGAGCCATCTGCGGCTCCTGAAGAGGATAACCAAACCATGACTGATCAGGTTGAGAATATGTTCATAGAGCTAAACGCGGACTCTATTTTGGCCCCTCTCTATGATGAGGTTGATGATGATGAAGTAGTGGCCGTGGTTAAATACCGCTCTGACAGAGAAGCACTCCCCGATGCACTCTCCTATGAAAACAGGAAAATTCTGTTCGAATTCCTCGGCGATGCAATTGAGCACGTTGGGGACAAAAACCCCTCCATAAGCACGGGCCTTTCCGAACTCAGGGCGGCCTTGAACATTTGACATAGTCTAGACATCCCTTCGGAGAAGGCTGATGTAAATATTTATTAATTTTTATATATATTTTACTCTCTTTTATAAATATGTAATATAATTCTTTTCTTGGTACTATATAATTTTATATGGGCGATCAATAAAATTTGTTTCAATCTCAATCTCTCTCTCTCTTTCGGCCGTGCGGCCACGCGGCGCACGAGCTCCTCGTTTTTCGCCGATGGAGGCGAGGAATATTGAGCTGACCAACCAATATGCCTTATTAGCGGAATGCTCGGCTCAAGAGCTATCCAACTGTGTAGGTCTTGTTGACAGAGACCAAGAAATGGTGAGTTATCGGATAAAGTTGAAAAATAGAAAATTGTTAGCGTTAAAAGCAACAATGAAACAAGGAAAACGTGCAAATTTTGCATCAAATGATAGCATCAGCTATGCAAATTGGGCTGATCGTGTTGAGGCTTTGGAAAATACATCTAATTCCGAAGGTTACCAAAAGCCTAAAGGCACTAAAAGAAAGGACCAGGACCCCGAAGGCAATCCAATTAAGGTCCCAAAGGCTGATAACATCCCAGCAAGGCCAAGTCAACCACCAAAAAGGGTGACAAGAGACGCTGTGATACAGCTGAAGAACAACCGACAACAGCAGGCTCTGAGCAAGGCCAGGTCAGCGGCAGCGTCATTCGACCAATGCTGCTACATTGAATACTGCGCTGACTTTAGCCCAGTGCAGTACATCAAGGCACTGGAGGAAATGCTGGGAAAAGGCGCGGTCTTCCAGCTGATGAAGATGTCTGGCCAGGTAATTGTCGAGCTGGCCAACGTCGACTTGGCGGATCGCCTGGTTGAGGAGGGCCTCACCATCGGAACCACCTTCCTGAGAGCCTTCCCGTATAGGCAAAGACCAAAAAAGATAGTAGTGGGGAACTTCCCACTTACCATAAAAGACGAAGACGTCATCGCGGCGCTGCGGCCCTACTGCAGGGTTGTCTCCCTGACCCATGAGTTAGTGGAGAGTGGTGGCTACACCTGGACCAGCGGCAACAGGGAGGTCTTCATCCTTCTAAAAGATGGAATGAAACTCCACCAGCTCCCTGGCAAGCTGGTTATCGTCTCGAAAGGCGAATCAACGCCTGCCTACATCACCTACGGCGTTAGGTGTAGTAAATGCCACCGGCAAGGACATCGGCGCGCCACATGCCCTTTGGGGATCAGCGGGGAAGGTCATCGGGACACCCACCAGAGCCCGGTTTCGAGATTTCCCTCCTCCAAGCCCATCCCCTTCAACAAATCCGCCCTCTCTACACCACCTGCGGAACTGTCTGCGCCCTTCAAGCAGACCCCCTCAACACCCTCCAGCCCTGCCGCGCCTGCGTCCAGGGCGAACTTCCCTGTCCGTCCCTACGAGACTCCAGCCCCCGAGCTTCCTGTTCTGGCACCGAGCACCAGCCAGTTGCCGTCACGACCAGAGCCCTTCTTGATCAATACTGAGCCATCTGCGGCTCCCGCAAAGAAGAACAAAACCATGACTGTATCATCCATCTAGTGTACTACCCCCGTGGCCCAAATCCTATCTCCCTCTCAGATCCTTCAGGAGAGAGAGGGATCGGGTAGAGAATATGTTCATAGAGCTAATCGCTGACTCTATTCTGGCCCTCTCTATGATGAGGTTGATGATGATGAAGTAGTGGGCAAGGTTCTATACCGCTCTGACAGAGAAGCACTTCTCGATGAACTCACCCCTGGAAACAGGGATAATTCTGTACGAATTCCTCGGCGATGCAATTGAGCACGTTGGGGACAAAAACCCCTTATAAGCACGGGCCTCTCCTAACTCAGGGCGACCTTGAACATTTGACAAAGTCCAGACGTCCCTTCAGAGAAGGCTCATGTATGATGCAAATATATATTTATATTATTATTTTTTCCCCGTCTTATAACTTTAAATTTGGCACTATATAATGTTATATGAACGATTAATAAATCAGTTTCAATTTCAATCTCTCTCTCGGCCGTGCGGCGCGCGGTCTCCCGTTTTCTTATGATGGAGAGCCGTGTGTGCTACAAATATTTTATCCCTTCCAGGTATTAGAGGATAGCCCTGCCACTGGGGCAGAAGATAGCATGATTCTCGTGAAGAATGAACACACGGTTAGGAGTTATCAGGGAATAATGAATTCCCAATTGAAATGTCAAATTTACATGAGAAACAATCGGCGCAAAAAAATGCAAATTTTATTGGGTCGAAAAAAAAGAAAATGTAAATTGGGCTACTCAAGTTGAAGCTTCTGAAAAAGAATCGACTCTTCAAGGTTGGCAAAAAGCTAAATCCTCGGAAAGGAAAATTAAAAGTCTCCACTTCAACCGTCAAAAGTTGCGAAGGCTGCGCCCCTCGCAGCCAGGCCACCTCAACAAGTAACCAGGACTAAACTAGTTCCGATAACAGCTATTAAGAACAGTAGGCAGCAGCAAGACCTCGCCAAGGCTAGGTCGGCAGCTGCGACATTCGACCAGTACTGCCTCGTCGAGTGGAGAGCGGACTTCCATCCAGTCTAAAACATAATGGCGTTAGAACAGTTGCTGGGAAAGTCACCTGTGTACCAGCTGATGAAGATGTGCGGCCAGGTATTGGTCGGGCTGGCCAGCGTTGACATGGCGGAGCGCCTGGTTGAGGAGGGCCTCACCATCGGAACCACCCTCCTGAAAGCCCTTCCATATAGGCAGAGACCAGAAAAAATTGGAGTGGGGAACCTCCCACTTGTCATAAGGGACGATGACGTCATCGCGCCGCTGCGGCCCTAATGCAGGGTTGTTTCCCTGACCCACGAAGTCGTGTCCAGTGGCGGTTACACCTGGACCACCGGCAAGAGGAAGGCCTTCGTCCTTCTAAATGAAGGACGTAAACTCCACCAGCTCCCTGCCAAGCTGGTGATCATCTCTAAAGGAGAGTCCACACCCGACTACATCACTAATGGCGTTAGGTGTAGCAAATGCCACCGTCAAGGACATCGGCGAGCCACCTGCCCCTTGCGAATCAATGGAGAAAGCCATCACCCGGCAGGGTCCGGTGTCGAAGCCTCCCTCACCCAAGCCCATGCCCTCCAATAACTCCGCCCTCTAAACACCAGCTGCAGATTTGTCTGCATCTATCAAGCAGACCCTCTCAACACCTTCCAGCCCTGTTGCGCCTTCGCCCGGGGCGAACATTCCTGTTCATCATCTCAAGGAGGCTTCAACTCCTGAACCTCCTGTTCCGGCACCGAGCATCAGCCAGTTGGTACCACGACCAGAGCCCTCCCTGGGCATTATTAAGCCAACAGCGGCTCCCAAGAAAGAGACCCATATTAAGACTGCATCATCCATCCAGCCTTCTACCTCCATGACCCTACCCATGCAGCCTCTTCAGGAATCTCAGGAGATCCTCATAAGGCGGATGGAGGAAATTTATGAACAACTGAACGCTGATTCTTTCCTATCTCCCTCCTATGAGGAGATTTGTAGGTTTGAAATAGTGGACGCGTTTCTAGACCGCCATGTGAGGGGGGTACTCTCCGAGACACTTTCGACAGAAAACAAGATCATTCTGTGTGATTTCCTCGACATGGCAATCGAACATGTTGGGAACAAAGACTCATTTATAACCAAGGGCCAATCCGAATTTAGGGTGTCTTGTAGCCCTTGATTTAAACCAATGAAGCCTGTATAGATGTCATTATGTATATTCATCCTTGTTATTATTATTATTTTTCATATTTACTTATTGTTATTATTTAGTTTTCATTTTTTCACTATAATATTTTATGAACGAAGTAATAAAAATAGATTCAATCTCAATCTCTCTCTTCGTAGTGCCTGTGTAGCCATGTCCGCAAACAGGCCAATGTTCGAGTATTATCATAATAGATAATGCCTTATAATAACAAGCATATTGCAGTAATATTAGGATCAGGCTTATAAACCTCAAAATAGAAAATATAGTCTGATATTTGATATTTTCAAGTTTGAGAGTAGAATTCCTTCCAGATCTTTGACAAAAACGTAAATTAGCCATTGTTGTTTAATTTGAATAGGCTTTTAATAGACTATATTTTAAGCTGTAATTTCATCGATACACCTACTGGTTGAATTCATTAAATTTTATAAGAAGTTCAAAGGAAAAAGAGTGAAGGGGTCTCTTTTAACCATCCTTATTTTTTACCTGCTACTCGAGTGAATGTTCCGCAGAAAGAACCTTGTTGAGATACCCATTAAAAATGATGCATCCGTGTAAAGATCATCATTTTCCGAATAAAAATACAGTGGACCCTCGGTTTACGAGCACCTTGGGAGTACGAGCTTTTCGCAGTACGAGCAAAATTTTTTGAAAAATTTTACCTCGGATTACGAGTGAAATTTCGCATTACGAGCAACTCGTGATGATTTCACGCTATGATTTCAAATATTGAATGGAGTACAAGCTTCTCTTATACTTATCACAAAGTGTTTACCAACTCTAATTAAACTAAAATTCATGGAAGAATTGCCCGAGTTTCAATTATTAAAAATAAGAAATTAGTTTCGCACTACGAGCGTTTTGGAGTACGAGCATGGCTCTGGAACGGATTATGCTCGCAAACCGAGGGGTCCACTGTATATGTAAAATATTTAGCAAATACTTGTTTCAATTTAATTTTACTTGAATGAAAATGTGACAAAACATCTCCCCGACTCAACTCTATATCCAGTTAAAATTTCAGAGATTGGCTTAATATTGAGGAAACATATAAGGAATAAATAATTTTAAAAAACATACATTGAGGCATTAATATATATATAGATATACAGTAGAACCTTCCTTTAGCGGACACCTCTCTACAAAGGGCAGTTTTCATTTGTAAAATTACCTTTTTTACAATTTAGCAACTCTTTGCTAAGAGGACACCTCTCCCTAAAGGACACTTTGGCTCTGAAATTAAGTATCCTTCACAGGGATGTTCTACAGTATAATATAATAGAATTTAGAGAGTGTGTGTGTGTTAAACCTTTCTAAACAGTTATTTCACATTAATTCACCTTAGATATATATAGAGTCCAAATATATTATAAAGACTTAGTATCCTACACGATGAAGCTATATAATAAAGTATGTAAGAGACCAAGTCTTTATGAAATATTTAAGGAAAAAATATTATTAAAGCATAAGACTGTCTCTGTCGATCTAATTATTCATAAATAAAACAAGTTAGCTAAACTCCACTAAGTCGATATAACGGAATACGTTTGTTTTATTGTAGAGCGTGGTAGGCTAGTGTTTAGATATAGGTGGCAAAATGTCCATACAGCAAGAAGTAATGGGAGCAGTCATCCATTTGGACATTTTTTATATACACTCGTATACAGTAGAATCTCCATGAGAGGACACCTCTCTTCAAAGGACAGTTTTCCTTTGCAAAATTACCATTTTTACTATTTAGCAACTCTCCGGTAAGAGGACACTTCTCCCTAAAGGACACTTTAACTCTGCGATTAGGTGTTCTTTACAAGGAGGGTTATAATTTATATTCCACATTTTTATCTAATATGGAGGATTTAAAATGATATAAAAGCCATTTTATGAATCAAAAACTATCCAGGCTTTACAACTCGCAAACGTCACCACCGCCCTATATTGGGGGGTCTGAGTCTCCCTCGGGCCACCGCGGTTGTTTTCTTTTACTACATTTGAAAGTATAAATAAAAAATGATCTTTACAATTTTCTATTCGCTTCATGTATAATTATATTTTGTATATAAATAATATTTCTGATACAGTAAAACCTCCCCTGTAAAGGACACCTAATTGCAGAGGTAAAAGTGTCCTTTAAGGAGAGGTGTTCTCTTACTGGAGATTTGCTAAATTGTAAAAATAATAATTTTGCAAATGAAAACTGTTCTTTATACAAATGTGTCCTCTAGCGCGAATCTCCTCTCATGGAGGTTCTACTGTACATATTACTTGACTTTTTACTGTTTGCTACGTATCCAGCGAATATTTGATACTTATTTTAAATTCAGAATGTAGTTGAAGCGGTAAGTGTCTCGTTACAGGTCAGCATTTTCAGCTCTTTAACCCAGTCCCAGGAGAATAAACGAAACATTTAAAGGGCTTTGGAGGATTGTACCTTCAGCAGGATCTAATATATCGTCTTGGCAGATGTGACCGACCGAAACAAAGGAAGCCATTAAAACACCGCTGCCAATTTATTAAAGATTATAATATATATCTTGAGAGAAAAGTCACATTATATAAATCAAGCCCAAATTACCGTTAGCTTCTTTATATTGAACGAGAAGGGACATCATTTGAAATAACAAAATAATAAACTTTAGTCAACAATTTGATAAAAAATGTTCACTTGTATATACATTTAGGCATTTTTACAAAAGTTTAGCTTTCTTCAAAGAGTTCTGGTCTAATCTAAAAGGACTCTAAGGCAGGCCCGGTGGACCAGGCCGAGGTCCTGTAGAGTCCGGTGATCCCCTGTGACTTCAGCGGAGGGAAAGGTGGTCCAGATTCTCGCTCCCTCGAGGTCCGGTTGTAAGGCAGCCAGATGAGCCCGCAGGTCCCCCAGGGTGTGGTCGAGGTTCGCACGTACTTCCAGCCTTGTTCCGTCCGGGAGTCGAAACAACAAGTTGGCCGTGAGCTTTGTGGTGTCAACCTCCAGCAAGTTCTCAGGGGCTGGTGGGGCAGTCTCCTCCTCGGGAACTTCTACCGGAGGGTCACTTTCGCTGCCGAGGCGTTCGCCCGTTCCTGGGAATCTCTGACGAGGCTGCTGATGCCCATTATGCATCATAGCGAGCATTTTGAAAAAATCTTCTATAGACGAAGGCATTCCACTGGTTTCATGCTCCTCTGAACAATCGCATTCCTTAACGGACTCGGTATCTTCTTCAGGGCTCCAATCACTTTTCTCACTCTCCTCTTCCTGGACAGCGGGAGGGTCAGTCGGAGGAAGATTGTTAGGCTCAGTTTCGTACAAATCGGAACCTAAGCGGTTTAACTTCCCGGAACACTTGGGAACCATTCCCTTGGGGTTCGGGTCTTGTCCTCTCGGAATACAGGGTGTGGACCTTAGGATCTTCGTTGATGTACCTTTTATTCATGTTTTAATGTTATTTAATTTAATTTAATTACAGCTTTAAACTATCTGATAGATAAATAAATATTAGTTGACCAGAGAGATTGTAACTCAGGAGCACAAAATGCTAACTAACCATTATTTACATAAAAATGACAATATTTATGAATCGTAGAACATATAAAACAGATTGGTTGAAATATATATATATTTACATAATTTAAATTTTAATAATTATTTTTTTTTAATATTTTAAAAATGCTTTTATATTTAAATGCGCTTAAAAGGAAAAATAATAAAATATTTTATTTTCTGCCATTGAGCAATTAGATTTATATGAGTGAAAATAAAAGCGGCGGAGGACGATCATCAGGAATTTCGAACTTAATGGGATTTAATATGAAGAAACTGATTAGCGATTTTCATGTATTTAATAAATTTTATCTCTTCTCTCAATATGATCGTCCCCGCCGCTTTAACTCATGCAAATCTGATTACTCAATGGCAGAAGATGATATTATATGTCATATCTGTCGTGATCGAATGGAAAGGCGCAACCGTTGTGCATGCAAGCTTTGAAAAAATAATTTTTTTCCACACTCGTGAGGTAGCATTCACCCGCGCGCTAGCTCCCACATTTATTTTGTACAGATTTATAGATGGATAAATTTGTATTTAAAATTTAACATAGTAATTATGGCGAAAATAAATTATACCTATTGGCATTAGGCAAATTATGACATATATATATATATGAAAATATAGATGGCGCTCTGCCATCTTAAAAGCACATGTGCTCGTGGTCAGGAAGATGCCTTCTTTATTTTTATTATATATGTTATGAATATTTTGTGTTGTTGTTAGATAAGGCTCGATAAGACAAAGGATCGATAAGATAAAGGGTTGAGGTGCAGTCGTGATAAAAAAATATAATTATTTACCGTCAAGTAGCTTTTATTTTCAATTACTTGAGGAAATATTACATATTAGTTAGTTTTCACATTATATAGAATTTATAAGGTTAATCCTATATTAGTGATTTAAAATGATTGATTGGTTAACTACGCATATTTACAACAAAACTATATAACTAACTGAAAGTCTTTCTAAAAAACGATGATAACAAAAAATAAAACTATCAATGAATAAAATAAAATATATATTTTTAAATATAGAAATATTTGAGGTTTTTAGATTATATAATATTTTTAGATTATATAATATATATATATGTGACAATATAGTGGTAATAATGTGGTGAGGAGAGAAATAATCACACGACGAGTTGGTAGAGCAATAACCCGGGCAGCCAGCCGAGAGAGAGAGAGCGAGGTTCTATCACTGCTGAACGACCGTTTTTGTCTGCCCCGCCACCCCCCTAACTATCCAAAAATAGTCCTCAGGTGTTGACGGGCGGGCCACATTTGCCGCCCCTTTGGAATGTCGCTGCTTTCTCAATTGACCGGACTTTACATCCCATCTCTCTCTGGGATGGCTCTAGGTTTGTTTTATTAATCCTGGAAGAGTATATATTATGACATATATATATATATATATTTAAAGAGACAAAGGTCGCCTCTCCCGTCAAATATTCTCCCGGCAAAATTTCCATATATATATCCCGCCAAAATAAACGTCAAAAACTGACGCCATCTATTGACCACCGCCGCAACTAGCGGCCTCGGGTCGGTGACATCCCTGGAGCAGTAATGGCTACCCAGACCTCGAAGGTCCACAAGGTGCACCCCTGCTGCCATATAGCCACCGTGCCATAGAAATGGTGCATTCTCCATGCACCGAGCGACCATTGTTTGGCCCCTCACGCCCGCCATTATGGTCTGGCTTCGTGGGCGCGACCAGTCAACGCACAGGCGTCTCCGAGAGTTCATGGCAAGGTTGCTGTCCTAGCCCTCCCGTTCAGACTTGGTCTAATCCGTCCTACGCTCCAATAGGACTCCACCCCTTTAGCCCTCGTACCCTTTGGTCACAGTACTCCTGAATCTGCCGTCGAATCAGGACCTCTGAGGTTCCGAGGTTGACGCGGGGACACCACGCTGAGGCGGGAGGGTGTTACTTCTGTGTGTAACTCTTGGTTTTCCATGGCGCGCACGGCAAGGACGCTCCCAATGACGCACACACAGAGCGAAGACCCAAGAGTCTCTAAACCCTGTCCTTTCAGCCTTACCAGTACTCCACTAGGTCATCGGCTAGCACACTCTTTCCTTCCAGCCCTACTAGCACTCCACTAGATCATCGGCAATCTCTTTTCTTCCCTCTCAGCCTTACCAGCACTCCGCCAGATCATCGGCAAGCCCAATTTATCCTTCCAGCCCTACAAGCGCTCCGCCAGATCATCGGCAATCTATCCACCTTAGTCAACTGTGGCACCAAACAGTTGAGGAAGAGCTCACTAGCGACATCGTGAGCTCTTTCCAATAACTTCCAGTGGGATTTCAGGAGCTCCAGTTCAGTTGCTCCCCTAACCCTTCTACTTTACTCCTCCCCTCTTGGGACCCTTGGGCAGTCCACTATAAAGTGTTTGGCGTTTGCCCCAGGGCTCCCACATATGCATCTGTCGTCCGCTTTAATACCGAACCGCGCCAAACTGAGAGGAAACGGGCCGTGTCCCGTAATTATCCTGTTCAGTTTGTGTGAGAGGATCCGGCCGTTCCTTTTTGGATCTCTATCCATTTAAAGGCCTCCCGACCGTTTATCGCTTCCACCCATCTGTCCTTCCACAACCTATTTATATGCGCCCGGATACGCTTGAAAACCTCTTTCTTTGGAATTGGGGTCACCACGTCTCTTCCAGACCAGCATCCCTCTTTTGCCAGTTTATCAGCCAATTCATTGCCCTCAATTAGAGAGTGCCCCTTGACCCAGTACAATTCGAGGGGCCTATCCATTTCACTTAGCAGATCCGCTACTTCATGCGCCATCTGTCCCTTCTCCAAGCAAATGGAGATGAGGGCGGACATGCAATCCGAGTAGATTGCCTTGGGAGACAGACAGTCTCTCCTGCACCAGATCAGAGCCTCTCTTATCGCGACCAGTTCTGCTGAATACACCAGCTCATTGTGCCTTAGTTTCAGTGTTTGTCAGCCCACAAAATGGCGATGCCAGCCCCAGTTCTCTTACCATACTTGCTCCCGTCTGTGAATATCTCCATTTCTTTACCAGACCATAAGCCCTCTGACCACCTCTATCTTGGCTCCCAGTTCACGTCCTTATCTGGGTCCTTCGCCCATTCAAGCTCCTCAGGCGCAATGCCCAAATCCTTTTCAGTTCTGTCGACCCAGATAAGCTGTCTCAGTTTCTCTTCCTCCAGCCTTAGAGAAACAGGAGTCAGACCCGAAATCACCAGAAAAGCCTCTGTACTAGTAGTACAGTACCCCCCAGTGATCCTCAGAGCCGATACTCTCTGCACTGACTCTAAAGTTGTTCCGACTTTCTTATCGCGGTTCCTCTTCCACCACGCTCTTGAACCGTACAGGAGAATCGGCTCAACGCAGCTGAGGTAGAGACTCCTGAAAATCTCTCCTTCCCTGCCCCTTTCAGAAGCGCTAGCCTGCATAGTCTCGATACTGCAGACCTAGCCCTCAGCCCTATATCCTTGGCGTGGTCCATCCATCTCAATTTATTGTTCACCACTACACCGAGGATTTTCATCTGTTTGACCACCTGAATCCTCTCATCCCCTAGCCGCAAGATGGGATTGTGGTCATATTCGACGCCAGTCCGTTTGGTTCGAACAGATTTGAAACTCAGGGCCTTTGTTTTGCCCGCGTTAAATTTGAGCTTCACCAGTTCAGCCCAACCCTTTAACCTCCCGATGCTTTCATTGGCTAGAGCCTCAGCTTTTTTTCGTGACTTCTCACTTATAATCAGGTAGTTGTCATCAGCATAGGCTACTATGCAGGCGCCTGCTGGAAGTTCCTTGCGGAGAATAGTGTCAGCCACTACGTTCCACAGTATGGGACCACAGCAGGAACCCTGAGGGCAGCCCTTTGACACTATTCTGTGCATGTCCACTGCACCTACCTTAATTGAGACCCGCCTGTTCCGTAAGAAATCCCTTACTAACGTCAGTAGGTTAAAGGGACACCCTTTCTCATCGAGGGCACTCACAACCATATTCCAATTTAGGTTGTCGAAAGCGCCTGCGATGACGAAGGAGATCGCAATCACCCAGTTTCCCTTTGCGACTCCTTCCTCTATCTTGCCCAGTATCCCCTCCAAACAAGTGGTCGTAGACCGTCCCTTCCTAAAGCCATGTTGGGAACTGGAAAGGTGCTCGCCCGATTCTAGCCACCTTGTCAGTCTTTGTGCCAGAAGACTGTCCAGTACTTTTCCCAGGCATGATAGGAGAGACACAGGCCTATAGTCCTTTGCCGTAGCGCCCGTCTTGCCACTTTTTTCGAGTAACGCAATCCTCGCTGCCTTCCAAGCCCTCGGAAACCTACCCAGTTCCAGGCAGCGATTGTATAACCTGGTGAGAAGTGACCCATATCTTCTCACCAGAGCCTTCACGATGGTGTTGCCAATACCATCGGGACCAGGGGATTTTCTATTCCCAAATTTGAAGGCTGTCCTTTTCACCTCCCTCTCAGTGAAGAGTGGATCCATACGCCCCCTACTCGGTAACACTTCCTCACATTCCAGGTGCCCCACCCCAAAGTGCACGTCCAGAATATGAGACAGCGTGTCCGAGAGGTCATGTGCGCGCGTACCATCCTCCTTTCTTAACAACTTCAAGGCCGTAGGATTTCGAAGTTTCTCCATGGTCAACTTGTATGGCAAACCATACTTGTCGTCCTTCAGTGTCCTGCTACACTGAGCTCTCCAATGACCTCTGCGTGCTTTCCGTGTCCTCTTCTTGTACTTGGCCAATTCCACCCTGTACCGAGTCCACTTCCCCTCTCTTTCATCTTACAATATGGCATATTTTCAAAGAAAAAATAGAAATAAAAATATCTCATTACACCTTTGAGTGCCATTCTATTAGCGAAGAAAGAGAGACGTTCTTCTCAAAAGTAAACGAGCGTCATATCAAGTTGAATGGTTGCTCGGTCCCTGTACAACAAGCATGTCAAACTCGCGGCCCGCGGGCCTCATGCGGCCCACAACGAATAAATTTGCGGCCCACCAGACAATTTATTTTAATTTTAAAAAAATTATAAAAAAAAAAATAATAATAAAAATTTGTAGCCTAAATTTTAAAAATTGTAATTATACATTATTTATTTATTAATAACGAACCACTGGTCGCCATACATAAGTCGTAAGTTTTGATAATATTATACCTACATACATAACGTATGTACATCGCCATAAGTATTGTGTGCCTTAAAGTTTAAAGAAAATATCTTGTGTCACTCTTGTGAAACGTCCCGTTCCAAACTGTGTGTTTTTAAAATGTTTTAATTAAAATACTATTCGTTACAATTATAAATTGGCGCCGTGGATGTCTCTCTTGTGAAACGTCCCGCCCCAAACTGTGTGTGTCTTGAAAATATAAAAATAAAAATGTGAATTTTCATAAAGATTTCATCATGTCGATTTTTTTTTTTGCATTTCACCTACTAAATCGATAGAGATAATTACATTTGCAACATGAACTTAGGTATATTGACTAAATAGAAAACTGCATAGTAATAAAGATCATTTTTTAAAGGCACCATATCTTTTTTTTTCGAAAAATCGAAACAAAAATTAACGATAAATAACGATAATTGCCTTAAAAAGAAATTGCCTTAAAAAAAAGAAACATTCGCGGTGATTTTGTCTTGCATTCGTTTATACAATTATTATATACGAATGACCCGGGCAACGCCCGGGTTTAACCCGATTAAATGCTTTTATTCAAATACTATTCGTTACAATTATAAATTGGCGCCGTGGATGTCATTCTTGTATAATATATAAATGTGTTTTAAAAATTGTAAAAAAAAAAAAAAAATGCATCGGCCGGGAATCGAACCCGGGCCGCCCGCGTGGCAGGCGAGCATTCTACCACTGAACCACCGATGGTTATGAAAAATCCCATCCGTGAGCTTCAGACAGACAAACAAACAGACAGAATAAGGCAAATATATAAGTAGATTAAAGAGGGACTACTATTAATAAACAGGTATACAAAGAAATACTTGTGCGCCTTCGTGATGCGATAAGAAGAAAAAGAAACAAACTTTTTAAATCAAAACAGTGGAAATTGCTACAAGATAATGCCCCTGCTCATAGAGCCATTATTATTCAAGACTATTTAGCCAAACACTCTGTATCTGTCTTGCCACTCCCTCCCTACTCTTCTGTTATCGCCCCATGCGATTTATTCTTCTTTCCAAAACTTAAAATGACGTTAAAAGGGAGGCGCTTTTCATTGTCATCAAAAGTAATTGAAAATGCGACGGTGAAGCTAAACAAGCTTAGAAAAATTGACTTTGAACTAGCATTTCAACAGCTTTTTTCACGCTAGAAAAAAATGTGTAGATAAACAAGGCTCCTATTTTGACAAATTTCATGTTTAAATTACTATACTATGAATGAATAATTAATTTTTAAAAAGTTCGGGAATGTTTTGATCCTACCTTGGATAAAAGTTTGACATTTTTTCTCAAGGTATGTGCATTTTATCACTTTAAATTATATTTCTATTATATATATATCAATGCATTATTAATATATATATATATACAGGGTGATCCAAAAGTCCCGCACTATTTTAAAAATTAATAACTCCGCGAATATTTGCGCTAGAGCAATGCGGTAAACACCATTGTATTTAGGATGCAATGGGATTTTTTATGGCAAATAATGAAAAATTCGAAATTGATTTTAGTTCCAATTTTATTCGCCAGATGGCGCTCTACCAGAATCAGAGATTCAGCGGCCAAATTGTTTGATAAATTGAAAAATATAACTGATCGACACGTATTTTTCCTTTTTAAATACCAGGAAAGAACCCTAATAATATCAAATAACAAATTAATAAAACACCACTTCGCCAAAAGTATGAAGAATTGGTTAACGATTTTCAAATACAATCTGAGATATGTAAAATAGGTAAATGCAAATTAAAGCATGTAGCAAAAATATTTATATTTTATATGGGGTTTTGTGAAATAGATTGAATGTTTGAAAAACTCTGCTGATATCAATACACGAATTTTTGAAATGTTAATATAGTACCAAAAATTATGATGGCACTATTAATAGGATTTCTTGCTATAAGAAATGTGTAGTTTCTTGACTGATTGGCGACCCTTGACTATTTAACTGGATATTTGTCATGATCCAAGAAATGAAATATAGAGGGGAGTGACAAAATAAATTTGTCGTACTTTATTCCAAATATCCTATGGGCTTGTCAAATGTTATTATTGTTTATTATACTGTACACAATTTTAAATATATGTCCCCTCAAATAAGAATAATTTTTAAATCGACCTTTTGCGTTGAAAAACGTGGTAGTAAAATCACATTTTGTATTATTTTTTCTTTCACAAAATTTCTAAAGTTATTGGTGTACAGAAAATATTCCTTATGCTATTTCTTCTAATGAGCGAAAAGCGAAAACTAAACATAAGGGGAAAAATTGTGCGTACCAGTGTTATTCGAGAAGTTATAATACTCTGGTTTGCACGGCATAATATGTGAGCAAATGACAAACAAAATATTACTGTTCACAAAAAAAAGAGTTAAGATGTGAGGACAGCATTTATTATCCCCATATCCCAACACAAAGAGCTGCAAAATATTGGTAGATAATATAATACATGGCGGCTTATATAACACATGAGGTAACTGCCTTATCTCTTGTATTAGGTCACAATCCTTGCTCAATGTGGCACCCTTCATTCTCAAATACCGCCTGCGGACGATAAATGACAGAATGGACAGCATTAAATAACATATCTGTTGATATTGATAAAACGTGCCATCTGATAGAAGCCTTCAACATGGCCAATGTGGTAGGCCAGCATCGATAAACACACGATTTAATGTACCCCCATAGACAAAAATCGCAAGGCGTCAAGTCTGGTGATTTTGGAGGCCACTGTTATATAAGGTGGCGACTTATCACACGATTTTCACCGAACGTATCCTTCAGCAATTGTTTGGCACCTCGGGAGATATGAGGAGGTCCTCCATCTTTCATGAATGCTATTTCGCTTAGTGCTTTTGCCCTGCAATATGGGAATACCCTTTTCTCTCAAAAGTTGAACATAACGTTCACCAGTTACAAAAACGGTTTTAAAAGTTCTTCCATTGATTTTTCAAAGAAAAATGGCCCAATAATAAAAGAAGTGAACCCACACAAAACTGTAACTCTAGGCTGGTAAAGTGGCATTTCTGTAAAAATCCTAGGGTTTTCTGTTGCCCAAATGCGGCTGTTTTGAATGTTAAATTCTCCGTTTAGAGAAAAGTTAGCATCATCTGTCCACAGAACATTCGACAGCCAGTTTTCATCAATATCAATTTGCCGGAAAACCCATGCAGCGAATTCTTGACGCATCTCAAAATCGCCAACTTTCAGCTCGTTAAATCTTTGAATTTTGTATGGGTGCACACAATAGAGACATTAAGTGAAGCCTCTTCGGATATCACAATCATACACGGCGACTTTAACGCCAAAAGTTCAACTTGGGGATCATCTGTCCAGGATAACAAAAGTCAGCAGGTTGAGGACATGCTAAACGACCTCGACCTTACACCGTTAAAAAAGGAAAGAACACCTATCTATCCAAGTCCACAGGCACAGAATCCGCAAAAGACATCACAGCGATAAATTACAACATCGCACCCACAACACAATGGAAAATCCCGAGAGGCGCAATCAGTGACCACAGACCAATTTTAACAACCCTAAACTTCAAAATAGAGAATCTCCATTAGAATAAAAGAACATGGGGCTTTAGGAAAGCCGACTTGAAAAAAATTCACAGAAAATCTTGAAGAACTGTGCAACGAAAAATTGAATTACAGAACGCTTGACAAAAACTTAGAAAAATTCGCTTCGAACATTTCAAAAGCTGCAAAAGCATCGATACCTAGAGGTAGATGTAAAGACCTGTGGATACCTTACCGGAAGGACCACAACATCGAGGCAATGATTTCAGAGAGAGAGACAATATCAATGAACTTCTTTAAAAAATAAAACAGAAGAAAACAGAAAATAACTCATTGAAATTAGTCACAAAATAGAACAAGAAATTTGGATATGCGAACAAGAAAAATGGCAGAATTCTGCGAAAAAATGGATCCAAGAAAGGACAGCCAACACTGGAATATGATTAGAGTGTTAGAGAACAATCAAAACCAACACCAATCCTCCAATACTCTAACCGATATGAATAGAACAGCGAACACGAGAACAAAGAGATGGCTGACATAATTGCTGAATATATTTTAAGCACTTCCATACTCAACTATACGAATGAAGACAGGACCCTAAAAATAATATAAACCAGTTAGTTAAACATGCAAGAAACTTCCATCAACAAGATATTTTCTCGAGAGACTTCACACTGAATGAGCTAAACTTATCAATAAAAAAATCCAAGAGGTCACCAAGAGATAATCTAATCTTTGGTCAAATGATTAAACACTTTGAAGACAAAGCTAATAATCAACTCCTACGAATACTGAACATTTCATGGCAAACTGGTAAACTACCAAAGAATTGGAAGATATCAATTATAGTGCCAATACTGAAGCCAAACAAAGATGCCAAGGAATATAAGAACTATCGGCCAATTGCTCTCACCCGCATACTTTGTAAAATACCAGAACGAATTATCCACTCTAGGCTCATAGTCTGGCTCACTAACAATAATAAAATAAACCTCTACCAAACTGCCTATAGATCCCAGCACTGTACGACTGATCAACTGTTCTACTTCTGTCAATCAATAATAAATTCATTCCAGGAAAAACCGCCAAAGAAGACCACGGCTATATTCCTTGATATGACCTCAGCTTTTGATCGAGTGTGGAGGGAGAAATTACGTGAAAAGCTGCACAACATCGGAGTAAGAGGAAAAACCTTAATCTGGATTGCAGACTTCTTAAGGGGAAGAAGGTTAAAGGTTCGGGTCAATGGAGAATTTTCCAAGGAAGGAAGAACATGGGCTGGTGTAACTCAGGGATCTGTGCTCAGTCCTCTACTCTATCTGCTATATATTAACGACATCCATCCTTACCTCACTGAAGGCACAAAGGTTGCCTGTTATGCAGATGATATAGGCATATGGCACACAAGTAGCAGCATAGAAAAATCGTAAAAAATACTGAACACATCAATGAGAGGACTGGAGAAGTGGGCAATGGAACTCCAAATGACCATAAACCCAATAAAACCAAACCTATGCGTCTTCTCCACTCACAGGGAAAAAAGCATAAATATAACCACAAAATAAGCATAAACAAACAAATAATTGATAAAATTAGAAATCCATAATACCTAGATGTGATACTGCAGTCCTGGATCTTTCAAGTTGGTCTCGAGGACCACGCCATCATCATCTCCTAAGCGGAAAAGTACGCGATCTACGTATTCATCGTAGATCGCAATTTGCGTGGTGTCGCTGGAGACCCACTGGCGATTCTCCACCAAATTCTGCAGCGCTGGCAGAGGCGCCATATTCATTGTACATAGTGTATATAATGCATATTATCTTTTTTTAATAGTGCAGACTGTGCATGTATTGACAAGATGTCAACGAAATTATTTTAATTATTATTGATGAGGAATTGGAATTTTCAGAACACATAATTAGCACCTCAAATAGAGCTATCAGAAAACTAAACATTCTGAGAAGGCTATGTGGAACAAATTGGGGAGCAAAACCCAGAATTCTCAGAACAACATATACCACCTTCTTAATAAGGCCGATAATGGAATATGCAACACCGGTCTGGGCTCCCTCAAGCTCATCACTAAAAGTAAGACTAGACAGTGTTCAAGCAAAAGCGGCCAAAATAATCACTGGTGCTGTTTCATCCATCAACAATGAGAAAATTCAGAGAGAATGTGTTCTAGACCTAATCGCTCGAAAGCAGAAGACAAAATAAAAACAACTTGGATCGGCACTTCGGAAACGAGGAACCAGAGGACGAGATCTCTCTGACCACTTGTGGTATGGTAGATCCGCCCTTTTCTGAGAATGAGGTGAAACTGACGGCTTTCAAGTTCGGGAAAAGGAAATCTGCTGGTCCCGAAGGGATCGACAACACCGTCGTGAAAGCCCTGGTAAGGATGCACCCATCGCTTCTTTCCAGGTTATTCAATCGGTGCCTGGACACTGGTACATTTCCTAAGGCATGGAAGGTTGCCCGAGTAGTGCTTCTCGAAAAGTCTGGTAGAAAGGGTAATTCTCCTAATGATTATCGTCCGCTTTCTTTACTAGTGTGTCTAGGTATGGTCCTGGATAGCCTACTAGCTCAGCGACTGAAGCATTGGCTAGAGAGTAATGAGCTCCTTTCCTTTTTCCAACATGGTTTTAGGGAAGGGAAGTCCACAACCACAGCTCTGAACGAAGTGTTAGAGGGGGTTGAGATGGGCTTAAATAAGGGTGCTTGGGTTCTTTTCGTGGCCATGGACATTGATGGTGCGTTCAACTCCATGAGCTGGAAAAAGCTTATGAGAAATTTGATGGACATGGGTTGTCCTGATAATTTGTGCAGCTTGGTTCGTGACTTCCTGAGGGATAGATGGATTAGCCTCAGTTTTGGTGGGCGGAAGTTGGAAAGAAACTGTGCTAGGGGTTGCCCCCAGGGCTCTTGCTGCGGACCTATTCTGTGGAATATCCTGGTAAACACCGTTTTCCAGGAGGAACTCCCTGGGGGAGCCAGGCTGGTTCTCTATTCTGACGACCAGTTCCTCATCATTGAGGCTGCTTCGAGAGCGAAGGCTGAGAAGTTGTTGAAACTTCTCTCCAAATTCTCTCGATCTGGGCCCATGACTGGCCTTAAGTTCAATGTCTACAAAACTAAAGCCCTCAGCTTTAAGCCTAGGGACATAAGAACTAAAAGGAAAGGGATCAAATGGAAACACAAGCCGGCTATCTGGATGGAAGGACGGAGGGTAGCGTTGGTCAATAGGATGACCATCCTGGGGGTGGTCATTGATGACAAGATGGGTTGGCAATACCAGGCGGAGGAGGAGATGGTGGCGAGAGGCAGGGAGGCGTTGTGCAGGCCTGTCCTGGTTGGCTCTCAACAGGGGGGGGGGGAGGAGGGTACTATTTTTAGGAATCTCTACCTCTCCTGTGTCGAGTCAATCTTGCTATATGCTTCCGGGGCTTGATGGCGCCGAAACAGGGATCAGAAGGTGGCAACAACTCTAGAAAGAGTGCAGAGGACAGCGGCACTCAGAATCACAGGAGGATATCGCACTAGCAGCAGTGAGGCCTTTTTGGTCCTCGCTGGGCTTATTCCCCTGGGATTGAAACTAGAGGAGGAGACCGTCAGACAGAAGATATGGGAGAACAGGGAAGATGCCCTGGGACTTGAAGCGGGGGCCCTGGAATCGAAGAGGGATCCAAGGAAGCCTCCGCAGTGGTTGCCAAAGTGGAATTGGAGTCTTGGAGGGCCGACAGGGATTGGCACGGAGGTTTTCACTGATTGTAGTAAGTCTGGAACCAATACTGAAGCTGGGGTAGTGATATTCACTAATGGAGAGCTGATCTTCCAAGAAAGTTTAACACTCAGAGTGGACGAATTGGTCTTTTCAGCCGAGCTGGTTGCGATCAGGGTAGCCCTCAGAGTGTGTGCCGAGAAGAACTACAGCCCGGACCGCCTCTATTCAGATTGTATGTCGGCCCTCGTCGCCATCAATCTGGAGAAAGAGCAACTCGCGCATCAAATAATCCAGGAGCTGGAAATGATGACGCGGGCTCCGGAGCTCCCTTGGTTTAGGAGACACAGCCTCATCGAAGGTAATGAGTTCGCAGACAGGATCGCTAAGGCAGGATGCTTTAGAGGTAGATCACTGAGGACCCCAGTGACCAAGAAAGAAGTTTATAGGAGGATCAGGGGGCACGTCCAGGACTTATGGTTGGACAGATGGAGGAACAGTGTGAAGGGGAGAGAGGTATTCAATGGGGTAACAACACCCAAGTACCTCTGTAAGGTAATGTCCCACAAACTCATTAGGGTAGTTCGGGACATGGGCTCTTCTCCAAGTCTCCACAGATTTAAAATTAAGAGAAACCCTGATTGCGTCTATGGAGAAAGGGATGTGAATGCACGCCACTACGTCTTGGATTGTCCAAGGGTAGTGGGTGTGCAGGAAGAGAGAAGGAGGGCGAGGGGCGCGATCGAGAGTTAGCTGCTGAGAAATCACAGCAAGCTTCTTGAGAAAGCCCACGACGTGGCAGCTGAGCTTTTCCTCAGCTGTGAGTGAACAGAGTCGACTGGGGGCTGCCTCCCCGCGGTCCCTGCTGCACACAGTAGATTGTTTCCTATTTTGCTATGATTAAAGGCCACCGGTATAGAAATCCTTCCAGACACGTTGTCTGGGAGGTGGTGTTTCCAGGTACAATGTCCAAGCACTAGCTTGGATACCGTTACTTGGCTTATGAGTTGAACAGAATAGCAGCGAAGGGCATGCTTCGCATGCCGGCTTGTGGACCGAAAGGTCTGGGTGGCCATCTGCTTCTAGGGTATACCAACTGTGCTTAGGTGGGATCCTCCAGGTCTTGTTTATTTTGGCTACTATTTCTATTTCTTTAAAGGTAAGTTTATTTTTCTGTAGCAAGGGTTCTTTTGTGCCTTTTTTCGCTAGCGCATCAGCAGCTTCATTGCCTTCAATGCTAACATGTAAGAGTATCCATTGAAGGTGAATTTTTGAGGTATTGAGAGTTTTTGGAGATAACCAATTATGTTCCTGCTTACTTTGTCTTTAAGTTCCCCTGTGTGACTCAAGTGTTGTATGGCACTTCTACTATCAGTAAGAATCCATATATCGAGATGTTTAATTTTTCTGATGGATTTTAAGACTTCATAGATGGCTATAAGTTCTGATCTGAAGACTGAGCAAAATTCTGGGTTTCTTCTGTTTATTTTCTCATTGCCATTTGTGGTTTTAATGAGAGAGCCACTGCCATTGTGTCCCAACTCGTCTTTGCTACCATCGGTATAGATAGTTATTGCATTTTTAGGAATTTTATTAATTATTTCTAATGATAATTGTTTTAAGTATTCTGGATTTTGGTATTGTCTGTTGGAGGGTTCATTTAAAGTGGCATTAAAAATAACATTTTGTTAGTGGTTCGCATGGAGATATTTTTTCAGCTAAATAATATTTTTCCACTTTATATTTTAAAAATCCATTTCTTTTGGCCAGGTGGAGAGGGCCTTCTTTTTTGAGTCTTATATTGGGTTCCCCATTAAGTACGTATGTAATTGAAAGTTCTGTGTTTGTTTTCATAACTCTTGATTTTGTTTATATATTTTGGCAGATTGTAGCTTATTCTATCCTTTAAGGGCATAATGTCTGCCTCGTAAAGTACAATATTATTAGGGCAGGTTTTTCGAAGACCTGCAATAATTCTAGCTGCATTTAGTTGTATCCTTTCCAGTGTTTTTAGATTTGTTTCTGATGCTGTACCATAGATTTGATATCCATATTCCAAGATAGGTCTCATTAGAGATGTGTAAGTTAATTTTAGTGTTGTTGCTTCAGCTCCCCACTCTTCCTGAAATATATTTCAAGATTTTTAGTCGGTCTCTTCCTTTTCTAACAACTCCTTCAATATGCTTACTGGAGTTAATTTCTGGATCCAGGGTGTAGCCGAGATATTTAGGATGTTTATTATATTGCAATTGTTGTTCTTTCAGAATAATATTTGGTCTTATTTTGTACAGTTTCTTATCGGTAGTAAAAAGACAGGTTTCAGATTTTTGGGGGTTAAATTCTAATTTATGTTTATTAGCATTTTTTTCTAGGCGGAGAAGAGTCTTGTTAAAATCTCTTTCAGCTTTTTTCAAGTTAGTGTTGCTGCTCCATAGAAAAATGTCATCAGCGAAAAGTCCAATATTGGTTTTATGTGAAAAATATCTTCTATGCCTGCAATAAATAGGGTGAAATGAGTTGGGCTAAGAATTGATCCTTGTGGTAATCCTTGGTACAATTTGAAGGTTTTAGATAGAGTGCCATTATATTTGACCCTGATTTATATATTTTTAAGGGAATCAATTATCCAAGTGATAGCTTTTCCATCAATTTTGAAATGTTTGTATAATTTTGTAATTAACTTGTTTTTCCATACCTTATCAAAAGCTTGTGTAAGGTCTAAAAAGCAGCTATGGTGTGGTTAGTTGGTTTTTTGTTTTGTGCATCTTTTACCTTTTGTGTGAAAAAAAGGAGTTGGTCTATTGTCCCATGTCCTTTCCTAAATCCATATTGTTCTTCTGGAAAGAGATTTCTTGTGTCGGGGTGGTAGGTGAGTCGTCTGAGTATAATAATTTCCATTAATTTGCAGCAAAAACTTGTGAGGGAGATAGGTCGGTAGTTTTTTTGGGTCATTAGCAGATTTGTCAAGTTTTTTAATGGGAATTATTGTTGCATTTTTACAGTCTTGAGGCAATTTTCCAGTTTTCCAGGAGTTATTGAAAATATTAAGAAGTCTTTCTTTGCCAATTTTGTCCAAGTTTGATATCATTCGGCCATGGATTCCATCTGGCCCAGGAGTCTTGTTTAGGTCAGTGTTTTCTAATGCATAAGCTAGCTCTTTCATATTGATTTTTTTCATGGAAAATATTATGAGTGCTGGTGACATTTTTACAGTCATGAATAATCTTTCGGGCCTTTTTTCAACCTTGATTTTACTACTTATTTGATATGAATTACCTAAAAGATTGGCAGCAATTTTGTCATTAGTTGCTGGTGTACCATCTGTATTCTTAATCATATTTGTGTTTTCAGTTTGTGGCTGGACTCTGTCAATTTGTTTTGCCAAATTCCAAAGTTTTGTATTTGGGTTTCTTGGGTTCAGGTTTTCACAAGTTTGTTTCCATTTTTCCCTTTTCATATTTACGTATAATCTTTTTATTTTTGCAATCACAATGTTCAGTTCAGTTCTACAATTTGTTTGGTTTTAGGTGCACATTTTTGTAGTTCATTTCTTTTAGTTATAAGTGTTTGAATATTTTTTGCCTGGTGTGTATATTTTGGAATCCATTTCTTAATATTATCTCTTGGTATTAATACTTTGGCTGCTTTATTAATGGTGTTTTCGAAAGATATCATATTAGCCTTTTTGAAGTTCCAGAATTTTTCTTAATTGAGCTAGTTTTGGTCTTGGTGCTAATTTCTATCAAATTAGGCAAATGATCACTTCCAAAACTTTTCAATATTTGCTATTTGCATTTGTGGAAAATGTCAGGAGGGTAAAAACTTATATCAAGGGCTTGTGCAGTATTATATCTTGTAGGAATGATGGGTAGGATTCCCATCATTTAAGCACATGAAGGCATTGTCGTCAAATATGTTTGATAGTATTTTGCCTCTTGGGTTTGGCGTAGAACATCCCCATAGTTGATGTTTGGCATTAAGGTCACCTACAATAATAGTGTTGTCTGTAAGAAATTGAGCCATTGTTCCATCGTCAATAAATGTATTGTTTGGAGGGTGATACATATTGTATATGTTGATGGCTTTGTTTTGATTGAGGTAGACTTTGATACCTTGGGCTTCGAGGTCTAATGTGTTTGTAATATTAACGGCTATGTCCTCATAGTACAAATTCTTGATTAAAAATGCTAGGCCACGCCCTTTAACAGCATATACAGATGGATCTTCAGACCTTACCCTGAGTAATGGAGGGGCCGGAATTAACATAATACTGCAAGATGGAACAAACATCAAAATCAAAGAAGGAGCAGGACAGATTTCGTCAAACTTCACTTGTGAACTGACAGCTATCTGGAAAGCCCTTGATGTATGCCTTAACCAAACATCCCTGCATCAAGCAGAAGGAATTTTAATATACAGCGACTCCAAATCCGCTCTAGAAGCAATTCAGAAGGGCAATACTAAAATCACACAGAAAATACACTCGTTACTTACCCAACTGTTACCATTGGAGAATAACTGCATTCTACATTGAATCCCTGCCCATGCTGGGATCGGGGGTAATGAAATGGCTTTTGAATTGGCAAAGGAAGCCAGAAAGTTGAGCCAAAGAAAGAACAAATGTCATTATTTGACGCTGGTTCTTTGTCAAAATACAAGATAATTAAACAAAAAAAATAACAAAAGATTAAAATGCGAAATAAACTCTGAGAGAAAAATGACAAAAACTATAACAAGACATAGAACAAAACACTATAAAGGAATGACAATACATCCAGATGACACAATAACCTATAGGGCATGCAACAATTGTCCTGGTATGGAACTTACACCTACCCACATATTCTCATAGCTAGCAATGGCCGCAGCCTTGCAGAAATTTGACATAGACCCTGAGCAGCAGCTTTATACACCCAAGATAGTGGACATTGCTGCTTCTGTGATGGAAATGCATGGATACATCTGAGGCTCTTTATTGGACACGACAACAACAACGGCATTCCAGAGTAAAATAAATTATCAGAGATAGATACATATTTTTCAAATGAATTAAAATAAATATAATCTATACTGAGTGAGAGTTGAATTAAAAATATTAGAAATTTATTATCTTCGGAAACAAACCGTATCTAAAATATCAATTTTATTTTTGCTAAATGTTTTAATTTGCATTTACCTATTTTACATATCTCTGATTGTATTTGAAAATCGTTAACCAATTCTTCATACTTTTGGTGTAGTGGTGTTTTATTAATTTGTTTTTTTAATATTATTAGGGTTCTTTCTTGGTATTCAAAAAGGAAAAATACGTGTCGATCAGTTATATTTTTCAATTTATCAAACAATTAGGCCGCTGAATCTCTGATTCTGGTAGAGCGCCATCTGGCGAATAAAATTGTAACTAAAATCAATTTCGAATTTTTCATTATTTGCCATAAAAAATCCCATTGCATCCTGAACACAATGGTGTTTACCGCATTGCTCTAGCGCAAATATTCGCGGAGTTATTAATTTTTAAAGTTGTGCGGGACTTTTGGATCACCCTGTATATATTATTTTGGATAAAAGGTATCTCCTGAAAAAATAAACTTTTATCCGGCAGAGTTTCCTCACCACTCTGGAAGTACCTGCCTCGGCGCGTTACCCTTTTTGGCGGTTCACCCCCCAGGAGCCCTAGATGGTCCTGAGAAGTCCTATTCCACTTCTAGCTTTTACTAACCCCACCATCGGATCTGACCTGATGGCGCCAGCAAAGCTAGGGCCCTAGAACTGACCAATTGTTGAAGACTCGTGTCCCAGGAAACTGAATAATTCTACAAACTAAAATAAATTTGATATAAATTTTAAATATGTTATAAGCTATGAAAATAAGAAAATCATGTTCACAATTTCATATGATGTTGGGATAAGATTGATTTATAATTACAGAAAATGAAATTTTTTTTTACAAAGTTAATTTAATGGTTCATCTATGATAGAGATGATATCTGACAAGATTCTCAAGGAAAATTATTAAGATTATAAGATTGATTGTATTTGATGACTGTGTGGTGATATTCCTACATGTAGTTCTTGAAATTCTGGTAGCTGGATAGCATCTAGCAATTGGACTCTGTTTCTTAAAATTATTTTCTATACGGCGACTTGATAATATCAGTGTGATATTAATAACACATTCAAAGTGATTGTCGTAAAGATAGAGGCTGCCTGGCCGGCATTCATTGTTCTTCAAATATAAGACACTTCGATCAGTAAATCTTTTTATTGTCTGGCCGAAGTGTCTTTTATTTGAAGAACAAAGTGATTGTGTATGTGTAAAAGGTATATTTTGTTTTTACTTCTAGTACATACAGTACTGGTCATGAAAATCACGGTGGTAAGAGGTTTGTGACTATTCATACTTTAGGCACAACAAATGTCTTTACTAGTAATATCAGGCAATGGAACCATGGGGTTTGGGGTTAATGTCTGGATATACGTATATATCCAAATTAAACAATTAACAAATTTATATATTTTGTGATAGAAAATTATGGATAGATATGCAAGCGATTTGACCCCAGTATTTGAAAATATTTTTGATAAAATACTAACTTACTTACAATGAGTTCAGAAAATATGATGCTGGCATTGTTGTATAATAATACTAGAACATCAGAGCCCATTCTTCAAACAGGTCTAGAACGGCAGCCAGTTCTAAGGCTTATTAAAGTTTTATCTTGGTGAAGCTAAGCTGGGACATATTGTCTCTCTCCGGGTCAGTATATAATGAATATAATTATTTTATGACTTGGGCGGGAGCAGATGAGGGCCTAGCAGCGATAGCTAGGAATCCACTTCCTAAACCTGGCTGGTACTTTGTTTTAGTTTGGCAGAGACTGTATCTAGATAAGCCAGGCCTTTTCAGCTGATTAATATCCTTGAATTAGAGCCGTTCGATTCTTTATAAAACCTTCTGACTACGTGAGTAACGTCAAATCTCTTCAACTAGGTGAATCTCCAAGCGCTAAATAATCGGAGCACAGACTCGAAGAACTAGACCGATTCGAAGAGTAACTACAAACAGACTGATTTTATTGGCCAGCTGGCAGCTTTAAACAATCAAAATTTGCATATTTAGCTAAAGTAACAAAATTTGCATAATCGACGCGAACAATGACTCAAAAATATGAAAAACAGCTTATTATTTTGTCTAATTTTAGTCTTTGAATATTTTATATATATTAATCTTTATATTCAGCTTCCTTCATACAAACTTTTCCAATGGGTCTTTTACTCCCAAAGCTGGCGAGAAAACGTAGCAAACAATTTGTCCACCAACTATGAATCGATATATTCGTCTCTGACCAATCAACTCGACACCTGAGAAAATTCTCACCCACTCCCGGTCATCTTAAAAAGGACCTCAGAAAAATACATCTAGGAACATCAACCACGACATCAAGACATGGATATGTTCAAGCCGATATGGCCAGAATTAAACAAGTCCCTGATCCAACATGTCTATACTGCCAAGAGGAAGATCAAATCGTAGAGCATGTCAGCTGCCTAGCATTTGAACTACAGCGATTCCAAACGGCTACACTTCTTGGACTGCACTCATTCAATAACACTGCCCTATTGAATATACCAAGAAACAAACCGGCCTGGAAAAACTTGGTGAACTGATTTACTAAGGCTTCCAAGACAGACTCCTAAATCGCGGGACAGCCCGGGTAGTTGACAATCTATGGATACGCTCCAGGAGCCTGGGTTACCTTTATGTTAATACTATTGGTTTATTCAGTAGTTTTGATGGAGAAGAGTAACAAACATAAATTTATCTTGACAAATAGGGATTCAGTGTATAGAGTGGATGTTAGCTAGAAAATATTCTTTTAACTAATGTTCGACAGACAAGCTAGAGTGAAAACCCGGTGAAGCCGGATACATTCGCTAGTAAATAAATAAACATATTTACGGTTTGACTTATATATATATAGATGACATATGCTCCTTTACGCCCTCATGTTTATTTAAGACATATAAAAACGTTTTATATCAATTTTGCTATTTAGAATCATATTAACTTTCTCACTCGCGATAATAATTCGATTATTTGTAATATTTTAAAAATTTGTCATAATATAAATGAAATAACATCCCGACCCTTAGGGCCTGCGGCTCTACTGCAGGGTTGTCTCTTTGACACACGACATTGTGTCCAGTGGCGGCTACACCTGGACCACCGACAGGCCGAGAGGCCTTCGTCCTTCTGAACGAAGGTAAGAAACTCCCCAGTTTTCTTCCAAGCTGGCGATCATCTCCAAAAAAGAGTCTTCATCCGCCTTCATCACCTACGGCGTAAGCTATAGAAGATGCCACCGACAGGGACTCAGAGAGCCACCTACCTCTTGGAAACCCATGGGGGCTGTCCAGCGCATCTTCAGAACACACTGAGGGTACCAATGTCGACGCCTACATCCTCCCAACCCGCAGATCACAACAATGCAACGTTTACTTCGGATGCGGAACGTTCTGCAACCATCCAGGAAACCTCTGTGGCAACATGAAGCCATGCTGTGTCTTCGCCAGCGACATATCGTCCCGTATCTCTCCAGGAAGCTTTTCAGCTCCTGAGCTTTCTGTTCCGGCGCCGAGCAGCAGCCAGTTGCCGGTCTTTTCCAGCGTCCTTCTTGACCATTAATGTGCCACCAGCGGATCCTGCCAAAGAGACCCAGGACAAGACTTCTTCACCATCCAGACTTCTATCCCCATGGCCAAAATTAGGCAGCCCCATCAGATCACTCAGGAGAAGGATTCCGATAGAGACGCTTTTGTGAAAATGTACGGTGACTCTTTCCTAGGCCCCCTCTATGAGGAGGTTTTTAAGGATGACATCTTGTACGCGGTTCTATACCGCCCTGAGAGGAAGGAACTCCTCGAGCTACTCTCGCCTATATACAAGACCATTCTGTGCGGGTTCCTCAACATTGAAAGTGAGCATGTTGGCGACAAAATATGCGCTATAACCAAGAGCAACATTCAGAGCGGCTTGATAGATTCAGACGTCCTTTCAGGGAAAGTTTCGTTTGGTATAAATAAGTTTATTTTATGGGAATACTCTGTGTGCACATAGTATTCAAACACTATGTGTTTGAAATCATATTTAGAATCAAAGCGCGAGATTCTCCAGGTGTTTCGTTTCTTCCAGTCCGTAAAGAATTAAGTTACATTCCATGAACTCCACAAGCCCTAGCCGCCACTCGAGATCAGATATTCTATTTGTATTAAGCGAGACAGCTTTAGAAGTAGTTTCCAAAGATGACTCGAGGTGTTGTAGGCGCTGATTTATTTTATCCAATCCTTGTTATACTGAAGCAGATCTAGTTTCCATTTTTTTTACCTCAATCATCTACTTTAGTTGAAAGAGTTAAAATTAAATCATGCAAATCTTCATCTTTGCTCAAATATGATTTTGTTTTTCTTGTCTATTTGGGGCCTGGATTTGGTTCAATACTTGAAATGAGTTGTAGCATTAAAATAATAAATCTACTGATTCCTTTAAGCACACACACACAAGAACGAGATAACTTCGGAGTTATTTTCATAACAAACAAAAGTTTTACCGCAAGGATTAACATATTTAGTAATCACAAATTCTCTCTTTTGTGCAAAAATGAAGATATTTTAATTAAAGAAACAAATAAATATAAACTTCATCATATACATAAAGAATGTTATGATACACTTCAAGGCTTGGGATTGAAGGATGAGAGTCCTCCTGCGGAATATTTTTCTGAATTTCCTACAAAATTCTAGAATTAGATCGGCACGATTCCTAGCCCTGCCCATCAATTGAACAAAATTGCTGGCCAAGAAAATAACACGCCGAACCCGTTGCATTTCTCCCTATTTCACAAATGTATCCCAGGGTAAATTTGGTCTATGGCTGGTAACAAAATATTCAAATTAAGGATCATCCCGGTCTTCCTCTTTCAGCCGGGAGCAGTTGCGAATTTTATAGAAAAGGACCCCATCAGTTACAGAGCATATTGTATTTTTTTACTGGCCGTATACGGCGAGGCGACCTATCTCGGCCCTTCCCATGACTGGCAGCCCTCAACTTAACAGCATCAAGTCTTGAATAGTTTGCCTCAAGATAACAGATGAGGGTCATTTCGAATCTCATTCTTGTCGCACTGCTCTTCCATATCCACCTTTCAGACGCTCAATTTCCTTTAGTGTCGTGTTTTAGAGAAGGGTTATATCACCCCTTATACACCCACGGGTGGATCATCAACAGAAGTGGGAGATGGTGCTTCAATTGCGCCAATATCTCTCAGCCTTCATTGTCCTGTTGCCTTGATTGCTCGTCATTTCAAGTTGAACCACTGTGCATTATCAGGGCAATTCACTTAGAGGAAGGTAAGCCTGACAATCCAGGAGTGACTATTGCATCTGCCGGCGGCAATATGAATAACCGGCCCAGATCAATCATAACGGAGAGGTTCATCATACCACCTGAGTGAGCTTATGCTGGGACCACTGCTAAGTCGCAACTAGCGGGACAGACTTTAAGAATCACGCAGTTTCCAAATTGGTCTCTCCTACTTCATCCTAATTAAAATTCTGATCCTCAGCCGCTTGCAGACATCTGCAATGGAGACCTGGTCCATGGTTTTAGATGCCCAAGAGTATTCAAAGAGATCATTAAATCGCTTTCACACCAAGAAGTTTCAAGACCCTTCTGTCCATGATCCGACTTGGAAAGGTCCCCAACCATCATCCTCGCTCTCCAAGTCCTTAGCAGATCGGACGTTTTGGCGTAAAGACTCTGATATCAATTGTTCCTGGAAAATTGTGGTCACAAACAGGACACCACCTCTTTTATACCCGCCGTTACACCCTTGGCCTAACTACTAGACTCTACCTAGAACTGCCTGTTAGCTACAACTATCTTCTAGCTCGGATAGTTGGTGACGATAATTGTATCCATTATATGCTCTAAGCTATAGTTGATGGAGGGGAAGAGATTACGACAAAAATGAATCTGTGAATGATGCATTTTATTACAAAGGGGTTCACAATTTAACAATTGTCACAATATGTACAATACAACAATATGTCGTTTTTCACTTCTAGTTCCAATCAAGTAACAGATATCAAAGACTAGAAAAAGAAAAAAAAACAAGGTACCAGCTGGCTTCTTTCGACAAAACAAGATGGCTGCTGGTAGATTAAATGCTTTGGCACAAGTTGACGGCAAACTAGCCAATTTCTGCCGCCATAGCAAAAGGAAATAAGCTCATTAACCTAATTGCAATGGGACCAGATTGAAAAATATATATTTTTTATTTTCAATGACTAAAATAATTTTTTTTTCATTGCTTTTCGAATATTTTTCCAATTGTAACAAGATAGCCAAAGCATTTTTTGACTTTTTAATAAAGATTATACGAAAACAACAAAAAAAGAGATATATATTATATTTTTTTAAATAAACTTTTGAAGAATAAAACTCTAGATATATAAAAAATATTTTGGTAAAAAGTTAGAATATATATTATATATATTTATATAACAAAACAAAAAAGATTTTTTTAAATACTTACAAAAATTAAATGTTAAAAAATAAAGAGATGGAATACTTTTAATTCTCTAAATATTTTTTTTCTTTGTTTTTGACTTAGAATATTTAAATTTACCAAATTTAAAACAAATTTTTAAAGGGTTACATATATATTTCGTAATGAATAAATATTAAATATAGAAAAAGAATGAACAAAATGTTTTTAAAAAAAAACTTCTATATCCTAAAGTAGTTCAAATCGTAGTTTATAGAAATGATTATCAAGAAAAATCTAGCAATTAGTTGACTAAGCGATGTTAAAATGTTAGTAGTCAAAAAAGCCCAAAAGTAAATATATAATCATAGAATGAAAAAAGAAAATAAACATATATAAAACAAAAATATATAATTACAATTTCAACATAATATAAATTCTTCACGTAAATTAGAGAAAAAAAAAGAAACAAAATAAAAGCTATTTACACATTTACGATGATATAAATATTATCAAATAAATATGTGGGGATACATAAGAATATATTAAATGGAGATTTCGATAGAAATTTCTTTTTTTATTTTTAATAATTTGGTTGTACAAAAACTAACAAGTGTTTTTTTTTTTTTAATCTTATCAATTCTACAAACCTTACTTTACAAGTTAACATGGCATTTTCTCTCTTTTTTTCATCATCTAAAAATAGTTCTCTATCAAATGATTAACTTTTACAAAATATTCCAATTATTTGATATGATTTTTTAAATATATTATTTTTTTAATAACATGTTTTCAGAAGAGAGGGGGTAGTTGGGTACATTTTGTGCATATCAATTATATATATATATATATCAATTTTTTCTCAGAGAGTGTTATAATAAATAGTATATATATATGTGACTCTCTCCCTCTATAGAAAACTGCATGGACAGCTATTTAGATTTGGTCGCCTTCCAGAAAAAAAAAGATGGTCGAACAACAACAACAACAGAAGAAATGAGAGAAAACTCAAAATGGTTGTTCCAGTTATATTACTGAATCTATTTAGAGATATACAAAGAGATAAAGTTATTGTGCTGTGCGAAATTACAAGGCAAGAAGAGTATATAGCAGAATTGGGGGGAAAAGATTGTGTTAGAATTGTCAATCTGGGATAAGATACCATTTTCACAACCAGTACTCATTACGCTATTCTTAAAGTATCATTATGGTTCAACTCAATAATTTCCTATTTCGACTTCTAAAGGTAACGATTCAAGAAAGTATTTTGCCAGAAAGAAAAAAGAAAATGACGGAAAAGAATCGATGAGAGAAAAATCAAAGGAAACATTTTAGTTCGGCAAATTGGCTGAGGTAGAAGAAACGTGAAGGGGCCATTCAGCTGATAATAAGAAAAGCTGGGAAATTGTGATTTGTTGACATAGATGAGGAAGAAAACGGTTGGAAAGAATATATGAAAGAAAATAATGATAATTCAAGATGACGGTCTTTGTCTGAGCTGACATAGGCAAAATTAGAAGAAGGATAGAAGAATTATGATGGAGAACACTGATACAGCAACAGCTTTCAAAATATACCTGCAATTACAGTACAAGTGTAATCACGACCCACCATCGTGGTTTGGTTGTACGGCTAATTTCTTGAAATTATCAAAAATTAGAAGTGACACCAAATTTGAGTGTGTAATTCAAATTAAGTGTGTAATGCAAGAAAGAAACAATGCACTTCATCTAGACGTTTAGCATCAATATCACCATATTAAATTCACAATGTTTCTCATGCAACATCGAGTTAATTTTTAAAAAATCGTATTGCTTTACATTTCATGTTAAAATGAAATAGAATTCATTTAGGAAAAGATGAAACTGATGTTTTAATTAGGTCTAACTTGTCAACATTTCAAAAATCTTTACAATTATTGATTTAAAAAAATAAAATTCAGACCATTTAGGCATTCCTAATATTTGCTTAATTTAAAACCAATAATCTTCCATTAAACACCTTGTACTCAGTCATACAATAAATAGACAACCGCACATACTTGCTGTAGATCAACATGGAAACACTGGAACGAAGTTCGAACACAAACTCTATCTGTGAAAATATGAATTCATTATAGACGGATATTTATTCAAAATAAAAAGTATTTTATTATTTCTTAAATATGATGATTTCACATCTAACGGTACTTTAAATTGCAAACTTTATGTTGTCCAAAGAAATTATTTCGTGTATGGCTTCACCACCAATTTGCATGGGTACAATCAGCCATGCCTACAATCGAGTCATCGATGATACATCGGGGGGAAAAAGGAGAAAATAAACCGATAAAAAGTTAACAATGAACTCCTTTAGAGCAAAAAACACTTGATTCGGACCTTATGTGATCCTTCTATTGGTTCAATAAATAAGGAATTATTGGATGATCAGGGAATCTTCATGAGACAAACTTTCCTACGAGAAAAATACGAATTCCCTTAAATTATTGGAAACGTACAAAAGTTAGGAGTATGGCTTATTCTACCAAGTTGGCAAAGGCAGAAATAAGAGCACAACTCTCTCAACCTACCTAGCCATTAAAACTTGCCACAATTAATTACAAAGTCAATAAATACTCTGAGGTAAGTTTACAAGGTAACACGGGACCAAATAGGTATTTTTTACATATTGCATATGGTCTGGTTCCCTTGTGAGAAGCTATCTAGGATCCGAATGGTATCTTCAAGGAAGTACTCCTCAAAATGAAGGTTTTCTATCAATGTGAGATAAACCATATGTTGAGGTATCTTATCCCAAAGAAGAGCCCGGGGAGAAAGCTTATACAAGAGTTAATCACAGAAAGAGGGGGGGCCATCTTGATACAAGATGGAGCTGTGGCTAACCGGATGATATATCACAGGCAGAGTCCGCTACTTGGCACCGTTGAAGCAGGGAGAGCTGAGTAGTGTGGAGTTTGCGGCCAATGGAAGACTCACTTCACGACACAACATCATCTAGCTATTTACATTTCCCACAAGAATCTGTGTATTCACTTCCATATATAAATATATCAAAGCTGCCAATATATTAAAATCTTTGAATTATTTCTCATTCTCTCACTCTTTCTCTCTCTTTTTCTGAAAAATATTTTCGGTATTTTACATAATAAATATAGAATTTAGGTAGGTTAGATATTTTTTGGAAAAAAGCTTTGGTTGAGCATTTTTTTATGTTATTCAGATGATGAGATGATAATTTGATTTCTTCTTCTGGTATTGCACACAAGATTATTAAGTCGAAAGTTAATCAGTTAAACCTCCTTTTCATATAAAGGAGAATGTAGTTCCTACATTTGAAATAATTTACAAGTATGACAACAAGCTGCAAGAACTTTAGCAAACTCCACAATACCCCTAATGCCACCCTACCTGGCAATCCATATTTAAGGGAACAAAGGTGGGAGGAGGAAGGGCAATATGCACAGATATTTACATGGTCTTTTTGGCTTGACTGACAATGTTTTTGATTAGTTAGCAGTACATCATGCAAAGCACACAAGGGTGACACAGCTTTGACTAGATGAGGAGATCTGTGCGTTGGCAGTGGATTATATCTTGAGGTCTTCGTGAGCTCCCAGGTTGGCGATGGTCTTCTTGATGCGCAGGGCGGTAAGTCGGGCGGAAGGAATGTGATACCAACATTCCCTCATCAGCTTGGACATCACCCGCAATGCCTGTCAGCAACACCACACGTTACTCCATGACCTTAGAACTACTGTAAGACTGATGGCAATGTCGACCATCATAATGTTGACAATTGTCATTTGTAGTTAAGCTACATTATTATATTATTAAAAAAAAAATTCAACCTATACGATAATTCCCAAAATAAATCAAATAATAGTAGATAGGCAAATACACTAATTAAATAAGAATATTTTCTAACTAAAAACAATATGCAAAACTATCCAAGTGTATATGTGTGTGTATGTATCTTGTTTGTGTATATAGATTTGTAAGAGTTTTGAATCAGGCGGCGTTTTATTCGTTTATATATGTTCTCCTGTAGAAGGGTAGAGATGCCCGAAAACTTGAGACTAATTTAATAAAATAAAAATAAACTCATCTTCAGAAAACTTTTTAATAATTTAATTATTATATGGTTGTTAATGTACTGGGGTCACTTTGAAGAATAGAGTTTGGCAGCTTCAAAGAATGGTCAGGTAAAGAGAGCTACACCTCCCATGAACACCCATCTGACAACCATCATTGTAATTAAGGTTTAACCTGAGAGATAACACACCTTTAAGCGTAATTAGCCTTTTTTTAAAGCCACGGTCTTTGTGAGAGGTTGGTTGTTCTGTATAGGAATATATTAAGATATTTGATCAACCAGGTTGTAATGATTGTTCCATGATGGATGGTCTATGTACATATCGGAAATGTCTGTTCAACATGGTGAGACCAAGGAAGAATTCTGGATGGATGCAAGATACTCACCTCGCTGGACTGCCATCTGTTGGGGATGGCCGGTCTCTGCTTGTCCGTGCTGACCACCTTCCTCATCTCCTCTATGGTGGGGTCCGAGGGCACTACGTCGTAGTACGGTAGCTGGTGCTCCTCGTAGATACCTTCACACCACCGCGTCGTCACTACACCGCTACACTCACAGACTATTTGATATACTACGTAAAACCTGCTTCACGTAGAGAGTAAAGAGAATGAAGATTTTCTGGAAGTCAACTCTTTACAAACAACTGAATGTATCTGATAGGAATCACTGTAACATATTGTAATAGTCTAGAAGGGACTCTCGGGAGCCGAGTATATGAAGTGTTAGACATCCCGTGAAAATACTTTAATCAATCATAGGTAGAACTAGGCACTAACCATGTTTTAAACCCTAGCTTGCCCTACTTTATATCTGGTCCAAGGTTGTAGCTCATTCAGGTTTGATAGATGGAGTTATTTTAAGTGAGACTTGATGTCACCACTCAGGACATCCTGGTCCATTTTTTTGTTGAGCCTCTATTTGTACGAGTTGGCTCGACACACATTATGTCCACCTTGATTGGGAAACGGAGGGACCAAAGTATCTGCCCCCACAGCGTGTGGCCAATTCGGAAGATTATGAGAGGGAGAAACTTTCTGAAACTTTCCAGAATAGACTTCCGAATTCAAGAACAAATATACTGAAGTGTGCGATTTTGTAATTACAACTAAAAGAAGTAAATGAATATGCGTGCTTGGACATATTTGTATAGGAAAATAAAGCAAGTGTCAATATGGAAACCAAAAAGCAGTTCCAGAAATGGTAGGTCAGAAAAGAATGGAATAGAGGCCGTTGTACACTCGAGGAACTAACACAAAGTTGGGATTGTCTCTTTATAAAAGTCAAAGGTTTTTATCCCATGGAATAGGGGTGAAGAAAGAGACATCCTCCATACCATCAAAACCCAATACCTTTAGGAATGGAAATCTAATGCTGCACATGACTGGTAAAGAGCAGGAGGGACAAGCACCGGTTCTGTCTTCCCAAGAACAACAGTCTTTGAATTCCAGACTTAAGTCTGGTCATCTACGGACAATGACTTTCCAGAATGGTTGCAAGGTTTTCCCACTATGTATTAAGTGCAATTCTCAACCTGCAACCCCAAAACACATTATTGACTGTATTGACTCATCCATTGATGAGCTCTACTCATCCCCAAAAGTGTCAAGCTCTACAAGTTTGATGCCCTCAAAAGTGTCAAGCTCTACACGTTGATTGTTGAGTGGAGATAAGAAATAAGAAGATCCCATGGAATACAGTAACTGCTGTGTGTACCTACACCCAGGTACTTGAAACCCAACCATGTGCTACCATCCAGCCACAGATGTAGCCATACCGAGGCCAGACTGACGAGTAAGTACACTCTCAGCGCGTTCACCTGTTCCTTTATCCACACCTCTCTACTATTGTATTGTATTCAGTTGGCACAGCCATTGTATGGGCATTCTCTTTTTGAAGGCAGTCTAACGTGGCATCAGAATGGTACTCTCATTCCAAGGCTCAGTGTCATACAGTCGCTTCTCGATTTAAAACTGAGCAAAACAACCAGAAATTGTCGGTCTTAAATCAGATTTGGCTTTAAATCTGGTATTTACCAACAATAATCTGGTATTTTGAAACATCAGTTGTCGCTAAATTTTACGATCTGCTGCGATGCTCAGGAAATGAATTATACATACATATTCGATATAAAAAATAATATACAGAATATTTAATCTATATTTATATATTAAAAACACTCGCAATTTGAAAAATGAACATTTTAGTTGTAAATAAGATAAATTTAAAATAAAATGGAATTTCGGATTTCCAAATTTTGATCTTAAATACACTTTCATGCCATAACTGTATTTGGAACACGGATCAGTAAGATCTTCCCTTTTACGATTCGGGTTTTAATAGAGTGAGTGCATTGCCTTTAGAGTGAGTTCATTAGGATGACATGCTTTTGTTACATGGGATCTTACCGCCGACGTTGCAGCAGCGCGCGATCTCCCACATCACCAGACCGAAGGCGTAGATGTCGGCCCGCTTGAAGGAGTCGAAGTTTGCGAGGTTGATGGACTCGTCCAGTACCTCCGGCGCCAGGTAGCGCCGCGTGCCCACCCGGGTGTTGGGCGGGATGTCCACGGAGTTGGTCCGCGAGTGGTAGCGCACGGCCAGCCCGAGGTCGGCGATGGCACACTGGCCGTTGGCCTTCACCAGGATGTTCTTGCTCTTCAGGTCCCGGTGGGCAATTGCCGGCTTACCTGCGTCCACCCCACCTCAGTAAACCCCACCTAACTGACAACTGGGGTCAAAAGTGGCATTTATTTTTTTCTAAACCTATTGTTTAATTGGCCATTACTTAATACAAGTACAGCTGCTAGTGAGTGGAAGTGACCAAACGTATTGTGTAGTTAACCTCGAATAAGGGCAAAGTCGGACTATTTCTACTTAGGTGGTCAAGTGGTCAATGAATGATTATATAATTTTATTATATTATAGTTTATCAAGAAAATGGGTTGGTCAAATATCAGAGAACAGGCTAAATTAACGTTTAGTTTATTTCTGTTTCACTAGATGGCGCTCTGCCATCTAAAAATGTGGTCAGGATATGCTTTTTTTTATTTTAGTACCAACACCTCCTGACCTATTTTATTATTTTGTTTTTAAAATTATTTTATAAAACATACTAGACGGGTGACCCGGGCTTCGCCCCGGGATTGACCCGTGTACATATCTACCCGAGTGATATATATTTAGATAAGATTTTTTTAAATAATTGTTTGTTATTAGCATTTTATCTATTTGTTTGCATCAGCATAGTTTAATCTAATCTTTGATAGAGGGCGCTGTTCGTGAGCTAAGTAGAATAATTTGAATATATAGTTTTAATAATTGGTTTATATATTTTTTAAAATAGCCAATCGTCTTCCCCGTATTTATTTACCTATGTATGGAAATTTTGGTTTGAATTAGTGAACTACTGCGAATTTGTATGCCGGACATACAAACATTCATTTTTATATATATAGATATATGTGTTGCACTAGCGCGCCATCTGTTATCAAAATTCGAAACTATTTTAATGGCGTAAGATTCTTTTTGAAATTAAACAATTTATACTGCCCTTACTGCAATGGAAAAATTAAAGGGAGGGCCTGGCTCATCAGTGGTGAACCCTCCCAGCGGTTTCGCCAGTTTAATCTACCATACCGCTGTTATATTGCATTTTTGGAACTTCCTTTTATAGTGATACTGTTGGCAGACTCTTGGAATTGGTATTTTAGAAGAACTATGGACATAAGCTTTGAGAACAGTAGAATTGCATATAATTATAACATATATATGTGTACCAAAAGAGGCACCTCTCCCTTTAATTGTACATCAGAATGATGGCACAGTACATCAACCTAGTAAAACCTTTACTAGTGATGATAAAGAATGAGCCACAACACAAGTTTTGTCAAATTCAGACAAAGACCCAACCTGTATACCGTAGCTTCACGCTTTGGACCTCATCAGTACAGGGACGGCTTGGATTTCATAACATCCTACGAGAGGGTTATGTAATCGGTTGAATTTACCAAACAGGTGTTTGAACTAGTGAAGTAGCAAGGGACGATTTTCAGGCAAAGATACAACAAAAAGTTGAGGGAGGATGATATTTGTATTCTTGACTGAAAAACGGCCTTTACCACTTCATTTCTTTACCATTTAATTCTAAGTCGTACTTTTTATTCCCAATTTAAACTGGTTTAATCCCACTGTGAAGTTAAAAATGTGTATCATGATTATAAAATCGTTATAAAATATTAAAATACAAGTATATAATATTATGAAAAGGTATCTTCTTATCGTGCAACTGAAAGTTGCTGATGGCTTGCGCCATCTATCGGAATAAATATCAACTATTCTCGTTGATTTTTAATTATTCCAGAATTGGTCAAATACCCATTCTTGATTAATCAAGAAAAGCTAACCACGGACGCGTTTCGGGCTGTTGGCCCTCATCAGCGTGGTGCAAGCTGTACCTCAACGACCAAAAAACTGGTCATTCAGGCATCCTGGAAAATCAAGCATATAATAGTGAGAGTTCTTCATATAAAATATTCCCCGAAACACAAAATTCAAATTTCAAAAAAACTTTCAGGTTATTCTCTCAATTAACTTGATTTTTTTATTATAGATCTGTTGTGTAAAATAGAAGGCAATTATTGATAATTAAATTTGAAAGTTAATTAACATAGATTACCCCACTAATTAATTTTTTTTTATTCTGGGCGTTGGTAGTTTTACAGAGCCATTGAGCGGGTGTTTTATTGGCTGGTGAAACTGGGACACAATGAAGGAGAATATCGCAGTTTGGTTGAAACAGCTCGGAATTCCACTGGGTTTCATCGTTTGTTACAAAAGTGGAGAAGCACATCACTGAGGCCAGCATAATTGGAAGAACACGGGTTAATGTGACTTTATACATTCGTCATAGCATTAGAGGACCTTATTTAACTATAAAATTGTCCCAAAAGTTCGTTTTTTTCTTATTACTTGGCGAATAATATTATTACGGCGAATACATAATAATACTATTACTTTTTACCATAGTTTCGTTGGTAGATTAAACTGACGAAACCGCTGGGAGGGTTCACCACTGATGAGCCAGGCCCTCCCATTAATTTTTCCATTACAGTAAGGGTAGTAGAAATTGTTTTATTTTTAAAAGAATCATACGCGTCTATAATAGTTTCGTATTTTGATAACAGATGGCGCGCTAGTGCATCACAATTACTTTATAAATAATACAAAGACATTATACATAACTGCGAATAATATTGGTATTTCAATTGTTTGCAAGTGTTTATGAACATTTAGGTCAACCTTGTAGTTAGTGATTAAAAAGACTGAAATAAATTAGAAAGTGAAACTATTTTAGACGCATTCTTTTTATATATATAACGATTTTCTACTGTCCTTACTGCGATGATAAATTAATGGGAAGGGCCTGGCTCATCAGTGGTGAACCCTCCCAGCAGTTTCGCTAGTTTAATCTACCGCTGTAATATTGTATTTTGCTGTTTTATGCTGGTTCACCACTGATGAGAGCCAGGTCTTCGCATTGATTTATTATCGCAGGAAGGGCAGTGGAAATTGTTTAAATTTTAAGAAGAATCCTATGCGCCTGAAATAGTTTTAATTTCTAATAACAGATGGCGCGCTCATACTGAAATAATTGTAGGAAGGTATATATACCTTTAACACACACACAAATAATTGTAGGAAGGTATATATACCTTTACCTTTAACACACACACAAATAATTGTAGGAAGGTGTATATACCTTTACCTTTAACACACACACAAATAATTGTAGGAAGGTGTATATACCTTTACCTTTAACACACACACAAATAATTGTAGGAAGGTATATACCTTTACCTTTAACACACACACAAATAATTGTAGGAAGGTGTATATACCTTTAACACACACACAAATAATTGTAGGAAGGTGTATATACCTTTACCTTTAACACACACACAAATAATTGTAGGAAGGTGTATATACCTTTACCTTTAACACACACACAAATAATTGTAGGAAGGTATATATACCTTTACCTTTAACACACACACAAATAATTGTAGGAAGGTATATATACCTTTACCTTTAACACACACACAAATAATTGTAGGAAGGTATATAGACCTTTACCTTTAACACACACACAAATAATTGTAGGAAGGTATATAGACCTTTACCTTTAACACACACACAAATAATTGTAGGAAGGTATATAGACCTTTACCTTTAACACACACACAAATAATTGTAGGAAGGTATATAGACCTTTACCTTTAACACACACACAAATAATTGTAGGAAGGTATATATACCTTTACCTTTAACACACACACAAATAATTGTAGGAAGGTATATAGACCTTTACCTTTAACACACACACAAATAATTGTAGGAAGGTATATAGACCTTTACCTTTAACACACACACAAATAATTGTAGGAAGGTATATAGACCTTTACCTTTAACACACACACAAATAATTGTAGGAAGGTATATAGACCTTTACCTTTAACACACACACAAATAATTGTAGGAAGGTATATACCTTTACCTTTAACACACACACAAATAATTGTAGGAAGGTATATACCTTTACCTTTAACACACACACAAATAATTGTAGGAAGGTGTATATACCTTTACCTTTAACACACACACAAATAATTGTAGGAAGGTATATATACCTTTACCTTTAACACACACACAAATAATTGTAGGAAGGTATATACCTTTACCTTTAACACACACAAATAATTGTAGGAAGGTGTATATACCTTTACCTTTAACACACACAAATAATTGTAGGAAGGTGTATATACCTTTACCTTTAACACACACACAAATAATTGTAGGAAGGTGTATACACCTTTACCTTTAACACACACACAAATAATTGTAGGAAGGTATATATACCTTTACCTTTAACACACACACAAATAATTTTACTTAATTAAACAAAGGACAAAACTTATACAAAAGACAAGCCTGCACCATGTCGACAAGGGCCAACAGCCCGTACGCGTTCGTGGTTGTCTTTTCTTGATTTATCAAGAAAATGGGTTGACCAAATATGAAGGAACAGGTTAAATCAACGTTGAATTTTGTTTCACTAGATGACGCTCTGCCATCTAAAAAGCTCATGTGCTCGTGGTCAGGATATGCCTTTTTTGATTTTAAAAGACGTATAGGTTGAAGGGAGAGGTTGAATGTGCCTACCTTGTGTGCCGAGGATCTCCATGTGTAGGTGGGCCAGGCCGTTAGCTATGGAGTAGGACATCTTGCACATGCCGCTGATGTCGATGGAGGTCTTGGAGAGGTAGTCGAACAGGGAGCCGTTCTCGTGGAAGTCCGTGATGAGCCAGAGTTGGGTCCACGTGCCGCTATCTGAACCATTCACCATTTCCAATATTCTCCTAGAAGCCTAATGTCCATAGTTTGTTTAAATACCATTTCTAAGATTCCACCCTTCAACATAGCATATATAATTACAATCGTTCAATACAGTATTATAGCTCTAAGAAGCGGTCTGGTAGATTAAATTGGTGAAACTGCTGGAAAGGTTAACCACTGATGAGTCAAGCCCTCCCGTTCAATACAGTATTAGAGTTCAAAGAGAAGCGGTCTGGTAGATTAAATTGGTGAAACTACTGGGAGGATTCACCACTGATGAGTCAAGCCCTCCCGTTCAATACAGTATTAGAGTTCAAAGAGAAGCGGTCTGGTAGATTAAATTGGTGAAACTACTGGGAGGATTCACCACTGATGAGTCAAGCCCTCCCGTTCAATACAGTATTAGAGTTCAAAGAGAAGCGGTCTGGTAGATTAAATTGGTGAAACTACTGGGAGGATTCACCACTGATGAGTCAAGCCCTCCCGTTCAATACAGTATTAGAGTTCAAAGAGAAGCGGTCTGGTAGATTAAATTGGTGAAACTACTGGGAGGATTCACCACTGATGAGTCAAGCCCTCCCGTTCAATACAGTATTAGAGTTCAAAGAGAAGCGGTCTGGTAGATTAAATTGGTGAAACTACTGGGAGGATTCACCACTGATGAGTCAAGCCCTCCCGTTCAATACAGTATTAGAGTTCAAAGAGAAGCGGTCTGGTAGATTAAATTGGTGAAACTACTGGGAGGATTCACCACTAATGAGTCAAGCCCTCCCAATGTTTTCCACCGCAGTGAGGACAGTAGAAGTTTGTTTAATGTGTAAAAAAAACACAATCGTACTTTCATTTCTAATGATAAAGTGCCTTAATGAGAATGGGGAAGTCAATTTGTGAACATTGCTGGCTCGAAACAGAATGACAAAACTAGATTTCCATAAATCTCATTACCTATTACAATTATAACGGTAGGAAGAGAGGAGATAAATTGAAATTTTGATGAATTTAATCGTCAGACTGGAGATACTAGGCAATAACAGAGCGGTCTGATAGATTAAAGAGGCGAAACTGTTGGAAGGGCTAACCAATGACGAGCCAGACCCTCCCAATATATTTTCCCCATTGAATTAAGAGGGTAAGCTATTATTTTAAAGATATAGAGAAAAAGATTTACGCATATACAGTATTTCTATCCTTACATGAAGACATACGGCCTAAAATTATTGTAAATATGTATAGACAAATTTAAAGGCATACATGTATGACAGCGCAAGTGTGCCTAAGGGAACATGACGCTTCAATTTGAAATAAATAAATATCCTTACAATGAAGACGATTGTAATACACAATCCTTTTCTCACCTTTTTATATTTACTATGTATTATAGAAGGGGGTTTTTGCACTTTAAAATCAATATCACTTAGCGGTGTTCTGAAGCCACGATGTGAAACAATAACAACTCACGGCGCTGGACTCCACTTAGTGAAGTAAACACACACATAGAAGGTTACCATGGCAACCCAGCATATGGCGGCACGCAATGTCTACCACCCACCCCAACCATCTATCCAAACACAATGAACATATCAGCTTTATACCCAACAGTTTCAAGATTCCTATACACCATGTGACTAAGCAATGCCACACATTGTACTGAATGTATAATATGCTCGAACACACATTGAATCCCATAATTTAGTGGTAGCCATATACAATAGCGGAACACTGTGGGTTCGTTTCCCATCCCTGGACACTTTATTTTTCCGTTTATCATTACTCTTTACAATTCATCCTTTCATACTTCATCCCTAAGGTTAGAAATAATCGTTATTTCTCCTTAAAATAAATTTCGATTTTTCGTTCAAAAGAAACACATGCGGGATATTTTTCAAATATCGTTCTACAATCATAAGCCGCATTATAATGTATTATAATATGCTCCAACACACATTGAATCCCATAATTTAGTGGTAGCCATATACAAGTGCTTGTTTGTCAATATCGCCTTCAGAATATTTTTGCCCTAAGACAATTTTTCTTAAATAAGAGACACTTCGGCTAAGAAAACTTTTATTTTCTCAACGTTTCGACAAAAAACTTTGTCTCTCCTCGTCAGGGCAAATAAAAAACATTTATAACGCTTTGCCAAATGCTTAATTTCATTTTTCCTGAATGAGACAAAATATCTTTGTCGAAATGTTGAGAAGATAAATCTTTGTCTGTCCGAAGTGTCTGTTATTTATATGAATGCCGACCAGACAACCTCTATCTCCCAGAAGACAACTTTTTTATATTATTATCCCTAGTACACGTGGTACAGGCCATGATAATCATGGTGGTTAGAAGTTGGCGACTGCTTTTACTGTAAGTGCACCACATGTCTACACATGTTAAAAGCAGTTCGACTTTGCACTTACAAATGTGCCAGAGCCCCGTATGGTTACTTGCACTCGCTGGTGGGGTTGGACTTTTACATGAATCGGGGGCCATTGGAGCATTTTTTAAAGACAACTTTAATCAGTGATAAGTGAGAAGACTGTTGGACAGAAGGACATGGTGAACCGATCGTCCCAAGGGTTACTTGTTGAATCCACCGGGGGGTGATGCTGGGAAGATACACCTCTGACAGGAATTCCCAACATCTACGGCTCACATTCTATATGTAAACAGTATTAGCTCAAGTAAACTGTATTTGATCTTAGTGGATTATTTATAAGTCGAGCGCCATCTTTATATCAAATTTGAAACTACTTAGCGCTGTTGTTTCTGTTTTTTAATAAAGCAATTTCTCCTACTGTTCTTACTGCAACGAAAATAAATACTGGAAAGGCTTGGCTCATCAGTGGTGAACCCTCCCAGCGTCAGTTTAATCTGCCACCATTGATGAGTCAGTTCTTAAATAATGATTGCAGTAGGAGGATACTTTTTATATTTTAAAAAGAAACAATAGCGGCGAATTTTTATTTCATTCTATAAGGTCAATTGATCTTGATTCCCCTGTTTGGAAGGAAAATGTATATTTGAAATAACTGAAGGAAATAGAGGTTATGAGATGACGTGAATTGAAATTACATTCAAAATAATATTTGTACTATATCGAAATGATATTTATGGGGAAGGATTTTTAAATTTTAATTTTGAAGAACAAATTTTTTTTTGCTGAAATTCAAAACTATATTTTTAGCGATATTTTTCTTTTAAACATATATGCACAATCTATTTCTACAGCCCCCCTCCGTGTATACTGCAACCAATAAAATTTGAAAGAGAAAGGGCATGGCTATCAGTGGTGACCCCTCCTAACGGTTTTGCCATTTTTAATCTCCAGACCGCTTCACTATTGAATTAGATATTGTTCCAAAATCACTTTATTAGGTACCGCTCAAAAAGAACAACCTAGTTTATGATATTTGCAACGATGAATAATGAATTGAAAAGGATTGTATATAGCCGATTTGTTGTGATGTAGAGAGAGGTATTGACGCAAATATCCTTGAGTTTGGGATATCGCGTTTCATGATGTTAATAAAGGTAAGGTAATGAATAATATATGAAGGTTATTCACATATTAAAACAAAAGACCATCGCGGGATTCGATCCTGGTTCATGGCTGTCGGGAATCGAGGTATCACCCACTCATCCATCGACTATCTTATAATAGATAGAATGGAAGAAGAGAGAGAAATTCTTCGTCAAGAGACCGGCTATAATAGCAATTCGCCTTATGTTTTAATGGCAAAAGTCGTAAAATCCAGACCCTTTGCATTCGCTTTTTATAAATACTGGAAATCAGCTCAATCAAAATATTTAGCACAGACACCGGATCCAACTTGATAATTGGTCGAGGTCAATACCCAAAATTTGTATATAACTATGATGCTAATTTGTTATTTATTTATTTTGTCCTCCCGGGAGAATCCTGTATGGCACGTGTGCCTAATAAAGGCTTTTGTTGTTGTGTTGTTGTAATAGATAGAATGTCTTATATAGCCTGTATTTGTTAATGAATACATTAAATTAAGGTTTTGAAATAACTATGGACATTTGCTTCTAGGACTGCAAAAACAGGCTTATTTTGTGATTTCGCGAAAGAGCATTGCTCGATGCGTTAAAAGCTCAATTTAGATATAATTTATAAAGTACTAGACGTAAATGTTCATTGTTCTTCCAAAACACCAATTTACGGTAGTTATTGGCAAAAAAAAATGCAGGGTTAATAAGAAATTCGAATCTAATAAAATAGCGGTCTGGAGAAACCGTTGGGAGGGTTCACCACTGATGAGCCATGGGTTCCTTCTTTCAATTTTAATAATTGCAGTATATGGGCTGTAGAAATATATTCTAAATAAATATGTTTAAAAGAAAATAGCGCTAAGAGAGAATACATTTCTAATTTTCAGCTGTTGAGGTTTCTAAGTTGATGATATATTATAAAAAGTATGCAATTGCTAACACATATCAATCGGTCATATTTATTTTGACATCTAGAAATAGATTTCTTCCACCAAGTTCTCGGGGCTTGTAGAAAAGAAAGCTTGCTACAGGAACCGAGGTCATGTAGAGGCGCAACCCCACTCACGGTCCCTTGAAAGTTTCCCCCAATATCTTAACTATTTGTCTTAGAGAAGGAGAAAACGTATAATTTTGTGAAGTCTTTATTCTTTCATATTTACTATCCACTCCAATAAAACAATAGACGTTATATTAGATGTATATGAAAACACTGATCAATTTTTGACCGGGTTTCCCTGTTGTAATCAGTAGTTGTACTTCCCTTTGGTAAACACAAGGCAATAGCGCGCCAGCTATAATCACAATATAAAACCGTTAAGTACAAATTTGTCTTTTCAAATAAAACAAACTTCCCACTGTCCTTACAGCGATAAGAATAATGAGAAGGACTGACTCATCAGAGGTGAACCCTCCCAGCGGGTTTTCCAGTTTAATCTGGGAGGATTCACCTCTGATGAGCCAGGCCCTCCCACTATTTCCATCGCAGTATGGACAGAGAGTGGGCAAGTAATTTTATTTGAAAAGAGAAATCCGTGATTTACATATGTTTCAGTTGAGAGTCCCACCTTTGTTGTCGGCCGCGATGAAGCCGAGAATGTTGTCATGCCGCAACATGACGGTCTGGTAGATCTCCACCTCCCGGAACCACGACCGTTCGTCGCGGGAGGAGAATATCTTGACGGCCACGGGCTCCCCTCGCCACCGGCCGCGCCACACCTCGCCGAACCTGCCCTTGCCGATCACCTCCATCAGCTGGATCTGGCGGGCGATGGACCTCTGGACCAGGAGGGGCAGTCCTGCACCAGTAGCCAGGTCAATATTTTGAGAAAATAAAACTTTATCTTTCCGAAGTATCTGTTATTTAAAGAACTATGAATGGTGGCCAGACAACCTCTAACTTCAAAAGACAACTTTCATCACTGAATAAGTGAGAAGACTATTTGGCAGAAGGACATGGTGAACTGACCGTCCTAAGGGTTACTTGTTGAATCCACCGGGGGGTGATTGCTGGTAACAGCCATGTCATACGGGACTCTTGTGCTCCTACTTTTCACACTATTCCCTGTAGGTGATTGCCATGCTGGAGAGCTAAGTGTTGTGAAACCATCCGAATGAACTCTAAATGAGTTTAGTAGAAAACCAGCAATCATTCGTTAAACTAACTTCAAATATTCGTAGTTTATATAGGCTATATACTAACCCAGGTTCGACGATAACACAAACAGGCAACACTAATTCCACATTGGATGATGAGAGAAATAAAGATGTAAGAAAGTCCACTAATTACAATTACAATTATTTTATTTCCAAAGTGCTATATCCCGCAAGGGATACTTGCGCTAAACAAGGAGAAAAGTTTATTTACATAAGTTATTTACATTATTCAACGCATGAAAACATTAGAGATCCAGATTTTGTAGAAAGTTTAGAATGTATTTACAAAATGAATTGAACTTTAAATATTATTTTTTATCGGAAATCAAATCGTTAAGTTCACAAACAACTAGTTCATTCTTCATTCTATAATATTTAAATTCTGGGAAATCGATCAGTAGATGTCTTGAGGTTTGTTCCTCAATACCACAAAAAAGTCAAGATTCTAAGCAGAGAAACAAGTGTGGAAAATGAAATAAAGGATTCTGACAGCGTACTTTTTTCCTAATAATACTCTTGTACATGTTAGATACAAGGCCTTAGAGCGCCACCTGTATCCAATAAATGACACTATTTAGCATGACTTTTCTAAATAAAAAAACCATACTCCTCTGATATTGTATTGAATTATCCTGTTTATATATCCGGCATTCTAAGGAATATTTTGTTTAAGGATAATAACCGTAAATAATTAGGCAATTTCCAAGGATCCACTTGTAGGAAGAGCTTTAGTTATCACATATTTTGTTAGGTAGTCCGTGCATACAATAATCCAACGGTTGCCACATTCTGATGTTGGAAATTTCCCCATTAGATTCGTTTCTACCTTTTAGAAGGTAACCTTAAGAACGGATATATGCGCTGTAAATTTCCTGAGGGGAGTTGGGGCTGATGTTCAAGTCTCTGACAGTCTGAACAGTGTGCCACTTACATTCTAATCGTTCTATACATTCCGGAACAGTGAAACCTTTTTCTTTTTCGGTCGTAGGTTCTGGTGAATATCCGAGATGAATCATGGAAATATTTCAGTATTTCCGGTCTTAAATGGATGGAACAATCTTCACTTCTCCAGTCTAAAAATGACACAAAAAAAAAAAACGCAAAAAACCTTGTGCCATCTATAGACCGTCTCTGCCAAAACCTCTAATTCGGACAAGTACACGAATCTCTCGCGAATTCAATGAAATAGAAGACATGCCATGATGAAACCATGGGTCTTAGCGAATTTGTCAAATCTAGGGTTGGGACATTGTCTGTGATTCGAGTCTGGGAGATACAAGAGACACTTCGGCAGAGATCTTTTTGGTTATTTTGACATAATAACTGCCTTTATATAATGATTACAACTTTGTATTGATAAAAAATATATAAACCTAGATCCTATTTAAATGTATAGATTTTATATTTAACCTTTTTATAATCATTTTTAGAGGATGAACGAAGCTTCCACGTTGTATAGTTGAACTATCCCAACTACGTACAACAGGTAAACAACCGATAGATGCAATGGCCCGAGGATAACATTGCTGGAGGAACTAATGAGACAGATCCTCTCTCATTATTTCTAATTACTCAGTAGAAATTAGCTTAATTAATAAAATTAGAGAAGCACCACATTTTTAACATGTGTTTGTTAGCGCTTTCTGTAGTAAAGTTCCTTCTCTCTCCGTGAAAGTTTTATAAAATAGAGCCTCTTACTTTTATTCAAGTTTTAGAGTGGTGGTGGTGGTGTCTTGTCTATCCATGGAAAGGGGGGAGGGGTACCATTGCCCCGTTAGTCAGCCACATTTCAGAGTTCCCTGTTCACGGTTACCGTAGCGGCTCGGGGCTCACGACACCGTACTTCACTCTATAGAGCAGTCCCTTACTTGTGCTGCTTCTCCCGCCCGCCACATAGAGAAGGGGTTGGTAGTTTTATAGTAAAAGCCCCGATGAGATTTATTTAGACCGAGGGACAACTTTGTTGAGATGACATCGTGTTAACTAGCACGTCGAACAAAACCTCGCTTCCTATAGTTTCGTATAAACATGCTGTTTGTGTCTCGTTCAATAGAACAACTGGGTGTAAGTAGCGAGATTACAAGAGATCGGGCTAACTAAAGGCCGACCGAATCTTAAACATTCCTTTACTAAAGGAAATGTTCGAGATGGAAATACATTCTGGGCCAGGTAATTGTGCGACATGTAAATATACATGTAAGAATAGGATACTTGATTCTCGTCTGTTTCACATGCAGACAGACCCAAGGTATTGATGATATACAAAGACCGAGTTCTGAAGCTTCCTGCTGGTGTTATACAGTTACATTTTATCACCAGATAGACAATTGAAAATTGGAATAATTTTATTGACATCTTGTCAATACAGGCAAAAGTGCACAGTCTGCACTATTACCAGATAGAGACTTGAAGGCGGAATACAGTTTGCAAACAGATGGAATGTGCGCTGATGAGACGATAAATTTGAATTGGAAAGCTTACATTTATTGCCAGATTGATTGAAGCTCTTTATCATAATTTGGTGTTGCCTTGGGATGGATGTTTTGAGACGGGCGCAACACACTGAGGAAGTTGTTGCTACATGGATTGATGGAGCCACAAGTCCTGGAGAATAAAGTGGAAGAAGAGTACACTAGGGAATGGTCATTTTGAAGAGTGGACATTTGTCTCATCATGTTTCATCCCTGGAGAATGATAAACTTTGTTTTAGCGAGGTTTAGTAACTACTGTCACATTTGAAATAATAGATATGCCGGGGGGATTATATATAATAGAACATTTGATATTTTTATAACAAATAATATAAAAAAAAAAAGAGAAATAGAATATTAAATAATATTTTATAAAACTGTTTTTTATTTATTTACTCTTTCCCCCACTTTCCCTAACCTACAAAAAAAGACTATATTATTAGGGAAAAATAATATAATAATAATAATGACCTGTACGTGTGAGGAGAAATTATGGATAAAGGAGACTAATGCTTTATCCCATCGCACATGAGGCAGAAAAAAATCGAGAACACCTAAGTAATACAATGTAAAACTTGTTCTTCAATATTCTGAAATTAAACACAGTAAATTATAAGTGCCCTTTGATAAAATATTTGGTTGTATTTAACTCTAAAACATTGTGTCTCTCTAAACTTTGCTTGATACTCTTGAATAGAGCCGCCACTTCTACAGCCACTTGGCCGGCGGGGTCCACGGAAGGGTAGATCTAACCAATTTGACAATTAAAATAATTTTATTGACATCTTGTCAATACATGCAAAGTGCACAGTCTGCACTATTTAAAAAAGATAATATACATTATATACTCTATGTACAATGAATATGGCGCCTCTGCCAAGCGCTGCAGAGTTTGGTGGAGACCCGCTGGCGATTCTCCAGCGACACCTCGTATTTCGCGATCTACGAAGAATACTCGCGTACTTCGCCGCTGAGGAGATGGTGATGGCGTGGTCCTCGAGACCAACTGGAAAGATATGAGTAGATATAGAGAGGCGGAGTAGATGTTATGGATCCTCCAACATTGAAACAATATCTCCTGGTTTAAATGGGAACCCACCCAGGTTGTAGCGAGACGTAAATCAGGTCTAAAAGATTGCATGTAAAGTTGAACACGTGCCACTTTGACCTTAGTTTCAATGTGACAGTTCGAGATTAAAGAAAACTATTTTTTTTTTCTGAAGAATCTTTCTTTTTTTCGTTTCTAGATTGCGCAAATGACCGAGCAATGTGTACATACGTAAATTTTCGCTGAAATACCAGCTATTACAGAAATACTGCATATTTTGAATATACACGGGGCTGCCATTGCCCCGTTAGTTTCCCTGTAGGCCTTCACGGTTACTGTAGCGGCTCGGGGCTCACTTGTATTTCTTAAAGTATTTATCAGAGTGATTTCACCTGTTTCAACAATTAAGATTTGACAAAACCACGTCAGAAATTCAGAGCTTTCACCAAACCGCTTTAATAATTATGCTTTCACAAAACCTCTCAACAATCAGCTTTAGACTTTTCAAAAAGTACTTTCAACAATAATCTTCCACAAAACCATTCAACAAACAGCTTTCACAATTTAGATTTCAACAATCAAGCAAGCCATCACAAAACCCTCTTTCAACAATTATATTCCACAAAAGTTTTTTCAAAATTGATCTTTTAAAAGAACTTCTCAAAATAATTTTTGAGAACCTTCAATAAAATTAAACTCTTTCACAAAGAGATCGTCAAAAATGGTATTTTATAAAAAAAGTAACAGTTCAAAAGTTTCCAATTTAAGACATTTGAGGCACAAAGTACAAAGTCTTCTACCTGGAATGGATAGAGATGAGAGAATTGTGGGAATTGCCAACTTTCCAAAGACTGCCACCAAAATACTACTTATCGACAATTCCCAAGATCGCAGACAATTAACACGAACAGAAGTGCATTTGCTCATTACTGGATAGCGGAAAATTGAGGCAAATCTTTCTTTCTTTCTTCATGAGGTCAATAACTCCTTAGAGAGAATCCGTAATTGATTTCGATTAGAATTGACCGAATGGTTCTATAGAACACATTCCCCGAGGGCAGAGAGCTCCTGAATAGATCTATGTAGAAGGATTCTATTCACAATTATTCATTCCAGATATTCCGTTTTTATATAATGTTTACTTTCCTTCTCCAAAACGAATAATTATAATATATTTGCAGCTCTAAAACTAAATGTTGAGGCTATTATACTGCCATAATTGTGTGAATTATTCTAATATATTTATGAGAAATCTCTTATACACATTTTATGGAAGGAAGCGTGGAGAGAGGAAGATTGGAGTGGATTACAAACATGGTTGTTTACAGAGCTGATCTTTTAGAAATAAATGTTGGCTCTGTATAAGGTATTTGACCAATTCAGTTGAAACTTGGAAAAGTTTAAATTTGAAATAAGTGTTTTAGTTTCGAACTCAGAATATTTGTTTGTTGAATTATTGTAAATAGTTTCGCGCGCAATTATCCAGATCGGATATAGCGTGTCTTATTTGCAACTGGCAATAAATAAAAAATAAACTTAGAATTTTCAATAATTTGGAATCCGAAAATAATACATTATTACCAAATCCCTACATCATCATTCTTATAATACTACCAACACAATAAAAACAATGAATAGTCCAAACTATTATAGACGCGTATGTTTCTTTTGAAAATTAAACAATATCTACTGACCTTACTGTAATGGAAAAATTAAAGGGAGGGCCTGGCATTTTTCCATTGCACTAAGGGCAGTAGAAATTGTTTAATTTTCAAAAGAATCATACACGTCTATAATAGTTTCAAATATTGATAACAGATGGCGCGCTGATGCATCATAATAATAGCAATAACTAGAACATTAGCCTTCCACGTATGCAGTAGAGAGAATTCAAAAGAAAAATACCTAAACCGAAATGTATCTTGAGGAAAACGAAACAAAAAGTGACTTTAAGTTATAATTATTTCACATAATATACCCACAATGCACATTCCCCATAAAGGTTAAGATGTTTTTTGAAACAATAGTTTATCTAGAATAGGTGCGAGCTTCACATAAATTGAAGAAATGTGTCTGTCCAATCCATCCTATGAATATACTCACTGTCTAAGAACTGATTGACTTACACTTCCCTATGTGGACGTGCATTGTCATCCATAAATATGAAATGGGAAGCCTTATTTTGCCTAATTTGTATATAAAAGAGAAAAAAAAAAACAAATTATTAATTATATTACATCATGATACAAACACTTAAGGGGGTCGGTGGAAGGCTGGTTAAACCGTTTGGTTTTCGACCACTGCGAACCGGGTTCGATTCCCGCATTGGACACTTTTTTTCTGTAAAAAAAAAATGCTCCAATGGCCCCCGATTCTTGCAAAAGTCCAACCCCACCAGCGAGTGCAAGTAACCAAACGGGGCTCTGGCACATTTGTTAGTGCAAAATCGAACTGCTTTTCACATGTGTAGACATGTGGTGTGCTTACAGTAAAAGCAGTCGCTAACTACCCACCATGATTATCATGGCCTGTACCACGTATACTAGGGATAAACAAAAAAAAACACTTGATAAAAATGCTAAATAGTTTATTTATACAATTTAAGAATATGTAAATAATAAAAGATATAAATAATAGTTAGAGTTGTGATATACTCCGGTAGAAGGGTTTAAAATACATGGAAGCGTCTGAGAGAATATTGTAGCGAGAAGTATTTATTATTTTACACTAGTATTAACAGAGTATCATTTTATATATTTTACTACTCTGTAAACTTCCCTTCATTCCTTATCTTTTGTTTATCATTCATAGTTTGTTCATACCTTAAATAAATTGCTGTCTCATCCTGAAGTTTGTCTTCCCTAATTTTCCACGTGGCAATACAAATAAATCAAGAAAATTATCTTCTCGGAGACCGTTTATTTATTATTAGAAAATATTGTATATTTAAACAAGGATTCCAACTGGAAAGTACGATGATTTCTTGCGAAACATAAAGAAATAAGTATGAAATACGTTAATGATGACGATATTGGATCAGTAAAAGACACTAATTGATATCTTCAGCAATTTCGACAAAACTGGTTACTCTTCTTAACGATCACTTCCATGGATGTGTGAAACAAGACTGGGCGACATGTTGTGCCCCCAACACTGATGTTGCTTGGACTGGACGCCATTCAATGAAGGAATTCCAAATATTTGGGAAGGATTCTAATCATGTGAAACGGACAGAATTATATCAAGAAGCCAAGTTATGACAAAGAAACATCTCTTCGAAGACAAGTGAGTACGTAAATGCGATATTTTCTTAGGACCATGGTTTTTCAAAGATTTAAAATAGAAATACCAAAGAGCTATAGTACCATGGTCTATTACTTAACTCCTGATACGAGACTAAGTCAAAGAGGAAAGAAATGGTGTTTTCCAAATTTAGTTACTTATCAAGAGGGCTTAAATAAAACCCATGGTGGTTTTTATTAAACCTGATGTCGTTTATACATTTGGAAAGTAAGAAGCCGTGGGACTGGCGCTCTGTTCATTGAGGAATATCGAGCAGTATTATGTAAACGTCTCTAATGCCGAGAGAGACTATTGTATGTATCATTTCGACATTTAGAAATATTTTATAATAAATCAATATTTAGATTGGTGAAAGGTGAAGTGTATCATCGTGTTATCAGTGTTTTAAATATAATTATTTACAAATTGGGGTTTATGAGTTCTGTGAAGTTGCCTTATGCTGCAAGGCTCAAATAGAGTTGCTAAGGGAAACAGAGAAACAAATACTAAGAGCTAAGATGTAGATTATTAAGGAAACTCAGACCTTTGAAGACATATACACGTATATTGTATATTTGAGCCCAAAAACCTCATATGCATAGTCCAGGACATTTGCATGTTTAGCCTTCGGCATTCATGTATGGCGCTCGAGACAATAAAGACAACACGGGTCTTTTGCCCAAAATTGGCATGTGACGTTAGAGACACACATGTGTTAAAGCTCAGGGCATTCATGTCTGGACATGGTGCGTGAAGCTCAAGTTAAAAAATTCCACGAAAGCCTACCGGAGCCAGATCCCGAGGTGGTCATCTCAATGAGGTCCTTGAGCGTGGCGTGGTGCCCCGGTCCTCCGAGCATAGGGTCCGCCGAGCCGTCCGCTACTGCGGCCAGTCGGGACTGCAGTCGGCGGGCCTTGCGCCGTCTCCACAGCAGCACGGCGACCGCGGTGGCCAGGGCGGCTAGCAGCCCCGCCACTAGCACGGCCAGCTCGCTGGGAGCTAGCAGACCACCGCCCACTGTGTCCCCTTCTTCTTCTGTCACACCACACACAACTATGGCATACTGACTACAGTACTGTAGAACTAGAGGATGTCTGGGCGCCCCCCCTCATTATTGACCAATATATACATTTCTACAATAGTAAACAAATCATTAATATACACTTAAGATAATAAATTATCTTTTTTTTCTTTGCTTATCTCTAGTACACATGGTACAGGCCATGATAATCATGGTGGGTAGAAGTAGGCGACTGCTTTTAATATAAGTACACCACATGTCTACACATGTGAAAAGCAGTTCGACTTTGCACTTACAAATGTTCCAGAACCCCGTTTGGTTACTTGCACTCGCGGCAGGCGTCTTCTACTGAGGAGCAGTGTCTCTATGTTGAGCACTGCCCTGAACTCGAGCCTTACCATTATCTCAAGGCGATCGATGAAATGGTCGGAGGGACCAGTGACGTCGTCCAGATCGCGAAAGTGAATGGGCACTTGCTGTTGGGACTTTCCAACAAGGCCCTGGCGGACCGCCTGATCAATGAAGGCCTCGAGGTTGAGGGCATGTCCCTCAAGACCTTCCCCTTCTACAGAAGAGCGGCAAGAATAACCATAGGCAACCTCCCCTTCTTTGTGAAGGATGCTTCAGTCATCGACGCCCTTTTGCCTTATGGGCGGGTAACTTCCATCGTCCTTAAACAGCTAAAAGCTGGTAAATACGTCTACACCGACGGCCGCCGAGGGGCGTTTATTGTTCCGCCTGACGGCATGACCATCGAGTCTATCCCTGCCCGCCTCGATATAAGAATAAAAGGCGAGGCCTGGCCTATGTACCTGACCTCCGGGATCAGGTGCTCTAGATGCCGCGACCAGGGACACAGAAGAGCAATCTGCCCCTTGCTCACTGTGCAGTCCACCGGCCCCAGACGGGCTTCACCACCCTCCATCACCAATGTCTCTCAAGTGACCGCGCCTGAGCTGCCTCGACAGGCATCAGCCGCGTCTCCTGCGCCATCGCCTCCAGATCCAGCCATGGAGGTTTCCGGCGCTCTTCCTACGGCCCCAGCCGCGCCTCATCAGCCTGCTGTACCTGGTCAATCGTATGGGCCGACAACACCCGCTCCCCATGGGCAAGAGACGACACCAGCCATGGCCACACCTCCGCCTCCACCATCTGTCCGTATGGAGGATGATCCGGAGCCGGACTATTGGACGGACATGGTGGATCCAATAGATGAATTGATGCGAAGTCCTGGTTCGGAACCCATTCTCCGAACGATCGACGTGTTCGAATTCGTGGACGCGGCCCGAGACCCTGAGGTGAGGAAGTGCGTGGTCGCGGATCTCTCGCCGCGGCAGAAAAAGATTGTCGCCCAATTCCTGGATAAGCTCATCGAGCGCACTCGGGACTCGGTTCCCTTGATCCGTAGGGGACTATCTGAGTTCAGGGCCGCCTTGCCTTCCTATGTTCCAGACCCTCCCTGAGGACACCCCCTGTTGACTCCTGACAGAGTCAGGATAATTGTAAATAATTTTAAATCTTTCCCATTGACTCTTTGAGTGTGATCATTGACTGAATGGTCAATAAAGTGTGTTTTCATTGTCATTGTCACTCGCTGGTGGGGTTGAACGTATATCATCTTAAAGCATGGTGATCAAACTTAATATTGATGCTAAAACTTCTTGATAAAAACTAAATCATAATGGCGATAATAAACTTCTTAAAACATATAAACCGTTGACAAAAAAAAAAAAAAAACAGATAACGACCCCATGTTAGATTACGTTTACTATATTTTTAACGTTTTATGGAGGTAACGATGAGATAGAGGCGCCTTGTAATGATTAAATTAGCGCCCACAGCCTGCGCATGCGTGCCGCCGATCAAAAACAAACAAAAATAAATAAAACCAACAAAAAAATGGGGGGAGGAGGAACGTTAGCTTCTCTTTGAAACAGCATATGCAAATTAACTTATTATCGGATTAAATGGAATATTCCGAATACAAAAGTGACTCTATCCTGAACTTCCACTATACCGTGTCAAGATTTCATCCAGTAGGTCAAATCTTGTGGAAACGTATAGAGAGGGGCACAACAACAAAACACAATTTCAACTATATGTTTGCCATAAACCTCTTTGGCGGATTGTGAAGATTCATTTGACTCCCTTGTGGATCTCATGAAATAAAGCCCACCCTGGACTGAGGAGGGCCATAGCCAGAAACCATGGTACCCAGGTGGACGCTTCTTCTCAGTTTGCTAAAGCTGGTGTTTGTTACCGACCCGAGACCGGCAACATTATCGGCAACAATTTAAAATTTATCCGCAACAATTACTTTATTCACAAAAATGAATTTTATTGCAAAGAAAGATTCATTTATCTGCAAGAATGAAACTTTACCCATAAAAATTAAACTTTACCCATAACACAATTATAATTTTATTTCTAATAAATAACCTGCACACAAAAAGAATACTTTATCCGCAAAATAAAACTTTACCCAAAAATGAATAATATAGCCATAACATTGAAATTTTAGTCACAAAAATGAAAACTTTATCTAAAAAAATCAAACTATATAGTCAACAATGAAACCTTATCCACAACAATGAAATTTTACACGCAAAAATGGAACTTTATTTGCAACAACGATACTTTAGCCTCAACAATGAAGCTTACTAATGATACTGTACCCACAACAATGACTCACAACTTTATCGGACCAATTTGTAAATTCTGGGTTAAAACAATGACGCCTCCCAGACTTAATATCGTGGCAAAGTTTCATGTCAAAATGTTCGGAAACATATGCGGAGAACAAACACCTAAACTCACATTTATTTTACTTGATATGTCTTTATAATGAATTATATATACCTAAAACAAACCAATATAAATATATAAATAAGCTATGTTTATTACAGGATATATGAATTCTATAGACAATATGCTATGAGATTGTAAAAATATTATATTTTGAGAAATCAATGTTGTTTGTGATGGTTCACGGTGTTGGAGGTATTCCAAATACATTCCCTAAAAAATCGATCATATATAGATAAAACTCAGTATATGTATGTATGTTTTTTGTCGGCTATACACTTCCACAATACGTAACTATTCTGGCTAAAATTTAACAGTATATAGAGTTGAATCTGGAAAAACTTATAGACACATTTTCCGGCTTCTATCTCGAATAACCATGGAGTTGTTAACAAATTTTCTTATTTCACTTGAAACCAGCGCCTCATTGCGGAAACTGCGAGAGTATAGTTGAAGAAGATGGGTGGGATTCAGCTGCGGGAACTCTTTCACTTTTGTAAAACGTCCCCCTCCCCACGGCGCGACAGGGATTGGTGTATGAGGGAGGTGGAGCGGGACGTTTCACAAGAGTGACATAAGACGTAATGACAACGTAAAGCAAGAAATGCTCTAGGGTGAAACCCGGACATTACTCGGGTCATTCGGCTAGTGTATGACAAAAGTAAACCATATAGAGAGAGCAATGGCTGTTAAGGTGATCGACACGTAGACAACACGGAGACACGTTACCATCATATTCATCTGGCGGCAAGGTGGGGTTGAGGTCCATATTGCAGTAGTCGTAGTCCTGGCAGCAGTGGAGTACGAGCTTGAAGGTGTAGTGCTTCATCTGGGACTTGAGGCACCAGAGGGGATGGTCAGGTGGGAACATCTTCTGTTTGTCCAGGCATCTGTAGACACACAAGTTCTCCTCATGTACCACTTCTTTGTCACACTATCGAGGTGGGAGTATCGTTCAAAACATTAAGGTACATCTATAAAGATAAAGGTCACCTCTCCCATCAAAATAGACGTCAAAACTAGACGCCATCTATTGACCGTCGCCGCCAACTAGCGGCTTCGGTGTTGTGGCTTTGTCACTGACCCGAAGCCGCTAGTTAGCGGCGACGGTCAATAGATGGCGTCTAGTTTTGACGTCCATTTTGACGGGAGAGGTGACCTTTATCTTTATAGATCAATATCCCCTCCCGGAAAAATTTTCCATCCAAAAATTTCTATCTATACTAAGGTACATGTATACGAGTTATGCCCTGGAACCACTTCTTCATCACACATAGAGGTGGAAGCACCGTTTAAACGGTTAGCTTTAAATCGATTCTTGATTGATCCATAACTTGATTAATACGACAAGAAAACTAGTAGTCATTAAATGAAATAAATATATTTTCGCAAGGGAACACTATTTGCGACCTTATTTCCTATATTCTTAAGACAGAGTTATACAACAACAACAAAAGCCTTTATTGAGGACCTCTCGTCCTATAAAGGATTTGCCAGTTTACAGAGTAATTGAAGAGAAGAGAACTAAGAATACAGAGAGAAACCTATAAGTAGTAGGTATAGTATAGTATTTTCTACACTGTGACTATATACAACAGCAGCAACAAGCCTTTTACTGGAATTAAAGTCCCATACAGGATTCGTCATTAAGACAGAGAGTTATATAAACAAATTATATTCACAATAAAGGCGCTGAAGTAAGTCACGTAGATTCACTCTGTAGGCCACCATCTCCTGTGGCAATATTTAAAACCAATTCCAGAGTAACATTTCAGTTTTTACGTCTATATTTGCAACATCGCTTACATTTTATTGTACATATACATTTAATACCTAGGCTCTAGCTATAATCGTTATTGTTATATGTTTTACTATGTCTAGAATTTTGGGCTGAGGGTTATTACCGTAAATCTCGCCAAGTTTTAATAAATAAAATTATCGAGAGATGACATCTGGGGATAACAAAGATACACTGTACACTATTAGCTAGTAAAAAGGCATATATTGGATTGAATAAAATATTTATTGTCAATATTTCGGTTGGATGAAAGCCAACCTTTATCGAGGCATTACATTTTTGTATACACAAACTCAGCGCCGCATAGTGTTATTATATCACAGCTGAAATAATCTAAAATACAAAGTAATTGGGGGAAATTTGTGCATTTCAACTGTGATATTATAACACTGTGCGGCGCTGAGTTTGTGTATACAAAAATGTAATGCCTCGATAAAGGTTGGCGTTCAGCCAACCGAAATATTGACAATAAATATTTTATTCAATCCAATATATTTAATTTTACTATCTAATTATTTAAGTATGGATTGCTCTATTTTCAAGAAACTGTCCACTATGTCAGGTGGTATCTCGATTCGATCAAACTAGGCTGCTATATCGGATGTCGTCAATCCCTCAGTTAGATTCCATGTCGACATAGCAGGGGTTGATAGCAAGTATTCTCTTTACATAGTTGGCCAAGTAATATTGGCAGAGACCAACATAAAGAGGCACACAAGAAAATAACGCGCGGAGAAACTAATAAAACTCTAATATTCGGGACATTCATTCGTTGTCAGGGGACAAATGTCAGTTGATATAAGCTGCTGGGGGAATATTCTGTCATAATTGGTTCCCTAGGAGATCGCTTGTACAGTTTGAACAATGTGTATTTGGTGTTTAAACAAGTATCACAATATTAACTAGTTTGGACATTGTATTTGGTGTTTAAACAACTATCACAATAATGACAAGTTTTGACAATGTATCACTATATGTATGACAACTATCACAATATAAACTAGTTTTGACAATGTATTTGATGTTTAATTAACTATAACAATATTAACTAGTTTGGACAATATATTTGGTGTAATTAAATAGCGAGACAATACACAGTTTGGACATTGTATTTTGTTTTTAATTTACTCTCTGGCAGAACATCACACAAAATCTGAATAGGTCTTGGGGAAGATTGGAAGAGGAATGAGGCCTGATGAGGTTATTAAAAAGACAGAAAATTTGGATGGAGTATATATTAAGGAAACGGATTGTTGAAGAAAGTTCTGGAAGAGAAATATATATATAATCAATTCTAAATATAATAAAAGAGAACGGTAGTGTAGGAAGAAGAAAACTAGTGTGGATTGGATGGAAGAATAAACTATGAAGATATCGAGAAAGAGAAGCATGGTGCCATTGGAGACCAGAACCAAGTGGAAAATCAGTAAAACTAAAGAAAAATAACAGGTAGATAAAAATATAAGCAATACTTGTATTTCTTGAGTAAAGATAAAAGGCAATTGAGCGTTGCGGATGAGAAATTGGCCCATCACTTGCCACAAGATGAATTCCTCCCCATCAAACTAATATAATTATCTTAACTATACGACGTGGTGGAAACTTCCCCTCAAAATTGAAAACTTTAATATTTAACTAAGTTGTGCGGTCTACCCAAGATAAACACAACCTTGGAGGGAGAGGAGCCTATTAAATAGACTTCCATTTAATTTATCTCTGGGGAGAGATAGGAAAAACACAAATTCGCCTCCATCTTTTATTATTATTTATTGGGAAGTATTTGTGCAAATAAAAATTTAATGGTTACAGTTTTAGTTAACTTTTATTTAACTTTAAGAAGAGTAGGAAGTGAGATGGATACAAAGTTTATCCTCTCTAAAACAGTGTCAAATTTCTTAAAACAACATCAGTAATATCCATAAAATCGTCGTTTGAGATTATTTTGGCCACACGATTTGTTTTTGGTGGTGGCCTTAGTGAAATTTAGAAAAAAAAAGGCATCTCCTGATCGTGCACAGTTGCTGATAGCTTGTGCCATTTGTCGGAATAAATATCAACGAATTGTTGATATTTTCTATTCCAGAATTGGCCAAATACCATTTCTTGATTAATCAAGAAAAAGCTAACCACGTACTAACGCCGCAAACTAGCGGCCTCGTTTCGGTGACAAACCCACACCACCAGCTTTGGCAAATTGAGAAGCGTCCAGGTGGTCTTTAGGTGGACGCTTCTCAGTTTGACAAAGCTGGTGTTGTGGCTTTGTCACCGATCTGAGGACGCTAGTTTGCGGCGAGGGTCAATAGATGGCGTCTAGTTTTGACGCCTGATTTGATGGGAGAGGTGCCCTATGCTTTTATATGTATATATGTGTGTGCATATATATGTAATTAGTTTGTATCTAACGGCCAGGCAGACTTCGGTCTAGATAGCCCACTATCCAATGGTGTATCTAACGGCCAGGCAGACTTCGGTCTAGATAGCCCACTATCCAATGGTGCATCTAACGGCCAGGCAGACTTCGGTCTAGATAGCCCACTATCCAATGGTGTATCTAACGGCGTTTTATTATTATTCGTTTTGTACTCCTGTAGAAGGGCAGAGATATGCCCGAAATATTGAGATTACATTGATAAAAAATGGAAAGAAACTGATCTCCAGAAACCTGTTTCAAATCAAGCATATTGATATCAAATCTACATTCGAGGTGCTAGAGACAATAAACAACCTACAGGAACGTCAGTCGGTAAAGTTGGGTGAAAAATCACAATCTGGATACAACAAAGTACATGTAGGAAGACATTAACGTAATTTTACCATCAAATATAACAGATTGTTACGGGGATTTACATAGAGTTCCTATTAACAGAATGAGATTAATGGATAACGCCAGCTTATCTTATTAACAATTTATAATTTTCTCAAGTACCCCAAGAATATGGATTAGCTGTGTTAACAGAATCACTAGGTGTTACCTAAAACCTTCCAGTAGGTATCGTACGAGGAGGTCAGCTGGACAGCGTGCGTACTTCGGCCCTCCCAACCCTGGTCAACAACCGCAGAAAACTGATCTCAACCCATCATTGAAACTTTCTTCGACATCTCGGGTAGTTGGTGCCCCGTGTGTGGATATTTCTGTATGTCGTACATGACAATTTACCAATGAAATCTCCAGCTAAACATAAGGAGAGCAACAATCATCCTTGTAAAGAGTTACAGACAGATTAGTTAAGCACTATATTAAGTAGGAGGGCTGAAGGAATTGGCTTTGTACTTTATAAGATCATACAGAAGTACTATGAGCGAGGTTAAGTCATTTTTAGCCGTGTACACGCGGACATGACTTTCACAACTTAAAATAACTGGCGTCGGAACAGCGCTGGGAGCGACTAGAAAAAAAAGTTGCTTTCTGTTTCTCATATCTCAGCCCATGCTTCTTCTTAATATGAGCCGGCTTCAGGCGTGTGTCCGATCCTCGCTTCACCCTTGTACAACACAAATACATGTGTGACTCATGTTTGTGGGAATTACAACAGCACGACTTGAGAGAATCCAATGATAAATCACCTCTAATAAGAACAGAAGGATTTAGGCTATGGTCTCTTGATAGCATGTATAGCAGCACGAGATAAAGGAACACCTTATCAAAGTTACCTTAAAATTTGAAAACGCATCACTTTCAAAACCAGTATAGTTTCTAGTTATATCTAGAATCTTTTCAGCAAATTTGAACACCTGACTTTTTATATATATATATATTTCTCACACACTACTATATGTTTTAAAAATAAAAAAGGCATATCCTGACCAGGAAACACATGTGCTTTTCAGAAGGCAAAGCGTCATCTGGTGGAACAGAAATCAACTAAACATTGATTAAGCCTGTTCCCTGATATTTGGCTAACCCAATTTCTTGATAAATCAAGAAAAGCCATCCATGAACGCGTTTCGAGCTGTTGGCGCTCTTCAGCGTGGAGTAGGCTGTACCACTGCCTATATATACATACGTGTATCTAATTTTATATTGCCACGTGGAGAGAAAAAATGAGAAAAAGCAAACCTCACATGATTATATAATGTAATTTATTTATATTTACAAACAATATTCACACTCCGGTAATTGACGACTTTGTAAACTCCAGGAATATGGGTTATCCGATAAAATAAAATAATCATAGAATAAAACAGGAACAACGGGGGAATTTATTAAATGTGGATGTGAAACAATATATTTTGTTACAATATTTTCATAATTCAATTATTTAGAGATTATGCTTTTTTATATAATTCCTTACACGCACGCCCGTGGGGATAAACATCTATTTTTCAACAGCGGGGTGTTTAATTGGTAAAAGAGGTTAGCAACTATTGCATCCACAGATATTTTGATCTCCTAGACAGTCTTGTGTAGTTTGGAGGATTGGAGACCGACCTAGAATGGTCATTCATTGGTATTGTTGGGAAAAATATGATAGATTCGTAGAAGAGAAGGAAGCTAATAATTACAAAGATCCTTTATCACTTAAAAGTATTTACAAACAATAAGGAAGGACGATAAAGCACAATTTGGATTATAGATACAAGTAAATAAGACCTAATCCAAATAATTTAATAGTGTGTGACGTTTCGATAACAGCATTAAAAAAAATTCTTTTGTCTGATGATGGTAACATCAATAAGGAAGGACAAAATATTGAAGAAATTGAACTATAGATAAAATTACACCAGCAGCTTACGCCTATCGGCGGCCTGCCCTATCCAATAACCGCTAGCCAGCACACAAACAATCTAACAAAGCTGCGATATATAGGCAGAGATGTAAATTAACATAGACAACATTATAACAATATGCAAATTATAACAGAGTATTACATCATTGAAATATCCTGGAATTTCCACTTTCAACAGGTATTCTATATAGAAAAGATTTGTTTATCTTATTTAAATGGTCGCTTTGGGAGGTGGTGGTGTTTCATGAGAAATTTCACTGGATGTTCAACAATATTTTGTTAAAGGAAACAAGACTGTAGCGGCAACAGGTCCTAATCAGAATTCTCCACCAATAATGACGGTGTGGAGGCGTGCTCTGAATATTTCTAGTTAGGGAAGTCCACTTATATGACAACTACAGGGGCAGTCTGATGGCAAAACTCAGTGAGGGGAACTTATTAAAACACCTCGCATGAATCCAGCTGAGGAGTGACCACATTCGGTCAGGTCTACACAATAAAGCTTGACCTCTCTAAACGAATCCAAACCTCCAGGAAAGACCACAGACTATGGATTTCAATCCTTCTGTAGTTTGGAGCACATTGTAATTCAACCAAACAGGTCAATTATTTTACCTTTTCATTATTTTCCGACATCAAGAAAAACCATCCTTATAAAGCCCTGAAACAAGGAATTATTTCTTTGAGATAATTATTCCAAAAAAGGTTTTAAAAATGCGGAGGGTGTTTAAATCTGCACTTCAACCTCCCATGAGAGACCATAGCCCCCCAAAAAAATGGCTACTTCTGGTGGACTCTCCTAGAATTGGACGTTTATCGGAGGTTGGATTAGTTCAGTTCAAGTTATATTTACCGAAGGAAGGCAACTCGATGTGGAGGTTTTCGTATATCTAAACTCTAATTCCAATATCACGCTGACAATGTGATCTTTCGACAACATATTTCACGACTATAATATACAACGGCGATAAAATATACAGTAGAACCTCCCTGTAAAGGATACCTAATTACAGAGCCAATGTGTCCTTTAGGGAGAGATGTCTTCTTACCGGAGATTTGCTAAATAGTGAAAATGATAATTTTATAAATGAAAACTGTCCTTTATAGAGAGGTGTCCTCTAGCGCGAATGTCCTCTCATGGAGGTTCTAGTGTATTTTATCAAGGTTTCAAGAAAAGTATTTATTGTCGTCACAGGATAAAAATTTGAATAAAAAAATATGACAAAAGTTTTGCCGATAAAATTAATTATATTTTCTGTCCGAAGTATGAATGTCAGTCAGATACCTTCCTCCCTAGCTTCCAGCAATTCTTCACTTGGGAAATTCAAATCTATCCTAACCGATACCTTGTAAGTTACACTGCCACACGGTTTACTTAAATGGTTCTTTGTAACAACACACTGCCTCTAAGGATGTTTCTTGCTTTATTTAAACGACCCCTCAAGGTTTCAGGTATCGTAAACCCTGGTTTTGCTTAGAGGTGACCTCCTATTGATTTTTATACGATGGTCGTTCAGAGAGAGATGTGACCGTATTTCTCTAATCAGGTCTCTAAGCTTAGCTTTTCCTTCAATCTCCACCAGTTTTCTTACTGTTGTCTTGGCGTTGCTTGTACCCCCAGAAATGTCTCCATCTCTAGTGCTTTATCGGTGAATATAGAGATACAAATATCTAAAATTAAAAACAATATTTTACATAAAAGATTTAATTAAAAAGGCATATATTGAATAAAAAAAATATATATATTTATTTTACCAATATTTCAGTTGGCTGAACGCCAACCTTTATCAAGGTATTATAACATATTTAATGTGTGTCTATAATATGTTATAACACCTTGATAAAGGTTGGCGTTCAGCCAACTGAAATATTGGTAAAATATTTTTTTTGATCCAATATATGTCTTTTTAATTAAAGATTTATTTAAGGATTGCTCTATTTTCAAAACATAAAAGATTATAAGAACATTTTATGCGTATATTTTGCGATTACTGTAACGTCTAGTCTCGATTTAAGATTGAGTCATGGGTTCAAAAGTCCTAGTCTTAAGTCTAATTTGGTCCTGAATCTTGTATTTCCATCAACATCCGAACCGTCGGCTGTTTTATAAGTGGCTGCCAGTGTGTCCGGTAGGTTCTGGGAAATGGTGGGATACTGGTCGCCTTACCTCCCATACTATATGTCCATAAAATACATCGAATTTAAATTCCTATTGAACCCAAATAAAACAGAATATATGAAAACAAAATATATTGGATATATATATATATATATATGAAAAAATCTCGTACCTGGATCTATGAAAGAAAAAAAAAACAATTTTTCTCAAAACATTTCATTGAATATCAATTTTGATATAGTGGGAGCAATCTCTCGAAATGTTTTGAGAAATATTTGTATTTTTTTCTTTCACATATCCAGGTAGGGCTTTTTTATATAAACATATTTAATGGGTCGCCTTTTGACTCAACATATATTGGAGTTAAATACTAGTAATCATAAAAAACTAACATGGAACTTTAAATGGAAATTTGGTCTTAAATGCGGTATGTGAGTCTTATTCACGACTAGTTTGATACTGTAATTGTAAATGAGATTCGGTGTTGGTTAATATTGGTCTTATATTAGATGGGTTAGTCTGGAATGGAGTATAATTAACAGTTTTAAAATGTTAGAGGTGATATCTCCATATAGACATTGTATTCCCATATACCAGGACGCCCGAACGAAATAAGCAGAAGACAAAGAAATATCGGCTGGATTATTTGTGACAAGATGCCGCCGGGTAATAAAAAACAGCCAACAGGGAGTGTCCAGACGGTTTCCTTCTCCGGGCCGTAATGGCAACGACTTGTGGCTGGTTTGTGCTATTATCTGTTTATGTCCGCCATACTGGCTGCATCTTACCCCAAGTACACATGGTACAGGCCATGATTTATATCTTTGTTCACTACATGGATACAAATAGAGAAACAATTCGACGTGAATATTAAGGTTGCCAAAGAACAAGTGGCGAAAAGGTCCTTGTCACTGTTGTGATATATGGTAAATTATCATATACTATGCATTTTGTCCGTTTGATATGATTAACTATTTTCATTCATATGTAAATATTGTTTTATCTATGCTATGCAAATCTATGGCAATCTTCCAATATGTAAATAATCCTTGCTGTAAAATAAATTTTCAGCCAGACAATGAGTGGTTGTCGCCATCTTTGACACATTATAACAGTCACATTGTAGATTAAATAGGTCGAACTGATTTCTACATGTGTAGACATATATTTGGAGTACTTACAGTATAATAAGTAGAAAACCCTACTACCCACCATGATGATCATTGCCTCTACCATATGTACTATCAAGACGAAGGAATAGAACGGCGACTCAGCAAGAAGACTCGAGATACCAATGTGACCAACAGGAGTTTGTACCGTGAGGATCCCAAGATGTCAGAGTATAAAGTGAACACAGCGCCGCTATATAAGAAAGGATAAGTAACCAGACTTACAATAGCACGGTACTAGCGATGGGGGTTTATCTACCACACCTGTTGTCCTTCTTAGAGCAATTCCTGGGTGATATTATGGAGATAAACTTTAGCGACAGTATAAAATACACATTTAAATATTAAGTTGGCTTATTCAATAAATAAATCCCTCGTATCAATATTGAGTAAAATATCAGGCTTTAAGGGAAAAAGTATCTTTTAAAAAACCTTTTTAATCTCAAGCTTTCGGGCACGGACGTTCTTCTACAGGAGAAAACATGGTTTAATCGTACCATGTAATTAAACCATGTTTTCTCCCGTAGAAGGGCGTTAGTGCCCGAAAGCTAGAGATTTAAAAGGTTTTTGAAAATATACCATTCCCTGGATATTTTCACACAAGTTGGCTTATTGTTTCTCGAAATTTTCATGTATTCCTTCTGGATCTCACCCAAATCAAAGCCCGCCCTGAACTAACATGAACAGGAGGGCGTTCTGAATTTGTCAAAGCTGGTGTTGTGTCACTCACCCGAGTGTACTTGATTGCAGAGACCGATGGCGCATAGATATTACGTCATTTTGACGGAGTGTGTCTTGTTCTTTAAAAAAAAAGTGAAATGTGGGTTTCCATATTCTATACAAATAGATAGCCCTATACATTAGTTTTGTGTAAGTTAGAAAAACACGAGTTGAATTGTGAAGATATAAAATGGTAAATTCTCATAGCTTTGAATCCATGCGGGAAAAAGGTGGTCTCTTCTTTCTCATTTCTACTCAATCATGTTAGGGTATCAAGTTGTGACCTTGATGGTGTCTGTTTGACAACCATCATGGCTGGGTGAAGTAGAATGTGTCTGCCTTTTTCATTAGGACTGGGAGCACTACTCAGTGGCAGGCCGACTTAGCTCCAAAAGAAATGGCCGCCAATGACACGAGGAACAGAAGCCATGTGCAGCTGCTCCTAACATGGAGTACAAACACTGCTGTATCCCTGGATTAGGAGCCCTTACAGGGTACTATCAGCCGGGCCAGCTGAGCCCAGGTTTTTTACCGAACTTGTTACTGCTCCATCTTCTCCTTTTTCATCCGGGCTTGGGGCCGGCAAAGGCGGAGGAGGTTGTAGAGACCAACAACCCGCGTGGAATGTGTCTCTCAGAACCTACCGGACTTAACGAGAGTTGGGACAATGCATTGACCACTCTAGGTACATCAAAAGAATAAATCTTTTTAAAAATTCAAATTATATTCTGTGTGAATTATATGTTATTCATAGAAATGTATTTGAAAAAAATGAAAATTTAAAAATTCATAAAAAAGCCACGACCTAGATGCAAACCTAGGCGTACTACAGAAAAATAAAACCGCGATGCCAACCGTGTTTGCTCAGGAATTTTATCTTTAGTTAGGTTTTTCTCTTTATTTACTTCACTTGTGGATTTTACTTCACATATATTTTTCTCTTCACTTGAATGTTATTTCCTTTAGAATTTCCTTTAAATATGTTTATATATGGGTTTTACTTATATTTGTCTAACTTTGTTCCTTAAATATTTTCACAAAATTCTATCCCTATAGTCTAATTTCGTAGAGAGGTGCATGCGGATTAGTTCGAGTGCTGGGATATTTTCTTCAAACAGACGGATGGAAATACAGACGTGTCAAGGCTACTACATATATAAATATACACCTGACCCACTTATATTTTATTTTTCTATCATTTTTCATGTTTTAAGCATATTTACGCAAATTTGGCCTAAAATACCTATTACTTGGTTTCTCAATAAACCTCTGGGACCAAAAATCATTTTGGTCGCAGTGGTACAGCCTGCTTCACACTGACGAGGGCCAACAACGCGAAACGCGTTCGTGGATGTCGAGTTGGCCAAATATCAGGAGACAGGCTAAATCAACCTTTAGATGATTTCTGTTCCACTAGATGGCGCTCTTCCATCTAAAGAGCACATGTGCTCCCGGTCAGTATATATATTTTATACATTATTGGTTATAAAAAATAACAACAATGATGTTACATACAGCGGAAATATATTCAACAATTTATTGTCTTATGCATTAGCGTGCCATCTGTTATAAGAAATTGAAAATATTTTAGACGCGTATTATTCTTTTTTATATAAAAAAAATCTATTGCGCTTACTGCAATGCTGATTCAATGAGGGGCTATTCCATTAATTTATCATTGCTGTAAGGACAATTATTTTATTTTAAGAAGAATCATATACGTATTTCTCTGAAATAGTTTCAATTTATTGTATACAAAGACGTCCTCTCTACTCAAATTGAAAAGTTCATCTGAAAATCATCACCACTGTAGTTTGTCTTCGAACAATGCTATTCTCTTTAGGTCTTTTAGGTCTACTAATTAGTTTGACTAAGATTGTCTCTCTCTCACTCTGAGGTACGTGGTTTTAGACGCTCAATGAACGCGGCAGTATTGTACACGTTAATTACTGAATCAGATTGGATTATATTTCAAAGGATAGATGTGATTCCAATGTTTATTCAATTTCTCTAGTTTGTGCTGTTTAGTGACCGCTGTTCTACAGTGTGTATTTATATTATGTCTAATGAGAGCTGTTGTACAGCTCAACAAAACCCCTCGTTGAAACACAACACCGTGCAGAATGAGAGAAACATAACCTACCTATCTTTTTCCAATGCGGTAGAATTTGACGAGATTCAACGCCACATACCAGCAGGAACACTTCTGATTCTTTTAACTTTACTTTCCAAATGCGTAAAAAAAGTTGAAGATATTGCAATCCGCCGTTATTTCCTTTCACTAATTAAGATGTTCATTTGAATTGCAGAACGTTGCGTGGCTTTTTCCTGTGTTTCTATTTGTCGTTTGACGATTTTGACGTCACAGCGCTGCGAGAGTACTTTCTATACTGCAGAGGAAGGCAATTACTACACTCCGCCTCCTCAGGAATGTATTTACAGAGTTTTGGCCTAAAGATTCCTGATGTGTTTTTCATTGTAAACTATTATTGATTAGTTTTTTTGTTTAAAAAATATATTAGTTATTTTACCACTGTAGCATAATGTTGATTGTTTTGTCCATATATAATATTTATTTTACCAATCCAATACACAACATATTTTTCTTGTTTATCTATAATCTTTTAATGAATGTAAGTTGAATTGTTTTCACTAAAATAAAATGCACTATCATCCTGGCGATATTTTTCTACGTGGAAATATTTTTTATAAAACGAATTCTTGTTGCATATCTCTATAATAGACGCAACTATCCTTTTTATAGGAAAACTAAAATTTGTCATTTTGTGTCAATGTGCTACCGCTAGTTAACTACCTCCTCACGTACTGTGTTAGCCACGTGGCCGGCTCTTACATGGTCGACACAGCTCTGGGTAGCATATGTGGGCTTGTTTGTTGTGTAATGTCGGCAGCTGAATGATGAATACGTCAAGACTTTGGAGTTAATGCAGAGAGTGAACGTATCGCTAAAATTTGGCTTTAGAGGCATTCTTCGGGCACCTTTTCACTTGGTGATGGCACCTCGCAGTGGCCAGGCATAATGCTGCATTCTGAGGCAGCCACATAGCAGCCAAACCTATGTGGTACCATACACTTCCAAGTTTACAATAAAACAAAATCAATCTTCACTGCACCGCAATTTCAAGTTGAGCAAGTATCATTCTCTAACAAAAACAACAACGAGTGGCCACTTGCTTGTCCTTGCTTTCTAGGCACCGCAGCGTGTCCATTTTCGGTCGAGTGCTTACCAATGGTGAAAGGCGTGTCCTTTATGACATTTCCGAACGTTCCAAACTGTCACCACGGGACGCTCACATTGCGAGAGATCCTTTACATCCGCACAAGATCTATTCTTTGCCTGGTGGCTAGTCGTCAAGTGGTGCACCACGACCTAATTCCGACATATCCCTGCAGACACCAGGGAGTTGTGACATCAGCAGCCAAACAGAAGCACTGGCTAATGACAAGCGTTCCTAACAATTCAAAATCACATCTGACAAGAGTGGCCTGGGACATCATATAGAAACTTAGTTGGAAAACACCCTGTCATACGGCCCCGACTTGAGCCAGATATTACCACCTCTTTCAACCACATTATAAGAATCGTAAAGATAGAAGTTGACCGGCATTCATAGTTCTTCAAATTAAATATACTTCTGCCAGTAATCTTTTTTATTGTCTCGACGTTTCAACAAAAAATCTTTTATCCTCGTCAGGAGCGAACAAAAATTAAAACATTTGGGAAAGCGTTAAAATTATTCTTAAATATACACAAGAATAATTTTTAACGCTTTCCCAAATGTTTTAATTTTTGTTCGCTTCTGACGAGGAAAAAATATTTTTGTTGAAACGTCGAGACAATAAAAAATATTTACTGACCGAAGTATCTTTGATTTGAAGAACATTGCAAGAAATCCTCCGTGAATGAGGCAGACTTAAAACTAGCGATGACAACCTTCTTTATTCTTAGTTCCCTCAATTCTACAGCTTGGAACGCTCATAGCTGGATGAATGTTGGTTCTGGATGTTGATAGAAATTACAAGGAAGATTACTTGTAAGTGTACTTTGTTATACATTCTTTTAATATCTAAGACGGCAAGAAACATTTTTATTTATCTTGTATAAGTTCCCGGACTGGGTCCATAAAAAAAGTAAGATATTTAAAAAATAATAATTATTAAAACTTTTCAAAGTAATCCCCCCTTGCTTCAACGCACCAGCGCCATCGTTTCTCCCAATTGTCGAAACAGTTTTATAGGCCTCTTTTGGAATGCTCTTCAATGCCAACAATGATTTTTCTATTATGTCATCCCTGGTGTCAAAATGTCTTCCTTTTAGAACTGCTTTAAGTTTGGGGAACAGGAACAAGTCATTTGGTGCAATGTCTGGGGAATAGGGTGGTTGAGGTAGGATTTGTGTCCCGTTTTTCGTCAAAACACTCTTCACCAAGTGCGCTGTGTGAGGGCAGGCATTGTCATGGTGTAGGATCCAGTCACTATTAGTCCATGCCTGTGTCTTGCTCTAGCTCCAGCAAAGTGGTTCGAGGATTTTCTTTTATCAAATCGGTGATTTTTTGCACATTTTCATCAGTCCTTTGAAATTTCGGGCGTCCTTGACGAGGATCATCTTCAATGGAAATTCTGCCAGCTTTAAATCTAGAATGCCATTCAAAAACAGTTGTTATTTTTGGGGCGTCATTGGGGAATGCTTTATTTAGCATTTCAAAAGTTTCGGTTGCTGATATTTGAAGGTTCACACAAAATTCTATGCAAATCCTCTGCTTCAATTTTTGTTCCATCTTAAAATCGCCGCAGCGCTAGGTGTGACCTTTAAATAAATTAGAATGACCTTGGCAGGTTAAGTTAGTTAAAAAAATAAATTCAGTGACATTGTAAAAGATCGATTATACTAGCGTTATGACAAGTAGGAGTTTGTGTGAGTTATAGATGAAATAATGTTTTCGTCTATGCTTGGTTATAGTTTAAAACCATTGGAATTCGTTATAAACCACACTGGGGGTGACAAGAGACTAAATGTACACAAAGAACTACTTCTAGGAAATTCTTAATAAACATCTAAGGAAGTAACAAGACCGTAACATCTTGCAGTCTCACGCAATTCAGGCCTTAACTAGCCGTTTCATGATTTTTCAGGATGCCTGAATGACCAATTTTTTGGTCGTTGAGGTACAGCTTGCACCACGCTGATGAGGGCCAACAGCCCGAAACGCGTCCGTGGTTAGCTTTTCTTGATTAATCAAGAATGGGTATTTGGCCAAATTCTGGAATAATTAAAAATAAACGAGAATAGTTGATATTTTTTCCGATAGATGGCGTAAGCCATCAGAAACTTTCAGTTGCACGATAAGGAGATGCCTTTTTCTTAATCTAAGGGATAATTACTGAAATAATTTGGTTAAACATAAAAATTAGCAATGATACTTCTTATTGCAGTTGAGAATGGGAGTGAATCAGCGGTAAGTTCTCCCAGTGGCTTAGTCAGTTCAATCTACCTGACCGTTTGTATTAGACTGGCTGTTGATGAGGGTAAGCTACGGACATCAGGTCGCTCGTCCACACAGAGAAAGCGATCTACAGGCTTGGATCTTCGGGACTGACCTGGTAGACGACGAGCTGGCCATCCTCGCATCGGTGAAATTGAGAATCAACCGATACTTCGTCCAGGTCGGTCTGGGCCAGGTCATCGAGCACCCCGTCATCGCCTGGAGGAGGACTCTATCGCAGTGAGGAAGAACACCTGGCTGATCTTTTTCGTGTAAATATTTCAAACTACTCTCCCTACTGTTGACTAGATGTCACTAATCTGATTTTTAATTGTCAATTGTCACAGAGAAGGTGCCGCAGAGTGGTAAATAATCATAATGATACCAAAATAACAATTTAAAACTTCCCTATTCTATTATTTTCTCTTAATGTTAAGTCAATAATAAAAAAATGTTAAAAGATTTAGAAGAAAGGATAGCGGGAGAGAAAGAAAGAAACATCGCCCCGGGCGAATGCAAACAACCATTCAACCCTCAGGACAACCCTGCTTGTACCGTTTACTTAAATTCACAAGTAAATAACTTACGGTAAAACCTGTTTTAAACAGCATGCCGATTTTAAAGGATATTTTTAATTGAGTTTTGTTAGTTCTTAAAATTAAAGATACTTCGGCCAGTAAATTTTTATTATCTCGATGTTTAGACAAAAATCTTTTGTCCTCGTCAGGAGCAAATAAAAATTAAAGGATTTGGCAAGGCGTTAAAAATTATTCTAAGGTTGCAAGGGCATTCTCACGCGATATATTTCAATCAGTATCTATAATTTGAAGAACTATGAATGCCGGCCAGGCAGCCTCTATCTTTACGATGAGTTTGGTTAATTACATATAAGTACACAAACTTCAACCCGTTTTCTTAACGGCTTTTTAAATATATATTTTCTTCTTCGTATTTTCATAATAGATGGTGCGCTAATGTATCATAGTATAAATGTTCTAATAAAAGACACAATTTGATGTTTACGGAAGAGCGATTGCTCGAAGTATATTATATATTTATAATTGCATGCTATTCTGCTGTCCTCAAAGCTTATGTCCATAGTTCATCTAGAATACCCATTCCAAGAGTCTAGCATCAGTATCACTTTTAAAGGAAAACCTAAAAATGCAATATAACAGCGTTATGGTAGATTAAACTGGCGAAACCGCTGGGAGGGTTCACCACTGATGAGCAAGGCCCTCCCATTAATTTTCCATTGCAGTAAGGGCGTAAGAAAATGTTTAATTTTTAAAAGAATCACACGCGTCTATAATAGTTTCGAATTTTCATAAGAAATTAAGTGGAGAGAAGCGACCAAAAGGAATAATCCCTGTATATATAGATACTTCAATTCCCCAGTGGTATGTGGGAAACCACAATAATATATATTCCAGTGAATTAACATTTTATCAAACGAAGAAAAAAAATCAGTGTCATAATCCAGGAAATAAGGAATTTTCGAAGCAGCAAACATTTGACGCTAATTCTTTTGGCAACGTTTCCTTTGTTTCTTTCTTAATTCTATTCTTATCTCTATTAATATTTGTATTTAAACCATTAACTACTTAAATTGTTTATAAATAGATGCTATTAAAGAAATAAATTACATTATAGTAAATCTATTAGGTATTAGGTAAAAACAGTTGTTTGCGTTTAATTATTTATATTTATCTCTTCATAATATTGTTTCAGAACATACATTTTGACGTATTTTATATTCTTCTATACATCTAATAAATCAATAAGAGTTTTGAGAGAGAAGAAGAAGAGTGTGGTATTATGGCAAATAACCACAAACACGATTCGCCAATAGATAGCTAGGTTATCAATTTTTAGTAAAAGTACATATTCTTTTGAAATATAAGGAAGTGGGTAGTTAACAGAAAAATTAATTAAATTAAGAAATAAATATAGATTTAGGAATAGAAAAATGTATATATAAATATAAACATAAAAGGTTTGGGAATAAATAAGCATAATATCCAATTAACTAAGGTTTGACCTAACAGCGCCATCTATTTACAGTTTTAAAAACTATTTATCCTACAAGAGAAGAAGACAATGGTAAAGTTTTTATCTCCTCTACTGAACTATACATCATATCGATCTCTATATGTCCTTATTTTTCCTTCCTCGTACCATTCTTTTTTAAAATATTACTACTAAAAATGATACAATAAAATGAGATGATAAACATCAAGATAAAACAACAGTCTCAGGAGAATGAGTTGGATTTCTAACTCTGTTCGTAGAACGGTGGATGCCGAATATATTAGGTTGATGCAAAAATAATGGCCGATTTCATAAAACCAAATTCAATCGTTGATAATGGCAATTAATTATTTTTAAATATTTACAAATAATATATCATTATAAAGCTTATTTCTTGCTCTGTCACTATATCTTTTTCAATGTTACTAATTTATTGCTGCTGCTGTGATAGAGATGCATGGAGACATCTGAGACTCTTCTTTGGACACGACAACAACAACAACAATGTTACTAATTTGTGAAGGAATTTTGTTTTTACTCTCTTGTGTGTGTTCTAGATATTATACAAAAGAATATTTATCTTAAATAATTGTTCTCACGACTTTCTCCGGTCTTAAATACCTGTTTCATGATTTTTCAGAATGCCACAAAGACCAACCTTTTTTGGTTGTTGAGGTACAGCTTGCACCACGCTGATGAGGGTCAACAGCCCGCGTACGTGGTTAGCTTTTCTAGATTAATCAAGAAACGGTATTTGTCCAATTCTGGAATAATTAAAAATCAACGATTAGTTGATATTTATTCCAATAGATGGTGCAAGCTATCAGCAAATTTTATTTTCGCGATCAGGAGATGCCTTTCTCTTAATATTTATCTTGTTGTATACATACGATACGCACGCTCTCTAGTAATTATAGTTTCCATATCACACATGGGGGAAATACATGGGTAAAGGCCATTATTCCCTCGCCACCAGTTAGATTAACTACATAAGCTATAGCACCTTATAAGACTAAAGTCAAACTTCTATCTACATGTATGGACAAGTGATGTACCTATAGTAAAATCATCCTATCAAAGAGGTTCATGGCGCAAGAGTCAGCTTCTCCCCGCAGAGGTCCTAAGAGTGGGAATGTGCCATCACTTTCCATATTGCCATGTTTATTTATCGCAAAATGATCCATTACAATCTCAAAGATAAATCTTATACCGCCATCAACTACACCAAAATATAGAAAACCTCGTTTGAAATAAGACAAAAATTACCATTCGTCAAATTAACTCACAATCGTAGATAGCAATGATAGAATTAACATAAAGCAATAACGCGCCATCTATATATATAGAAAATTGAAAGGATTTAAGCAAGAATGTTTATTTTATAAACAAAACAAACTTCTATTGTTCTTACTGCGAGGGAAAAAATGCGATGATAGAATTAAGAATAAGCTCAGACACCTGTTATTCGCACGAAAGAAAAAAAAATACAAGAGAATATGTTGTTTCCCAACATGACAATGTTCGACATCGTACAGCGAATCTGGCAATGGTCACACATAGAGAATTAGGCATTGAGCCATCCTTCTTGAACTATCCTCATCAACTCGTTCAGATTACATACGGTTCGGACTATCTTGCCCTATTTTTATGTATTTTATCCTGACGAAGAGACTGAATATTTTTGTCGAAACATTCTTTGTTCAAATAAAATATCTGTCACAAGAGATCAGTGCCACTCAGAAATTCTAGGTTGGACATTGTGTGAAGTTGGAAGTGAGTTGCTAGCCTAGAGACGGTGTTTTAGAAAGAAGGGGCATCGGCAGCTTAATTTTAGAAGTAGCTACAGTGGTGTCACAAAACGTTAAACTTTCTGAAGTTGTCCAGTGATCGATAATGAGTGGAACCATAATTAGTCCATTAATTAGCCAACACATAATTATGCCGACAAAATTACTACCTTGTCTTCCAGTCTCTTTCAAACCGACCATACCTCCTCGCTAGTGGCAGTTGGTGTTAAAGTATTGGCTGATAGTATTGGCTGACCATATCTTGTAGCAAAAAAAAAAAAAAACGAAATTGTCAAAAAAAAAAACCTTTTAAAGGCAATTGTTACACTTTAGAAAAGCAAATTCTCACATCAGAAGATGTAAAATACTGGAACGTGCTGGTTCATCAATAGGGAACATTCTCAGTAACTTCAGCAGTGCAATACCTCAAATAATATTCAAAGTATTCATTATTTTATTAACAGGGTATCATTTTTTATAATATTCATATTTTGTTCTTGCCTCAAATAAATTGCTGTGTCATCCTGAAGTTTGTCTTTCCTAATTTTCCACGTAGCAATATAAACACACTATGTCAAGGTGAAAACATCAAGCTTCCAGAGATAAGTTTCTCTTTATAAACTAGTTCTAATATATTAGTCAACTTATAAAAAGCCATCCTAACCCCAGAAGAAGTAGGCCCCAGTAGTCGCCCCTTGGAATGTCGCTGGTGTCTAAAGTGACCGGTCCTTACCCTCCCGCCACTCTCTGGGTTGACTGTAGGCTTGCTTTATTATTCCTGGAAGAGCATATATTATGACATATATATATAATAAATCTTTTAAGTGAAGCGCTAAGCCTTCTCTCCCATGTAACCCTAATGAAAATCAATTGATTAGAAACCTAAGGAACAGAGCAGAATAATTGAAGCCTCGTTTATCTTAATTGAAATTTTAAAAAAGTTTTCACCTTAATATTGACAGAAAGGATTATTTTACTTAATTGTAAAGATACTATGTTTTAAAATCTCAGGTGTTAGAACGCCCTCTATATATAGGTAAAAGATTCGATGCTATGGTAGCTCAGCATCAGTTGGCTTCGACGTCCATGTTGGACGACCGCTGCGGTCACCGTGGTCAGAGAGTACTGTGAATACACTATTTGAAATGGTTCAAGATACGCAGATAAGAAAAATGTTCGAGAAGACATCTGGTGCAAAAAAAAAAATCTAATTTATTATCTGTATCGATCAATTCGTACAAATCGTACAATTTTGTGGAGGTAGTTTAGCGACCTAAACCATGGCACCGAGCGGTGTTTAATTAAATGACATTGCTCTCGTCCATCAGCAAACTTACTGAAGTCGTCGCTGCAGATTGGATTCCGTGTTCTCTAGAGATGGGAGAAAGTGGAGTATCTACATAAAGTCTATTGTTATGGAAATATGACACGTATATATATCACATTTGTTCATCAAGTATATTCCACAAATCAAATATCTGCCCCTAAAATCACACAGTAATGTGAAGTATTGCATAATAGGAAAATACATTTCCAAACTAATTAGGTCTGTTCAAAATTGAGAATGTAATGACTTGACGAGTTTGAATGTATATATATATAATATTTGTATTTGAGTATTTGTTTGAATAGAGATTTTTGGTGAAGTTCTTTCAGAGTAAGGGTTATTTGTCAACTTCTCTATCTCTAGTTGTTAATACGATTGGTTGTGTAGGGAGGCAATATTTATCCCCCTTCTTACAACTCTTTGTTCAACCCCAATATTCTAAATACCTTCATATAACGTCAAATTGTGGAGAGATGATGTTCATTAAATAATATAACAGGTTTCTTGAGATTCTTTTCCTTTTTTATTAATACAATCTCAAGTTCAGGGGAATCACTGCCCTTTCACAGGAGTACATAAAACAAATAATAATATGGATTTTTATTTTAAAATTAATGATATATTATTATATTCTTTTATGTACTCCTGTGTGTGTGTAAGAAGGGTAAAGATGCCTGAAATCTTGAGATTACATTAATAAAAATAAACACATCTCCAGAAACCCGTTGAATTATTTAATTTTATAACCAGGAGATTTAAATCAAAGGATAGTATTCATGTACTAGGAGGGCATCTCTTACTTTAAAAATATATTATTTATTCCTTTATTACCAACTTTGAGTTATGTAGTGGAAGTGATAAACATATTTAATGTTTTAATGCACTTTTAAAGGGAAAGGTTCCCACATCTATCTCTTGTACATCAATACCATCTTCCCACGTTTTTGCGTTGTATTCTGGTTTGAGAATCGGCCTTACCATTTGTGGTGTTTTGCATAACAATAGTTATGTTTTAGATAAATTGTCGAGATATGCAAATAAGGTTTTGCATAGTGTTTGTTAGTTTGTATGTTAATTATTTTTATGTATATATATGTATCATTAAATTGTAAATATTCAGTCATATTAGTGTTATGAGCCAATAAAGATTTTATCTCGGACTTAGTGGATCTCGGTGACCTGGTGTAGTGTAGAGACACAACAGTGGCGACGAAGGAAAAGTGAGTGAACAATGATGAATATTGAACAGTTCAACCCAAACAACGGAAATGAAATCTCAAGTTATTTGGAACGCTTTGAATCCTATTGCATAGCGAATGATATAGTAAAGGTTGTTAAAAAGAAGGCAACATTTTTCTCGCTATGCGGAAGAGAAACGTATAATATAATACGGACGTTGACCTCTCCCAAGAATCCATTGGAGACAGAATGGGAGGAGTTGGTAACAAGGATTAAAAAATATTTTGATCCAACGCCAAATATAATAGTGCAGCGTTTTAAATTTACGAAAAGGCTTCAAATGCCAAATGAAACAATATCTGAATTTATAACAGCTCTAAAGAAAATTGCCGAGAATTGTGAATTCCCTGATGTGGAAGATAGGTTGCGTGATGCCCTAGTATGCGGCATTCTAAACGAAGAGATACAATCAATGCTGTTAATGAACAGTATGCTAACATTTAAAGTGGCTCAAGAGATGGCATTGGCACATGAGGCTGCGGTAAAGAACGTTGCAGAAATTAAAGACGGAAAACCTCAGGAAGAAATTAATGTAATGGGAAGAGCTGTTAAGGTGAGACGGAGGAATGAGAAGATTTTTAAATGTTTCCGCTGTGGATACACAAACCACAGAGAAGAGCAATGTTTCTTTAAAGAGAAAAGATGTTTTAAATGCCAGAAGTTAGGGCATATATCTAGGGTCTGTAAGAACGGGAACTGGAGGAGCGATCGTAATAATTGCTCGATAGATGAGGAGGCAGAGGCAACTAATGGCCTTTTTAATATAAATCAAGTGAAGGACACAAGTAACATGCGGAATTATATGGTAAAAGTACGGACTAGCGGTCGAGATATGAATATGCTCATTGACTCAGGAACAAGAAAATAATATTATTTCTGAGAAGACATATATTGGAACTTGGGTGAAGTCAGAAAGGCCTAGAATAGAGAAGGATTATACCAAGTTGGTGCAATGGAACAGGCAGAGGTTATCGATTCTGGGTAAAATAAAAGCCGACGTAAAAGTAAACAAAAGAAGTATCACAATGGAATTTCTTGTGATCGAAGGTCCGGGCCCAAATCTGATTTGAAGGGAGGCGTTTGACCAGATTGAAATTGGTCTTGAATGGATAAGTTATGGCGACAGTGTATGTCAAATCAATGAGGTAATGAATGGAAATGGTATGGCCGCTGCGATGAACGGCAATGGCAATGGAGCTAAGTACGGTAATGGCAATGGAATGGCCGCGGCTATGAATGGAAACGGCAATGGAATGGCTGCTTATATGAATGGTAATGGAATGGCTGCAATGATGAATGGAAACGGAGGCAAATACGCCAATGGAATGATGAGCGGAGCTAATGGAATGGGCGCGGGTTACATGAACGGTGGGAAGGACATGTACAGTGAGGGTGACGGGCTGAGCGTGTACGGCAACCCCGGCGTGGACTTTCCACTTTTCGCCTCGGTGCCCGAGACCAGCTTCCAATGCGGACAACAGGAGCTTCCTGGATACTACGCCGATCAGGAGGGACCCACCAAGGCTGGAGGAAACACCTGGGCCAAGTAGACCAATAAGAAACCGGAGACTCCCCGAATACTTTAAAGATTGTGTAACAAATTGGGGGTGAGAAGATGTGGTGTTTTGCATAACAATAGTTATGTTTTAGATAAATTGTCGAGATATGCAAATAAGGTTTTGCATAGTGTTTGTTTGTTTGTATGTTAATTATTTTTATGTATATATATGTATCATTAAATTGTAAATATTCAGTCATATTAGTGTTATGAGCCAATAAAGATTTTATCTCGGACTTAGTGGATCTCGGTGACCTGGTGTAGTGTAGAGACACAACACCATTTCACCATCCTAAACACCCTTTTGAAAAATTTGAAAATATTTCATAACTCTCCTGGGAAGGATGTTATGAAATCGAAGCCGCCTCTGTACTGATGATGGCCGGCCATAGCCCTAAACCAGGGGTCGGCAACCTGCGGCTCGTGAGCCATATACGGCTCTTTGGATGTGAAGTTCCGGTTCTTTATATTCAATATTATTTATGCGTGTACTATTTATTGTTGGCAAGAAAAAAAATGTATGGCTCTTTAAAAACTTTGATATTTTGTAAATTATAATTTATGATATTTCTGACTCAAAAGGTTGCCGACGCCTACCCTAAACCATTGTATACAGGTTGGCGTTTTGTCTGAATTTGCCGAAGCTGGTGTTTTGGTTCATTCATTTTATCACCAACACTTTGCGTTCTATACTGGAGTGATTAACAATTGCATTGTTTCTATGCACTTTTAACGATAGAGGTGTTTCCTTCGGGTACACGTACCTTCCTATATGGGAGCTGTGGAGTTTGTATGGAATATATCTGTCATATTACAAAAGTTTCTTGTGTTCAAATCTACATATTACTTCCACCGACCTTCTAATGTCTCCATGGCATTTTAATATCTCCATGGTTTCTCTTTGCCTCTGAAAAGTCAACAATGGCATCAGGTGCTTCAATTTACTAATTTATCTCTTTTAAATATGCTTTAGATGTTCGACTATGTCGATAGGATCTGAAGAATAAGGAGATGGTTGGTTATTCTGAACCTGCATTCGTGGAGTGAATTGGTCGAAAAGGCTGATGCATGAACGGGTGGATTGCCATGATAGTAGAACCTACCTTTCATAGATTTCTTGTTCCTTCATTTTACAAGTATTTTACTTGTATTATTAATTTTCCTGTAGTTAAAGAATACTTAGCACTTATTTCTAATAAAAATCAAGCATTTCCTCTACAATTAAAAAAACTGTCACCCTCATATTATATATTGGGGTTCGGTGAGCTGGTGTGCGTCCAATGCAAACTTTGGGATTTTGGATCTAAGTCAAAGTAGTGAACCCATATTTCATTCATATAATCCTTCAGAAATTTACTCTTATTCTGTTTCAAAAGCTATAAACCTTCCTTGCTAGATCTCACTTGCTGAGTTCGAGAGTTAGACATTTCCATCTTACAACTACCTTGTTCATCTTAAAATTACTTTTTGAAATTGATCTAATTGATGTTTTGTACATTTTTTAAAACTCTTAGATAGGTTGTCAGTATTTAGGGGGGGGGGGGTGGTAGTAGGTGGTGGTAGCTATAAAGACAACAATCACATAGTCATATTTAATATTTCGGTATATATGATTTCGAGGTTGGTTCATTAGAATCTTTTGATACCATCCGGAGTCAGATAGTCGGAGCGGTGAGGAAGCCGCTGTACTCGTCCTCACTAGACATCACCAACCGATGCCGTATACTTAACGGCAACTAGCTGGTGTGAAATACAGTTAGAGACTTTAAACCAGTTACCACACTCGATTCCTTATATAAGAATTGAAGAAAGAGATTCTCCAGTACCTAATAGAATCTACGTATGAAAACAAATCTGCAAAATACCTCAGCATATAAACCCAACTAGTATTTGAGACGATATTTTAAAGACCCAGTTCAAATTTATATTGAATTTATAATATTTACATAATTTCATGTCGTTTATTTTCATTTGTATTAAACAATAAATTAAATTTTATATCTAGTAATTAAAAAAAATGACGATGAAGATGGGTTTAAGACAGAATGTCTGGCTTGTATCCTGGCTTAGTATTGAATCGAAAATATTTTCCTTTTGAATACTTCTTCCTTTTACTTTTTTTAAATATTTATTTGCAGAGAGTCCGTGGTAAATCCATGTATAATAAATTTATTTTCCTCTCCAATTTACCCATACTAATCTCTCTCTCTATTTATTAACTTTTGTATTTATTATATTACCTGTATATTACCATCATATTACTATAAAGGTATTATTACTGTTTTTCTTGTATGTATCCTACATTTCTGCTTGGATAATCTGTATAAGACTAAAAGGTCTTAATAAAGCTTTTTGTTGTTGAGTCTTCCAACGAAGGGAAGATATCTGTGTAGAAAATTACATCTTCATTGGCATTTGTTCGACCAATCTCGTCCTAAACTCCATCCAGGCCACGAAAGGTTAGAAGTTGAATGCTGTAGTTTATGGCCAGGCTCCAAGCCCATAAATCTGCCTACCTTATCTCGAGATCGGCCAGCCAATATAAAACGGAACTACCATTGTCAGCTCTGAATTTTTGTGAATAGAATATTGAATATTCATGTTAATTATATATGAATATTCAGCGCTTAACATATTTATTAAGCCTAACAGGCTTATTTGGCGACTTATTTGAAGAAGTTCATTTGTAATTATAAAAGTATACTTGTATGTTTGTGGCAATATAATCTCAAATTTTGGCATCCATATATGGAACCCTCGCACCCACACGCCCTACCTGTGACAGACACTAGCTGCGACAGACACTACCAGTGACAGACACCAGCTATGGCAGACATTAGGTGTGATAGACGAGGCCAGTATCTACCTGTAAGTGTAGACGAGCCGTTTGTCCTGGTCCTGCGACACCGATGTGAAGCAGATGCCATCGGTTTCACAGGTCTTGTTGGTCTCCTCCGTGCAGACGTCACAATGGCACTTCAACCCTGTCACACGCCCAGCACGGTCAGATTGGACAACATATTAACACAGTGTTTCTTTCATATATATACATAATATATTCTTCTGATAAGAGATCCTGTGGATGTAGCAGAGTATTCTTTCTGAACGTTTTTGGTAATATGGCTGAGACCAAGCATTCGATAAATATAAAGCATTGTGTTGGTTGCTTATTCCTACACTAAGACTCTGCTAGAAAATCAGTTGGTTACATCTCAGAAGTTTCATAAAATTTGCTGGATTGTTTGTCTCAAGGATTCTGTGTGGAGGTCGGGTACACTCCAGGTATGGGGCTACCGTTCTTGCCCCTGTGAACTTCAAAAATATAGTTTTATAATTATTTTACTAAACTTACGAATCATTATTTTATTGTATAGGTTTTCGGTAGAAATACTCTCTCCAGTTATTCACAACTAATAAACTTTTAACTTAATAAATTTAACTTTTAAATCTTGATTAATTTTAATTTTTCGCCTCTTTCATTGGAATATATCTTCTGCTCTTTTTCAGAAATTTCCCTGATCGGGATACAAACAAAAACATATATTTTAAGACCGCTTATTTTACATAATAATAATGTAAAAACACAATCAACTCATAAGAATGGGAACAAATCAACAAAGAAAAAAGGGCTAATTTATTTATTCTAAGAAGAAAGGTCTCAAAGAGTATCCATTGATTCATTGTTGGGGAAAAAATGAATTCCAAGTGTTGCGCCTCTCACACACTTATATTCAGTAAAACTTTACTTTGTTATTTCTTTGTGCCGGTGGCCACACTTTGCGTAATGCTTAATACACACATAGAGTAATCCAGCTGTAGAATATGAGTTTATCTTCATCGTTATTATTACTATTTATTATATATAGGTGGACACTTCCCAGTTTTCAAAAGCTGGTTTAGAAGCTTTGTCACTGACCTGAGTCCGCTAGTTTGCGTAGAGGTCAATAGATGGCGCTTTTTGCCGGGAGAGGTGACCTATATATATCGAATGGCAAATTTCTATAAACCCACCAAATGTAGGAAAAACAGGACTTCTCTTGGATTCCTAGTAGCGAATCCTCTCTCCCACGGTATTGCCAATTTGATCTCCAGATTATATAATCATACATATCATTTTAGCGTCTTCTACCATTGAAAACCTCAACGTGGCGATGCGGCCATTAATAAACACCAGATTCCACATCTCTGGTGATTACACATCACATAGACAGACATATCCAACATCCATGTACTCTGTTGTCATCTCCAATACACATCATTACACGTGCATCACGACTTACACGAACACCGTCCATCCCCATGTAGCAACCTGACGTTAAATCACTCTCTCAATCTCTAGGTTCTTGCTAGTGACACAATGTTGAACATCATTTTTCCTATCAATTTAGTCAGTGTCAATAAAGACGCTATGAAAGTTGTTTATCGCTCACCCATTGTTCTGTAGCTAATTGTTGTTTGTTCTCTCCTATTGTTGGCTAATAATAGTAATTTCCATTCTCTATAAAGCCGAGCTTAAGCGAAACTCTGTAGTGAATGGTGGAATGACGTCGTTACCGTGGTGTCAAACCGCGTGTTGCCGGCCTCTCTAGTAGACAGGAGGTATTTGGTTTCTCCTCCCCTACAATACAAGTTTATAGAAAGGTATAGAATATCTCTCTCTACATTCGCCAGTTAGCTATCAGATAATTGTGTCACTGAATGTTACTTCACATCATATTATTTCAAGGTGTCCTTTTTACTTGCCCGTTCCAACAGGATCTGATAACGCATGCGGAGTTCATTTACTTTCTATAGCGCCGTTGTGTGCACACAAGCAGTGAGGGTCCCATAGAATCGGACGTTTTCTTAGTAATTTTTAAAGGATATTAAATGTTAGGTGAAGATATATAGAATAGAACCACCCAGGAGAGATCACAACATCGGTCGTCTACCCTGGAGATTTCTTATTGGTTCAAGTCGAAGGTGATAGCGTGGATTGGTTGCTTATGGAAGGCCTCGACAGGGGCACGTGTTTACAGGTAGGTACTTCTAGGGAAAGCGGGTGTGATTGTCGTTGAGGAGGCAGACTTCCACGACTTTATATAGTTGTGTGTAAAGGCTCATTCACACTCATGGACAAAACTTAAGGAAGTGGATAGTCTTTGATGTCGTCGGGCCTCTTCTTTTTTTTTTAAGAAGACAGAGGCAATTTTATTTATGCTTGGTTATCTCGTGTGTCTTCAATAAAGGTCACTTTTTATCAAATATATTTTATAGTTATTGTCTGAATTCCCATATACGTAATAAAAAGTACAACTTTGTTGAGTTTTGTCAATGAGTGTAGTTTAACTTATGTTTTGCTTAAATTTTTGTTTGCATTTTTCGCATTTCGTCTTTGCCATGAAATACGCTGAGATGGCGTTTGACAAAAAAAACGCCAATAAAATGAGTATCATAACTATTTTCAGTTATTATCGTCACTTTCGAGCCTTGCTACATAGCGTTCACCGTGTAACAACATTGTTCCTTCATCCAGCTGCTGTTCACCAGGTAAGGTGAGCACAGTACATTAGACCATCTTTATCCCCACATCAATCTAGAGGTGATTCCTACGTTAGAATTTAGTCAAACGATTCTCTATTAATTTATAAAAGTGAAGTGAGAAACTACTTCGGTTATTCTTGTCGTGTTCAATAAAGAGCCTCAGATGTCTCCATGCATCTCTATCACAGCAGTCGCAATGTCCACTATCTTGGGTATGTAAAGCCGCTGCTCTGGGTCCATGTCAATTTTCTGCAAGGCTGCGACCATTGCTGGGAATGAAAATATGTGGGTAGGTGTTAGTTCCACACCAGGACAGTTGTTACATGTCCTATAGGTTCTTGTGTCATCTGGATGTATTGTCAATCCTTTATAGTGTTTCGTTCTGAGTCTTGTTATAGTTTTTGTAATTCATCTCTCAGAGTTAATTTCGAATATTTGATCATTTATTATTTTTTGTTGAATTTTTTATCTTATATTTTTCCAAAGCATCTGCGTCAAATACTGACATTTGTTCTTTCCTTTGGTTCAAATTTCTGGCTTCCTTTGCTAATTCATCTGCCATCTCTAATCTGCCAACTACTTCGGTCAAAACAAAATATATTTTTCCTGACGTTTCAATCCACATCTTTTGTCTCTTTCAATAAAAATAGCTAGAGATAAAAACCTTTCGAATTATCTCTGTTCTCCCAAGTTTTCCCAATATTTCCCTAGTGTTGAAGATGTTACCTCTCTCTCAAATAAGAGGAGAATTTAGGATTCCTGAATGTCTCCATTGAATGTGCGACGAGATAATGAGCAATATAATGAAAGTGCAGTTCGTTACCTGAATGATCCTTTAAGTCCACAGTTACTATTGTAACATGTATGTATTCTATATTCAATCCATTTCTATGGAATAAGTATATGGGGAGCTCAACGCTCTATAATATATAAAATAGATATTCCATCCTATTCTCTGATGTAGATTCAAATCTTTGAATATGTTGCACCAAGCTAGTGATATAAATAAACAAATAGAAAATACGAAAATTAATTTATTTCAAGGTGTTGTCCAACTTCCGTAAATACACAATTAACGTTTAATTGATATTTCTTCAGATAGATGGCAGAATCAGCAGTTTCACGATATCTTTAGATGATCTTTCATTACATTTATATTCAGGCCCCTGAAAATCCCCATGCCACACACACACACATATAAACTAAAGATATATATATGAAGATACAATAACCTTCTTCAACTTTATTTCCCTTCACTTCGGCCAATCATTGTGGCCTTACTCAAGGTAAGAAGTTTAAAACGATGTTTCAATTACTTATGGTTCCACCTACAATAATAATTTTCTACATCATTGTATAGTTGATACAGATGTCTTTTAAAAAGCAGGTAAACATCTCAATAGTCGAGTGTGTAAACATAGAGCCAAATTGGAATCAGACTCGTCCCGAGTGATCCTACCTTCTGATGACCTATCGTAAATTGAAATAAAATGATTTGCCTTCATATAACATCAACCTTCAAAGTGAGACCACTTCTATGAGAGACCGGGTTTTTATGAGGAGAGAACGTTCTACTATACATATTTAGAGAAAGAAGGTTCTCGATAGATAATATAATTATGTTGAGATTAATGTAATTATATGGTGCTGACCTTAGATTATTATTAACAGAGAAATCATGTAAAACATGTGGGATCTAAGGGCGGTTAGTGAGTGGCCTCCCCGAGGTGAGAGGATGGCAAATAAGGAAAGAAGAGCAATTTAAACAGAGCGTGCGCCGGCTCCCATCAATAGCCACACATCTAATGGAGGCCCCACACCGCCGTTTGTCTCTCTACAGGAATGGTTTCTTTCCTAGGAACGCTGCTCCTTAGATCTGTTATATCCGCCCATGTTATCGCATAGTGAGTCGAAAGTCAGTAACATCGCCAGCCATAGGATACAACATTCCGTTAAGCAAGATTCAGACAGTCATCGCCTAAAATCAGATTCCCATTTATCCAGGAAAAGCAAAAACACACTTCGTTTATTTTGAAAATTTAGAACAAAAAACACGCGCTGCCTGTGCACGCCAGCGAGCTGTCTTTCTAATACCGTTCTCCGGCCAACAATACAAATATATACATATAACTATAAAATTCTGTATATGCCCATATCTAAAATGAAATAACTATAAATAAGATTTTCAAATCAACAACAACTGCTTTATTAGGACATTTCCGTCCTGTAAGGACTCGCCATACATCATTTTCATGAAGAAAGGAAAAAAAAAAACATAAACAAAGGAGGAAAATGAAAAGGAAATCAAAGTATTCAACATAACTATACAAATTAACTATGAAAGGAAATTGTTCTGTATTTTTAATTCTTAGAGATTACCTTGTTCTCTAACGCTTTATGAAAGTTAAACAATTCTATCGCCATATATTTTTTCTCGGACATTATTCTGATTATCTGAACTGGGTTCACGTAGAAGCTTTTCAAATTATCTCAAAGGTTTCTTGGGAGTTCACAAATGGCCCTCAAACATCCTCTGCAATGTTCTAACAAATATACGAAAGAATTATAGAGAATATCATTGAGACAAATAATTCTAATATAATAAATAAGGAAGCTAAAAGAAGATGTGATCCTATAACTGATAAACTAACGTCAATTCACAGATAAGAATAGAGAACAAGCATTTAATACAACATACTGGAAAATGGCAAACTGTTACTTATAAATGTCAATTTGTAGTTGCACATGGGTTTGCTGTTTCTATATACAACATACAAATATAATACGATATATATATTGCCAGGTGGAAAATTAGGAAAGACAAACTTCAGGATGACACAGCAATTTATTTAGGGCTAGAACAAACTATGAATGATAAAAAAGATAAGCAAAGAGGAAAGTTTACAAAGTAGCAAAATATGAACATCAAAAAAGATACTCTGTTAATAAAATAATAAATACTTTGCTACAATATATTTATGAGATTTAATCAATTTAATTTCTCTGAACCTTTTGAATATAACAAAACAAGCCAATTCGCGTCTGCTAATTTCGCTGTTATTAATGATTTAAAAGAAATGGCAACAATAATAGGAAAGAGATAAATTGCTTCACTGCAAAATCAATTATCCAATTGTATCGTTTAATTTCTTTTGCTGAAGCAACAATTCTTCTTAAATCCGATTATATTTATAATGCGGCTAATAGTATCTGTGATTAAATTCTTTCATTAATTAATATTTGACTACGCTACCGTTTTGTTTATTGGAATAATAAAGGAAGGGAGGGATTTAGTCTCGATAGAAATTTGAAAAAAAGTTTTGTAAAATAATATAAATACAAATCAATAAAAAAAATCGGCCACTATTTTTGTTAGTGCCTTTCTGTGATTGTTTTTGCAAAAATGAATAATTAATAAAAATAATTGTTTAAAGAAGAAGTGTGTAAAGTTTTAATGGAAATTACCAATTATCTAAATGGATATCGGCATTGATACAAAATAGAATTTCTAATGAGGTAACAAATCGGGAGCATTGAGAATAGATCGTAGAAGCTGAAAACCTTTTATTTATTTTTTAACTTTTATAGGAATGTCGATTGTTTGAGGAGTAATCCTTCAGATCTAAAGTCGAGGACCGTCTTATAAGCTGTTGGTACAGTTAAACTGACGACACCGCCAATATTTGTCGTAGGGTCATTTGTTCCTGTAACTGGAGTGTGGCTGCTATCTTGAGGCAAACAATGCAACATTCGAATTCCATTCAAGTGTGAAAAGTTGTTTCAAATTTTATTTATAATACTTTTACTATCCAAAGTAAATATGAGGGTTTGTTCTTACTGACCCTTTAAGTTCATCACCACAGGATTATTTATAACTGGGATTGATGCTACCTTGAGGTAAACAATGCAACTTTCAGATTTCTTTCAAGTGTGGAGAGATTGGTTCTTTACTATCCCCCAAGTACATATGAGACTTTGTGCTTGCTCACCCTCTAAGTCCACCACAGAATGTACTGGACCCACAAAGAAATATGTTTGAAGACTCTCACTAACTGGCGTAGTACGAGAGAATCAGGGTACTTTGAAAACTGGTATTTAATCTCTTTCAATGTTTCGACCGCAGTTGGAACGGTGGATAGATCCGCTAGGAGGTACATATGGAACTTTGTGCTTGCTCACCCTCTAAGTCCATCACCACATGTACTGGACCTACAAAGAGCCACGTTTGAAGGCTCTCACTAACTGTCATAGTTTCCAAGTGACGTCCTTCAAATGCCCCGAAGTTGCCAGGGAGAGGAACAGAACAGCCAGATAGGATAGAGCTGGTAGTGTAATCTGGCGAGACCACTCATCCCCCATGATCCATGTTCTCTCAATGTTTTCTTTCATTTAAAACAAATAATTAATTGTTGTTAATTGAATGAATAACACTTTAATCATTTGAAATTCTTACGTACATAAACCAACGCAAATCAAATGCATTTAATAACATCCCTGCTGAAGGTAAAGTCCCCGCTGCCGGATGTGTTGATTCCTGCAAGTCTCCAGAAATAGGAACGAAGGAAAGATTAAGGCGAATGGTGTTTTAATAGTTGTCATGTGGCCGGCCGCACGCGAGAAAGAAATCAACAACTGGCATGTCGAGGAAATAACGCGCGGGACAGAGCTCTTGCATTCGGTCAAGCAATCTTCGACGAAGCCAAGAACATCATTGTTTGAAAAGTGGTAAAAGTAGAAAGGAGAGAAGATCGGAGAGTAAAACATAATGGGAGAGCCTCTCCTGATTTTGCAACTAAATATCGCTTATGGCATAACGCCATCTAGCGGAATAAACATCCACGTTCATTTGAAACAAGATGTTAATCCTATAGATGGCAATTACCAAAACAGCGACATTTAGATTCATCATCAGGAGATGCTCTTCCAATATATAAACATCCTTATGTGCGAAATAGAACTTTTAACAGATGCCTTAAAATTCAGTAGGAATTTATTCCTCTAGCTTTCGGGCTAACATGTCCTTCAACAGAAGAGAAACTAGTATTACAAGCATTACTACTAGTACTACTAGTATTGTTCTAGTGCTATTCATTCAATTAACAACAATTAACTCATTGAAAGAAAACTTTGAGAGAACATGGCTCATGGGGGATGAGCGGTCTCAACAGTTTACTCTACCAGCTCTATCCTATCTGTCTGTTCTATTCCTCTCCCCGGCAGTCGAGATAGCTTCTCCCCAACTGCGAGGAGTTCTCATCCAGATAATCTGGATAATCCATTTCCCCGAAATGTCATCTGTACCAGCACCATGGTAAAAGCGGGGGCTGGCGACAGGAATAGGAAAGGAATAGGAGAGGAAGTTGAGTAGTTCCAATTTTGCTACTTTCAATCACCGCTAAGTGGAGATCAACCATGGTTATATACCGAAGTATTCGAAATAAAACATTTTTTACCAGGAAATTGGTACAGAAAGCTTAAAGTTTCCTGGATGGAGTGGCGATGAAAATTTACAACATTCAGTTTCACCCAGTACCCGGCCTACAGGACTGACTCTTCGGGAATGGGCTGGATGACAACGCTAACTGGCGTCAACCTCCTCTACCAGATTTTCCTGAGCTTCGAGGAGATGGGGGTTGAAGTAGACCTCCAGATAATAGATGAGGACTCCTCGCTGTTGGGGAGAGACTATCTCGACTGCCGGGGAGAGGAAGAGAACAGCCAGATAGGGCTGGTAGAGTAAACTGGCGAGACCGCTCATCCCCATGAGCCATGTTCTCTCAATGTTTTATTCCATTTAAAACAATGCATAATTGCTGTTAATTGAATAAATAACACTAGAACAATTCGAAATTCATAAGTACATAAACAAATGTATATAAAGGTATAGAATATCTTTTTTTTAAGACGAAAAATAAAGAAACTTATCCTTTTTGAATCTATTCGTTATTATAGAATATCTTTGTTTATAGTTTCCATTTACTGATCTCTTAATGTGAATGCTTTGTCTTCGACGGATGTCAATGTTTGAAGTCGGTTTGTTTCTTTATAAAATAATTTTCTACCGCTCTTAATGCAATAATAAATAATGGGATACCTAAAGGTTCATCAGTGATGAACCCTTCCAGCGGTTTAGCCCGTTTCTACTATTGGTAGACTAAACTGGCGAAACCGCTGGGAGGTTTCACCACTGATGAGCCAGGCCCTACCATTATTTTTATAATTGTAGTAAGGCCAGTATAAAATTGTTTTAGTAAAAAAAACCATAGCGTCACAATAAAAGTTTCAATTTCTTATAAATATCTACATACTGTATATTTACATAACCCAAGTAGCGGAAATGCCAGAAAAGTTCCCACCCAGCTGTGCGACCGATGTATTTAGCGGCGACCAAGGCCGGGACGTGACCGCCATCCCACAGTAACTCGACGGCTGGCCAACTCGACAACCTCAAGCCTTCTACTTGGGGCTGTACTACATATCTTCAAGTGACATACTGTATAGACGGAATGCTGTTAAAACGAATCTTATAGAACGGAAAACTCTCCATTACAAAACAATTTCTCGGTTCCTTCAATGATATCTATTTGACGAAACCATCCATATAAGGAGAAAGGTCCCTAGTATGGAACTACAGTTAAACCTGTCTATAGCGCCCCCCTCTTGGAACGCACCAAAATAGGGTGCTATAGAGAGGGGTTGCTATAGACAGGTCACTTTTAATGTAAATCGCGTCTTACTACGTATTTAAATTCGGGCGCTATAGAGAGGGAGGCGATATTTAGAGAGGGCGCTGTAGACAGGTTTTAACTGTATTTATAAACAAACAAAGAGGGGATTCCAGCCCCAACATACAAAGTCCGTTATTTAGTGTTTACTAATGTTGCATAAACTGTGGTTTTGTTGACTTCTCCTTTAAACGGAAGAGCTGTGTTTCATGCAAAATTATTTTCGAACTTTCTACAATTATTGAGTTCTCCATTCATAGGAAAAAAATCAAGTGCCAGTGAGAGAGACCTTTGCTCAAGTTAAAGTTCAGCGAGCCACGATGCCTCCAGCTTTGTCAACCAAGAAATGGAATGATGTGACAACACAAACCCTCCCTCGTCATAACTGATCGGCAGTAGTCATGTTTAAAGACGATTTATCTAGAGTTGTTTGATGGTGTGAAATAGCTTTTTAGTTTATTTTTTATTTAAATTGCTTCCATTTCTGTCTGTGCACAAATATTGTGATAAATTTTCAACTTATTTACAGAGCACCTGAAAATTTGGTATACTTGTTCACACCTGATGATAATGCGTGTTTACAAATTTTTGACTTTTAGGTGGTCAGGGTGGTCGGGAATTAATTTCTATTTTTATTTCAAATTTTGTGATAAATTGTCAATACTCTTCCAGAGTAGTCTGAAATTTAGTACACATGTTCAAAATTGATGACAAGGCAAGTTGACAAAATATCAGACATCTGGGTAGTCGGAGTGGTCGACAATGATCTTTTTTTTATATTTACTTTCAAAGTTGTGATCAATTTTTAATATACTTCCATATCACGTAGATGTCTGGGATTTGACAGACAGTTCAATACTACTAACATTGCAAGAATAAAAATTTCAGATTTCTAGGTGGCCGTCGGGAATAGACTAGAGAAAATAGAATTTATATATTTCCTTTCACACAAACAAAGAAAAAGACGCAGCCGTGTCTGGAGCGTAGTGTGATGGTCTTGTCCTCCATAAAAAAGTGGGTATGAAACTAGAGATATAAATATTTTTGAGAATATTTCCAGAAATTTACAAACATGTCAAATAAATAGAATTAAAAATGTACAAATTTACAATTTAAATACTTCAGCTACAGCGCCTTTAAACTACTGAATTTACAGAGTAAAGAATATAAGGAGCGAGGGACGACAATCATATATTGAGCGAAGAGGTAGCAAATTATTGCTCTTCGAAACTATAGTCGCGCTTGACCCCTCCGGTTCTTCGCGACTACGCCGCTTCCTCCTCCGTGGATCACCTGACCTGAGCTCCGCTCCGTGGATCACCTGACCTAAGCTCCGTTGCTTTCCCTCTGCAGCTCTACCCTACAGACCACCCAAAGACCTTCGAGAACCACTACTTAAGTGGATCTCCTTTCCTCTGGCAGTATCTCTCAGGCTTACCACTGGTGGGGGGAGACGAGAGACTTACCAAAACACACACGCCAATGTTTCTTTAGACAATATTACAGCTAATAACGAATTTGAGAGTGAAAAAATGTAAAAAGTGAAAGTGTACTGTGATCAAGTGGATAAATTAAGAAAAAGGCATCTCCTGATCGTGCCACTAAAAGTTGCCGATGACTTACTCCATCTTTCGGAATAAATAGGAACTAATTGTTGATTTTTAATTATTACAAAATTGTTCAAAAATACCCATTCTTAAATAATCAAGAAAAGCTAACCACGTACGTGTTTAGGGGTAATGGCATTCATAAGCGTGAGTGCAAGTTGTACCCCAATGACAAAATAGCTGGATTGATTGAAATTGATTTTTTATTGAATTTGATAAGTGTTTGGTTTATGACTTTCAAGTGATTTGAGATAGAAAATTGAAGATTTGGATTTCAGGGTTTTCCTTGAGAGATAATAAATAATCGCTTCCCAAAATGAAGTTTCAACTGGGGCCGAGTTGTCCTCCCCACCGCAGTGATCGACCACCCATTCAGCCGTCTAAGTCAGGGCTCGGCAAACTTTTGAGTCGGAAGAAACAAAAATTACACTTTACAAAATTTCAAAGTTTTCCACACATTTTTTTTATCGCCAACAATAAATAGTAAAACGACATTTAAAATTATCCCGCATGTGTTTCTTTTGAACGAAAAATCTAAATTTATTTCAAGGAGAAATAACGACTATTTCTAACCTTTAGGGATGAAGTATGAAAGGATGATTTGTGAAGAGTAATGATGAACGGAAAAATAAAAGTGTCCAGGGATGGCAATCGAACCCACAGTGTTCCGCTTACCGGGCAGATGCCATGTCCACTAGGCTACCCTGGACATATTTTCCCGTAGTACGCACATAAATTATATTTACATATGGAACTATATAAAGAGCAGCAGCTTTACATCCGAAGAACCGCATGTCGCTCGCGAGCCGCAGTTTCCCGACCCCTGGTCTAAGAGATTACAAATTGAATTAGCCATAACATTGACGATAAGGGAACCTAGCTCGGTATTCAATATGATATAAAATACACAAGATTTAACAAACAGGTATTATTCATATGTAATTCTACTGTCCTAAAATCTTATGTCCATAGTTAGCTTAAATGCCATCTATGAGATTCCACCCTTCAGTGTAGTATATATAAGCAGAATGATACAATACAATATTAGAGCTCTAAGAAGCAGTCTGGTAGATAATTTAATCGTTTAGGCGAATTTTTAGACGAAATAGCTGGGAGGGTTCACCACTGATGAGCCAAGCCCTCCCAATATTTTTTCATCGCAGTAAGATGACAGTAGAAGTTTGATTTATGTGTGAAAAGAAACATTCGCGTCTTAATGTTTCCATTTTCTATAAATGGGTATTATAGTTATTAACTGGCCCACAGTCGCACATGCAACATCTAATATAGGCTACTCGATGTGTTCGTTCATGTAGTTTTAGGGGGGAAATAAGAGAAGCAGGAGAAACCCAATTATCAAGTAAATAAGGCGAACATGTACACACCTAATTAGACTTAAGGAAATATATTTCTTGCAATATTTTTAAATACATGGAACACGTTTTTAAAAATGTACAAATCTACCAAGGGACCATCAAAAAAGACCCAATAAAGTGTGTACCGGGCCATACAAGTGGACACCGATGTCAAAGGACGGTGACATTCCCACCTACTTCCTGAGGCTTTAAAATGTTTGACAATATTGTAACATGGATGACAAGGCCAAGATTCCAGAGTAAAGTTGCAGAAATAGGGGTGGACCCCACCCCTTTGGCAGGCGCCAAAAACAGCATTCCTGTGTGGGGGAGGACAGAGTCTGGTGACATCTGCGGCAAGGAGAAGACGAGGCGACTTGCCTCCGGGCGTGTGGATGATCCTGCAAGTCGGTGCCAGGAGAGTCTGACATCGGAGCGGCCTACAAGCCGATGTAAATCCAGGCTGCATTTGTATAGTGTGGCGCAGAAGGTTTCCCAAGAGGACATCCACGGCGCCAAAGATTTTTTAGCCGGGGAGTTGAAGGCAAGTCCCACTGATTGTTCTCCTTCTGTTTAGAGCCATAATAAAATTTAGCTGCATCCCTTCGAACTCACATGTGTATCTTTGTGGCATCCAGATAATACAGAGTACACGAATAGCGTCTGGGTAAGACGTAAGAATGTGAGTGAGAGAGTTCTATTAAAATTCCAAATTGGTATAATAGAATGTACAAGTAAATATATATACTAGTATACATTTATAGTTATACAAATATTATGACTAATCATATTTTTTATTATTAACAGAATGTCAGTTTTTTTTTATTAAGACTATTTTAGAAATGAAGAAATCTGAGTATAAATATGTTCGAACACTAATGCTATCATATTTCCGGTCGTTGATTGTGTCGTACAGTGTCGTCTGCCCGCAGGTGGGGTAATTAATGACCGGCCCAATTATCTCACTCACTGACCGCGGTAACCAGGGTTTGCTCCTGATAACACAAGTCCTATGTAGCTTGGGTAGCGGGCGTTATTCAGGTCATCAGTTAGGTGATCGCTAACCTGGCGTGGTCGTTAAACAGGAGTTTTAAGTGTAGGATAGATAGATGTGACTATAGAGAATACCCCTCTCTATTTTATACACAATATACGTTATTGAAATTTTACACAAATAAATTTACTGGCAATGCGTTTCTTTTAAATATCATCAAATATTATCTCTACAGACCTGCAATTATATGAGTTATTGATGATATTTAAAAGAAACGCATTGCCAGTAAATTTATTTGTGTAAAATTATAACGATAGATGGCAATTAAATTTAATTTTAAACTATTTTAAAGGCGTAAGATTCTTTTTGAAATTAAACAATTTCTACTGCCCTTACTGCAATGGAAAAATTAAAGGGAGGGCCTGGCTCATCAGTGGTGAACCCTCCCAGCGGTTTCGCCAGTTTAAACTAGATGGTAGATTAAACTGGCGCAACCGCTGGGAAGGTTCACCACTGATGAGCCAGGCCCTCCCTTTAGTTTTTCCATTCCAGTAAGGGCAGTAGAGAAATTGTTTAATTTCAAAAAGAATTTTACGCCTTTAAAATAGTTTTCGAATTTTGATAACAGATGGCGCGCTAGTGCATCATAAATTTAATTTACTAATATACGTTATCCTCATTGTTGCGATACTTTTCCCTGGTTACCAATTACAGTTTCCCGTATATATACCCTGTATATTGCAGGTGCTGGTCTTTTTACTATAAACATGGTAGGTCTTACCAGTTGTTTGGTTTTAAACACAGAAATCCCTAAAGTGATTTGGTGTTTAAATTCAGTAGGTCTTAAATGTAACTTGGTTCAAAACAAGTAGGTTTTGTATGTGCTTTGGTTTAAATTCAGTAAGTCTTAAATGTGGCTTGGTTTAAAACAAGTAGGTTTTGTATGTGTTTTGGTTTAAATTCAGTAAGTCTTAAATGTGGCTTGGTTTAAAACAAGTAGGTTTTATATGTGTTTTGGTTTAAATTCAGTAAGTCTTAAATGTGGCTTGGTTTAAAACAAGTAGGTTTTGTATGTGATTTGGTTTAAAACCAGAGTATGTCTTCAAAGGAGAATGGACAATGTAACTTTAAACTTCCTTTGTCACTTTGGACATTTCTAAATGTAAAGAAGGTTTCTGACCTCAATGGAAAGTTACCAGTAAAGAATGAAAGTGTAACAAACTACACAGAACCATATTTAAAGTTTAACAAATTTACTCACAGCCGTTTTAACCCATTACGTTATTTAGAAACTAAAGAGAAAACCTATTTTAAACATTTTGGAACCTTGTTTAATTTTTAATTAATGTTTGGAGAAGGTAACAAAATAAATGGCAATCAATTGCTCCGTTGAAAATTTAATTTCTACAAAGGATCGAGGGGTGAACAGAAAAAACGTAGGTGTAAAAACTAATAAAGTTTTACCTCTCACCTTGGTGTTTACTTGAGGATTGGGAGCTGGTTTATCTTGGAGTGTTCTTTTTATAACTTTGCTGTTTGGTTTTGCCGTCTTTTGTGGTAGGAATATTTCTGTGTTTGGTTGTGACTAACATGAACTATGAGGCCTTTATCTAGAACAACTGTAAAAACTATCCTACATTTGGTGATTGGACGTCTAATTTTGACGTCTATTTTGGCGGGAGATTTGATCGTCATTTTTATAACTTTGTTGTTTGGTTTTCCTGTCTTTTGTGGTGGGAATATTTCTGTGTTTGGTTGTGGCTAACTATGAGGCCTTTATTTAGAACAACTCTAAAAACTATATTATGATGCATTAGCGCGCCATCTGTTATCAAAATTCGAAACTATTATAGACGTGTAGGATTTTTTTTTCCATTGCAGTAAGGACAGTAGAAATTGTTTATTTTTAAAAAGAATCATACGCGTCTATAATAGTTTCGAATTTTGATGTAAAAACTATCTTACATTTGGTAATTAGACGTCTAGTTTTGATTTCGATTTTGACGGGAGATATGATCTTTATTTTTATAGATGGAGCATAACACAATTGACGAATTATTCCCCAGTGGAAGATAGTCAGACCTGCTCCATAAGTTGGTGAGCTCTTAGAGACTTAAGATCTTTATTTGATAAAATATCGTTCAGGGATAATTTTCTTGAATTTTCAAAAAGATATTTCTAAACAATATCAAAAAATAGTACAAATATGTAATTGTACTTGGAACAGGTGGATAAATTAAGAAAAGAGCATCTCCTTATTGTGCAACTAAAAGTTTCTGATGGCTTTCACCATCTATCGAAATAAATATCAACTATTCGTTGATTTTTAAATATTCCAGAATTGGTCAAATACCCATTATTGATTAATCAAGAAAAGCTAACCACGTAAGCGTTTCGGGCTGTTGCCCCTCGTCAGCGTGGTGCAAACTGTACCTCAACGACCAAAAAACTGGCCATTATCTCTAAACCTTTTTTTTTTTTTGCATTTCAAGAAACTGAACGACTTAATTTGCCGAAAATATAGCCTGAGGTATTCTGATTTTCTAAGGTCTTCAATGAACTGTCTTACAGTTTGGTGACTTGGGCACATTCAAGGAGATGTTTGGACTCTTTGTTTCCCCACTTCTTCAACCTGTAAGCTTGAGATCTCCCCAATGTAAGTCTTTCTATAACGAACTTTTCAACATAGAATGCGCTCAACACTCTGTAATTGAATATAATTAAGTGGAGAAAAACTGTAACTAAGTTTTTTTCAAGTATTTAACATATATATACAAGTATAGTTTTGAAAATAGAGTAATCCATAAATAAATCTTTAATTAAAAAGGCATATATTGGATCAAAATATCATTTATTTCACCAATATTTCAGTTGGCTGAACGCCAACCTTTATCACGGTTATAATGTTACTAGCCGAATGACCCGGGCAACGCCTGAGGTTTACCCGATTAAATGCTTTTATTAAAATACTATTCGTTACAATTATAAATTGGCGCCGTGGATGTCATTCTTGTATAATATATAAATGAGTTTTAAAAATTGTAAAAAAAAAAAAATGCATCGGCCGGGAATTGAACCCGGGGCGCCCGCATGGCAGAACCGTGACAGAGATGAGGAATGACGCTCGTAACTGTATATTGAATAATACCTTGATAAAGGTTGGCATTCAGCCGACTAAAATATTGGTAAAATAAATGATATTTTGATCCAATATATGCTTTTTAATTTAAATATACAAGTATATACGTGTATATATAGGTCACCGATCCCGTCAAAATATACGCTAGAAATGAGCGCCATCTATTGACCGTATTTGCAAACTAGCGAACTCGGGTCATGATGAAGCCAACAACACCAGCTTTGGTAAACTGAGAAGCGTCCACACCTAAAGACTTTAGAATGTTGATATTATATAGTGACAATATTAGACATTATAAAGTTTTCTTAGAAATATATAACCTTTAGACATCCATACAAAAATAACAAGTCGGTGGACGAGTGGGTAACACCCTCGATTCCCGACAGTCATGAACCAGGATTGAATCCCGCGTTTTGTTTAATATGTGAATAACCTTCACCTATTATTCATTGTTTCAATTTTCATAAACTAGGTTTCTCTTGTTGAGCGGTACCTAATAAAGTAATTTTGGAACCGGATCCATACAAAATAAAAATATCCATAATGAATTTAAATATTTCCTTATTGAATTCAAATATGCCCTTAATATAATCAAAAATAGAGGGTCGGTGGAAGGGTGGTCTAAACCGTTGGGTTTTGATCGCTACGACCCGGGTTCGAATCCAACATTGGGCACTTTTTTTCTAATTAGAAAAAATGCTCCAATGACCCCCCGATTCTTGCAAAAGTCCAACCCCACTAGCGAGTGCAAGTAACCATACAGGGCTCTGGCACATTTGTAAGTGCAAAAGTCGAACTGCTTTTCACATGTGTAGACATGTGGTGCACTTACAGTAAAAGCAGTCGCCAACTTCTACCCACCATGATTATCATGGCCTGTACCACTTATACTTGGAATAATAAAAACAATAATAATGATTTTCAAAAAATTGTATATATAATGTATTTTATATACATCTATATTATTATTATTATATGTAAATATATATTTCACCTTTTATCTTTGCTTTTAGAATGACTTTCTGTATGTACTTTTTTGTTGAATCTGAATATCTTCCTTTCCAAATAAATAAATAAATAAAAACAAAGAAAATATTTGCAGAAGAAAATAGATTTTTTTTAAAATGTTTATCAACGGTTGCCATTCCCAAAAATTCTCAATCAAAAAGCTGTCTTTTTGCATTAATAGAAGTTGACCTTGTGAAAACCAGTTTTTGTAATATTTCAACGGCCACAAACGTTATAGAGAATGTAGAAATTGACGCATTGCAGACACACGTATGGAGAAAAATAAACTCAGAAAATATAATATATTTTACATAACACATTCTTAAAATATAATAAACGCGAAATATAATAAAATAGACTTGCTTCTTTATTATTTATATTATATTTATAATAAAATATATATTTGACGTGTGTAAACAGATACAATTTAATTATGCATATATAAACGAAAAAGGTAAGAGAAAAAAAAGCAGAAGAAAAATATATATATTGCAAAAGATAATAAATATTATTATCACCAACGTTCAATATTTATATTATATGAAATATAATTAGATTGATATATTAACACATAATTATTTATATAAACCTTTACAATATAACACAATAAATTTATATTATACCTATATTTGAAATTATAAAATGATTTATATACTATATTTTTTCATTGCAGGGTAATTATAACTGAAACAATAGCGATTTGTAATATTTTATTAAATTTAGATTTGTGAATTGTGTAAAAAAATGAAATAGAGAATATCAAATAAAATAAATGTAATTTATAAAAATAGAATGGAGTATAATAAATAACACTATAGGTTATTTTTCGAAAATAAATCAATCCATAAATAAAGCTTCAATTAAAAAGGCATATATTGGATCAAAATATCATTTATTTTACCAATAAAATGATATTTTGATCCAATATATGCCTTTTTAATTAAAAACTATAGGTTATATTAAAATTTTAATAATTGATTGGTAACAGGATATACTCTGGTAGAAGAAAATTTAAGGCTTCAAATATTTTCTATGGTTTAAGAAGTGTGGTGGGCATATTTTAATTCTACCATATAAAAGCCCTCTGTATATATATTTTAATTAATTCATTAATTAAACAGGCGCTGTCTGTATCATATTTCTAATTAATTTTGAGACGTTATATTTTGTGTTTAGTTTATAAATATTTTAGTGAGAGAAAAATTATAAATAGTATTATTAGGAAATTCAAATTTTATTTTTTAACTTTGTCATAAATTATTCTATCTATGATAATTATTTTAATTTTATCCAATTAATTATAAAGGTCTCCCGACAAAATAAAGCTGAGTGCCTCCAGGTGGGCTAGCTTGCCAAAGTTCGATATCAGGTCGTAGCGGTAGAAAACCCAACGGTTGAAATCACTCGCCAACCGACTTCCAATGTATTATATAAATTATATTAATGGAAATTTTGTGATATAAATAAAATCTATCTTTTATATTTCCTCAAAGAGAGCTTATGTCCATAATTCATCTAAAATACCCTTTTCCAAGAGTCTAGTATCAGTATCACTATAAAAGGAAGATCGGGAAATACAATATAACAGCGGTATGGTAGATTAAACTGGCGAAAACGCTGGGAGGGTTCACCACTGATGAGCCAGGCCTTCCCATTAATCTTTCCATTGCAGTAAGGGCAGTAGAAATTGTTTAATTTCAAAAAGAATCTAAAATATAATCTATCTTTGTTTATTACAACTTTAATTCCAATTTTGGAATAAACACAGCCACATCAACTAATAGTTTATTTAATTCTCAAAGTTTTAGTGACTCGCTGTGACTCTCCTCAGGGGAACATAGTGAGAGCGAGGCACTGAAACGGTGAGAATAAATACATTATTGGTTGATATAGCTGTATTTCCTTAGCTGGTTTTCCTAACCAACTTCCAAACAACAAATCATCTTTAATTCCAATGTTTTAGTACCTCAAACTAGAGGTATTCTTGTTAGTTAGACAATTGACAATTAAAATAATTTTATTGACATCTTGTCAATACATTCAAAGTACACAGTCTTCACTATTTAAAAAAGATAACATGAATTATATACTCTATGTACAATGAATATGGCGCCTCTGCCAGCGCTTCAGAGTTTGATGGAGAATAACCAGCGGGTCTCCAGCGACACCACGTATCTCGCGATCTACGAAGAATACGTAGATCGAGTAATTCTTGTTAGTTAGAGAATCCAGTCGAACCGACAAATGCGTATACAATGGTGAATATACATGTGGGTTCATACAACATTTCCATAAGGAACAAGATTTCTTGGATCCAACATCCAATAGAGAGGAGGAAGGCAATGTTATGTAATGTTAATGGAAGAGAAGACAGTCAACTATCAGTTCAAGTGTCATGTGCTAACATGATAGCATCCTATATCCGCAGTCTAGTACATATTGTTTTGTTTATCCCTAGTACACATGGTACTGGCCATGATAATCATGGTGGATAAAAGTAGGCGACTGCTTTTACGGGAAGTGCACCACATGTCTACATATGTGAAAATCAGTTCGACTTTGCACTTACAAATGTATGAGAGCCCCGTTTGGTTATTTGGACTCGTTAGTGCGTTGAACCTCTGCAAGAATCGGAGGCCTTTGACCATTTATTTAACAGAAAAAGTGTCCAATGCAGGAATCGAACCAGGGTCATAGCGGTCGAAGCAGATATTGTAATTACCACGCGTGTATATAACGATAGAATCAAAGAATCAACATTTACGAAAGAGTGTTACAAATATAATGTAAACACAATGTTTAGTTAGAGATAGGCTGACACGATCAATATTCCCAATACATTCTATGAAGCGGAAAATTGAATCTGTTGTTCCTTTGTTTTGTTACCTTTCCAAAGGTTTCAACGTTAGCTGGGAGCGCGGCTTAGACATTCGACTGAAGAGAATGATGTATGTTTTCACCTCTATGTAATGGAGGGTTTGACTTCTTTTTTACCTGGTAGAGATAAATGTCTGTGGGCAATTTATACGGAAATACATATTACATTTCACTACATAAAAAACTATAGATATAATTTGCTAATAATATATGTATATTATATAATCTAAAATGCAAATATTTTATATTTTAAAAATATGTATTTTATTTTCATCATTGACTATTCTTTTTTGACCATAGATTTAGAATACTTTGAATATTGTTGTAAATATGTATAGTTAACCTACCTAATTTTTAATTCACGAATATAGGGGGGATTTATTTTATAAATTCTATATTACTGTGAAAAAGAATTAATGTGTAATTATTTTCAAGTAATTGAAAATAAAAACTACTTGAAAAGTAAATAACTATCTTTCCTTTTTAACGACTGCACCTCCAATTCTTTATCTTTCCAAAACATTCTAATCATAACATGTATATAATTAGAACTAGGATTCAAAATAACCATTCCCTTGACTCAGCGAATCACTGAAACGCCGAGAATATATTATTGGTTGATATGTGGCTTTATTTTTTCAAACAAATCTCCAACAAGCGATCTTCAAAACTAATTTGCTAATCGTATTTAGGCATTTATATAATTAATAAATTAAATTTTATTGCCCTCTATCGTTAAAATTTTACACAAATAAATTTACTGGCAATGCGTTTCTTTTTAAAATCTCTACAGACCTTACTGCAATGATATGATTTAATGAATGAGAGGGCTTGGCTCATCAGTAGTGAACCCTCTCATTTGGCGAAACCGCTGAGAGGGTTCACTACTGATCAGCCAAGCCCTCTCATTCATTAAATCATATCATTGCAGTAAGGTCTGTAGAGATTTAAAAAAGAAACGCATTGCCAGTAAATTTATTTGTGTAAAATTTTATTTATATAATTAATAAAAGAAAAAATGGCATCTCCTTATCGTGCAACTGAAAGTTTCTGATGGCTTGCGCCATTTATCGGAATTTCCACACTTCTATAATTCTTCTTTAAAAGAAGTCTTAATCAGTAAATAAGATATATCCAACGATATGTGTTTGTATACTTATCCCAAGTACACACAGATAGTATAGGCAGTGATGATAATCATGGTAAATAGTTATTGACTGAATAGTTCGGATTTGTGTAAGAATCAGAAGCCATTGAAGATTTTTTTTTAGAAAAAGGTTTACCAAATTGGGATCCGATCCCGGGTCGTGTTAGCGATGACCCGACAAGAACCACGTCTTCTTCTTTCTTATCTCCACTCAATCATATCAAGGTATCAAGCTTGTAGAACTTGTTGATGGTGTCTGCTGGGAATGAGTAGAGCTCATCAATGGATGAGTCAATACAGTCAATAATGTGTTTTGGGCTTGCAGGTTGAGAATTGCACTTAGTACATAGTGGGAAAACAAGAAGCACGTAAGTTGAGATAGGTATATAACAGGAGGAAGTCACTGGTTGGATGCCGTAGAGGATGTCCACCCGGCTATGATACGTAGATATATAAAATGGCCAATAAATAGAGCAGGCTTTGCTTTTGCAGAAAGGGAAATATGTTTTTTTTTTTTTTAAGATTTTTACATCTTGCCTCCATAGCTGTCTTTCCCCAAATCTTATAATAAAATTTTAATATACTCTTATAGAGCTTGTAGAAGTCTGAATTTGGCACACTTGATCAACCCCGATGACAATGCAAGTGGACAGAATTTAAGACTAATGGATGATCAGGAATGAAATAATTTCTATACTTACATTTTAATATACTTCCACACCGACGTGTGGCGAAAATATTTATTTTCGAATTTTAGGGCATTTTAATAAAATATTTTTCAAAACTACTTTTTGATAATTAACTGGGGGTGGGGAAAATTCCGACCACACCAGTGCCCCCTGGATCCTTGGAATATTTGACCAAATTCTGGTCCAAGGTGACAACGTAGCAACGACACCCATTTTCCAATGAAGAACAACAACCAATTAACTCTCATCCATTTTATACAGAGAGAAATAATTAAAGGAGATATTAGAAGAGATCAAATTGAGAAATACACTTCGATTCAACATCTCAAAGAGCATTAAAAACAATCCAAAGTTTTGCAAATAGCTTATGTTTATGATAATGACAACTCAGAGAAAAAAAAACGCTAATGCATTTTAATTTGAATCTTACATGGTGTTGTATGGAATGGTGTAATGATGGAGATTGATCTACATATCGCTGCTGGAGATTCACTAATTATTTTGTGAATTTATAATTGGGTGTCATAAATTATTCAAATATTTGAATCCCTTTTGAATTTTTAATAAGGGGTTGACCTGATTCTAACAATCTTTTACCATTTGTATATACGTGGAGTGAATTAATACAAAGCAATAACGTGACTTCTATATATAACGAATGAAGACATTAAGATGCGAATGCTTTTTTTACAAATAAATCAAACTTATACTGTCTTTACTGCGATGAAAAACTATTGGTAGGGCTTGGCTAATCAGTGGTGAACCATCCCAGCAGTTTCGCCAATTTAATCTACTATGCCGCTTCTTTAGAGCACTAATACTGTATTGGATCATTCTGCTTTTATATGCTGCACTGAAGAGTGGAATCTCAGAAATGGTCTTTAAGCGAACTATGGACATAAGCTTTAGGACAGTAGAATTACATATAATACTTGCATCGAGCAATACTCCGAAAACAATAAGGACAAGGCCATCGCAGTAAGGACAGTAGAAGTTTGATTTATTTGTGAAAAGAAACATTCGCGTCTTAATGTCTTCATTCGTTATTATACCAGGAGTACTTAAGAAATTAAGATAGGTGCTGAAAAGAATGGTACTACAATTCCCATATAGGTTTATATAAAGGTTTTGCTAGCTGCTTCTCGGAATCATCGCTTAGCTATAGAATGAAAACTTCCTTTAACTCGGAGTGGAGATATTTTCTTTGTTATAAGTTTATTCTAATACGAAGCAATAACGCGCCATCTATATATAACAAATGAGAACATTAAGACGCGAGTTGTTTCTTTCACAAATCAATCAAACTTCTACTGTCCTTACTGCGATGAAGAATATTGGGAGGGCTTGACTTATCAGTGGTGAACCCTCCCAGCATATATAAGCAGAATGATTCAATACAGTATTAGAGCTCTAAAGAAGCGGTCTGGTAGATTGAGAATTGGTGAAATTGGAGGGTTGACCACTGATGAGCCAAGCCCTCCTAATATTTTTTCATCGCAGTAAGGACAGTAGAAGTTTGATTTATTTGTGAAACACTCGCGTCTTAATTTTCACTTTGTTATAGGTTTGTTTTCTTTGAAGGACCAATAATCCTTTCGTGTTTTTGGCTACGGAGAGTTTTCACATTCTCTATATCGTTTTAGCTATTAGTTAGCCTTCTCATTGAGGATTCATTTGATGTGTTGTAAAGATAAAGAGAAAGATATCCTGAAAACGCTCTAAAAGTTCCTTGTCTTTCTTATAGAAATAGCAAAGCGTTGAGAATAGAGAAAACATCAAGCCAAACCAGTTTGGTAAGTATAGGAAGCAGTGTGCTTTGATGCGTGGCTGTGTGTAAGGAAATGGGGACAGTGTGGGGACATATCGCTGTGACAATGATATCATTAAATCCCCAGCGAACATCACCGTTCTGGCTCAATGTACCGATGTCATGATGACTGGACGTAACGCAGCGTCGTGCCGTGTGTGTCTCCATGTCTTAGATAAATCTTGTATTACAAAGCTATTGCCATTCTGAATATATTTATCCATCTATGTTCTTTCGTGTTCTCACACGGTGTCAAATTGACGAACAAAAATACTCTCTTATTTTTTATGAATACATTAAACAATGCGTATACCTGATCTTCCCTGAACGGGAAAGTTTAAAAACAGATCACAGAATAGGTCACAATACAGGCTTTGTCAAATTCGAACAGAAGCCAACCTTTATAGCTGGGTGTAATACGCCACACCAGCGTTACGATTTCGCTGTAGTGTGTTTTCATCCATTTTGTTAAAGGAGGAGGTTCCTTTTTTTGCACATGAATACCATCCAAAATTTCAAAATTATAATTTGAAAATGAGGTTGAGGTGCTACAGTATTTCAGCCTTTTATGAATAGATCCAAAGGACAACATTCTCTGTTATCTTACATCAAACCGTATATGGGAACCAGGTCGGTCATACTTGTGTGAAATCAATTGTTCCCAACAAGCCATAGATTTCTTCTACACGCTATCCATAAGGCAATTTCTACTAAAAGGATATCAAAAGGTAAAGTCTCCTTTTTAGGAATGCTTAACTCTTAACGAAGGCTCTTAAAATGTTGACACCGGATTCCAGAGTTTGTATTCCCGCTCGGAATCTTTTATTAGCCACTGCCAATCGCAGGACATCGTATCACCGAGTCTTACACATCAGAACGAATAGGGTCATAAGGATTAGGTAAATCTTCTCAGCTCAATGTTCTTTTCAAATCAAAACTCTTCCTTACTGCTTCTACTGTATTGAGAAAAAGTTCGGGAAAGAAGTAAGGGATTGTAAAAGGTTCTTAGCAAATCCATCGTTTGAGACATAGCACCAGGCTATACAAGATAAAATTAAATATTGAAGCATTGTAGAATGTAGAGAGAAATCAAAGGGCAAACATTGACTCTACGCCAATATCTTATAAATTTCTATTATTTATTTAGTTAATCCATATTTTCCTGGAGCATATCCATATATCGTCCGAGTTGTCCTTCAGACCTAATGACACAGCTTTTGTTTTATTCCCAAGGAAGTGGAGTCAAGTGACGCCAAGGAGATTTATTTCTTGGAAGATTTCCCAGGAATACCGCCGGGGATATCATATTATAGAGAGACAAAAAACATGATGCATCGTTATATGCTTACTCGTGTTACTTTGGTTTAAATATTCTGTAATTGTGAATCAAAACACACACTTTTTTATTATCGGTGGTACAGGCCAGGATAATCATGGTGGGTAGAAGTTGGCGACTTCTTTTACTGTAAGTGGGCAACATGTCTACACATATAAAAATAAGTTTGACTTTGCACTTACAAATGTGTCAGAGCCCCGTTTGGTTACTTGCACTCGCTGGTGGGATTAGACTTTTGCAAGAATCGGGGGCCATTGGAACATTTTTTATAAATTAGAAAAAGTGCCCAATGCGGGAATCGATCCCGGGTCGTAGCGGTCGAAAACCAACGGTTTAGACCATCCTTACACTGACCCCCCCCCCCCCCACATATATTTAATGTATTACAATGAGACAACTGCGTGTGCAAGCTACACATTCTCTAAAAGAACTTTAGATTTTAAATTCACTAAAAATGTGCGACAGTAACTTCAATAGGGCGAAAATTGGAGAAGAAACAGTAGATTGATAAAACCAAGAGGTTAGTGAGGAAATTAAATGACAAACACTAAAGATCTTAATCGTGATACTAAAAAATGAAATTCCTTCAGAGCAGAATCTTAGTTTTGTGAGATTCCAACAAAGTTTTTGTATAGATTTTAAACTTTCAAATTCTTGTGCCACAGAAGAGAGAACCTGGTAGAAATGTTTAAAGATAAATCCGTGCGCTGCGTCACTTCAAATAATAAAATACCTTTGAAAGTTTAAAGTAACAGGATTATTTTCTGAAATGATATTTTTATTTTAAGTTGACCATAGTGAATTGATATATAGATTTCTTAAAACATGCTTTACTTACCCCAAGTGCACATCTTATTTAGTCTCTAGTGGGCGACATGTCCACACACTTACACCGTGCTGCCTTGTTTAACTACTTACAATCAACAAAGGTGTGCACGAAATTTTGGATATAACAAAAAAAGTACCGATTATTCCGAAAGATGGCGCTCAGCTATCAGCAATTTTTAATTGTATAATCAGGAGATGATTATATATATACATGGTTACACTTCTTTAAAATAAAGTTGAAGCTACGGACCTTAATTTAATGCAATCGCCGCGTTTAAATTCAAGATAAAGAAATCAAAGACAATATAGTGGGGATTCTTGTTGGGGCCAAGTAAGCTGGGAGTTTAGGCCGATACTGAACCCTTGTAGGGAATTAGAAGTTCCCAGAAAAAAAAATAAAAAGAAGGATTTTTTGTATTACATAAAAGATGGTCATCCTCATAAAATTTTACGATTTTGTGTTTCACAATTTTTCCACCATATCCTCATTCACGTTTAATAAAATTGAATCAATAGAGTGCGTTGTTGGAACTTGATTAGAGTAGAAAATTTTGGGTTTTGTTGAACCTTTGTATCTCTCGTGTGGGCCTAACGACAATTTTACCAAGGTATGGCGGAATATGAAGATAGTTGCCGCGAGCTTCCAATCTGACATTCTCGGGTTGGAAACTGGCGTTGAAGCAGTTTTATAGATAAAATAATCAATTGTTTCAATAGCCTTTCATTTTTTGTACAAGCCCAATCTCACCAGTGAGTGCAAGTAAACACTTCTAACACCTTTTTTTAAATTTATTTATTAATCAACCAAGCGCGATATTGAAATATCTACGCCTATTACAGAGGAAATAAACAAATTAGAACTTAGAATTAAATATTTATACATTTAGAGATGTATTAATCGAAAGAGTTCATAAAATCTATATAGACAAAGTGACTGATGTAAGAGAGTTAAATCATTTAGATCAGGGAACAATCGATGTCTCACTTCTGTAAAGTTCAGACAGTCATAGATAAGGTGAAGAGCAGTTTGTTCAGTTTCGTCGAAGGAACAATTTGGTGTTTCGGATAGACCTTTTTATGTAAGTATTTCTGGAATTTTCCGTGTGATGTGATAAATTGAGTGACCTTGCATCATATTTTATAAATTTCCCCAGCAATTTACTTTCATTTTAAACCTTGTATAATAGCCGAATTGGTTCTACCCGTGAGGAGAGAGGCGGTTACAGCACCTCCCCCTAGCCAGCAATATTAGCATCGCCCGCCTGGAATAAGTGATCACACAACTGCGTACTGTAGGTAGACAGTAGCTACGTGCACGTGTTGTTGTTGTTTAGACTGGCTGGACAGACAGCCATGACGTAATTCGCGGAGAGAGATTACACCATTTTTATTCTTCCCTCTGATAAGACAAATGACGTAAGTAAATTCCAGACACCTCGGGAGATGTTCTCCTAGACTGTCGCCTTAACTGGGCTCGAACCAATCATTGCTCTTAATGACAATATTAGATCTGCACATTCCTTTGATTCAGATACCAGAATGTACAATACATAGGAGAGAGCCATTTGTAAGAATAAACTGGCGAAACCAATGGGAACTCATCCCTGATGAGCAAGGACCTCCGATATGTATATATATGAAAATAATAGAAAAAAAAATAAAATGGTCAGGTGTTGATATTGAAAATAAAAAGGCATATCCTGACCAGGAGCACATGTGCTTTTCAGAAGGCAGTGCGCCATCTGGTGGAACAGAAATCAACTAAACGCTGATTTAACCTGTTCCCTGATATTTAGCCAACCCAATTTCTTGATAAAATAAGAAAAGCCATCCACGAACGCGTTGATTTCTGTATATATATGGGATTAAAAATTTAATCTAATAAATTTATAAAAGTGTTTTTAGAGACACGAAAGATATGATACGTATTGGAAACCTTCAAAATATTGAAACATCATAAAACTTTGATAGCAGTTGGAGGTAGTTTTCCTTACTTACAAGAGATATTGATCAATATGATTCAATCATTTTAAAAAGCTTTTATTCAATTTGTCTCCATGTATATCTGTCCACAAATCTCTATTGTCTCATTTTCAATGCATTTTTAAATATTTTTTTTTCTAAAATTATTTTTATTAATAAATTATATCACATCTTTTTTTCTTCCATATGAGAGCGCGTCATTTTATTGAAGGCTGTGAGCTAACAGGTCGAATACACGAGATCATTTGTACTAGGCCAACATATCTCTACTCGATTATAGATTCTTGAAATTAAATTTCAAGAGTTGAAACTCAATATATCAATCAGGATAATTGTAATATACTTCCTGATAATGAGCTAACATTTGAAAAAAACTTGCCATTTTTATCTTAATAAAGAAATGTATTTCAATTACCAGAATTGATATATTGCATATCTCTACTTGCTTCTGAAATACATTCGTAATGAAATAACCAATAAGAAATTTGGCTAGGAAACCTTCACAGGCTCGTGCACGTTGTTGATTGAGGAGCGGAATCTATCAGAGTAAGAATCAACTAAACGGATTTTTTATTTACGAATTTCAGTCAAAACCTCCTTTCTTAAATCAAGAAAACTCAGCAACGAACGCATTTGAAGCCATTGGCCAACGTGATGTAGGTCATAAATGACTTCACACACATAGAGCGTGTTTAAGACTTAAATTACTCATGATTGATTGATATTTAATTTTGTTCAGTAAATTCTATTGTCTCGGAAACCTACTGCCGCTTTGTTGTTGTACTTCGCTAAACTCCTATCCAGCGAAAAGATTTGGCATTCGGAACATATAGAAATAAACAAACACAAAACGAGGATGTTGGATGATGTCTGCAGGATCAGCAAACATGCACAACGATCAATTCAGTAGGAAAAAAAAACTATCCTGATTAAAAGTCTTGCGTTGAGATGGAGTAAGTCAATTCTTCTCTCCAAGAGTGAGGAGCATTTATTTGGTCCACAGCTTCCTTCCCCGAGGTCCTATCACTTCCCGTATTGTGTGTGACCTTGGACCGCCGGAACTTATCAAACTTCCTGCGGCTCTTGATTATTTGTAAACACAGATAGAACCTCCCCAGACATCCAACATGATGTACAGGGACTTCTCTTAAACCAGGATTTCAAATAAATACTTCATTGATCATTTCTCAACTTGAATACAGACTTATTAATAAATAAATCACACACATATAGTCTTATTAAGACCACCGGTCTTATACAGATTCACCACAGGAAAAAAGCATAGATGGAGCTCCTATACTCCAGGCGGCGCAGAACACAACAGTCTCCAGGTCCGACGCAGGTCCAGTGTCTACAGAATCCACCGTGCATAGGTTAGCGTATCACTGAAAAGGCGAGTGTGGAATCAGCCGAATTTTAGTCTTCGCTTTCCTCATTCAAATGGACCACGACATTCGACGATTTTAATAATGAAATCAAGAATATTTATATTTGTTAATTCAGTAGAGTGACACCTGAGACAGTTCATAAAAACATAGATAACAACTACTGGTCTTTTAATGGAGATTGAGTCATATCAGCTCAAGTCATTTTGATTTAACAAAGGTTGTCAGATGGTCCTCATTGGAGAATAATAAATCTTTCAATGGCTCACGTCGAGGTATAACTTTGAATAGATTTTTTAGGAGTTTAGAAAACGTAGAACAAAACTTTGTTCGAGCGTAGAATCTAACAGGTTGAGTTCGCGTGTATGACGTCCAACAAGTATCGCAGCAATAGAGAAAGTGAAGCTGGCGGGCAGCGCAAAGTCAAGAAAGTCTAACTTTGAAGTCAGGTAGTGGAAAAGGTTCAACACTAAGCTAGCGAGGTCGTTAACCTGACCTTACCATCACAGTAATATATGGCTGACTATACATTAGTCGTTAGAAACATCCCTCAATCATTATGACTCTTATCTTGATGTGTTGTGAGGCTTGGTTTAATTACCGAGTCCATTGTTACCTTGGACTACTGAATAATGCAAGAAGGAATTATTCTTGGATCCTGATCAATATAGCTGCTCCATAGAGTTCCATATTAAGTAGGCGCTTTTTCCAACAAAGCCGTCGTGAGATTCATGGTGCTTAGGATCTATTAGCATGCAGCTGTTGCCCTTTGTTCTTAGTAAGTCCTGGTTATATTGGTGTGAAGTCAATTGCGAAGTGGATTCTATTACTAACGCGCCACTCTTGCTATATAAAAGATCGAATTGCCAACTGATGATCTTGAAGAGATGATTTGACAAATATTATTCTCATATAAAATACATATCTCAGGTTAGAATAGACTCTAAACTATGCACTGACTATTGAACATTTATACAATCTGGGCAAGTGACAAAGCCATAACACCAGCTTTGACAAATTTAGAACGTCCACTTGGAGATCAAGATTTCGGACTAGGCCCAGTCAGTCCAGAGCGACTTTGATTTTATGATCTCCAGAAGTGATTCACGATATCTTCAAAATTACTGAAGTAATGTTTTTATTCCGACAAAATTGTCATCTAAATATAAATCTGTTCAGATATCTGAACAAATTTTATGTTTATGACAATAAAACGCCATTCGCTACTAATTTTCAAATGACAAAAAGAACAACCTGGGGAGGTATTACTTGATTCCAAACCTAAACTATTAACTCCACAATGCATAGAACAATCCATTTCAAATATCAAAAAGAAAGAATGTTATCTACAAAAGCCGAGTGGAATCATTAACCTGGGTCAAAACAACAAAAATAATCAGAGAAGTTGCGAAAAATCTTTTAAAAAGAAGGTACCACGTTGCAAAGTAGATATGGTCATTAACATTTCAACTAGATGAGTTAAGAACTCCATATTCTGTGCAACAGCCCAATTTTCAAATCTTATTTTAAAAGTCCATTGAAGCTATCGACGGGAGAAATAACACGCGCCACACACAACTTCAAATTACCCACTCAAAATGCAAAGTCAACAGCAGCAAAGAAGGGAAAGTAATTAGAAGAGGCCACAGAGAGAAAATGTTCTGTTGGAATATTGATCACACGGCTCTGTGTGGTAATTATACTTTCCCTTCTTAACACCGAGAGCTGTTTGTTTGAGATCACCTGGAAATAAGAAGTTATAATGGCGTCGATAGCCTCCTCAATATTCCAATGGTTCCTTCTCTTATTCCAATATATATATAGATTTAAACTTTCTTCTTGAGATGTGTTTGTAGCTGAATAAATAACCAATAGTGGGGTATTTGGATTATTAAAATGATTTATGAAATAATATTAAAGTAAGAATGAGGTGTGGAGTAGAAGTATGATATTACTTTTAAAAATAACCTGAAAGAAATAAAGAATCTAAAAAAACAGGGGTTTGCTATGAAGGTCTAGCATAAAAGATTTGATAGTAAGGATGGGTTAGAAGTATATTCAGCAATAAGGATCTAAAAACGAAGAATAAGTCAGAAGACAAGAATTACAAAAGCTGACACTAAGAATGTTTTGATGTATAAACCTAACAAAAACGGCTCTGAGAGAAACTTGCCGGACGTTTGATATTACAAAACCTATTAAAGGAGGTATAAAATATTGATGACACAGTTTTCTTGTTATTTTTTCGATTGATATTGAAACTGATATATTAGGGTCATCTGGTTTTAAATACTCTAAATATAAATATATAATATTATATATATGCACAAAAATGAAACAAATAATGAAGAAATCTCCAATATTATCAAGAATTGATACCTATATGTAAACTATCTTGTTAGTATAAATGATAGCTTAGAAAGCGGAGGGAGACAAGAAGATCCTCACTTCCAATGATCGGCCATTTAACTAAATGAACAACCGACCAATAAATAAGCAAAACGAGAGCCATTTTACACAATTAGACCTGTTTTATAGCACAGAATACGGGGAATATATGCCATATGTTCTGGGGTATAATATATACATAGGGGGGATATTTACACCATTACCCGACGTTTTCATTTGACAGAAACCTTTTTTTACTCACTTCAAGCACGGTGGTGAGAAGTTGAAGACTCCTATAAATGCACCACATATATTAAAAATAAATTTGTACTAATAAGATGCTCTCTAGAACACTCAATGATGGAATTGTGCGAAGTGAGAGACAATTGAAGCATTTTTTCTTTTTTTTTTTTAATAAATAGAAAAGAAACTTTCTTATCAGAGTGTGTGAATTACGAGATTGTCTGGAATCGCCAGTGTACATCCATCTCTACGGGTTTGTTGCTACGGATACATCGTTGTTTCTCCAGACATCTACCAGACAGAGAATTTACACCAAATACCTCGTCCAACACCGAGGGGGTATATGCTATCAATGTGTGACACATGCCACTTGTTGTTGATAATAATAATAATAATAAAGACGGTCAAGTGATATCCCAGGCACTACGTGGCGTGGTAGAAACATTTCCAACTATCCCATTAAAACTGTCTCCATCTAGCAATTTTTGAAATAAAATTGTGTTCTGATGGAAGGAATAATGTGGCTGTTTCAGAAACTCCGATAGAGAAACCTGCATTATCCCTCATTTCAAACTACACAAATGCTCGAATTCTGGCTTAATGTTTGCCCAACCAATAGTGTTTTAAACCAAAAGTTTATTACTAGCAATAGTAGTGAGACAAACTGTAAGTAATTAGTAGTAGTAAGAATTCAAACCCAACTCCACTATTACCATGATCATTTTGTCTCCAGAATATATGCCAATTAGATCTTTACCAGACTGATTTAACGGTTGAAACCATGACAGCGACTTACCTCACTCTATATCATGTCAAAATTTCATCCGGAATCTTCAAATATTGTGGAAACGTATTAGGAATGTGACATGGAACGTAAAATGTGACACAGTGGCGACGCAACAGAATTTAAATGTGAAGAGATGGAAGTGCTACTATCTAGAGAGCATGTTCTCAAAGAGAATAGAAACATTGGTATAGAAGTAAACCGATATGCTAAACTTGTTCAAAATCTCCTTTCCACATGGTTGTAAATTAACTATAGGCCTTCAAGCTGGTAGGTAGCAATGAGTGGGGAATCTTATACGGGAATATGATCAATAGAGGTGGTGTATAGTAGTTAGAACATTTATCTCTGAAATTTCTCGATGTTCAGAGAACTCTTGGAGAACCAGGAATACGCGTGAAAATGGCTTTAAAGACAGAAAGTTGAGAATACCCCGTTTAAATATCTAGCGAGTGTATTCCCGATATAGAGAACAGATATTGTCAGGAATGATCCTAACAACACATTGATCTCAGTCCCAATAATGTACCAACCAAAGTGGAGGCGTCAAAGAGCTGAAGGTAATGTGAGCGAAACTAAAATATTGATGACAGCATTTGTACCAATGTTTTAGCCCCACTCAGCTCTTAGAAACATTTAATTATCGCCTAGCAGCCATTTCATTTATTTCTTCATTGTTTGCTTTATGTGGTACTTTCTTTCTCTATACAACCCTCCTAATTCATCTGTAGATGACGCCGTTATAAGTGTAGTGGCTGGAATATCTTCAGAGATGTTGATGGAACATCTGGTACTAGACAACTGTGAACATACTATGTTTTTCTTATAAGTAAAAAAGACCTACATATCAAAACAAAATGTCCTAGCAGGATGTTTCAGAAGGCTCATCATGTAAGTGCTACTTCAAAAATGAGTTCGCTAATCGGGTGTCAAACATTACCTATTGACCAATAGAAATAGAAAGGCAAATATATACGTATTTATTCCAAACCAACATAACTGTATTCGAAATGTAGTTGTTTTTAGATAACACATATATAATTGTGAATATTTCAAATAAAAAAATAAGACATCCTTTTGAAAATATGCCCTGATTCTTATTTCGGGACGAAAATTAATATGAGCTGGGGGATTATATATTTTCGATGAAACGCGGGAAGTTGGGATAAAACTTCTTTATAACGTAGCTATAGTAGCTGCAAAGCGCTTAAAAACAGGATAGCGTACAATACGGGAAAAGACGAAATATATTTTGGAACCAAATAATAATAATAAAATACCAAGGAATAAATAACAAGGTGTGAATAAAAGTATGTTAATTGTGAAATTGTCTCTGCATCACCATTTTATCGACCTAAATTTATTTCTTAAATTATATAATATGATTATAGCAATGTGATATCTGATTTGTTTATTGGGTTTGGGTCATTTTACTGTCTTCTTACATAAGTCCAGCCTCGTTAGTGACAGCTCAAGCCTACATGTGGTGGGGTAGCTATCATATTATTTTGACAAACATAAGCAGTTTTAAGTCTTTGGAGGGAAAAATGTTGTTTGTTTGTTAAGTGAACCGATCTACCACGCCTTCTCATTGGATCATTGGACAAATGTGGCCATGTTTGTACATAAGGAGGGACCATAGGTATGCGAGGAGGCTTTCCCAGTAGTTAGTTGTGAGGATACTGAAAGCATTCTCTGTGTCCGTGTTTGGTGGTCTGCTGGCATGCCTGTGTAACCCGGGTCCTCTCCCTATCAACGCTGTAATAAAATATAAGTATTATTTTTATATATAACAAATCGTGAGTCTTTTTGTTATTGTTATACTCTTGAGTGTACGCTTTTCTGTGTGTTAATTTACTCTTATTTTAAGCCCTAGTACATTGCACTTTGTATGTTAACCCGTAAAAATAACGTTGGCCATAGCAGTCACACACATCTGGACGTTTTATTAAGCCATATTTACATAAGACAAGTAAGAAACTAATTTGATTAAACTATCCTAGTTTTGTCTTGTTGAGTTCGAAAACAACCCGAAAAAATAATGTTGTTTTTGTTGGAACTATATAATGGCCTATATCAAATATTCAAAAAAAAAAAAAACAAGTTCAAAATTAAATGGAAAGGGAAAAAAACGGTTGAGTTTATAAGATTTTTTTTAAATTTATTTTTGAGAGGAAAAAAAATAAACATTAAATAAAAAATGAGTTAATGTCATATACAGGGTGATCCAAAAGTCCCGCACAACTTTAAAAATTAATAACTCCGCGAATATTTGCGCTAGAGCAATGCGGTAAACACCATTGTGTTCAGGATGCAATGTGATTTTTTATGGCAAATAATGAAAAATTCGAAATTGATTTTAGTTACAACTTTATTCGCTAGATGGCGCTCTACCAGAATCAGATATTCAGCGGCCAAATTGTTTGATAAATTGAAAAATATAACTGAACAGACACGTATTTTTCCTTTTTGAATACCAGGAAAGAACCCTAATAATATCAAATGATAAATTAATAAAACACCATTTCGCCAAAAGTTATAAGAATTGGTTGACGATTTTCAAATACAATCTGAGATATGTAAAATAGGTATATGCAAATTAAAACATGTAGCAAAAAATATTTATAATTTAGATGGAGTTTTTGTGAAATAGATTGAATGTTTGAAAATAACTACTGATATCAATACACGATTTTTGAAATGTTAATATAGTACCAAAAATTATTATGACAATACTAATAGGATTTCGTGCTATAAGGAATGTATAGTTTTTTGACTAATTGAGACACTTGACTATTTAACTGGATATTTGTCATGATCTAAAAATGAAATATAGAGGGGAGTGACAAAATATATTTGTCGTACTTTACTCCAAATATCCTATGGGTTTGTCAAATGTTATCATTGTTTATTATACTGTACATAATTTTGAAATGTATCCCCTCAAAAAAATCATTTTTGAATCGACCTTTTGCGTTGAAAAACGTGGTAGTAAAATCATTTTGTATTATTTTTTGCGCAAAATTTCTAAAGTTGGGGGGGGGGGGGGGGGGATACAGAGAATATTCCTTATGCTATTTCTTCTAATGAGCGAAAAGCGATAAACTAAACATAAGGGGTAAAATTGTGTATACCAGTGTTATTCGAGAAGTTATAACACTTTGGCCTGCACGACATAATATAAGATGTGGTCAAATGACAAACAAAAAAATTACTGTTCACAGAAAAAAAAAAGAGTCAAGATGTGAGGACAGCATTTATTATTCCCATAACCCTAAACAAAGAGCTGCAAAATATAACACATGAAGTAACTGCCTTCTCTCTTGTATTAGGTCACAATCCTTGCTCAATGTGGCGCCCTTCATTCTCAAACACCGCCTGCAGACGATAGATGACAGAATGGTCACAATTAAATAGTTGAAATTTATAAAAGGTGCCATCTGATAGAAGCCTTCAACATGGCCAATGTGGTAGACCGACATCGATAAAAACGCGACTTAATGTACCTCCATAACCGAAATTGTAAGGCGTCCAGTCTGGTGATATTGGAAGCCACTGTTATATAAAGTGGCGACTCATCAACGAATTTCACCGAACGTATCCTTCAGCAATTGTTTGGCACCGCGGGAGATATGAGGAGGTCCTCTACTCGCATGAATGTTATTTCGCTTAGTGCTTGTTTGACCTGCAATATGGGAATAACCTTTTCTCTAAAAAGTTGAACATAACGTTAACCAGTTACAAAAACGGGTTTAAAAGTTCTTCCATTGATATTTTCAAAGGAAAATGGCCCAATAATAAAAGAAGAAGTGAACCCACACAAAACTGCAACTCTGGGTTGATGAAGTGGGATTTCTGTAAAAATCCTAGGATTTTCTGTTGCCAAAATGAGGCAGTTTTGAATGTTAAATTCTCCCTTTAGAGAGAAAAGTGAGCATCATCTGTTCTTAGAACATTTGAGAGCCAGTTTTCTTCAATATCAATTTGCCGGAAAACCCATGCAGCGAATTCTTGACGCTTCTCAAAATCGCTGACTTTCAACTCTTGAAAACTTTGAATTTTGTTAGGGTATTTTTATAGAAAAATTCTAAATGTGTGTTCTCTCCAAACTGTTCCATACGAAATCCCCGTTTGTCGATAAACTTGTCTAGCACTTACTTCTCCATACTTGGATAACGTTCCAATAGCTTCAGCATTCTGCAAAACCGTAACAGCCACTGACTTGCATGTCGATGGTCTTCCACTCCGAGGTTTTGCTTCTAGAGATCCAGTTTCCTCAAAACTTTTAATCAATCGCTTTAGAGAGTAGCAACTCATTGGTCCTTTATCGCTTCGAATATCTTTAAAGGAACGAAACGCTCGTAAAGCTTCAGTGGCAGATTCTGAATCACAATTTAAAAAATTCACCAAGAGTGCTTTATCCTGTAGTGACGGCATTCCAGGGGGAAGGGGAGAAGTCAGACCACACCTCCTTGCGGTCCCCCCTGGACCCTTGGAATATTTGACCAAATTCTGGTTCTTTTCCAAGATAACTAACGTTGCAACGGCACCCATTTTCAAATGAAGAGCAAAACTGATATCTCCAGTAATGCTACCGCGTCCGGGTAACCGCCGCGTCAGGAGCTGCAGCTCGAGCTCATGATGAGAAATCTACTACGAGGACACATTTCAATCTACTACAACTCAATATAAATGGTACCCAGAGGAATATGAGGAATATTGTCTTTTCTGTGACAACAATGTACATATTAATTGTCCTCAGGAGACAGAATTGAATCAGAATCTGAGATTAAATATCAAAGATTATACAACACTACGAAAGGACAGACCGGGAAAATTCGGAGGAGGACTTGCCGTTTTGATTAAAACTCTAGAAATCAAATTTAAGGAAATCGCCTATAATCAGAGTAAGCCTAGAGAAAGCACGACAGAAGCTCAGGAAATAGAAATCTATCTTACCACGATAATACTAGCATCAATGCAGGCCTGATAGAGATATTAAGTGAAGCGTCTTCGGATATCGCAATCATACTTGGTGATTTTAACGCCGAAAGACCAACTTGGGGATCACCTGTCCAGGATAACAAAGGTCAGCAGGTTGAGGACATGCTAACCGACCTCGACCTTACACCGTTAAATAACGAAAAGAACACCTATCTATCCAAGTCCACAGGCACAGAATCCGCAATAGACATCACAGCGATAAATTACAACATCGCATCCACAACACAATGGAAAATTCTGAAAGTGCAATCAGAGACCACAGACCAATTTTAACAACCCTAAAATTCAAAATTGAGAATTTCCAACAGAATAAAAGAACACTGGAAAAAAATTCACAGAAAAGCTTGAAGAACTGTGCAACGAAGAATTAAATCACAGAACGATTGACAAAAAATTGGAAAAATTCTCTTCGAACATATCCAAAGCTGCAAAAGTATCGATACCTAGAGGTAGACGTAAAGACCTGTGAATACTTTACTGGAAGGACCACAATATCGAGGCAATGATTGCAGAGAGAGACAATATCAATGAACTTCTTAAAACAAATAAAACAGAAGTAATCATAAAGGAACTAATTGAAATTAGTAACAAAATAGAACAAGAAATTTGGATATTCAAACAAGAGAGAGAGAGAGAAAAAAAAATGGGCAGAATTCTGCGAAAAAAATGGATCCAAAAAAGGAAAGCCATCACTGGAATATAATTAGTATTATAAAACAATCAAAACCAACACAAATACTCCAATAATCTAACAGATATGAATAGCGAGAACGAACAAACAGATGGCTGAAATAATTGCTGAATATCTTTCAAGCACTTCCAGACTCAGCTATACGAATGAAGGCAGGACTCTAAAAAATAATGTAAACAGGTTAGTTAAACAAACAAGAAATTACCATCAACAAGATATTTACTCGAGAGACTTCACACTGAATGAGCTAAACTCATCAATAGGAAAGTTAAATCCAAGATATCACCTGGAGATGCTCTAATATTTGGTCAAATGATTAAACACTTTGGAGACGAAGCTGAAAATCAACTCCTACGAATACTGAAGATTTCATGGCAAACTGGTAAACTACCAAAGAATTGGAAGATATCAATTATAGTGCCAATACTGAAACCAAACAGAGATGCCAAGGAATGCAAGAACTATCGGCCAATTGCTCTTACCAGCATACTTTGTAAAATAACAGAATAAATTATCCACTCTAGGCTCATAGTCTGGCTCACTAACAATAATAAATAAACTTCTACCAAACTGCCTAAAGATCCACAGACACTAAAACTGATAAACTGTTCTACTTCTGTCAATCAATAATAGATTTCCAGGAAAAACCGCCAAAGAAGACAACGGCCGTATTCCTGGATATGACCTCAGCTTTTGATCGAGTGTAGAAATTATTTGAAAGGCTGCACAACATCGGAGTAAGAGGAAAAACCTTAATCTGGATTGCAGACTTCTTAAGGAGAAGAAGGAGTAAAGTTTCGGGTAAATGGAACATTTTCCAAGGACCGAAGAACATGAGCTGGTGTACCTCAGGGATCTGTGCTCAGTCCTCTACTCTTCTCACTATTTATTAACTGTTGTTTATGTAAATAGATTAATATTATTTGTATTATTTAAAGCCTCATTATGTAAAAATACATGTATATATAAATTGGATATTTGTTGTTAGCCATGTTCAAGTTAGAGCTCTTGTACGTCTAATTACGACACAACAAAAGTGGCGACGAGAATGCGCGATCTACAGAGCCAGTAAAAAGCTGAGGAAAACGGCGTCTATGCAAGTATAACAACTACATCTTTTAAACTATCTGGATCAAGAAAACAAAGGAGTAGAAAAGATCAGCATGACAAGTTCAAAGTCAATAGTACCTTTTAGATGCTATAGCCCAGTGGAGGACACTTCGATCTTTTTGTACAAAAATTTGAGGCTTTCTTTTTGGCATCTGAAGGAGGAGATTAAAGTGCTGATTTTTACCTCGCTACCAGATTCTGAAACTTTGAAGCAGGGGAAACGACATTTTCTTCCTGGTCTAATGAAAGATCAACCCTATGATACTATCATTCAAAGAATTAAGCTGCATTTGGATCCAAAGAAGAAAGTGATACCACAGCGATGCAGATTTTTAAAGATAATTCAACATGAAGGAGAATCAATTTCGGAATATCTTAGATAATTAAAACATTTAGCAATAAATTGTAATTTCGGCGATATGCTGGGAACCATGATGCGAGACCGTTTTGTGGCTGGAATCAAGTTGGAAAGCCTGCAAAAGAAGCTACTACAAGAAAACGACGATGTCACCCTGGATAAAGTTTTGCAGTGGCGATCTCGTTCGAACTGGCGGAGATAAATACAAGTGAATTACAAGATAAATTAGTGGCCAAGATATCCCCTGTGAATGGAAAAGATAAAAAAGGTGAGTACAATAATAGTATGGTGCAGCATAGGCCTTTCAGGCAAAGGGGAGAAATAATGTGTTATAGATGTGGTGAAAGACATTCACACGTGGCCTCTGTTTGTCCTCATAGAACAAAGACTTGTTTTAAAATGTAAAAAACTGGGTAATTTAATCAGGGTCTGCAAAGCTAGTTAAAAAATGTGGGGGTGTAAATTTGTACGAGGACTCTATAAATTCTGTACAGGGCGAAACTGATGCCACAATAAATTTAACAGTAGATGATTATTCTTTGTGCTTTACAATAGATACAGGAAGTCCAGGTACGTTAATACCTAAAGATATTTATAAGATTTATTGGCAAGGTAAAAAATTATTTCCAACAAATTTAAGATTAAAATCCTTTTGTGGTATATCAATAGAGAATATAGGGCAAAGAAATGTTTTTGTAAAAGAAGCCAACAAATATTTACGATTAATAGTTGTAAATGAAAATTCCAGGTGATTTTGTTAGAAAGAGAATGGCTTAAACAGTTAAAACTTGATTATTCTAGATTGTTTAGCATTAAAAATTTAAATAATGAATCTAATAGTAATAGTTTGATTGATAGATATGCAGATTTGTTTAACAAAGATTTGGGCTGTCTAAAGGATGTTAAAATAAATTTCAATTTAAAAAAGGATGTGACTCCTGTGTTTTGTAAGGCCAGAAGTTTACCTTTCTCTCTAAAAAACAAAGTAGAGAATGAAATTGATCGTTTAGTGAATTATTGCATTTTATAACCTATAGTTCATGCATATTGGACCGCTCCAATAGTACCAGTATTGAAAAAGGATGGTAGTGTAAGGATATGAGGTGATTTTAGATGTAATATATATTATATATGTAATATAATATTATAAATGGATATATGTAATAACTGGAAATTCACAAGGGTACCGAGAGAAAACCCACTAGCTCCTCATTATAAGATCAATGAGGAATTAAGTTTGGAGTTTGGTTGTCTTCAATGGCGTGAAAGAGTGGTGATTCCCCAAAAATTAAGATCTTCAATTTTGAATGACTTGCATGAAATACACATGGGGATTGTTAAAATGAAGATGATTGCCAGACGGTATTTTCTGGTGGCCAGGCATAGACATTAACATCGAAGAGTTAACAAGAGAATGTAGAGTATGCCACGAATCGGCAAGCATGCCCTCGGCTACCATCTCGGAATGGACTTGGCCCGAAAAATCGTGGCATCGACTTCATCTTTATCTAGCGGGTCCGTTCATGGGAAGAATGTTTTGGTTCTCGTGGACGCATACTCAAAGTGGATAGAAATTTTTATCATCAAAGATATTACCAGCAAAACGATTATAAATCATCTTAGAGAAATTTTTGCCAGATTTGGATTGCCCTAATTTTTGGTTACAGATAACGGAAGACAGTTTGTCTTCGGTGAATTCGAGCAATTTACCAAAATGAATGGTATACGGCACACTAATACCAGTCTGTATAATCCTAGTACAAATGGTTTAGCTGAGAAATATGTAAGATAGTTTAAAAACCTTTTGAGAAAGAATAATGGGAAGGATGATTTAGAGACGAATCTATAAAGATTCCTATTTGCTCATAGAGCATTCACCCAAACTGTAATAAAGGAATTCCCCCGCGGAACTGCTAATGGAGAGAAGTTTAAGATCAAGATTCTCGAATTTAATACCAAGATGGGAAATCCGCGAGAGGTATTTCATGAGGCCATAAGAAGGCAGGAGCAGTTTACTACAGGTTGCGAGGTTTATTTCCGCAACTATGCAACTGGACCTAAACGGTAAAAAGGTACCATTTTGAAATTATTGAGCTACCGTCACTACCTTATAAGTTGCGAGGGCGTCGTGTATAAGAAGCATATCAATCAATTGCGACCTGTGAGAAAGAAACAAGTGGAGACAAGAAATTTGATACTTCCTCGAACATCAGGAGAGAAGCCTGTAGGTGGAAGTCAGAAATAAAGTGAAGAGGAGGTTCCAGAGGTTACATCAGGAAACAATGAGGAGACTGCTTCTGTGCACGTACCCTCTTGCACTCCTAGACCAGGGCCTGTTGCTGTGCACGTGCCCTCTTGCACTCCTAAACCGGAGCCTGCCGCTGTGCAATTACCGGTCCGCAGTCCTAGACCTCAGAGAGCCAGGAAACCCTCAGACCGACTGGAGTACTATTAAGGGGGGAGATGTGTTGTGTATGTAAATAGATGAAGATTATTTGCATTCTTTAAAGTATCATTATGTAAGAATATATGTGTATATAAATTGGACATTTTTTTGTTGGCCAAGTTTGAGTTGTTGTAAATCTAATTACGACACAACCTTAACGACATCCATACTTACTTCACTGAAGACAAAAAAGTTGCCTGTTATGCAGATTATATAGCCATATCGCACACAAGTAGCAGTATAAAAATATCAGAAAAATACTGAACACATCAATGAGAGGACTAAAGAAGTGGGCATTGAAACTCAAAATGACAATAAACCCAATAAACACAAACCTATAGGTCTCCTTCACTGACATGAAAAAAGGCATGAATTTAACTCTAAAATAAGCATAAACAACCATATAATTGATAAAACTAGATCTCCAAATTACCTAGGCGTGATACTTGATGAGGAATTGCGATTTACAGAACACATAAATAGCACCTCAAATAGAGCTACCGGGAACCTAAACATTCTGAGAAGACTATGTGGAACAAATTGGGGAGCAAAACCCAAAATTATCAGAACAACATATATCACCTTAATAAGACCAATAATGGAATATGCAACACCTGTTTAGGCTCCCTCAGGTTCATCACTGAAATGAAGACTAGACAGTGTTCAAGCAAAAGCGGCCAAATTAATCACTGGTTCTGTTTCAAATACCAACAATTAGAAAATTCAGAGAGAATGTGGTCTAGACCTACTTGAAAGCAGAAGACAGATAAAAACAATCAAATTCACCAATAGCTTGAAAACTAAAGAAACCGATCACATATCCCATAGAACCTATTTAAACTGGACACAAACAGAAAGGCTCAAAAGATCTTCAACACTTCAGTACGACAACAATATTAGAAAGAGGATAAATATGAAACATAATGAATTTCAAATTCGAGAATAACCAATATTTCCTACCCTATTGTCATCAAATGTAATCATCAATCTTAACCTGAATGAACCCTGCAATAAAAAAAGAGAACAAAAACACATTTAAAAAGAAAGGACTTGACACAATTGGTTTATGCGATCAGATAAATTATTTAACAGCATATACAGATGAATCATCAGACCTTACCATAAGTAATGGAGGGGCTGGAATTAACATAATACTGCAAGATGGAACATACATCAAAATCAAAGAAGGAGCAAGAAAGATTTCGTCAAACTTCACTTGTGAACTGACAGCTATCTGGAAAGCTCTTGATGTAAATGCCTTAACCAACCATCCCTGCATCAAGCAGAAGGAATTATAATATACCGTACAACGACTTCATATCCAATCTAGAAGCAATTTAGAAGGGCAATACTATAATCACACAGAAAATACATTCGTTACTTACTCAACTGATATCATTGGAGAATAACTGCATTCTATGCATTCTACAATGGATTCCTGCCAGTGTTTGGATCGGGGGTAATGAAATGGCAGTTGAATTTGCAAAGGAAGCCAGAAGGTTGAGCCAAAGGAAAGAACAAATGTCATTATTAAACGCTAATGCTTTTGCAAAATACAAGATAATTAAACAAAAAAATAAGAAAAGATCAAAATGTGAAATAAACTCCGAGAGAAAAATGACAAAACTATAACAAGATTTAGAACAAAACATTATAAAGGATTACAATACATCCAGATGGCACAATAACCTATAGAACATGCAACAACTGTCTTGGTGTGGCTACCCATATATTCTCATGCTCGCAGCCTTGCAGAAAATTGACATAGACCCAGAGCAGCTGCTTTACACACCCAAGATAGTGGACAATGCTGCTGCTGCTGTGTTAGAGATGCATGGAGACATCTGAGGCTCTTTATTGGACACGACAAAAACAACAACGGCATTCCAGAGTAAAATAAATCATCAGAGATAGATAAATATTTTTCAAATGAATTAAAATAAATATAATCGATACTGAGAGAGAGTTGAATTAAAAAAAAATAGAAAATTATTATTTTCGAAATTTAAATAGCTGAGAGGATTCCAGCAAACCGCATCTAAAATATCAGGGGTTTTTTTTGGCTACATTTTTTAAATTTGCATATACCTATTTTACATATCTCAGATTGTATTTAAAAATCGTTAACCATTTCTTCTAACTTTTTGCGAAATGGTGTTTTATTAATTTATCATTTGATATTATTAGGGTTCTTTCCTGGTATTCAAAAAGAAAAAATACGTGTCGTTCAGTTATATTTTTCAATTTATCAAACAATTTGGCCGCTGAATAGCTGATTCTGGTAGAGCGCCATCTAGCGAATAAAGTTGTAACTAAAATCAATTTCGAATTTTTCATTATTTGCCATAAAAAATCCCATTGCATCCTGAACACAATGGTGTTTACCGCATTGCTCTAGCGCAAATATTCGCGGAGTTATTAATTTTTAAAGTTGTGCGGGACTTTTGGATCACCCTGTATATTAAAATATATAAATAAATGATAATTATATAAATATTAATACCTATTCATTTAAAAAATATATAAAAGCTTTTACTTACCGCGGACCTCTTTTTAAAAAGGAGGTCACCGAATAGAAAAAACTTATCAATAATTCAAGTCAAGCCTCTCTAGGTGTTTTTGTCCAAGTTCCAATCAATTAGGGGAACTTTTTCAGCGTTTTCAATCAATAGAAGCCAGGCAAGGAGAGCTGGTAGACCCACAGAAAGAACACTACATAGGATAATGGCTCAAAAACCGTAGACAGCAGAAATACGCAGATCGTCGGTTCTAGGGATACAAGGTTATCCCAAAAGTTCGTAAACACTTGTAAAAATTTGAAATACCAATATTATTCCCCATTATGTCTTTGTATTATGTATAAAGCAATTGTATTATCTATTATTATGTATAATATTATTCGCCAAGTAATAAGAAAAACAGCGCTTTAAGAAAAACACGAACTTTTGAAACAACCTTATAAAATGATCTGGAGAAAGTTGATATCTTTGTAAGATATTTTATCTGAAAAGATATGATATAAGGGATTATAATTTTTAATACAATATAATGCAGCTTATGATTGTAGAACAAGGTTTGACAATTATACCGCATGTGTTTCTTTTAAATGAAAAATCGATTTTTTATTTATTTTAAGGAGAAATAACGATTTTTCTAACCTTAGGGATGAAGTATGATAGGATGAATTGTGAATGAGAATGAAAAACAAACTTTATTGACCTCTAGTCAACAATGATACAAAAAAGTTCCAATGAAATTACAGCTATAAACAATAGAATTTATACAAATATTTACATCAAACTCGAAGCCTTCTCCGAAGGGACTCAAGTTTAAATCAAAGGTTACAAGCCACCCTGAATTTGGATATCCTTTGGTTATAAAGGAGTTTTTGTCCCCAACATGTTCTATTGCCATGTTGAGGAATTGGCACAGAATGATCTTGTTTTTTGTCGAGAGTGGAGAGTACCCCCTCACATGGCGGTATAGGACCGCGTCCACTACTTCAAGCCTACTAATGATGAATTGTGAAGAGTAATGATAAACGGAAAAATAAAGTGTCGAGGGATGGGACTTTTGACTTCATTATTCAGATATAGGAAAATTGTGATTTACTATTATAAAATATCAAATAACCTTTCGCAATAAGTTTCTTTATTAAAAACAACAGCGCGAGCTTTCGTACTCTCACTCTTCAACGGTCAAAGTTACAATTGAGAATTGTAGAAGTGAAAGCTCGAGCTGTTGTTTTTAATAAAGAAACTTATTCGAAAAAGAAAGAATAAACAATATTAAGGTAAAGGGTTTCTTTTAATTTTGTTTTCGCAAGCTTTCGAGTAGAATTTCTGTTCTTCAACAGGCATATACTTCTATATACAATATCAAGATGAACTTTGTACAGTAATAATTGAAAATGTGTTATTGGCATGTGCATTATTGTGCAAGAAACCCTTTACCTTAATATTTTTTATTCTTTATTTTCGAATAATTTCTAGGTAACTATTACTCACAAAGAAACCTATTGCGCAAGGTTTTTTTGATGCTTCAATAATTTTACACACTTTAAAATGTTATAACATCTTGATTAAGGTTGGCGTTCAGCCAACTGGAATATTGGTAAAATAAATTATATTTTGATCCAATATATGCCTTTTTAATTAGAAAAAATTACTTCAATAATTATTATGAGTGTTTTATATTGTCACACTCTGCATAGTTATCGTGTAAAAATATGTAAATTAGTATAAAATAATTGGTAATAGAAATTTATGTAAATAAGGCTTTTTATATAAGAGCGAGATACAATGAGTCGACAGAGCTTCTTTTGTTTTGTTGAGTTTAGTTCGTTGTTACTCTAAATCTCATAGAGTCAGTTTTAACTCTTTCGTTATTAATAAATATAGTTGCTTGCTTTATGAGAACGCGGTCTGGTTTATTTTATGAAATGGCAAACGCTGATCAGAAACCTTTAGAAGCACCTACGGTCGAGGCAGGTGTAACAACTGGTGGAGATGCCGGTTTTGACCCTATACCCTTTAATCCAAGCTTGAACATCAGGAAGTATGCTGGAGACGAAGACCCACGCCAATGGATCACTTCTCTGGAAGAGGTTGGGTTTCTTTACCGCTGGGCGGATTACATCATCACCCGCTACGCCGCCATGAACCTAGTCGGACCTGCTAAAACTTGGTATGAATTCCACAAGGTCAATCTTGCCACCTGGGAAATTTTCAAAACTCGCCTCATCCAGGACTTCGCGTCGCTGGAGAACAAGGACGAGATGATGCTCAAACTGAACAGAATGCAGGGGTGGAATGAACTCGCGATGCGATTTGCTGAGGATATATTGCTTCAATGCAGCAAAGTCCAGCCCAATATGGAAGAGATGGAAAAAATACAATTTGTAATCGGAGGTCTAAAGAAAGAGTACGCGCTGGCGCTATATCTCAACCCCCCTAAAACCATCGACGAACTTCTGGAGGCATGTAAAAGAATCGATGGGTTCGAGAAGGAATACCTGGAACGAAAGGAGAAGAATAAAATTCTTATGAATCGGATTTCTCAAAAAGAAACGAATCATGCCGGATGGAACAGGCAACCAAGAGAGTTTCAATCATATAAAACTGAAAATTACTCGAGGCCTATGATAGGAGCACCAAGACAAAACCAAACTTACTTCCCCCCACAGGAGACTCGTACATTTCCCCGATCCACTCAAAGGGATACATATAGACGAACTCCTGGCAACACTTATGATAGAAAACCTCGGAATGATAGAGGTAGAACCGAGGACGGACGACCTATCTGCTTTAAATGTAATAGACCGGGTCATGTGGCAAAGTATTGCAGAATAAAATATGTTCGCATGGTTGAGGAAGTCCCCCCTAGCCTAGACAGCCCGTCTGATGACAAAAAACAGTTGAACACCCGAAACCTGAGCCCAGAGGTATACGCCGATGTGTGTGAGAGACCAAGCATTCCAACTCGCAACAGATTCGAGGTGTTGGAGGATTTAAACTAGAAAGCGCGCCTGTTCCAGTCAACCAGGGCATGTCGAAAATAGGCGCGATCACAGAGATGGATTCAAAAAGCCGAATAAGTGTGAATGTTGATAGAATTGGAATATTGGAAGCCTTGGTTGACACAGGCGCGGATCTCTCGATTGTGGATTTGAGAACTGCTCTCGAAATTGGCGTTCGTATTGAGACCTATAATGGAAAGTGTATTGGCCCAGATGGTAAAAGGCTTAATATATTGGGAAGCATTTCAATGGATATAAAAATTGACGAAAAGTCGTTGAATCATAGATTTGTAGTTCTGGAGTCCAATATGAGGTCATTAATAATTGGAAGAGATCTTCTCAGGCGTTTAAATGCGAAAATAAATTGCAAACAGGATATTTTGGAATATGACATTGTGACCGAGTGTCAAGACTCGAACGAAGCACCCAGGAAGATAATCAATCAGCAGGATGAAGTAGTGCCTCAACTTTGTGTTAAACTAGTCAGGGTAACCGTGAAGGCCGGTGATGGCGAATACGTGGTTGAACCAAATGAAAGGCTAACTCTTACAAATGGGCTTAGAATTGCTAGATGTCTGATCACGGTAAGAAACAAATTAGCGGATTTATGGATAACTAATCCTTATCCTCGAACATTAAAAATAATGAAGAATCAGACCTTGGGCTACGCAAGTCCTCCACCACGGTTAATTATATAGAAGATGATGAGGAAGATAAGGTGACGGAAATTCAAATAAACGAGGACCTGACATTAAGCCAAAAGAATGAATTAAGGCGGGTTTTATCGAAATACAGTGATCTATTTTCATCAAAATTGGGCAAGACGAATTTGGCCAAACATAGAATTGACACAGAAAATGCGAAGCCGATAAAACACAAACCGCACAGAGTTAGCCCTAAGGAGCGAGACATCATCGAAGAACAAATTCAGGATATGCTCCAGGAGGGAGTAATAAGGGCATCTTCTAGTCCATGGGCTTTTCCGGTTATTTTGGTCAGAAAGAGAGATGGCAATTGGCGATTTTGTGTGGACTACAGGAAGCTGAACAGCATAACGGTAAAGGATGTTTATCCGATCCCCAGAATCGATGATGTTATGGACACACTTCAGGGATCTAGATATTTCACGGCCATAGATCTCAGATCGGGATACTGGCAGGTAGAGATCGAGGAACAAGACAAGAAGAAGACGGCCTTCACAACATCCCACGGCTTATACGAATTTAATGTTATGCCATTTGGGTTGTGCAATGCCCCAGCTACTTTCGAAAGAATTATGGACAATGTACTAAAAAATATAAAATGGAAATTTTGCCTCTGTTACCTAGATGACGTTGTTATATACAGTCCCGACTTTGCCACTCATCTCGGAAGGATTGAGGCTGTCTTAAAGTGCTTTCGTGAATCGAACCTGAGGCTTAATGGGAAAAAGTGCCGATTTGGTTTTGAAGAAATTGAAATACTCGGTCACGTGACAAGCAAAGATGGAATTAAACCGGCAGATCATAATGTTAAAGCGATTAGAGATTTTCCCCGTCCTTCAAAGACAAAGGAAATTCAGTCATTCATAGGACTTTGCTCATATTACAGGAAATTCATTAAGAACTTCTCGCGAATAGCTGACCCACTGTTCAAACTAACAAGAAAGGATTCTCCATTCATCTGGTCAGAATCTCAGGAAGAAGCATTTATAACTCTGAAATCTTTGCTAACAAATCCCCCGATATTGTCACATTTTGACCCAGAAGCACCGACCCAGATCCACACCGATGCATCAAATATTGGCCTGGGTGCTACCCTTGTTCAAACTATCAATGGTCAAGAAAAAGTAATTTCATACATTAGTCGATCATTAAGCAAGCCAGAACGTAATTATTCGACAACGGAGAAGGAATGCTTGGCATTAGTATGGTCAATGTCGAAGTTACGGCCTTATCTATATGGAAGGCGCTTCAAAGTTATGACGGACCATCACGCATTGTGTTGGTTAAGAAACCTACGGGATCCAACAGGTAGACTTGCAAGATGGGCATTAAAAATACAAGAATATGACTTCGAAATAATTTATAAATCCGGGAAAAAACATTTGGATGCAGATGGTCTTTCACGAGGTCCATTACCAGAGGCTGATTTTGACGATAACTATGATGGTTTGTTTTTCAACCCAGTCATCGAGGATTCCGACGAATATATCGAAAACATCAAGAGATGCCTCGGTGACACGGAGGGCAGGCGATCGATCGTTGAAAATTTTAAAGAAGAAAACGGATGTCTGTACAAAAGAAATCCGAGGCCAGAAGGAAGAGCCTGGCTGCTGGTGGTACCCAGAGGGAGAAGGAAGGACATTTTAAAAGAGTACCACAATCATATGATCTGTGGCCATTTAGGTGTGACCAGAACAATGCACCGTCTAAAGGATAAATATTTCTGGCCATCCATGCTGAAAGATGTGGTGGAATATGTTAGGACCTGCCATCTGTGCCAAAGCAGGAAGGGTTCTAATCAGTTGCCTGCTGGCCTACTTCATCCGATCCCTGCTGCAAATTATCCCTTCAAGAGAGTTGGGATCGACTTTTTGGGACCATTGCCATCTACGAAGAACAGAAAGAAGTGGATGATAGTATTGACCGACTATTACACAAAATATGCGGAAACGAAGGCTGTTATCGATGCCACAGCGAGGGAGGTTGCTAAATTTCTGACAGAAAATGTGATTTTGAAACATGGAGCCCCACGGTATCTGATTAGCGATAGAGGAAGCCAATTCACGAGCAATTTGGTGAAAGAAATAACCAAGATATGTCAAATTCAGCATTGCCTCACAACAAGCTATCACCCACAAACAAATGGCCTCACAGAGCGATTGAACAGAACATTGATCAATATGATAAGCATGTACGTGAACGTAGATCAAAGGAATTGGGACGAGATACTCCCATTCATAACCCATGCTTACAATACGACAATACAAGAAACAACCAAATATTCCCCGTTCTTCCTTTTGTATGGAAGGGAACCGGTCTCGATTTTGGATGACACGAATATCTTCATTGAGCCCGGTTCGGAGGATTATGACGAGTACGTGAGCAAGTTGATGGAAAAAATCGTGAGAACGAGAGAGATTGTGAAAGTTAATACCGAGAAAAGTCAGGAAAAAATGATTAATCATTACAACCAAAAACATCGGCAAACTGGATATGAACCAGGTGATTTGGTAGCGCTGTGGACTCCAATAAGAAAACCTGGAAAATGTGAGAAACTTTTGAGACGCTATTTCGGACCCTACATCGTGCTGGAAAAAATTTCAGATGTGAACTACTCCATCGTGCCAGAAGATAACCCTGGGAACCGCACACAGCCTACAACGGTTCACATAAGCAGAATCAAGCCTTACTTTGCGAGAATGGAAGACGGTCACGAGGACGCGACCATTTCGGAGGAGGGAGAAGTGTCACACTCTGCATAGTTATCGTGTAAAAATATGTAAATTAGTATAAAATAATTGGTAATAGAAATTTATGTAAATAAGGCTTTTTATATAAGAGCGAGATACAATGAGTCGACAGAGCTTCTTTTGTTTTGTTGAGTTTAGTTCGTTGTTACTCTAAATCTCATAGAGTCAGTTTTAACTCTTTCGTTATTAATAAATATAGTTGCTTGCTTTATGAGAACGCGGTCTGGTTTATTTTATGAAATGGCAAACGCTGATCAGAAACCTTTAGAAGCACCTACGGTCGAGGCAGGTGTAACAATATTCACAGGCATTTATTTTTTAGTCCTTACGAATATCTTCCGTGCGAGAGATTTCCAGAGAGAATACTACTGTTAGCGATTTTACCTGGTGCATACTGCTAGGAGCTCTTCTATCCAATTTCTAAATCTCACAGCCTTAGATATGCTGAAGTTAAAACATCACAACCAACTCAGGTATTTGAACACTAAATGGAATAGTGGATTGAGTGTGTTGAAAACATGGAAATAAAGGTTCTATATTTATAAATTCAATTGCCATCTATCGACAAAATTTATAACAAATAAATTTACTGGAAATGTGTTTCTTTTCAATAATTACCTTAAACATATCTTTACATACCTTACTGCAATGATATATTTCTTTAAAAAATAGACACTTCGGCCAGTTAGAGTTTTATTTTATCAACGTTTCAACAAAAATATTTTGTCTTCGTCAGGAGAAATAAATAAAAATACAGCATTAAGCAAGGCGTTAGAAATTGTTCTGAGGTTGCAAGGGCGTTCTAAGGCGATTTTTCGAATGAAAAAAAGTTATTGAATGAGAGGGCTTGGCTTATCAGTAGTGAACCCTCTCATTACATAACTTATATAATTGCATTAAAGTCTGTAGAGATAATATTTGATGATATTATTCAATAGAAACATATTTCCAATATATTTATTTGTTACAAAAGGTTCTATATATTGTCATGTGGAAGATTAGGAAAGACAATTTCAAGATGACACAGGAATTTATTTAAGGCAAGAACAAACTATGAATGATATAAAAAAAGATAAGAAATGAGGAAAGTTTACAGAGTATCAAAATAAATCATAAAAATAATATTCTGCTAATAAAATAATAAATACTTTGTTACAATATTCACATAGATAGATAGAACCTTCATTTTCCATCCTGAAGACAGAGGTTGCCTGGCCCGCATTCATAATTCTAAGAAAAATAGATACATCGTCATAGTCTTTGACTAATTTAATATTTGTTTTTGACTCGTGCTTTAGAGTTGTGCTAAATTCGAAAAATCACGTGAGAACGCCTTTGCAGCCTCAGAACAAGTTTTAACGTCTTGCCAAATGTTTTATTTTTATTTACTTCTCCTGACGAAGACAAAAGATTTTTGTCGAGACATTGAGAAAATAAATAACTCTAACTGGCCGAAGTGTCTATTTTTCATTTTCCATGTTTTCACACAATCCATTCACTATTCCATTCAGATATTTAAAAAGAGAGAAATTTAACAACATCAATTTTATATTTTCCATTTAGAAACTGGAAACATTGCTAATGATATCAATGAAAAGAAGATTACGGTTAATTCACCTCCTTCCCATGTAATTTCACATACGAGGTTAATTCTAATAAAATCTTAATTAGTGGGAGTAATAAAATTAATTGTGTTTCATTCTAATTTCTTTTAATTAATTTCATATATGGAAAAACTCCTAAGTTCTCTAATTAAATCTGAAACTTTTGCGCTAATTTGTTCCAATTGATGATTATATTAGTAAAAAAGATCTAATAATGCTAATTTATCTCGTTTTTATACATAACCATCTTTTATTGTTCAATATAATTAAATAATATTTCTTTTATTATATTTAACAAGAAAATAAACAAAAGAAATAATTAATTTTAATCAATATAGTTTTAATCTTTTTGGTAAGTTACCTATAAAAAGATGTTGAAAAATCCAGGAATGGCTTCTTAAAAAAACGTAATGAGGTAATTGCCAATTTATTTTTCCGATAATAAAACGTGTTTTCTTATCTTAACAAGAGGGAATATGAAGTACTTTACCTTTTATCTGACTTGGTGAAATCTCATAAAAACCATTCTAGACTATCACAACCTACTACATTTGAAGAGTTTGTAGTAATGTACTGAGTAGTATAACAGATTGGAGACTGTGAATTGGTAGGGTTTATAAATCAGAGAACTAACAACCTTGATATTGTGGAAAAATAGTACAAATGTAGTATCCCAGTACAATATCACATTTGTATTATTTTTTCACATTGTGTCGCGGTCTCACGCAATTCTGGCCTTAACTACCAGTTTCGTGATTTTTCAGGATGCCTGAATGACCAGTTTTTTGGTCGTTGAGGTACAGCTTGCACCACACTGATGAGGGCCAACAGCCCGAAACGCGTCCGTGGTTAGTCTTTCTTGATTAATCAAGAATGGGTATTTGGCCAATTCTGGAATAATTAAAAATCAACGAGAATAGTTGATATTTATTCCGAAAGATGGCGCAAGCAATCAGCAACTTTCAGTTGCACGATAAGGAGATGCCTTTTTAATAACCTTGTTATTGTTAATAATATAATCCCTTCGGTAAAATTATAAGTAAAAGACAATTCGCTGAATGAAAGAAGAGTTTCTAATAAGAACAAAAAGAAACTCTTCCCTCAGCGAATTGACTTTTATTTATAACCTTAATATTATTGGAAGAGACCTAACATTGCCAGAAACCCTCCTTTTTATTCAACACATTGTTGCCATACAGAAACCTATTTGTATATTCGTTTTTATAATAATAACCCCTTATGTAAATTATTTTAGACATATTTGTTGAGTAAGAGATTGATTTTAAAACTCGATCCTTGTAAGTTCATTATTTTTATGAATTTTTGACAATGGAAGTTTATAAGGAACTAATTTAAAACTAAATCAGATGTTTTCTCCGAGTCCTTCAGTACAGCATGATGTTGAAACCTCTGTCTATGGAGTATTATACGAATCAGAGATGATCAGAGATAATAAATGAGAAGAATGGAGATATATTAGAAATCTGATTTCGTAGGATTTATTGGAGCACTAAATATGGACTTAATATGAAGACACATATAAGCTATCAACTATTATTTCTTGCAACCTATGTTTGGAGTGTTTAATTGCACGAATCAGAGATATGGGAAATGAATAAAGGAAACGAAATAAAATATGGCGGAAATATAGATTTGGAGAGTTAAAACCCGATAATTAAATTCCAAAAGTGGGAGAAGGAATGAAATAGGGGGAGGAGTTAACTGACTTGGACAAAAATTAACAGTTAGTTACATGCGGTTTCAAAATATTGGTTCCCTAAAGGCGGTAGTTGTTCCGACATTTCTGATCCCAGAATATGTAAATTAGTCTGTTATCGTTGGATATTGAATGTTGACACCGACTTCTTCCAAGGTTCTACTCTATATGGTGTCTCATCTATATAGGTCGAGATATGACAGATGTACGTTCCTGCCTACGTTGAACGCAGCCTGTTGATACGTATAGGGGAGTCAACACTATGAGGTTACTCTACCAGACGTATCGTGTCAAAGTTCTCTCACATAGAAGGAATACTAAGCAAACCTACACTACAGGAACGCTATAATTTGACCCAAGTCGCTGGTATGGGACCTAATATATCGATCCGAATCCAAGCCGTTTGCGCAGAAAATGTCGAACACGTACATTACTAAACGAAAGAGACGTGTCTTATGATAAAACATTACTCTTGCCAAGTTCCATTTGTATAAATGTATTAGGCTAGAGTAAGATGTATATTTATTTTACCTTAAAAATTACAAAGTTTTGCCCAAAATCTATTTGAAGTTAATCGCTCATAAAAAAAAAAAGAGTTTGGGCATCACTGTACTATATGAGAACCCTGATAAGGAAAAGGTAGAAAGAATCCAAATGATTGCCATGAATGATCGCCATATTGTTCAATAAACACTATCCAAACAGCATGAAGAGATTTCGTCAATGTCTACACAAGCTACTCATCATAAGATGCAGAAATAGAGAAGTCAATGAAAAACTTCCAACGAAAAACACAAGAAAGGTGAGAAGAAGGAAAACGTCAGCTTTGAATATTTTCCTTATAATCGTTGAAAAGAAAAGAAACAATTCAATCACCAGTTAATATCATTTAATATTTTCCCTTATTGGGTCGGCTACTACATATATACATATTCTAACACATAGCTCTTTCTAGAATTTACAATGGAAGTCTATTTGAATGACGGACTCAACTACTGCTCTGTTATAGATGACGACAAAAAAACTCGCCTCTGTAGACGGCTCACGAATAAAAAGGAACAAGAACAAACGCCAATATCTCACAATACTATGTCATTGGTGTAATGACGCTTTCAACTCGAAAAAGAAAAGAGAGAAAACAAATCTCATAGAAGCCTCATTTGAAGTAGCAGAAGGGAAATGAAAAATCATTTTTAACTTTTTGAAGATTATACATATCAAGTCTTTATATATATAAATGTTATAAAATAGAATAGTTTTAATAGATACTTTGAAAATGAGTTTTAAAATTGTTTGGCTCTTTTTCCACTCTATCTTCACCTCTTCCTCGCCTTTTATTTCTTTCTCCGCATATATGACGTGTAAATGCCGAATATTTTGAGTGAAACTTGTTATAACCCTTTATTGCAATGGAAAAATTATTATTATTTTTTAAATTTCTATTATTTGTAGTTCTTAATTTCCCTATTATCTTCTTATTTTGACACATATAATTGTTGAATCAGCTAAATCGAGCACCTAATTTATACTAATGTTCATAGAAAATGATAATTATATACACATAAATATATATAATAGTATATATTACATGGCACATCTATCATTCAAAGAGAAGCGATGTTTATAAACAATTTAAGAAAATAGTTTGAAGGCGTAAAAAGAATCCAGAGGATCAACAAGCGAAGTGTTTCCCCCCATCAAATATTTAGGTGTACGCAGCAATCAAAAAACACCATTAAAGAAATTAAACAATAAGAGAAGGAAGGCAATACATAATTAATGTCCTGTGACAGTAATTGGGTGTCAGAGATGGGTTTACTTTGTGGGAAACTTTAAGGAAAAGTAAGGAAGAAAAATAGTTTTCGTAATTAAGTTAATTTCGTGACAGTGAGGAGACTTTGGTAGCTTTGTCTTTGGGGATATCTAGAATAATGTATAGGTCACGCTCATTTTTATAGTCTAAATGTCTTGCCATATCAAATCGATGTCATATCTGTAGAAATTTACAGCAGAAAGAACATTTGAACGGGCAATAGAGACGCTTCTCAATTTTATATATAAAACATCAAATACATATAATCGCTTTACGTACATCAATTTTGGAAACTGTAAGCAAATTTTACTGAGATCTATTGGGTCAATTTCGATTCCGTGACATCTTCTACTGGAGGACTCATCAGACGCCACATATATTTATATATATATATGGAACGCTTCAAGATTTTACGTGTCATCATTGCCCAGGGGCCATGCTAAACTTCTCTGTATCGTTCCAATTTTAGTATATGTACCGCCGAACAAGCGTGTATCACATATAAATAAATACAAATAATTTCGAACTATATGGTTGGTTACATTTTGGTGATATGCGAAATTCTGCGGCCGTTTGATCCTCACATCTTTGTTCCCCGAAGAAGTTGAAGCAGCCCCTTCTTTTCTGGTGTCGAGGTAACAAAGTCGTCACACAATTCCTGCTAGCGCTCGAGTATTTATCTAACAATACGGAGGCGAGTTACGCAACCTGCGGAAATGTTGAAAGATTTTATCTTTTCTCAGAATGCATCGACCTGGTTTGGCGACGGCATGATGCCGTGTGTGGGAGTTGGTGATCGACCGTGCTGTGACCATTTCTCTGGATGTTTATGTTTATTAACACAAAGCAATAACGCGCCATCTATATATATAAAATGAAACGATTTAAAAGCACGAATGTTTCTTTTTATACATAATACAAACTTATACTGCCCTTACTGCGATGAAAAAATATAATGGGAGGGCTTGGCTCATCAGTGGTAAACCCTCCCAGCGGTTTCGCCAATTTAATCCACCAGACCGCTTCTCAGAGCTCTAATACTGTATTGGACAATTCTGCTAATATACGCATCACTGAAGGATGGAATCTCAGAAATGGTTTTCAAGAAAACTATGGACATAAGCTTATAGGACAGTAGAATTACATTCAAATATTGGCGAAACCGCTGGGAGGGTTCACCACTGATGAGCCAAGCCCTCCCATTATATTTTTCATCGCAGTAAGGGTAGTAGAACTTTGTATTATGTATAAAAAGAAACATTCGTGCTTTTAAATCCTTTCATTTTATATGTATGTTTATGTAAAGATTCTTCCCCTGACTTTTATAAAATCAATAAAGCATCCAGGGCTGAATTCCTTGTACAATTTTATTCATCTAGCCTTCGGGCTAACATTCCCTTCAACAGGAGCAGCTAGGAGTATAACTCCTAGCTAACTATGAACACACACATAATGTATTATGTTTATTACTTCATTTATCAACTTTACTGAGCCAAATACACCAATTATTTCATTAGAACTATGTAGATGAAATGCAAATAATGGTCAAAGCTTGGTTATAGTAGGGACTATATGGTTTTATCTGACCCAAGGAAGAAATAATTTGTGTGAAAAGTGCTTAACTTGTATAACGTATGTAAACACTACTTGGACGACATTTTGTTAAAACTTCAACTTGAGATGAAGAAACAAACTGGAACAAACTTCAACTCTAAATATTTTTAAAACAATCCATACTAAACTAGAAGAAATGAATCTAAACCAAATATGCTTGTTGAATACCCTTGTTGATTCTACAATCGGATATTTAGAGTTTTAAGATAAGACCGTGACTATAGCGATGCCATTTGTAAAAGATTACCGAGGTTTAGAGTCCAGAAGAGCTTGCAGAGTGTGAGAGCACTTGGACATATGGTGAATGTCTCAAAGCCAGGATCAGACGGCACAAAGATCACGACTGCTCAAATGAGCTAAATGAAGTTCGAACAGAAAAGCAAGGAAGGTAATCGATAATTACCAAGATAGAAAACTGAGATAATTAAAAAACGCAGGTTTATAAATGAGGCTAACCTGTTTCAAGTAAAGCATCCATCTTCATTTTTCATAACAAATGTACAATTCAAATCTAACCCAGAAAAATTCCAGATATCACGACAAATGCAAATATTTCAGCGAGAGAAAAAAAAACAGAGAGAGCAAGTTAATTACACTTTTTTTAATCCAGGGGAGTTAACAAATAGTAATAGTTAGATCTGTGTTAATTACAGTATCGACCCCAAATGAAACTAGTTATGTAACTTGCCCGTGGGGAACCTCCAGGGACAAGTCGGTTTTTCCTGAGATTTATAAATGGCGTCGTTGTAAGCCCGACCATACATCTCCTTTCCAATTTAGATCTTATTTAGCTTCTCTCTTCTGGATTGCAATAGCGGTCAAACATACTGCGACAAGAATAAAGATTCTTTCCTGCTTTTACATATACATATACTTTTACATTACTAAATCAATAAGGAATCTAAGGTTTGGTTTACAATTCTTTTATTTCTCGATATTTCCGGCTAACATGCTCTTCAACACAGAGAACCAGAAGTACTACTTCTCTAGCCAATTATAACACGCTGAATTTATATACAAGTCTAGATTTTCGGTGTGTTATAATTGGCTAGAAGTAGTACTTCTGGGTCTCCGTGTTGAAGGGCATGTTAGCCCAAAATCTCGAGAAATAAAGGAATTATAAAAAGAAACCAAACCCTAGATTCCTTATTGATTTACTCAAAATGCTGCGACAATGATAAACACAGAGTTTCTCTCCTTTATTTGGTTAGCAACCAGCTCTCTGAGAGACCACTTTGGAATCAACAATGCCTATCACCTTCAGTATATACCAAAGGTATCCATGAAGTATCCAGGGCTATAAGAATAAACCATTTTGATCTGAAAATAAGAACAAAAACAGTCAAGAGGACATAAAGGTTTTATAATTTACATGAGAAACCCAACAACACCATTCTTTCAATAAAATTACGAATTTTTTTTAGCTTCAGTGAATAAACGAATTATCGAAATTCCAAAAAGGAATGGTAAAACTTTATTGGCATAAAAATAAAGAAATTAGCCCAAAAGTAAATATTACAATTTTTTATTGTAATAAAATGTCTTAGTTTTAAAAATAAATTCTATGAATAAGATAAATAATTCACTTCTCTCTTGAATGAATTCGAACAAGAAGAACTATTAAAACAAATTTTACTATATTGCATTATAAGATATATTCTAATATTCATACCCAAAGAAAACATAGGGTAATATTCGAGAAGTAATTATAAATAGTTTCTTTCTATATAAAAAGTATCTCAATAAATAAATAACATTTAGGAAGCCATTTCTGTCTGTATCAAATTTAACTTTATCCTTCTTATTTCTTTCTAATACAAAAAATATATAATAGATATTTTGTAATATAACAAAGGCATTAATAAATCCCTCCAATAAAATTGGGTTTGAGCTAAAAATCATAGTTGTAACATTCAATTAAATAGCAATTTTATCAGCAGCCTCAGTGAATAAACAGGAAGTCAGAAAGCCATTTCTCTCCGCAGCGAATTCCGATATCGGCAAGGGGAGAAGCGAATAGTTTTTCCTATTTCTATATTGCTAAAGCTATAGATATCTTAGGATATATAAAAGACAAAGCTATAACTCTTTTGGCCCGTAAATTGCATGGTGCATCATAAATATTTATTTTATCTAGAGCATCAGTGAATAAAGATGCAGCAGCCATTTCTGTCTAAAGCCATGGATCGCTAGAAGAGATAGGATTACCCAAATGACTACAAAATTACCATACCAAATGTGTAGACCTTTATTTACATAATAAAGCCGAGGTAAACATTTCTAAGGAGACGTTTATACAAAATGATGGAACTCTTTTGTCCACAACGGCTGGTATTCTTAGTTTGAGGAATATAAAGGGTAATATATATTGTTCTATCCAAAATGCACACTGTCTGTAGATAGAGAGTAACTTGAAAATAATCTAGTATATTCTATAACGTCTATATATAGGGTCTAATGACATTAACTCTTCTTTAAATATATGATTTGACTGTGGGGTTAAGTGATATGTAATATTTTTATACAGAATGTAGAATTCATGCTTTAAATTATTTGAACTGACAAAGAAAAGGTTACTATTTAGCCATTCAAATACCATCAGCCATTTTAACTATATGAGTTTAATGTTCTAATCTATTATGTTGTAAACTTGATTAGCTGTTAAATATGATATCTCTTTATAACAAACACATTGACGATAAAATATGCCAAATAAATTAAAATTTAAAGGTTGAAACATTATCGTCTCTGAAGTAGTGTCGATTTATTTATTTAGGTATTTCCTTGAACAGCTTTGTGATTATAGATTTTATTCGTTAAAAAATAATTTAAAAAAAAACGTACGGAATTATTCTCAAAAAATTTAGTTATATTTAAATTTTGAAATCGATTTCTACAAATGGTAGTTAAAAGACAAAAACACAAATCCTTTATTAAGACAAATGGTATTTTAGCTGAATCTACCTAGAAATCTAAAAAGCAGATAAAAAAGACGAGGTTTAAGTTTAATAATAATTGTTATTGTGTTAGTGTTCATCAAGTCAAATATTGGTGACTATATGGGGACAAATATTCCCCAATTTGATATGTTAGCGACCCCGTGGTGCGTATTACGGTCGAATCCTAAAGGAATATTCCTCAAGAAACTGTACACGACAGATCATTTACAACATGAACTCTAAAACTTCAATACAGCTATGCATTGAGGGGACTAGGATAGTCGGTCTTAAGCATGGTCGCTATTGGAAGTTTCAAATGAATATTTGCAGAGATTTGCATAGAGACATCAGCAAAGTTACATATGTGCCATTGGAATGGCAGAGGTGGCCGTTGGCAGTAGCCATGAAAGGATGTCAAGGACAGTCAGACAACTTGTGAGTTGCACACGTGGCTATAAACTTGGGGGAAAATTCACTTCTTCGCTTTAAAAAATTAAAGAATTTCAACATAATTTAATTTTTTATAACATGGACCACTATTGTGAAATATGGATATATATATATTAACATGATGCATCAGCGCGCCATCTGTTTTAAGAATTAAAATTATTTTGACCCGTATGATTCTTTTTAAAATTGTATAATTTTCTACTTCCCTTACTGAAATTAAAATGAAAAATATATGGATCAAAAGAGACGCCTCTCGTTTTAATATTACATTAGACATGTTAGGAAAAATGGAAGGAAGACCTGCAATGTACTGGCTAGAATAAGTGGTCAAGAAAACTACCAGAAGGTCACTAGATGCGAGTGATGGTCACTAACAGATATATTGGAGAATATCTGTCTATATAGTCACCAGAAGTCAACTTGGTGGACGCTAACAACATCAACATTTATAAATTTATTGATAAAATAATAAAAATATTCTGTTATAGAATGCCGTATTTTGAGTACATTATTTCATTTCAAAAATAATAAATTGTTTCGAATGTCAGATTTTACTGATGCAATACCCACCCATAGGTGTAATTAACCATCAGGTTTATTGGAAGTGTAAAGTCGAGTACATACATGCCAGTCTTCCTGGTCACCATGGCGTAAACTTGGAATACGTCAGAACAAAACATACTTGAAATATAAATAAGAGAGACCTGATTTAGCTATAAAGGAATTTATTAATCTGCTTTTTAAAGCTGAATCTCTTGAGGTAAAAAAAGAGCTTTCTTTCTAAAGAAGGCTTAACAAAGAGGCGACTGTTCTCGAGTTAATAAGGGAAGCTGAACAAAGACGATCGCTATAAAAAAAAATCTTAAGGTGATCCATCTCCTTGGGATCCCACGTCAACAAGAGATAGAGAAGATTTCAAATAATTTCATCTATACAGCTCCCAAGGATTACCTATTATTATAGCGGTGGGGGATGAAGCCATATTCGAAGTGAGTGCTTAGTTTTTTAGGGCAGATTTTATTCTTGCGAGAATGATAATGGTAGATTGATCTATACAATAGATCCCTATATCTGCGGTTTAAATGCCTCAAGACATTCTACTTAAAAATACAATTAAAGGATATATATTTGTGCTGAGTAATAATTTATTCACATATAAGGCTGTGTGTATGGAACTTATCAATGAATCTGTCTTTGGTTTATTTGTTAGTAACAATGGTATCTGAGCCAAAATTACTTAAAATATAATAGTTCCATAAATTTTCCCCATACTCTACCGTTTAAATATTTAAGTGTAATAAATGGAAGCATTAAAACACGAATGTTTCTTTTGAAGATAAAAAAAACCTTCTATATTAAGTGTTTGGCTGCAAAAGAGTTTTCCAGTTAGTTATTGCGGTATAACAACTGAAGATGTTAACGTCCCATAAATAAACGTTCCATGTTCCACACTAAGGACCAGTGAGAAATCAAGTCTCCCCAGGAAACCAATGCTGTGTGTATAGGAGTTTCTTTTAAAACATAAAACGAACTTTTATATTGAGTGTTTCGCTGCAAGAGAGTTTTATAGTTAGTTCTTGACGTATAACAACTGAAGATGTTAACGTCCGTATAAAAGTTCAGAAATCAGGTCTCCCCAAGAAACCAATGCTGTGTGTATAGGAGTGCCGCGGCAAGTTGTTTGCCAGGCTGATCTTATCTCACGGAGGACGGCTGCTATCAGTTGCGCCACTGGTCGGTTGGCAAACTGAACGTTAGGACTCTCTTTGAGAACCTTTTAAAACAGAAGAAGTTGAGTGAAACGTCGACACTGATAAGATTTATTGATTGAAGATACATAATGTTAAATTCACAGGAATCAGAGAACTGTTTAAAGGGCTTCAGACGCCTTAAATATTAGTTTTTTTAGAAAAAAACACGATCCACAAGATTGCTTCAAGTCAAGAGCATTTCTCGATAAATGACAGATGGAGTTGGTTTAACTAAGGTGAAGGCTGGTCGGTAACCAGGACACGACAGGGAGATATCAGCCAACTGGGGTGGTCGCTCATAAGAGATCACAGGACATTGTTGAGTTTACAGAGTAGCCTCTCCAAGAGATGGTCTTTCATCAAGTTAGTTACCTAAGACAGGCCTCACTGCATGGTGTTTAGGCACAATCACACTTCTTTTCTAAGTCTTTGTAGCTATGGTCCGGCCCTCTATGCTAGAGAGATGTACTCATAACCTTTAAAATGGGTTTCGAACAGTGCCATGATATACACTACATCGTTGCAGTGTCTGGCAGATATAAATGACAAAACTACGGGAACTAAGGACTCCCTCTCAATTATTTTCATTTTTATATATAAGTGTAGAGAGAGAGAGAGAATTATTTTAATCTCAAGCTCTAAAAATGTTAGCAAAAGGTCTCATTTTTCAGAGAATCCGAGTATGAGCGAATAAATATAAATAAATCACTGAAATACCCAAAAGTATCGCGTAGAGGACCAGCACTTGCAGAACAAAACATCAGCTACTCGGTCATACAAACCAAATAAAGATGGATGACCAGCACTCCTCTTAAGTAGCCAGTTGACATCTCGGTTAGAAGAGAAATATTTATTTCCGTCTAAAGTGGGCAAGCACTGGCACATTCATGTCGAAGGTAAGAAGTTGAGAGTAGAACGATTCAACAATCATCTATGTATTAGTTTAAAAAGAAGACTTATAACGGCTTTTGTTTCAAAAAGAGATATCGGGATCGAAGAACGAAGAGACACCTATATCACCACTTACTAAACATCCATCAGAATGGCCATAAAAAAAACATCGAGTGATGTTTATAAAAAAAACGCTTTCTCCCCATCTTTCATCTACCGGCTGTACCGCCATCAGTGATAGATATATATTTTGTCTTGAGAGATGGTTTGTGGGCACAAGGCCGAGTACGGTAGAAGGCGATCAACAAATGGCCATTGGTGATAAAGGAAAATTGCCAAAAACTAATTGTGGCAAATTTCATCGATAAGTGGCAATTGAATTTGTAAATGTAATTTGCTAATATAGCTTTGATTAGAAACCATATTTGCGGAAGATCTTTGCTCGATACAATTCCTTGAAATATAAACTTATGTCTATAGAGGTTCCCTAAACACCCCTAAGCTGCCTTCCATAGAAAATACAGGGTATATATGAAAACCAATCCAATTCAATAGTAGAGCAGTTAGGAGATTAATTTGGCGAAACCGCTGAGAGGGTTCACCACTGATGAACTAAGTCCTCTCATTCAATAACTTATATCATTGCAGTAAGGTCTGTAGAGATAATATTTGATGATGTTATTAAGAAGAAAAACTTTGCCAAAAATATATAAATGTTACACATTTTATCGATAGATGGCGATTGAATTTATAAATATTATTATATTTATCTTTCTTCCACAAGTACAAGTGGTTCAGGCCATAATAATCATGGCGGTTGACTGTTCTTATGGAAGGTACCGCAAGTTAGAACAGGAAGAAAGTTGTTTGATTACAAGGTATCGAAGTCCCTATTTGGTTAGTTGTACTCACTGATTCATGTCAAAGGCGGCCATTTATTTTGGAGCTAAGTCGGCCTGCCACTGAGTAGTGCTCCCAGTCTTAATGACAAAGGCCAACGCATTCTACTTCACCCAGTCATGATGGTTGTCAATCTCAAGCTTTACAAGCTTGATACAAGCTAATATGATTGAGTGGAGATAAGAAAGAAGAAGACTGAGAGTTTGGTTGGAAGGGAATCATGACCATAGAAGTCAGTTCTTATTATGCTAAAATTAAAATAAAAGACATTCTCTTTCTCAATTCGATCCTGCTGTTGGTGGAGAATCGATATCTAGTTGAGAGAATTGAAGTGAGAAGTTAACGTCAAAATGACTTTTAATTCAAGTTGAGAGAAGTGTCTCAATAAATGGTTGGAGTGAAGTTTTGTCACCAAACAAATATCGATCTACACAAATCAACAACACAATAGCTGTATTTATACAAAGTTTTCCAAAATGCGTTCACAATCCTCTGATACAACGCTGGTGTACTATTCTTATAACCTTGTAAGTTATACGGCATTGTTAGTCAGCAAGAATATAGTGCCCAACTGTAATCTTGTTATAACATCATAGTGTTTGAGAACCTTTATTTATCTAATTTTGACAAAAATATGTATCAATAGAAGGAAACAAAAATATTATTTTAAATTGGATCTGTTGCCATATATTCTAACAAACCCGGAACACGTACATTTGAATTGCTAATACGTGTCCCAATATAAATAGCTTGATAGCAAAGTTGATATAACTTGAGGCCGTCATATTTGAGCAATGCCCCGGATTAGGCCTATACGGTTCTCTTGCTCGATGGTTCGAGCTCTCTGTGTACAGTTGCAACTCGACGTCGAACCAAACTCGATTGGTGGTTTACCTGATTTAAGACCAAACCAAAGGGAGTCGGTGGAAGGATGGTCTAAACCGTTGGTTTTCGACCGCTACGACCCGGGTTCGATTCCCGCATTGGGTATTTTTTTCTGTTTTAAAAAAATGCTCCAATGGCCCCCGATTCTTGCCAAAGTCCAACCCCACCAGCGAGTACAAGTAACCAAACGAGGCTCTGGCACATTTGTAAGTGCAAAGTCGAACTGCTTTTCACATGTGTAGACATGTGGTGTACTTACAGTAAAAGCAGTCGCCTTCTTCTACCCACCATGATTAACATGGCTGTACCACGTATACTAGGGATAAGAAATAAAAAAAGACCAAACTGCCTTTTAGACTGAGATTATTTAGTGCCGAGTTCCCAATAGAATTCTGGTACGAAATCTGATTGTAAATAATGCTTATTACATTTTAAACTATATCGGAAACAAGACTCCAAATACACATTTTTTATTATTATTAAATGATCTATATCAAAATGGTAATAGATAATATGTTAATGCTCATTTCAGGGTCTTAATAATGAAATCTATTTTCACATCTGTATTTAGAAATATTTTAAAATTGAATCAAAGAGCTTTTTGTAATTTAATATTGTAGTAAGTATTTGTTATTTTATTAACAGAGTATATCTCAATTTTGATATTTATATTTTATTACACTGTAAACTTCTCACTTTGCGCCTCTTGTATTTTATCGGTTAAAGTTTGTTCTTGCCTTAAATAAATTGCTGTGTCATACCGGATAGTTGGCGACTTTAGTACGTGGCTCCAGGAATCCGGGTTATCTCAAGAGGGTGAGAGAGAGAGATTGAGATTGAAACTGATTTATTACAACGTCCATACAAGATTATATAAGGTTAAATACAGAATACAGAGAGAGAGAGAGAGAGCTGTGTGATCCTGAAGTTTGTATTTTCAAAATTTTCACGTGGCAATATAATGGAAGATTTTGTAAAAATCCCGGATTAAGGATTGAGAAATTCTGAGTTCCTATCTTGATATGAAATTGAGAACGAACGTATGTTATGGTTTGTAAGCCCATATCAACTATGGCATTAACAAACGCAGTTCTTTAATTTTGGACGATTCCTCTATCTATCTACATCTCCTCAGCGGCGAAGTACGTGATCTACGTATTCTTTGTAGATCGCGAAATGCGTGGTGTCGCTGGAGACCCGCTGGTGATTCTCCACCAAACTCTGCAGCGCTGGCAGAGGTGCCATATTTATTGTACATAGTGTATATAATGCATATTATCTTTTTTTAAATAGTGCAGACTGTGCACTTTGCATGTATTGACAAGATGTCAATAAAATTATTTTAATTGTCAATTGTCTATCTGTCTACAATGTAATGGCGGAGTGTACGGACATCTACATCAACTATAGATAGCCGAAGTACACCACAGAAAATGTGTCTACCTAATAGATAATTCAATAAACGATCTACTTTGTCTTTCTTAATGTTACAGCTTTTTTTTTCCAATGTTGGGGCGAGTCAGATGGGAGCCATTGGTTGAAATCGGAGCATTAGAAATAAGTGGAGTGTGTTTCCTCCAACGTCTATTGATCCAACAGCCGACCTGCCAATTCCCGTCTGTTCTTGGCCGAGATTGTCCTAGCAATTTATATATAGATTTTCACAAATAGGGATTCTGTGTAACTTTGATGTCTTATTGATTTAACATATTTCCAGTAGAACTTGTCAATAGAGGTGACTTCGCCCCTAGAGCGGTCAACGTTTGAAATGGCTATTGAATTTTTCATCGAAACCTTCATCCCATTTCTTTATTCCTTGTGGCAATCAACCACAAAAAGTGAATTCCTGTTTTTCAATTTCATAAGATTCCCAAATTTCCGAGCGCACATGGTCATTTATATAATTATTAGACCTAATTCTAAAGATCATTTGTTGGTTGGAAGTTGATTCGCGGAAGAAATATAGCCACATCTACATCAACCAATGGTTTATTTAACTCCCAGGAGAGTGACAGCGAATCACTGAAACGTCGTGCGGGAGTTAAATATATTTGACCTAAGTTGTATAAATAGCCAAAATATTTGTCAGCTACGCATTATTCAGCAATTTTCATCAGATGTAGAACACTGCCCAATGTATCAATAGTGTGTTGTGACTATACAGTGAAGTCTCCATCCTCTATACAAGTCTATAAACCACGGAAAGACAAGGTCTACACAGCTTACACCCAATAAAGAATCAATATATTGAGTAAATGTCAAAAACTGGAAACACAGGGCTTAGCTATCTCTAAAAACTAACAAAACCGCTTGGAGAGGCACCATTGGTTTGGGAGCTAGGCATTCCCGGTATATTCATCTCGTCACGATGAGGTATGTCTCAGAAATGTCTTCCTCTCTATTTTAATCAACAACTGGCTTGTTAACCAGGCTTCAAGATGGCCGCCAGGGAATGCCGAGTCTTTCCAATTATACGGCTCAGCAATCCTTAGTTTCACCAAACAAATTGCATTATTTGGGAACATTCCAGGTCACATTCCTTTGTTTGCTCCAAGAATTGAATACAATGCTCTGAGAGCAAGGGCCAGAATATAAAGTAGAGGAATAACGGCTCGTAGAGTCTCCAATATTGCGTGAAATATGGACCAATAGCGGACACTTTATTTGCATAGTAGGGCTTTGTGACTTGTCAATATTGATGAATGGATGGTGAAGATAACGCTCTGTAAATCCGATAAGTAGCGGGGGAACTCTTGACCTCCCGTCAGAGACTGCTTGAATCACGTTTTGGTCTCTCATTGGAGTTATATTCGATTTTAAAATGGTGGTCTCATCAGATGGGTCGTGTACAAGACTCAAGAGGACAATAAAATAGATGAAATATAAACGAAAACTTTATAAAATCATGGTGCTAATAAATAAAATGAGCATCTATTCTGGGTATTGGCAACTATCTATTTCCATGTTGAGCTTCAAAATTAAAGCTGGTTTAAATAATTCCGAATAAAATTCAATCCATATCAATATTAAAAACCGAACATATAACGAATTTACCAAAATATGATTATAGGTATTATATTATATGGCGATTTAAATATTTGTGAATAGATGGATTTTTTATTGGGGAACTTTCCAATATGTCTTATATTGGATTTCTGTCTGTAATTGAGTTAGCAAGAACCCCTTATAACCAGATTGCCTCAATATTTGAATGAATTTGGGATAAATCCAAAAGCTGTGTATTATATAAAAACTGAACTAACCAGTTAAAACTGTACAAACGGTGGCTCGAGCAAATACAGACCTTGGATGGCAATCAATGAATTTGAAGAATCCCTTGAGAAAACATGTCAGCTTTCTGCCAACAGTTTTTTTAATGAGATGTTTCTTATTTACATATTTTCCTACGATGTTAACCCCATTACCGGCCTTGTATTTCCACTTTGATAGATAAACGCCTTTTTTCGAAGTTGTGAGCTAATATTCCTTCAACTTCTCATACCCAGATAGAATATGGTTGGCCGAGCTCATTTAAAACTGGTTAGCATTTGGTTATAAGTCACTATAAAATATCAAACCTGCATATTAATATTCTTCCTTATGTGTCTGCACAAAATTATATCAAAACGAAGGTCACTTACAATATATATTGTCTCTAATGTCCGTGATTTCCTCAAATGCACTTTCAAAGAATACCTCTAAATTCCAGGTTCAGATCCTCTCAATACAATAAATAGACGGTCTGGTAGATTGACCTGGTTATCACTGGGTTAGACCCTCCCAATACCTTTCTCATTTTCCTAGTAGTAAATTGTTTTAATTATTATACACACACACACATTACAGTTGGTGTTCTCTAGTACCTTCTATTATTCACATCATTCAGACCTCAAGTTGACTATAAAACTCACATCTTGTGAAGCCGTATTGATTCATTAATTCTGTAAAGTAAATAAACGGGGAGAGGAATGGTGTCGCCAGACCTTGGGACCGATCAACGGCGAGGCCGCGGTCAAGGATTGTCGACCTAGAGCATGAAGAAACTACAGTAGTTGCCGATACAATTTATTTTCGCCAAATATTTGTTATAACCAAAGATCACATCAATCCTAAGATCACGACTGGAGGAATGGGTCGAAGGAAGAAGGGTTATACCCGAAAACCAAGCGGGATTTAGAAAAGAAAGATCATGTACTGACCACATATTTACACTAACTACTTTAATCCAACTATCATTAAGAAAAAAGAGGGGAAAACTATATGTCTTTTTTGTCGATCTAAGGAAGGCATTTGATACTGTACCCCACTCACTACTTTGGAAAAAACTTTACAACCTAGGCATAAGTTACCAATTCATAAGTACGATCAAAAGTTACTACGAACAAGCAACTATAGCTATCAGATGGAAGGGATCATTTACGGAAAGTATTAAGATAAACTCGGGAGTCCTCCAGGGAGAACCACTTTCCCCACTGCTATTTATATTATTTATCACGGACTTAATCGAAATTTATAATAACTCAGACCTGCCGAGTGTAAATTTGCCAGAATTTGGAGATATCCATTTATTGCTGTACGCCGACGACATAGCAATTATAGGTGAGTCCAGGATAAACCTCCAAAAGAAGATCAAAATACTGAAAGAATATCTCGATGAGAACTTAATGACACTAAATGAGTCCAAGTCAAAGATTATGGTGTTCCGTAATGGAGGTAAACCCTCAAATAAGGATAGATGGTTCTGGAATGATAAACCCATAGCAATAACTTCAAGATATACATACTTGGGATTCCCTCTGACACCAACAATAACAACTACTCACCCGGCAAATTACTTTAAAGGAAAAGCACTTACAGCAATTAACGCCACACACCCAATATTAATAAAATCAAAAGCAAAGTCAATAAATTTATCAATCAAACTCTTTGATACAATAGTGAGAGCTGTCCTGATGTATGCCGCTCCATTATGGGCAACAGAGCATAAAGACTTACTGGACAATATACAAGACATATTTATCCGTAGGTTCCTGAATCTGCCCAGATACACTCCAGGTTACCTAATCAGATTAGAAACCGGTCGTATCTCATTGAGTGTAACAGCCTTAAAATTAACCCTGAAGTATTGGCTGCGGGTGTTGAATATGAGCAGTGACAGATTGCCACGTATATGTTTTAATAGAACACGGGAACTCTCTAATGCTTCGGGCACACCCATCGGTTTCATTAAAAAGCTCACTAATCTGCTTAACGATAATGGATCCCCTGCACTTGTTTCCTGTGATGACCCTGAAATGCTGAGGAGCGCGATTACAGGGCTCTTAAAACAGCGGCAGACCAATCTATACAAAACGACCTTACAAGAATGGATAAATCTAAGCTATACTCTCACTACAAAGACATTCACATATCTTTCATGACGGAGGGATACCTTTTAGGGGATTTTCCTTTCCCGGTTGTAAGACTACTCGCACAAGTTAGAATACTTTCAAGTTTTTTTAGAGAAAACCACACCAAGATGCTCTGCGGTGAGGACCCGACTTGTACCTTCTGTAATTCAAAACTACAAAATGAAATCACTCACTATATTTTTGATTGCTCTGCTCTGAAAGAAGAAAGAAGAACCCTTATGCTCAAAACTGGGCAACTCTGTGCTTCACTTCCATCAATAATTGACAATATGACCCAGAATAAGTATATTGCTACGGCGTTTTATGGTTTCCACAAGTCCATATCTCAGAAGAAGGCCAAGTGATACTCACTCCTCACTTTCTTACTGCTACTCTTTTTGTGTTGATTTCTTGCTTCCCTCTTTCTTCTTCTTCTTATTATTTTTTTTTTTTTCCTTTTCTTGTTTTTTTTTTTTTTTTTTTTTCTTTCTCTTTTTACTCTGTATATATCGCTATTTCCGTTGTCTCACTGCTTTGTTCTTATGCATACCTCTGGTGAATCCTGTATAGGGTCAGTGACCCTAAATAAAGGCTTTTTTGTTGTTGTTGTTGTTGTTATAACCAAAGATAAAAATCAAATTAAAATTTTCTAAAATTTAGGAGATCCATTATAGATTTGCAAAAAAAGAGGAGAGCTCCTGTCGAAACCCAAAGTTGTACATATAACTATAACAGTTCTCTCTTTTTTGAAAGAATAAAACTCATAACTTGCCGAAGCCGAACAACGAGATCTGTAACAAAGCAAACTTCCATGTCTTTCAACGTTAGGAACATTTAAAACTCGGATTTTCTTTGAGATGCAACCTGAAGAAGTTTCTCTCTGTATTTCAATGTTAAAAGAATTCAAGACTGGGAAAACGAAAGCCTAAAGCAAATTTTATAAAATTTACACAATAGAAGAATTTAAAACTCGCACAACTTGACACAGAGTAAAGAACTTTTAAAGTATCTCTCAGCATGATAGATGAAATCAGGATTGGCGAAACAATTGGAAGATTCTAAGTCCCAATATTGGAGGAATTCAAGCCTAGGAGATATTGGCGGAACCTCAAATAGACTTGCAACAAGAGGAAGATCCAACATAAATTTCAATGTAAGAGGCCTAAACGAGGGAAACACGCAAACTTGCCATTCCTTTCCCGGAAAACTTTCTTTAAAACACCATTCGCAAACATTAAGTGTCACTTTAAAAACGTTTTTCAGACAATTGTTAATATGTCTTATTGTTTTGTCCGTGGGTACACACATCGAAAAAGTTATTGAAGACTATAAATAACCTTCATAACGATGTGAAACAAGGAAGAAGAATCTGGATAGATTATATTTCACTCGTTTTTTTTTTTATTCCAAAGAATAAATTAGACAAATTTGCAAATTTTTCGGCAAAGAAATGTAAATAGAAATAACGTATTTACGCTTGAGATGTCTTTATTGTTTGTTAGAATGGGGGGAATATGCGAATAAAAATATAAAAGGTGTATGTGCTCTTGCCTTTATAATAACTATTATATCGAATTAGAATAAACAATATATTAAAGATAACACATAAAAATAATGAATAGCAATAACGCGCCATCTATATAATACAAATGAAAACACCAAAACGCGAATGTTTCTTTTCTCAAAAGCTCTAATGAAGCGGTCTGGTAGATTAAATTGGCGAAACCGCTGGGAGGGTTCACCACTGATGAGCCAACCAATCCCAATATATTTTTTCATCGCAGTAAGGGTAGTGGAAGTTTGTTTTATTTGTGAAAAGAAACATTTGCGTTTTGTTTTCATTTGTATTACATAAAAAATACTTGTAATTTATCGGTTTGCAGATTTAAATGCAGATTGGGTCCTCAAAGTTACAAAAATAAAGAGCCGTCTAAAAGTATTTATTGTGAATCTTTATTCTAGTGAATTCACCCAGGTGAAGTCTAGTGTGATGATAAGAATCAGATTCCTACGTTGCTAATCAATATGAGAACAATAATCAGCTAGGCTGGGAGAGAAACCCGGATGTTCAGCCAGGAGGGGTCCTATGTCAGGTGTTCTCATTACTCCGTGTTGTGAATTCCCTCTTCTTTTCACCAAACCTATATATCTGGCAGATTGTGAATATTTCATTTGATCCCTTGTAGATATCATGGAATAAAATCCGCCCTAGACTGACGAGGACCAGTAGCCCGAAACCATGGTCTCTAGGTGGAAGCTTTTCATTTTTCCAAAGCCGGTGTTGTGGCTTTGCCACCGACCTGAGGTCGCTAGTTTGCAGAGACGGTCAATAGATGGTGTTTAGTTTTAGGGTCTATTTTTATGGAGAGAGACTACCTTTATTTTTTATAGATTAATTTTCTCCCGGCAAAATCTCCATCTATATATATGCATATATAGACCCCATTTCCGGATCAAAGGCGAGTGGACTGGTCAAACATATATGGAGACAAGTACCGTGTTGTGCTAATGACAGTTATCTAGTGTAATATGCTAAACAGTGAAACCAGAATTCTTCGATGATTATAAATCACTAAAATTTAATTTGAAACAAAATGTTGATAATGAATTGTAGAATTTAGTTTTCTAAGATTACACTCTATGAATTAACTAAAGTTTTTATAAATTGATAAATTACAATAAATGCTAAAGGAAATAAGCAATTGGAATGTTTTGGGTATCTCCTGAGACATCTTATTCCACTTTATTACTTTAACTGGTCTGTCTGCCCGACTATCGACGGAAAAGAAAGAAACGAGAGAAAAACCAACAAACTGTCCAATTCTGAAATATACAAGGGTCACTCCAAAGGTTTTTGCAATCAATTTTAAATAATTAAAATATTAAAAAATAAATTATACCATTAAAATCTACATGCATTTTTTACCTAACATAAACTTTTCATAAAACATCAGCTATATCTTAATATCAATACAGAACTGTTCGGGGATACCATTCAAGCCATTCAGGTATCTTGAGGTTTGCAGAAATAGAATATCCCTCCATGTCACACACAAGTTTGTAAAAAATATTATTATGATGATGAGGTATAAGAAGCACCAAAGCACGAATTTTCTTTTGAAACATAAAACACACTTCTATTATCCTTATTGCGATGAAAAAATATGCTGCCCTAAAAGCTTATGTGCATAGTTTGTTTAAATACCATTTCTAAGATTCCACCCTTCAGTGTAGCATATATAAGCTGATTGATCCAATACAGTATTGGAGCTCTAAGAAGCTGTATGGTAGATTAAATTGGCGAAACCGCTGGGAGGGTTCACCATTGATAAATCAAGCTCTCCCAATATTTTTCATCGCAGTAAGAGTAGAAGTTAGTTTTATGTTTAAAAGAAAAATGCGTGCTTCCATTTCTTATATATAGATTCACGTTATCGCCTTTTGAGGTATGTTCGAGAGAAAGAATGACTTAGAACAGGGTCGGCAAACTAGTTCGCGAGCCACATGCGGCTCTTTGGATGGGAACCTGCGGCTCTTTAGTTCCATACACAGATACTTATTTATGCGAGAATATACTATTCATTGTTGGCAATAAAACATTTTCTTGTTCTTTAAAAAATTTTGTATTTTTTAAATTTTAATTTTTGACTCTTCCAACTCAAAAGATTGCTGACCCCTGTACTAGAACGTTGATGAGATACACAGCTAGATTGCCTTGAGGATCTTAATCCTTGGCGACTCATCGAGGAGTTTTTGCTAAGGAAGAGGTTGTCCCTCAGCTAGGTTGTTGAAACAGATCAATTTGACGGCTCTCTACATGTCGGAAAGTGATTGATTGCATTCTTGGGATTGATTGGATGGGGCTTCTGTGTGGAGAAAATAATAAAAGTAAACTTGGCACAACAATTAAACGTCTTTCCTTTTTACACGAACAATTTGTAAATTGAAAAAAAAAAAAAGAAAATAATAATGAAAATATTTTATGGTCAAATTGTCTCTACGTGTTTTTATATTGCTTGTTCTTTTGTTTGTTTGTTTTTTTGTTTGCATCTTCAGGGATATTCCGATCTTAAACGCTCTACGAGAAGAATAAAGGTGTAAAAAAATCAGGAATGTGATTATCCATTTAAATTGAAATCAATAATGTGAAGTGAAGCTAATATGACATAAACTAAATGCACTCGCAAATTTATATAAGTACATAAGCCATAATGACCAACTTTGATAAATTCAAGTAAGGCCTGTATATATCACCCTCCCTCATCAGTACAAGGGTCGGCTACGATTTGGTAAAGTCTCTTACGGGAGGAAAGCGAATTGGGCCAAAACTGACAAAATAATTGTTTATCCAGCGATGTGGTAGTGCCGATTATAGGACAGAATATATAACAACTATCCTCTATTCATTAGAATCGTCAATTAATCAATAGCTCGAGGAGATAGTCAACAAAATCACAAGATTCTAGTTGCGAATATCTAGTAAGCTTTAGAGTGTTTTCTAAGGAGAGAACAAAAAATTAAACCTCTAAGTCTTTCGAAACAGTTTTAAAAGAAAGGGAAAGTTTTAATTAAATTTTAGAATTGTTTTGTGTGGCCGTAGGCGGCGTTTTCTATAAAATAATGCCCCCGAGTTGCCCCTTTTAATAACCTGCAAGATACCATTGACACAGACGCTTCTGAAAAAAGAAGATCTAAAGAAAAGGGTTTGTTTTCGACGTGTAAAATGAAAACAGTTAATAATTAACGGATCTTTAGTTAGTTGTTGATCAATTAATTCCGTGTGAAGAGCTGCGAGGTAAGTGGATAGAAAAATTGGAGGCAATGCTGCAGAAAATTTGGGGAACAACATTGGTGATTGGGGCTGATTAGTGGTCTTTTGTTTTCCTACTTTTTTATCATTCAAATTATATATTCAGGATTCAAATTTTGACTTTTTTGTGGACAAGTGTTTAGTAACTTCCACATAAGTGGAAGTAAATTTCTTCTTTGTAATTTTTGTTTGACTTAACCAGTCAGCCCATCTCCAAATTAATAATTTGAGGTTACATTGATTGATAATGGACAGAGCATCAGAAGAATAAAGAACAAGGGTTTGGAAATCAAAATATTTCGCACTTTTCTTTAAGCATCCTGAAATGAGAGAGATAGTGTGAGCTTATTAGTGCTAAAATGTGACATTCACTATCAAACATTGGCCCATTGCACATGTGGCATTAAAGTGGTACTTATACTATTCGCAAAAAGGAACTTACACATTTAACACCAAGGGAACAATTACAATTTAAACTGGTCAGAAATTAAAACTTACGTATTTAAAAACAAGGCGTGTGTGTATTTCAATCCCAAATTTTCTTTTA
>CP092867.1:116500507-116547248 GCA_030710605.1 Cordylochernes scorpioides
GTAGATTCAAATCTTTGATTTGTTGCACCAAACTAGTGATTTAAATGAACAAATAGAAAATACGAAAATTAATTTATTTCAAGGTGTTGTCCAACTTCCGTAAATACACAATTAACGTTTAATTGATATTTCTCCAGATAGATGGCAGAATCAGCAGTTTCACGACATCTTTAGATGATCTTTCATTACATTTATATTCAAGCCCCTGAAAATCCCCATGCCATATAAACTAAAGATACAATAACCTTTTTCAACTTTATTTCCCGTCACTTCGGCCAATCACTGTGGATCTTCTCAAGGTAAGAAGTTTAAAATGATGTTTCAATTACTTATGGTCCCACATACAATAATAAATTTCCACGCCATTGTATAGTTGACACAGACGTCTTTTAAAAAGCAGGTAAACATCTCAATAGCCGAGTGTGTGAACGTAGAGTCAAATTGGAATCAACCCGCCCCGAGTGATCCTACCTCCTGATGAACGATCACCTTTAAATTGAAATAAAATGATTTGCCTTCATATAACATCAACCTTCAATGTGAGATCACATCTATGAGAGACCGGGTTTTTATGAGGAGAGAACGTTCTGCTATACATATTTAGAGAAAAAATGTTCTAGATAGATAATGTAATCATGTTGAAATTGATGAAATTAATGAAATATAATGTAATTATATTATGCGATCTCTTAGATTATTAAAAAAAAGAAAGCATGTAAAACATGTGGGATCTAAGGGCGGTTAGTGAGTGGCCTCCCCGAGGTGAGAGGATGGCAAATAAGGAAAGAAGAGCAATTTAAACAGAGCGTGCGCCGGTTACCATCAATAGCCACACATCTAATGGAGGCCCCACACCGCCGCTTGTCTCTCTACAGGAATGGGTTCTTCACTAGGAACGCTGTTCCTTAGATCAGTTATATCCGCCCATGTTATCGCATAGTGAGTCGAAACAGTCTGTACCATCGCCAGCCATAGGATACAACATTCCGTTAAGCAAGACTCAGCCAGTCATCGCCTAAACTCAGATTCCCATTTATCCAGGAAAATCAAAAGCACACTTCGTTTATTTAGAAAAGTTTAGAACAAAAAACACGCGCTGCCTTCTCACGCCAGCGAGCTGTCTTTCTAATACCGTTCTCCGGCCAACAATGCAAATATATTCACATAACTATCAAATTCTGCATATGTCCATATCTAAAATGAAATAACTATAAATAAGATTTTCAAATCAACAACAACTGCTTTATTAGGACATTTCCGTCCTGTAAGGACTCGCCATACATCATTTTCATGAAGAAAGGAAAAAAAAAAAACATAAACAAAGGAGAAAATGAAAAGGAAATCAAAGTATTCAACATAACTATACAAATTAACTATGAAATTGTTCTGTATTTTTAATTCTTAGAGATTACCTTGTTCTCTAACGCTTTATGAAAGTTAAACAATTCTATCGCTATATATTTTTTCTCGGACATTATTCTGATTATCTGAACTGGGTTCACGTAGAAGCTTTTCAAATTATCTCAAAGGTTTCTTGGGAGTTCACAAATGGCCCTCAAACATCCTCTGCAATGTTCTAACAAATATACGAAAGAATTATAGAGAATATCATTGAGACAAATAATTCTAATATAATAAATAAGGAAGCTAAAAGAAGATGTGATCCTATAACTGATAAACTAACGTCAATTCACAGATAAGAATAGAGAACAAGCATTTAATACAACATACTGGAAAATGGCAAACTCTTACTTATAAATGTCAATTTGTAGTTGCACATGGGTTTGCTGTTTCTATATACAACATACAAATATAATACGATATATTTATATATATATATATTGCCAGGTGGAAAATTAGGAAAGACAAACTTCAGGATGACACAGCAATTTATTTAGGGCTAGAACAAACTATGAATGATAAAAAAGATAAGCAAAGAGGAAAGTTTACAAAGTAGCAAAATATGAACATCAAAAAAGATACTCTGTTAATAAAATAATAAATACTTTGCTACAATATATTTATGAGATTTAATCAATTTAATTTCTCTGATTCTTTTGAATATAACAAAACAAGCCAATTCGCGTCTGCTAATTTCGCTGTTATTAATGATTTAAAAGAAATGGCAACAATAATAGGAAAGAGATAAATTGCTTCACTGCAAAATCAATTATCCAATTGTATCGTTTAATTTCTTTTGCTGAAGCAACAATTCTTCTTAAATCCGATTATATTTATAATGCGGCTAATAGTATCTGTGATTAAATTCTTTCATTAATTAATATTTGACTACGCTACCGTTTTGTTTATTGGAATAATAAAGGAAGGGAGGGATTTAGTCTCGATAGAAATTTGAAAAAAGGTTTTGTAAAATAATATAAATACAAATCAATAAAAAAACTGGCACAATTTTTGTTAAGCCTTTCTGTGATTGTTTTTGTGCAAAATGAATAATTAATAAAAACTAATTGTTTAAAGAAGAGGGTGTAAAGGTTTAATGGAAATTACCAATTATCTAAATGGATATCGGCATTGATACAATATAGAATTTCTAATGAGGTAACAAATCGGGAGCATTGAGAATAGATCGTAGAAGCTGAAAACCTTTTTATTTATTTTTAGCTTTTATAGGAATGTCGATTGTTTGAGGAGTAATCCTTCAGACCTAAAGTCGAGGACCGTCTTATAAGCTGTTGGTAGAGGTAAACTGACGACACCGTCAATATTTGTAGTAAGATTATTTGTTCCTGTAACTGGAGTGTGGCTGCTATCTTGAGGCAAACAATGCAACATTCGAATTCCATTCAAGTGTGAAAAGTCCATCACCATATGTACTGGACCTACAAAGAGCCAGGTTTGAAGGCTCTCGCTAACTGGCTTAGTACGATAGAATCGGGGTACTTTGAAAGCTGGTATTTAATCTGTTTCAATGTTTCGACCGCAATTGGAGCGGTGGATAGATTCGCTAGGAAGTACATATGATACTTTGTGATTGCTCAGCCTCTAAGTCCATCACCATATGTACTGGACCTACAAAGAGCCAGGTTTGAAGGCTCTCGCTAACTGGCTTAGTACGAGAGAATCGGGGTACTTTGAAAACTGGTATTTTATCTGTTTCAATGTTTCGACCGCAATTGGAACGGTGGATAGATCCAATAGGAAGTCCCCAAATTGACATCCCTCAAAATTACCCGAAGTTGCCAGGGAGAGGAACAGAACATCCAGATAGGATAGGGCTGGTAGAGTAAACTGGCGAGACATCCGCCATGAGCCGTGTTCTCTCAATGTTTTCTTCATTTAAAACAATGAGTTGATTGTTGTTGATTGACTGAATAACCCGCGCGCGCTAGAACAATTGAACAATTTTAAATTCTTACGTACATACACAGACGCAATTCAAATGCATTTAATAACATCCCTGCTGAAGGTAAAGTCCCCGCTGCCGGATGTGTTGATTCCTGCAAGCCTCCAGAAATAGGAACGAAGGAAAGATTAAGGCGAATGGTGTTTTAATAGTTGTCATGTGGCCGGCCGCACGCGAGAAAGAAATCAACAACTGGCATGTCGAGGAAATAACGCGTGGCACAGAGCTCTTGCATTCGGTCAAGCAATCTTCGACGAAGCCAAGAACATCATTGTTTGAAAAGTGGTAAAAGTAGAAAGGAGAGAAGATCGGAGAGTAAACATAATGGGAGAGCCTCTCCTGATTTTGCAACTAAATATCGCTTATGGCATAGCACCATCTAGCGGAATAAACATCCACGTTCATTTGAAACAAGATGTTAATCCTATAGATGGCAATTACCAAAACAGCGACATTTAGATTCATCATCAGGAGATGCTCTTCCAATATATAAACATCCTTATGTGCGAAATAGAACTTTTAACAGATGCCTTAAAATTCAGTAGGAATTTATTCCTTTAGCTTTCGGGCTAACATGTCCTTCAACAGAAGAGAAACTAGTATTACAAGTATTACTACTAGTACTACTAGTATTGTTCTAGTGCTATTCATTCAATTAACAACAATTAACTCATTGAAAGAAAACTTTGAGAGAACATGGCTCATGGGGGATGAGCGGTTTCAACAGTTTACTCTACCAGCTCTATCCTATCTGTCTGTTCTATTCCTCTCCCCGGCAGTCGAGATAGCTTCTCCCCAACTGCGAGGAGTTCTCATCCAGAAAATCTGGATAATCCATTTCCCCGAAATGGCATCTGTACCAGCACCATGGTAAAAGCGGGGGCTGGCGACAGGAATAGGAGAGAAGGTTTAGTAGTTCCAATTTTGCTACTTTCAATCACCGCTAGGTAGAGATCAACCGTTGTTATATTCCGAAGTATTCGAAAGAAAATATTTTTATACCAGGAAATTGGTACAGGAATATTAAAGTTTCCTACACTGGCTCTTCGAGAATGGGCTGGATGACAACGCTAACTCGCGTCAGTTTCCTCTATCTACAAGATTTTCCTGAGCCTCGAGGAGAGGGAGGTTAAAGTAGACCTCCAGATAATGGATGAGGAGTCCTCGCTGTTGGGGAGAAGCTATCTCGACTGCCGGGGAGAGGAACAGAACAGACTGGTAGGGCTGGTAGAGTAAACTGGTGAGACCGCTCATCCCCCATGTTCTATCATTTTTTTATTTCATTTAAAACAATGCATAATTGTTGTTAATTGAATGAATAACACTAGAACAATTCGAAATTCATAAGTACATAGACAAATGAATATAAAGGTATAGAATCTCTTTGTTTATAGTTTCCATTTACTGATCTCTTAGAGTTAATGCTTTGTCTTCGACGGATGTCAATGTTTGAAGTCGGTTTGTTTCTTTATAAAATAATTTTCTACCGCCCTTAATGCAATGATAAATAATGGGATACCTAAAGGTTCATAAGTGATTAACCTTCCAACGGTTTCGCCGGTTTCTACCATTGGTTAGATTGGCGAAACCGCTGGGAAGGGTTCACCACTGATGAGCCAGGGGCGCCCTACCATTATTTTTATCATTGTAGTAAGGGCAGAAGAAAATTGTTTTATTGAGAAAATAACATGGCGTCAATAAAAGTGTCAATTTCTCATAAATATCTACATACTGTATATTTACATAACCCAAGTAGCGGTGGATAAAATGCCAGAAAAGTTTCCACCCAGCTGTGCGACCGATGTATTTAGCGGCGACCAAGGCCGGGACGTGACCGCCATCCCACAGTAACTAGACGGCTGGCCAACTCGACAACCTCAAGCCTTATACTTGGGGCTGTAGGTACAACGACATAGCTTCAAGTGACATACTGTATAGACGGAATCCCGTTATAAACGTTCTCTAAACCAATACTATATCTTATTGGAACAGCTTTAAAACGAATCTTATAGAACAGAAAACTCTCCATTACAAAACAATTTCTAGGTTCCCTCAATGATATCTATTTAAAGAAACCATGCATGAGGAGAAAGGTCTCTAGTATGGGACTATTTATAACGAAAGGTCTCTAGTATGTTCACGATACAGTGCTCAAGGTGATACACCATCGCTACACTCAGTCGACAAGATCATTTACAATATGACATATATATATTGTGTGTGATAATTTTTTAACTTATTTAACACAGAGCACCTAAAATTTTGGTATACTTGCTCACACCTGATGACAATGGAAATTTACAAAATATCTGACTTCTAGGTGGTCAGGGTGGTCGGAAATTAATTAATTTCTATTTTTTTCTTTCACATTTCGTGATCAATTTTCAATATTCTTCCAGAGTAGTCTGAAATTTGGTATACTTGTTCTCATCTGATGACAATGCAAGTTTACAAAATATCTGACTTCTAGGTGGTCGGAAATGGTCGGGAATTAATTAATTTCTATTTTTTATTTCAAACTTTGTGATCAATTTTTAATATACTTCCAGAGTAGTCTGAAATTTGGTAGACTTGTTCACACCTGATGATAATGCAAGTTGACAAAATATCAGACATCTGGGTAGTCGGGGTGGTCGACAATGATATTTTTTTCTATATTTCCTTTCAAAGTTGTGATCAATTTTTAATATACTTCCATATCACGTATATGTCTGGGATTTGACAGACAGTTCAATACTACTAACATTGCAAGAATAAAAATTTCAGATTTCTAGATGGCCGTCGGGAATAGACTAGAAAATATAATTTATATATTTCCTTTCACACAAACAAACAAAAAGGTGCAGCCGTGTCTGTAGCGTAGTGTGATGGTCTTGTCTTCCATAAAAAAGGGGGTATGAAACTAGAGATATAAATATTTTTGAGAATATTTCCAGAAATTTACAAACATGTCAAATAAATAGAGAGAATAAAAAATGTACAAATTTACAATTTAAATACTTCAGCTACAGCGCCTTTAAACTACTGAATTTACAGAGTAAAGAATATAAGGAGCGAGGGACGACAATCATATATTGAGCGAAGAGGTAGCAAATTATTCCTCTTCTAACTGGTGTCTGAAAATTCGAAACTATTGTCGCGCTTGACCCCTCCGGTTCTTCGCGACTACGCCGCTTCCTCCTCCGTGGATCACCTGACCTAAGCTCCGTTGCTTTCCCTCTGTAGCTCTACCCTACAGAGCACCCAAAGACCTTCGAGAACCACTACTTAAGTGGATCTCCTTTCCTCTGGCAGTATCTCTCGGCCTTACCACTGGTGGGGGGAGACGAGAGACTTACCAAAACACACACGCCAATGTTTCTTTAGACAATATTACAGCTAATAACGAATTTGAGAGTGAAAAAATGTAAAAAGTGAAAGTGTACTGTGATCAAGTGGATAAATTAAGAAAGGCATCTCCTGATCGTGCCACTAAAAGTTGCCGATGACTTACGCCATCTTTCGGAATAAATAGGAACTAATTGTTGATTTTTAATTATTCCAAAATTGTTCAAAAATACCCATTCTTAAATAATCAAGAAAAGCTAACCACGCACACCTTTCAGGCTATTGGCATTCATAAGCGGGAGTGCAAGTTGTACTCCAATGACAAAATAGCTTAATAATGATTTTTTTATTGAATTTGATAGTAGTTTGGTTTATGACCCACAGGTGAGTTGATATAGAAAACTGAAGATTTGGATTTCAGGGTTTTCCTTAAGAGATAATAAATATTCGCTTCACAAAATTAAGTTTCAACTGGGGCCGAGTTGTCCTCCCCACCGCAGTGATCGACCACCCATTCAGCCGTCTAAGTCCGGGCTCGGCAAACTTATGAGTCGGAAGAAACAAAAATTATAATTTAAAAAACTTCAAATTTTTTCCACACATTTTTTATTGCCAACAATAAATAGTACACACATAAATAATATTTGCGTATGTAACTATATAAAGAGCAGCAAGCTTTACATCCGAAGAACCGCATGTCGCTCGCGAGCCGCAATTTGCCGACACCTGGTGATTACAAATTGAATTAGCCATATCATTAACGATAAGGGAACCTAGCTCGGTATTCAATATGATATAAAATACACAAGATTCCACAAATAGGTAATATTCATATGTGATTCTATTGTCCTAAAAGCTTATGTTCATAGTTTGCTTAAATACCATCTCTGAGATTCCACTCTTCAGTGTAGCATATATAAGCAGAATGATCCAATACAGTATTAGAGCTCTAAGGAGCGGTCTGGTAGATTAAATTGGTGGAACTGCTGGGAGGGTTTACCACTGATGAGCCAAGCTCTCCCAATATTTTTTCATCGCAGTAAGATGACAGTAGAAGTTTGATTTATGTGTGAAAAGAAACATTCGCGTCTTAATGTTTCCATTTTCTATAAATGGGTATTATAGTTATTAACTGGCCCACAGTCGCACATGCAACATCTAATACAAGCTACTCAACGTGTTCGTTCATGTAGTTTTAGGGGGGAAATAAGAGAAGCAGGAGAAACCCAATTAGCAGATAAATAACACGAACATGTACACACCTAATTAGACTCAAGGAAAGGTATTTCTTGCACATTTTTTAAATACATGGAAAACGTTTTTAAAATTCTACAAATTTACCAAGGGACCATCAAAAAGGACCCAATAAAGTGTGTACCGGGCCATTCAAGTGGACACCGATGTCAAATGACGGTGACATTTCCACCTACTTCCTGAGGCTTTAAAATGTTTGACAATATTGTAAAATGGATGACAAGACCAAGATTCCAGAGTAAAGTTGCAGAAAGAGGGGTGGACCCCAGCTGCCCCCGCTGCCATGTGGCAGGCGCCAAAAACAGCATTCCTATGTGGGGGAGAACAGAATCTGGTGACATCTGCGGGGAGAAGAGGACGTGGCGACTTGCCTCCGGGCGTGTGGATGATCCTACAAGACGGTGCCAAGAGAGACTGACATCGGAGCGGCCTACAAGCCGATGTAAATCCAGGCTGAACTTGTATAGTGTGGCGCAAAAGGTTTCCCAAGAGAACATCCACGGCGCCAAAGATTCTTTTGCCGGGAATGGTTGAAGGCAAGTCCCACTGATTGTTCTCCTTCTGTTTAGAGCAATAATGAAGCGCTAACTTTAGCTGTATCCCTTCGAACTCACATGTGTATCTTTGTGGCATCCTGATTAGACAAAGTACACGAATAGCATCTGGGTAAGATGTAAGAATATATCGAGTGAGTGAGAGAGTTCTATTAAAATTCCAAATTGGTATAATAGAATGTACAAGTAAATATATATACTAGTATACATTTATAGTTATACAAATATTATGAGTAACCATATTTTTTTAGGCTATTTTAGAAATGTAGAAATCTGAGTATAAAAAAAAATATGTTCAAACACTAATGCTATCATATTTCTGGTCGTTGATTGTGTCGTACAGTGTCGTCTGCCAGCAGGTGGGGTAATTAATGACCGGCCCAATTATCTCACTCACTGACCGCGGTAACCAGGGTTTGCTCCTGATAACACAAGTCCTATGTAGCTTGGGTAGTGGGCGTTATTCAGGTAATCAGTTAGGTGGCCGCTAACCTGGCGTGGTCGTTAAACAGGAGTTTTAAGTGTAGGATAGATAGATGTGACTATAGAGAAAATACCCCTCTCTATTTTATACACAATATACGTTATCCCCATTGTTGCGATACTTTTCCCTGGTTACAAATAACGATTTCCCGCATATAACGTTATCCCCCATTATTGCGACACTTATCCTTGGTTACCAATTACAGTTTCCCGGATATATACCCTGTAGGCTTTGCAGGTGCTGGTCTTTTTACAATAAACACGGTAGGTCTTACCAGTTGTTTGGTTTTAAATGCAGAAATCCCTAAATGTGATTTGGTGTTTAAATTCAGTAGGTCTTAAATGTGGCTTGGTTTAAAACAAGTAGGTTTTGTATGTGTTTTGGTTTAAATTCAGTAAGTCTTAAATGTGGCTTGGTTTAAAACAAGTAGGTTTTGTATGTGTTTTGGTTTAAATTCAGTAAGTCTTAAATGTGGCTTGGTTTAAAACAAGTAGGTTTTGTATGTGTTTTGGTTTAAATTCAGTAAGTCTTAAATGTGGCTTGGTTTAAAACAAGTAGGTTTTGTATGTGTTTTGGTTTAAATTCAGTAAGTCTTAAATGTGGCTTGGTTTAAAACAAGTAGGTTTTGTATGTGTTTTGGTTTAAATTCAGTAAGTCTTAAATGTGGCTTGGTTTAAAACAAGTAGGTTTTGTATGTGTTTTGGTTTAAATTCAGTAAGTCTTAAATGTGGCTTGGTTTAAAACAAGTAGGTTTTGTATGTGTGTTGGTTTAAATTCAGTAAGTCTTAAATGTGGCTTGGTTTAAAACAAGTAGGTTTTGTATGTGTTTTGTTTTAAAAAACAGAGTATATCTTCAAAGGATAATGGACAATGTAAATTTAAACTTCCTTTGTCACTTTGGACATTTCTAAATGTAAAGAAGGTTTCTGACCTCAATGGAAAGTTACCAGCAAAGAATGAAAGTGTAACAAACTACACAGAACCATATTTAAAGTTTAACAAATTTACTCACAGCCCTTTTAACCCATTACGTTATTTAGAAACTAAAGAGAAAACCTATTTTAAACATTTTGGAACCTTGTTTAATTTTTAATTAATGTTTGGAGAAGGTAACAAAATAAATGGCAATCAATTGCTCCGTTGAAAATTTAATTTCTACAAAGGATCGAGGGGTGAACAGAAAAACGTAGGTGTAAAAACTAATAAAGTTTTACCTCTCACCTTGGTGTTTACTTGAGGATTGGGAGCTGGTTTATCTTGGAGTGTTCTTTTTATAACTCTGTTGTTTGGTTTTCCTGTCTTTTGTGGTGGGAATATTTCTGTGTTTGGTTGTGGTTAACAATGCGGTCTTTATTTAGAACAACTGTAAAAACTAGATTATGATGCATTAGCGCGCCATCTGTTATCAAAATTCGAAACTATTATAGACGCGTATTATTCTTTTTTCATTGCAGTAAGGACAGTAGAAATTGTTTATTTTTAAAAAGAATCATACGCGTCTATAATAGTTTCGAATTTTGATGTACAAACTATCTTACATTTGGTGATAGGACGTCTAATTTTGATTTCTATTTTGACGGGAGAAGTGATCGTCATTTTTATAGATGGAGCATAACACAATTGACGAATTATTCCCCAGTGGAAGATAGTCAGACCTGCTCCATAAGTTGGTGAGCTCTTAGAGACTTAAGATCTTTATTCGATAAAATATCGTTCAGGGATAATTTTCTTGAATTTTCAAAAATATATTTCTAAACAATATCAAAAAATAGTACAAATTTAAAACTGTACTTGGAACAGGTGGATAAATTAAGAAAAAGGCATCTCCTTATTGTGCAACTAAAAGTTTCTTATGGCTTTCACCATCTATCGAAATAAATATCAACTATTCGTTGATTTTTAATTATTCCAGAATTGGCCAAATACCCATTCTTTATTAATCAAGAAAAGTTAACCACGTACGCGTTTCGGGCTGTTGGCCCTCATCAGCATGGTGCACCTCATCGACCAAAAAAAAAAACTGGCCAATATCTCTGAACTTTTTTTTTTGCATATCAAGAAACTGAAGGACTTATTTTTCTAAAATATAGCGCGATGTATTCTTATTTTCTAAGGTCTTCAATGAATTTCTCTACATTTTGGTGACTTTGGACACATTCTTCAAGTGGAGAAAAACTGTAGCTAAGTTTATTCAAGTATTTAACATATATATGTGGCAATATCGTTACGGGGTTCCTTGTTGTTGGGTGCGAATGGTGAGATTTGATTGAAGCGCAGTCGTTGAGTGGTAAGTGAAGCACACAGTTAGGAATAATCAGGACACATGATTGGGCTTGGAAATATAAGGCAACTGGGTTGGAGGGAAGAAAGCTTGAGGAGGCGGAGCGATTTTGATTGGTCCTTAACTAATCACATGGCGGTGATTGTACTTAGCTGTGGGATGAGCCGAGGGAGAGAGGTCTAAAGCCGATGTCACCTCCTTGGGAGCCAAAGCGTAACTAACTATTCTTGTCTTTCGATTTAACACCACGAGTCAGTTTCTCTCTGATTGGTTGAGAGATCTCACATGATCTTTCCCTATTGGTTGACCTACTTAAGGTGCTATCTTCTGATAGGCCGGCGGTTTCCTTTGGTGAAAGATATGATCTGCTTTGATAGGAAGTGTCGAGTGCCATTTTGACTTTATTTACTTCCGTGTTATCAAATACGTCCTATCTTTGCCGGAAATGTTGGGCGTTAGCTTAATATTTATAACTTCTGGTCACCGAATACATCCTGTTTTTCCAGGAAGTGTCGAGTGCTTCTTGTCTAATATAACTTCTGCGGTCACTAGAGACGACCGGTCTCTGCCCCTGCAATGTTGACACAGGGGTGCCAAAATAGTCGTGCCCGCTTTAGTCTTACTTCCTATATCTTTTGTTACTTTCTTTCCTCCAGTTACCTTGTTCTTTATTAAGTCTTTGAAAATCATACATGGTACATACATAGTGGGTCGGGGTTGCATTTAATTATATACAAATTATGACAGATGCGCCCCCTACATGTGAAGAATTCAAGAAGGGGTTAGCCTGAGAGAATTCTGTAAAATGAAAAATAATTTTGTGGGAAAATTAGTTGTGGGTATTGAGGGGCTATATACAAGCATTGCTGGTGACATAAAAGTAAGATAGAATGGGGTTGATGATATAGGTTGAGTATAATTAATAGAAATCAAAAATTTTTTAATTGTAAGAAATCAATGAATGTTATGGTACATAGTGGGCAAAAAAAAAAATGCGCCTAAACGAATTCTACTCGAGATAAGAAATGATATCGAGGGAGTTCTATTAAGGCTTTTGAAATCAAATAAAAATAATATAAAAATAGTTGAATGAAATCAAAATTGAATGTGTTTGGTTGAAAAAGAAAAATATTTTGTTGCATGGTGACAAAGACAACTGCTTAGTTACTTTTTTGCTCGAATTCTGAGAAAAAGGAATCGAGGAAATTTCATAAGGTGCTTTGAAATCAAAACAAAATAAAATAAGAGTAGTGAAATGAAATCAAAATTGAATGTGTTTGGTTGAATGGTGAGAGAAAAAAAAAAAAGGAAAAATGCCTAACCATATTCTATTCGAGATTGGTAATGAAATCGAAGGAATTCTATTAGGTCTTTTGAGAAATCAAAAATAAAATAAAATAAAAAGTGGGAAGAAATCAAAGTGAATGCTTGGTGCGTTGTGAGAGAAAAAAAAAAAGGAAAATGCCTAACTCTATTCTAGCTCGGAATTGGGAATGGAGACCGAGGGAATTCTATTAGGGCTTGTGAGAAATCAAAATAAAAATAAAAATAAAAGTTGAGCGAAATCAAAGGTGAGTGCTTGAGAAAAAAAAAAATGAAAAATAAAAGGTTTCAACAACAAAGGGTGATTTAATGTTTTTAGTTTAATCGAAAACCAGTGTTTTCGTTGATAATTGAGTTGTGACAATATAAGTCAAGTGGTAAATAGAATGATAATTGATAAATAAAAATGATAATATAAACTAATTGGGAAAAAAAAAATGATAATTAATGATAAAAGTGGTAATAAGTTGAATAAATTGATAAATTGATTAAATATTTAACTTTTAATTGAGAGAAAATAATAAAAATGATTGATATGAAAAATAAGATGTATTGGTTGGAACCCTTTGGTATCTACATGCCCTGATCTAAATGTATTGATTGCTCCATTTTGCCCTATAAATGTTTTAATTGCTCAATTATGTGTAACTTTTTGTCTTTGTGTGTGTTGTGAAAAAATGTTAGAAGTCGGTTGTGTAAGAAATGTGTGAGTGAATTCTAGGTGTTGTTTTCGTGGATGTGTAATTGGTTGGTAAAGAATCGATATGTAGATTTGAACTGGAATCACAAATCGGTGGTATAGCGAAAACTGTGGCTGGGGAGAGCGGTGACCTAATTTGGATGAGCGGGGTTTTGTAATGAGACGCCGGAAGCGGGACTCGGGGACACGAGGTCCGGTCTAAATTTATCCACCCCCTGTTTGCGTAATTGGAGTCGGAAACGAGGCGTGTGGGGCTTGTTTTTGGAGCGTGGTTTCTCCGACATTGTTTGGTCATCTTTTCCGGAGTTTATTTAGATTTTCTGCGAAGATGGTTCCTAAAATTATGAGAAGTTTTATAAATACTTGTCCACAATGAAGAATTGCTTGTCCACAATGAAAAATTGCTTGTCCTAAATTAAAAACTACCTCCTGTAGTTCGAAAATTTTCTGATCGGGCATAGCATAGATAAACAAGTACTTAATGAATAAAATTGGGATATAGTTGTACGGTAGAACTAATAAACAAAGGATAAAAATCAGATGAAAGATAGGATATTGTCCCATGTTCGTCCACATTTTTGTAACTGGGGACTCTGAACTATTTGTTTGAACCTTATTAATTATAGAATTTAAATGATTGGTAGGTTCGCAGTTCTCCTGTTTGATATCTTTAGGGAGTGGTGTGATATGATTGAGCTGGTTGTCAGGTTTACAGTTCTTCTGCTTGATCGTCAATAGTTTTATTAGAGATATGTCGGCGGTAATTGGTTTAGGTTGAGATGTGAGGTCGTTTCTCTGACGTGGATGTGGTAATTTTGGCATTGTTTGTGTTGTGTGTACGCTGTGCTTTATGTACGAATTTTGTTTTGTTTGGGTACCTGTGTCGGTATTTTTACGTGCAGGTTGTTTGTATTCATCGATTCTTCTAGCGAATCGGCAGGTGTGGCAGGTTTTTACCTGTTTTGCGATGTCTTGTGTCATGTTCTGCCAATAATATTGTGCTGAGATGAGGTCTCGTCATCTTGGAGATGTTTGGGTGGTGGTGTTGTGTGTGTACGGACTTAAGAAGTCTGGTTGTAAATGAATTTGGGACTATAGTTTTAAGTACTCCTTTTCGGGAGACGGTGCGCAGTTTATTGGGATCCATAGTCACGCGGGATTTTCCCGGTGGAGAAGATTGTTGGTTCTTTATGAGTGGCGCATCTAGAAAGCCACAAAATGGGATACGAGTTACAACGCCCGTTTCATATTGTTGTACTCCATTTATGCTACGGACCTCATATTCGTATTTTGACAATCTTAACCTCCATCGAAACAATCTGCCTGACGGAGCTTTGATCTCTTTCAACCACTGCAATGCGGGATGGTCAGAAAATATTGTAAACTTTCTGTCCATTAGACAGGTGCGGAAATTATCCACACTTTCCACAATGGCTAGGCATTGTAGTTCCAAGTCTGAATAATTTCGCTCGTGATTACGCAGAGATCGGCTGAAATGTTGAATGGTGTATGTCTTCCCATCAGGGTAGACTTGTTTAAGAACGCCTGTAATGCTGAATGTTGAGGTGTTACAGTACACCTGGCATGGCAGACCTTCCTGGTAAAGGTGTAATGTGGGGTGTGTGGTAAGGTTTTCTTTCAGGTTAGTGAACGCTTTCTGGCATTCGTCATCCCAGATCCACATGATATCCTTTTTTAGGAGGTTGATAAGTGGCGTCCGCAAGCGGGCGTGGTCTGGAATGAACTCTTTATAGGTGTTCACAGCTTTTAGGAAAGATCGCAAGGTTTTTCGATTGTGTGGTTGTTTGGTGGCGTGAATTTTTTCTATGTTTTGTGTAGATGGGATGATTGTATTATTCTTAACGGTTGTGCATGCGCTTGTTTGTCGTTGTTGTTGTCTTTTGGCGTGCGTGTTGCGTGTGTTGTGCGGATTGTGTGTGTTACCGTTGTGTGACGACGTATGGGTGCGCGTGTTGTGAGGTACATTTGCGTGTTTCTGGCGTTGCGAAGTATGGTCATGTGTGGATTTTGTGTGGTAAGTGGGTGAGCTGTGTCGGTGTACGGACACTTTTTTGGGCATTATTGGAATTGTAGGTTGGAGTCGTGGTGGCTTTACATGTTGTGGGCATATAGTACTGGTAATTGGGTTGAGTGAAAAGTTGTGTGGTGTGAGATTATAATGGTGGCATGTAAATATTTGGGGTTTGGGCAATGAATGCAGGCAAGGGTTTCCATGTGTGAAAGCTTTGGGTGCTGTGCGAGTCCTTTGGGACAGGTTTTGGCCTAGCCCGTGCTTGCATTCATTTGACACATGTTTAAAGTGGTAGATGGTATTAGACAATGGGACGCCAAGTTGGAAAATAGTGCCGCGATTATAATTTAGTTTTAATTTATATTGATAAAGGGTTTTTAAGGTAAGAACTCCAAATGGCAAGGATGCATTTACCACGTGGAAGTTCTCTCTACGGGTTATTTGGCCTATTGTCAGAGGGAAAGTTAAATGTCCTATTATTTTCGTAAAGTTATTTAGGGTGGATAGATCAAGGGAAGGTTTTTTAATACTTAAGTTGGGAAGTTGTGCTTTTAATCTATTGTATAAATGATACGGCAATATGTTCGAACCTGCGTCTGGTTCAATTAGAAAGGTACATGGTAGGTCCTGGGTCAGATACAAGTCCAAAGTCAATTTGATGGTGTCATTGGGTGGATTGCCTACCTCAGTCTCGAAAAGTCTCCATTGTGGCGTCTTCGGCTTGGTGTGGCTGGCTTGGAATATCTGTTGAACCGGATCGGGACCTTTTGCACTGTCCGCGCGATTGAAAGGGAAATCTAGTCATTTGTACTGCTTCCATTCGAGTGGATCGCGTTGTCGGTACACTGGGTCCGTGTCGCGTGGGTTGCTTCCGGGTGCACGGGTACGGCATGGCTGATGGCGATTCCTCGGTGGACGTCAGGTTGTTCGGACACGTACCGGCGGTGCGGGCGGCGGTTGTCCCGAGGGTGGCGCTCCGGAAGACCGCTTCCAGTTGCGTGGATCTCGCCCCTTGTAGCGCGGCGGTCAGTTCTAAAATTACCGTCGCCAGGGTGTGTCTTGTCGCCTCGTTCGTTGTCAGCTTCTTTCCGTTCGTTGCCAGTTCCTTCTCTCTTGGGTTGTCATTGCCTTTTGTTGTGCTGGTGCCTGGGTTAATTTCCATCTTTATCCTGATTAAGCTCTATAATCTTTATCCTGTCGACTCTGCCGTTCTGTGGCAATATCGTTACGGGGTTCCTTGTTGTTGGGTGCGAATGGTGAGATTTGATTGAAGCGCAGTCGTTGAGTGGTAAGTGAAGCACACAGTTAGGAATAATCAGGACACATGATTGGGCTTGGAAATATAAGGCAACTGGGTTGGAGGGAAGAAAGCTTGAGGAGGCGGAGCGATTTTGATTGGTCCTTAACTAATCACATGGCGGTGATTGTACTTAGCTGTGGGATGAGCCGAGGGAGAGAGGTCTAAAGCCGATGTCACCTCCTTGGGAGCCAAAGCGTAACTAACTATTCTTGTCTTTCGATTTAACACCACGAGTCAGTTTCTCTCTGATTGGTTGAGAGATCTCACATGATCTTTCCCTATTGGTTGACCTACTTAAGGTGCTATCTTCTGATAGGCCGGCGGTTTCCTTTGGTGAAAGATATGATCTGCTTTGATAGGAAGTGTCGAGTGCCATTTTGACTTTATTTACTTCCGTGTTATCAAATACGTCCTATCTTTGCCGGAAATGTTGGGCGTTAGCTTAATATTTATAACTTCTGGTCACCGAATACATCCTGTTTTTCCAGGAAGTGTCGAGTGCTTCTTGTCTAATATAACTTCTGCGGTCACTAGAGACGACCGGTCTCTGCCCCTGCAATGTTGACACAGGGGTGCCAAAATAGTCGTGCCCGCTTTAGTCTTACTTCCTATATCTTTTGTTACTTTCTTTCCTCCAGTTACCTTGTTCTTTATTAAGTCTTTGAAAATCATACATGGTACATACATAGTGGGTCGGGGTTGCATTTAATTATATACAAATTATGACATATATACAAGTATCGTTATGAAAATAGAGCAATCCATAAATAAATATTTAATTAAAAAGGCATATATTGGATCAAAATATCATTTATTTTACCAATATTTCAGTTGGCTGAACGCCAACCTTTATCACGGTTATAATGTTACTAGCCGAATGACCCGGGCAACGCCCGTGTTTTACCCGATTGAATGTTTTGATTCAAATACTATTTGTTACAATTATAAATTGGCGCCTTAATTAATTGCATATGTTAGTTAATAACTATAGCCTATGTGCTTTATCTGTCTATGTACTGTTGGCTTCCGTAGGCGTCTCTTACTGGGAAAAAGAAAGAGAGGATTCCATTTGGTTATTATCTAATATATGCATTTATTTAGGGAGCGACCCGCTCCAACACAATAGTTAAATGGCGAGTGGGGGGGGGGGGGGGGCAAAGGTGGCGTGACCGTAGCCAACCAATAGGAGGGCGCCATTCAAAAAAAAAAAAAAGCAAACGGTGACAGAGTTGATTGATTAGGAGATTAGGAGATGAGGAACGACGCTCGTAACTGTATAATGTTATAATACCTTGATAAAGGTTGGCGTTCAGCCAACTAAAATATTGGTGAAATAAATTATATTTTGATCCAATATATGCCTTTTTACTTAATTATACAAGTATATACGTGTATATAGGACACCGATCACGTCAAAATATACGCTAGAAATGAGCGCCATCTATTGACCGTCTTTGCAAACTAGCGAACTCAGGTTGGTGACGAAGCCACAACAGCAGCTTTGGTAAACTGAGAAGCGCCCACACCTAGATACATTAGAATGTTGATATTATATAATGGCAATATTAGACATTATAAAGTTTTCTTAGAAATACATAACCTTTAGACATTCATACAAAAATAACAAGTCGGTGGACGAGTAGGTAACACCCTCGATTCCCGACAGTCATGAACCAGGATTGAATCCCGCGTTTTGTTTAATATGTGAATAACCTTCACATATTATTCATTGTTTCAATTATCATAAACTAGGTTGTTCTTGTTGAGTGGTACCTAATAAAGTGATTTTGGTACAGGATCCATACAAAACATCCATAATGAATTTAAATATTTCCTTATTAAATTCAAATATGCCCTTAATATAATCAAAAATAGAGGGTCGGTAGAAGGATGGTCTAAACCGTTGGATTTTGATCGCTACGACCCGGGTTCGAAACCCACATTGGACACTTTTTTCTAATTAGAAAAAATGCTCCAATGGCCCCCGATTCTTGCAAAAGTCCAACCCCACTAGCGAGTGCAAGTAACCATACAGGGCTCTGGCACATTTGTAAGTGCAAAAGTCGAACTGCTTTTCACATGTGTAGACATGTGGTGCACTTACAGTAAAAGCAGTCGCCAACTTCTACCCACCATGATTATCATGGCCTGTACCACTTATACTTGGAATAATAAAAACAATAATAATAATTTTCAAAAAATTGTATATATAATGTATTTTATATACATCTATATTATTATTATTATATGTAAATATATATTTCACCTTTTATCTTTGCTTTTAGAATGACTTTCTGTATGTACTTTTTTGTTGAATCTGAATATCTTCCTTTCCAAATAAATAAATAAATAAAAACAAAGAAAATATTTGCAGAAGAAAATAGATTTTTTTAAAAATGTTTATCAACGGTTGCCATTCCCAAAAATTCTCAATCAAAAAGCTGTCTTTTTGCATTAATAGAAGTTGACCTTGTGAAAACCAGTTTTTGTAATATTTCAACGGCCACAAACGTTATAGAGAATGTAGAAATTGACGCATTGCAGACACACGTATGGAGAAAAATAAACTCAGAAAATATAATATATTTTACATAACACATTCTTAAAATATAATAAACGCGAAATATAATAAAATAGACTTGCTTCTTTATTATTTATATTATATTTATAATAAAATATATATTTGACGTGTGTAAACAGATACAATTTAATTATGCATATATAAACGAAAAAGGTAAGAGAAAAAAAGCAGAAGAAAAATATATATATTGCAAAAGATAATAAATATTATTATCACCAACGTTCAATATTTATATTATATGAAATATAATTAGATTGATATATTAACACATAATTATTTATATAAACCTTTACAATATAACACAATAAATTTATATTATACCTATATTTGAAATTATAAAATGATTTATATACTATATTTTTTCATTGCAGGGTAATTATAACTGAAACAATAGCGATTTGTAATATTTTATTAAATTTAGATTTGTGAATTGTGTAAAAAAATGAAATAGAGAATATCAAATAAAATAAATGTAATTTATAAAAATAGAATGGAGTATAATAAATAACACTATAGGTTATTTTTCGAAAATAAATCAATCCATAAATAAAGCTTCAATTAAAAAGGCATATATTGGATCAAAATATCATTTATTTTACCAATAAAATGATATTTTGATCCAATATATGCCTTTTTAATTAAAAACTATAGGTTATATTAAAATTTTAATAATTGATTGGTAACAGGATATACTCTGGTAGAAGAAAATTTAAGGCTTCAAATATTTTCTATGGTTTAAGAAGTGTGGTGGGCATATTTTAATTCTACCATATAAAAGCCCTCTGTATATATATTTTAATTAATTCATTAATTAAACAGGCGCTGTCTGTATCATATTTCTAATTAATTTTGAGACGTTATATTTTGTGTTTAGTTTATAAATATTTTAGTGAGAGAAAAATTATAAATAGTATTATTAGGAAATTCAAATTTTATTTTTTAACTTTGTCATAAATTATTCTATCTATGATAATTATTTAAATTTTATCCAATTAATTATAAAGGTCTCCCGACAAAATAAAGCTGGGTGCCTCCAGGTGGGCCAGTTTGCCAAAGTTCGATATCAGGTCGTAGCGGTAGAAAACCCAACGGTTGAAATCACTCGCCAACCGACTTCCAATGTATTATATAAATTATATTAATGGAAATTTTGTGATATAAATAAAATATATCTTTTATATTTCCTCAAAGAGAGAGCTTATGTCCATAATTCATCTAAAATACCCTTTTCCAAGAGTCTAGTATCAGTATCACTATAAAAGGAAGATCGGGAAATACAATATAACAGCGTATGATAGATTAAACTGGCGAAATCGCTGGGAGAGTTCACCACTGAAGAGCCAGGCCCTTCCATTAATTTTTCCATTGCAGTAAGGGCAGTAGAAATTGTTTAAATTCAAAAAGAATCTAAAATAAAATCTATTTTTGTTTATTACAACTTTAATTCCAATTTTGGGAAGGAGATATAGCCACATCAACTAATAGTTTATTTAATTCTCGTTTCAGTAACTTTCGTGTCATTTTCCTCAGTGAAACATAGTGAGTCACTGAAACGTTGAAAATTGAATAAAATATTGATTGATGTAGATATATATTTTCCTAACCAACTTCCAAATGATATTTAATTCCAATGTTTTAGTACTTTAAACTAGAGGTATTATTGTTAGTTAGAGAACCCGGTCGACCTAACAAATGGGTATAAAATGGAGAATATACATGTGTGTTCATACAACATTTCCATGAGGAACAAGAGACAACTGAGAGAAAAATGACAAAAACTATAACAAGACTTAGAACAAAACACTATAATGGAACGATAATACATCCAGATGGCACAAGAACCTATAGAACATGCAACAACTGTCCTGGTGTGGAACTAACACCTACTTACATATTCTCATGTCCAGCAATGGCCGCAGCCTTTCAGAAAATTAACATAGACCCAGAGCAGCAGCTTTACACACCCAAGATAGTGGATATTGCTGCTGCTGTGATAGAGATGCATGGAGTCATCTGAGGCTCTTCATTGGACACGACAATAACAAAATGAGGAACAAGATTTCTTGGATCCAATATTCAATAGAGAGGAGGAAGGCAATGTTATGTTACGTTAATGGAAGAGAAGACAGTCAACTATCAGTTCAAGTGTCATGTGCTAACATGATAGCATCCTATATCCGCAGTCACGTTCATATTGTTTTGGTTTTGCTTATCCCTAGTACACATGGTACAGGCCATGATAATCATGGTGGATAAAAGTAGGCGACTGCTTTTACTGGAAGTGCACCACATATCTACATATGTGAAAATCAGTTCGACTTTGCACTTACAAATGTATGAGAGCCCCGTTTGGTTATTTGGACTCGTTAGTGCGTTGAACCTCTGCAAGAATCGGAGGCCTTTGAACCATTTATTTAACAGAAAAAAAGTGTCCAATGCAAGAATCGAACCTGGGTCGTAGCGGTCGAAGCAGATATTGTAATTACCACGCGTGTATATAACGATAGAATCAAAGAATCAACATTTACGAAAGAATGTTAAAAAGATAATGTAAACACAATGTTTAGTTAGAGATAGGCTGAAAGGATCAATATTCCAAATACATTCTATGAAGCGGAAAATTGAATCTGTTGTTCCTTTGTTTTGTTACCTTTCCAAAGGTTTCAACGTTAGCTGGGAGCGCGGCTTAGACATTCGACTGAAGAGAATAATGTATGTTTTCACCTCTATGTAATGGAGGATTGGATTTATTTTTACCTGGTAGAGATAAATGTCTGTGGACAATTTATATGTAAATACATATTACATTTCACTACATAAAAAAACTATAAATATAATTTGCTAATAGTATATGTATATTATATAATCTAAAATGCAAATATTTTATATTTAAAAAACATGTATTTTATTTTCATCATTGACTATTCTTTTTTGACCATAGATTTAGAATACTTTGAATATTGTTGTAAATATGTATAGTTAACCTACCTAATTTTTAATTCACGAATATAGGATTTATTTTTATAAATTCTATATTACGGTGAAAAATAATTAATGTGTAATTCTTTTCAAGTAATTGAAAATAAAAGCTACTTGATAAGTAAATAACTATCTTTCCTTTTTAACGACTGCACCTCCAATTCTTTATCATTCCAAAACATTCTAATCATAACATATATATAAGTAGAACTAGGATTCAAAATAATCATTCCCTTGACTCAGCGAATCACTGAAACGCCGAGAATATATTATTGGTTGATATGTGGCTTTATTTTTTCAAACAAATCTCCAACAAACAAATGATCTTCAAAACTAATTTGCTAATAGTATTTAGGCATTTATATAATTAATAAAAGAAAAAGGGCATCTCCTTAACGTGCAACTGAAAGTTTCTGACGGCTCTCGTCATCTATCGGAATTCCCATACTTATATAAGTGTTCTTGAAAAGAATCTTAATCAGTAAATAAGATATATCCAACGATATGTTTGTATACTTATCCCAAGTACACACAGATAGTACAGGCAGTGATGATAATCATGGTAGATAGTTATTGACTGAATAGTTCGGATTTGTGTAAGAATCGGAAGCCATTGAAGCGTTTTTTTTTTTTAGAAAAAGGTTTACCACAGTGGGATCCGATCCCGGGTCGTGTTAGTGATGACCCGACAAGAACCACGTCTTCATATCTCCACTCAATCATATCAAGGTATCAAGCTTGTAGAACTTGTTGATGGTGTCTGCTGAGAATGAGTAGAGCTCATCAATGGATGAGTCAATACAGTCAATAATGTGTTTTGGGCTTGCAGGTTGAGAATTGTACTTAGTACATAGTGGGAAAACAAGAAGCACGTAAGTTGAGATAGGTATATAACAGGAGGAAGTCATTGGTAGGATACCATAGAGGATGTCCACCCGGCTATGATACGTAGATATATAAAATGGCCAATAAATAGAGCAGGCTTTGCTTTTGCAGTAAGGGAAATATGTTTTTTTTTTTTAAGATTTTCACATCTTGCCTCCATAGCTGTCTTTCCCCAAATCTTATAATAAATTTTTAATATGCTTTTACAGAGCACGTAGAAGTATGGAATTTGGTACATTTGATCAACCCCGATGACAATGCAAGTGGACAGAATTTAAGACTAATGGATGATCAGGAATGAAATAATTTCTATAATTACATTTTAATATACTTCCACGCCGACGTGTGGCGAAAATATTTATTTTCGACTTTTAGTGAATTTTAATAAAATATTTTTCAAAACTACTTTTTGATAATTAACTGGGGGTGGGGAAAATTCCGACCACACCAGTGCCCCCTGGATCCTTGGAATATTTGACCAAATTCTGGTCCAAGGTGACTAACGTGGCAACGACACCCATTTTCCAATGAAGAACAACAACCAATTAACTCTCATCCATTTTATACAGAGAGAAAGAATTCAAGGAGATATTAGAAGATATCAAATTGAGAAATACACTTCGATAAAACAGCTCAAAGAGCATTAAAAACAATCCAAAGTTTTGCAAATAGCTTATGTTTATGATAATGACAACTCAGAGAAAAAAAAACGCTAATGCATTTTAATTTGAATCTTACATGGTGTTGTATGGAATGGTGTAATGATGGAGATTGATCTACATATCGCTGCTGGAGATTCACTAATTATTTTGTGAATTTATAATTGGGTGTCATAAATTATTCAAATATTTGAATCCCTTTTGAATTTTTAATAAGGGGTTGACCTGATTCTAACAATCTTTTACCATTTGTATATAACAGGAGTGAATTAATACAAAGCAATAACGTGACTTCTATATATAATGAATGAAAACATTAAGATGCGAATGTTTCTTTTCACAAATAAATCAAACTTCTACTGTCCTTACTGCGATCAAAAACTATTGGTAGGGCTTGACTTATCAATGGTGAACCATCCCAACAGTTTAGCCAATATATATAATCCACCAGACCGCTTCTTTAGAGCACTAATACTGTATTGGATCATTCTGCTTTTATATGCTACACTGAAGGGTGGAATCTTAGGAGTGGTATTAAAGCAAACTATGGACATAAGCTTTTAGGACAGTAGAATTACATTTAAATATTTGCATCGAGTAATGTTCTTCCGCAAACAATAAGGACAAGGCCATCGCAGTAAGGACAGTAGAAGTTTGATTTATTTGTGAAAAGAAACATTCGCGTCTTAATGTCTTCATTCGTAATTATACCAGGAGTACTTAAGAAATTAAGATAGGTGCTGAAAAGAATGGTACTTCAATTCCCATATAGGTTTATACAAAGGTTTTGCTAGCTGATTCTTGGAATCATCGCTTAGCTATAGAATGAAAACTTCCTTTAACTCGGAGTGGAAATAATTTCTTTGTTATATGATTGTTCTAACACAACGCGCCATCTATATATAACAAATGAGAACATTAAGACGCGAGTTGTTTCTTCCACAAATAAAACTTCTACTGTTCTTACTGGGATGAAAAATATTGGGAGGGCTTTACTTATCAGTGGTGAATCCTCCCAGCATATATAAGCAGAATGGTCCAATATAGTTTTAGAGCTCTAAAGAAGCGGTCTGGTAGATTAAATTGGCGAAATTGGAGGGTTGACCACTGATGAGCTAAGCCCTCCTAATATTTTTTCATCGCAGTGAGGACAGTAGAAGTTTGATTTATATGTGAAAGAACCATCGCGTCTTAATTTTCTCCTTTGTTATAGGTTTGTTGTTGTTGAAGGACCAATAATCCATTCGTGTTTTGGCAACGGAAAGTTTCCACATTCTCTACATCATCTTAGCTATTAGATAGCCTTCTCATTGAGGATTCTTCTATGTTGTAAGGATAAAAGGAAGGATATCCTGAAAACGCTCTAAAAGTTCCTTGTCTTTCTTATAGAAATAGCAAAGCGTTGAGAATAGAGAAAACATCAAGCCAAACCAGTTTGGTAGGTATAGGAAGCAGTGTGCTTTGATGCATGGCTGTGTGTAAGGAAATGGGGACAGTGTGGGGACATATCGCTGTGACAATGATATCATTAAATCCCCAGCGAACATCACCGTTCTGGCTCAATGTACCGATGTCATGATGACTGGACGTAACTCAGCGTCGTGCCGTGTGTGTCTCCATGTCTTAGATAAATCTTGTATTACAAAGCTATTGCCATTCTGAATACATTTATCCATCTATATTCTTTCGTGTTCTCACATGGTGTCAAATTAACGCATAAAAATACACTCTTCGTTTTTATGAATACATTAAACAATGCGTATACCTGATCTTCCCTGAACGGGAAAGTTTAAAAACGGATCACAGAATAGGTCACAATACAGGTTTTGTCAAATTCGAACAAAAGCCAACCTTTATAGCTGGGTGTAATACGCCACACCAGCGTTACGATTTCGCTGTAGTGTGTTTTCATCCATTTTGTTAAAGGAGGAGGTTCCTTTTTTTGCACATGAATACCATCCAAAATTTCAAAATTATAATTTGAAAATGAGGTTGAGGTGCTACAGTATTTCAGCCTTTTATGAATAGATCCAAAGAACAACAACCTCTGTTATCTTACATCAAACCGTATATGGGAACAAGTTCGATCATACTTGTGTGAAATCAATTGTTCCCAACAAGCCATAGATTTCTTCTACCCTCTATCCATTAGGCAATTTCTACTAAAAGGATATCAAAAGGTAAAGTTTCCGCTTTAGGAATGCTTAACTCTTAACAAAGGCTCGTAAAATGTTGACATCGGACTCCAGAGTTTGTATTCTCGCTCGGAATATTTTATTAGCCACTGCCAATCGCAGGACATCGTATCACCGAGTCTTACACATCAGAACGAATAAGGTCATAAGAAGTAAGTAAATCTTCTCAGCTCTGTCTTTTCAAATCAAAACTCTTTCCTACTGCTTCTACTGTAATGAGAAAATGTTCGGGAAATACATCAGTGGGGAACCCCCTAGCAAGGGATTGTAAAAGATTCTTAGCAAATTCACCGTTTGAGACATAGCACCAGGCTATACAAGATCAAATTAAATATTGAAGCATTGTAGAAAGAGAGAGAAACCAAAGGGTAAACATGGACTCTACGCCAATATCTTATAATTTTTTATTATTTATTTAGTTAACAGCTTTTCCTGGAGCATACATATATTGCCCGAGTTGTCCTTCAGACCTAATGACACAGCTTTTATTTTATTCCCAAGGAAGTGGAGTCAAGTGACGCCAAGGAGATTTATTTCTTGGAAGATTTCCCAGGAATACCGCCGGGGATATCATATTATAGAGAGACAAAAAAACATGATGCATCGTTATATGCTTACTCGTGTTACTTTGGTTTAAATATTCTGTAATTGTGAATCAAAACACACACTTTTTTTATAATCGGTGGTACAGGCCAGGATAATCATGGTGGGTAGAAGTTGGCGACTTATTTTACTGTAAGTGCGCAACATGTCTACACATATGAAAATAAGTTTGACTTTGCACCCACAAATGTGCCAGAGCCCTGTTTGGTTACTTGCACTCGCTGGTGGGATTAGACTTTTGCAAGAATCGGGGGCCATTGGAACATTTTTTATAAATTAGAAAAAGTGCCCAATGCGGGAATCGATCCCGGGTCGTAGCGGTCGAAAACCAACGGTTTAGACCATCCTTACACTGACCCCCCCACACACATTTAATATATTACAATGAGACAACTGCCTGTGCAAGCTACACATTCTCTAAAATAGCTTTAGATTTTAAATTCAATAAAAATGTGCGACAGTAACTTCAATAGGGCGAAAATTGGAGAAGAAACAGTAGATTGATAAAACTAAGAAGGTAGTGATGAAATGAAATGACAAACACTAAAGATCTTAATCGAGATACTAAAAAATGAAATTCCTTCTGAGCAGAATCTTAGTTTCGTGAGATTCCAACAAAGCTATTGTATAAATTTTAAACTTTCAAATTCTTGTGCCACAGTGAGAAATGGGATGTAGAAGAGAGAACCCGGTAGAAATGTTTAAAGATAAATCCGTGCGCTGCGTCACTTCAAATAATATAATACCTTTGAAAGTTTAAAGTAACAGGATTATTTTCTGAATTGGTATTTTTATTTCAAGTTGAGCATAGTGAATTGATATATAGATTTCTTAAAACATGCTTTACTTACCCCAAGTTCACATCTTATTTAGAGTCTCTAGTGGGCGACATGTCCACACATTTACACCATGCTGCCTTGTTTAACTACTTACAATCAACAAAGGTGTGCACGAAATTTTGGATATAACAAAAAAGTACTGATTATTCCGAAAGATGGCGCTCAGCTATCAGCAATTTTTAATTGTATAATCAGGAGATGCGCTTATATATATGCGGTTATACTTCTTTAAAATAAGGTTGGAGCTACGGACCTTAATTCAATGCAATCGCCGCGTTTAAATTCAAGATAAAAATATCAAGGACAATATAGTGGGGATTCTAGTTTGGGCCAAGTAAGCTGGAAGTTTAGGCCGATACTGAACCCTTGTAGGGAATTATAAGTTCCCAGAAAAAAAATAAAAAGAAGGATTTTTTGTATTACATAAAAGATGGTCATCCTCATAAAAATTTTACGATTTTGTGTTTCACAATTTTTCCACCATATCCTCATCCACGTTTAATAAAATTGAATCAATAGAGTGCGTTGTTGGAACTTTTGATTAGAGTAAAAAATTTGGTTTTTTGTTGAACCTCTGTATCTCTCGTGTGGGCCTAACGACAATTTTACCAAGGTATGGTGGAATATGAAGATAGTTGCCGCGAGCTTCCAAATTGACATTCTCGGGTTGGAAACTGGCGTTGAAGCAGTTTTATAAATAAAATAATCAATTGTTTCAATAGCCTTCCATTTTTTGTATAAGTCCAATCTCACCAGTGGGTGCAAGTAAACACTCCTAACATCATTTTTCTAAATTTATTTATTTATCAACCAAGCGCGATATTGAAATATGTGTGCCTATTACAGAGGAAACAAACAAAGCAACAAAACAAATTAGAACTTAGAATTAAATATTTATAACTTAACATATATTAATCGACAGAGTTCATAAAATTTATTAAGACAAAGTGACTGATGTAAGAGAGTTAAATCATTTAGATCAGGGAACAATCGATGTCTCACTAAAGTTCAGACAGTCATATATAAGGTGAAGAGCAGTTTGTTCAGTTTCTCCGCAGGAACAATTTGGTGTTTCTGATAGACCTCTTTTATGTAAGTATTTCTGGAATTTTCCGTGTGATGTGATAAATTGAGTGACCTTGTATCATATTGTATAAATTTCCCCAGCAATTTACTTTCATTTTAAACCTTGTATAATAGCCGAATTGATTTCTACACGTGGGGAGCAAGTGGTGGACGGTTACAGCCTTTCCATTATTAGATGGAATTAGATAGAAATCATCATCATTGTAAATTTTTCATCTCTACTTGAATAGTGCGGACTGTGCACTTTTGTCTATATTTTGACGGGATGTCAATAAAACTATGTTATTTGTGTTTCCATTATTAGCTATATTATCCTCGCCCGCCTGGAATAAGTGGTCACACAACGGCGCGACAACCTACGTACTATAGGTAGACAGAAGCTACGTGCACGTGTTGTTGTTGTTTAGGCTGGCTGGACGGACAGCCATGACGTAATTCGTGGAGAGAGATTACACCATTTTTATTCTTCCCTCTGATAAGACAAATGACGTATGTAAATTCCAGACACCTCGGGAGATGTTCTCCTAGACTGTCGCCTTATCTGGGCTCGAACTTCCAGCCAATCATAGTTATAATGTCAAACTTAGATCTTTATAGTCCCCATGTTCACTTGATTCAGTTACCTGAATGTACAATACATAGGAGCTAGACATCTGGGAGGATAAACTGGTGAAAGCAATGAGGACTCATCACTGATGAGCCAGGCCCTCCCATATAATGAGAGAGAAACAAATTCAACAGAAGAAAGTTTTTTTTAATTTTGAGGCGAATATTGTGAATACATCAATAAATATTTAAAATGTTTAACGGCAATATTTTTAACAACGGAACCAAGTTGGCGTTGACACGTCATACGCTTGTCCAAATAACAACTGGAGTAACGAAAACCAGATATTTTTCAATCAAAAATAATAAGGTAATAGAGTAATCTAAAACTGTATCTCAAAACCAGCTTAGGAATATTTAGATAAACCCAACCTGTATAACTGCACTTGAATAGCATATTCTTTAAAAATAATAATATGATTATATATATTCTACCATCATCATATATTGTAGTAAAGTATTTATTATTTTATTTACCTGGGATATCACCTGGATGTTCGTGTGGAGGCGAAGAACAGAACCCCAGACACTTATTAACTGACTGCCCGCTGACCTTAGGGAACTAAATCAACTTCCCATAACAAATATGCAACATCTGGTCTACACTAAGGACATACACTAAAGATTCAACCAATTCTGCAGAATGTACTTAACTAAATAAGTGACTACTAATGTAATCAATTTGCATACTGGTATTGTAAATATGTATATATCTCTTTAAACTACTTTTTCTTTTTTTTTCATTCAAATGTATATATTTCACACGCAAATATCCGATTTGTGGATATAGCGTGTATTCTGCAATTGTTAAATAAAAAAATTACAGATTATTAATCTATATATTTATATATTTTATTATACTCTGCGTAAATTTCTTTCATTGCTTCTCTTGTATATCATCAATTTTTATTTGCTCTAGCCTTAAAAATAAATTTCGAGGTCATCCTGAAGTTTGTCTATTTCCAAATTTTCTACTTGACAATATAATGTTTGAGTGTTTTCATTTAATATTTTTGTGTTTAATATTTTGAAGCGTATATATATATTAATATTTTGTTTAAATTTTGTATAATCTTAAACTTTGATTATGAAGTTTTGTAAATTTAGTGTATACTCTCACATGACTCTCTAAAATAAAAAAAAATAAAAAACTAATTTAATTAAAATACACTTTTAAGAAAAGGTTTTTATAGAAAATGCACTAAGAAGGAAAATAAATATCCCAGTACAGCCATTAAACAATTAGATTTAGATGAATGTAAAAAATAAATGCTGTGAGAGAAGGGGATGAACAACTTGAATTTCGAACTTAATGAGATTTAATATGAAGCAGCAAGCGGGTAGTTGACATTAGAGGCAATAAGAACCCTGGTTATGGCGTCTCTTTGATTGGTAAGTTTTTGTTTCAATAAATGTTTTACTTCTTCACTCAATATATAATTCCTCGTCACTTTTCTTTCGACTCATATAAATTGTTGAATAGTAGCTGAAATAGCTATCGTCTTTTTTAGTGCATTTTTTAATGCAAGTTTTTTCCTAAAATTATTTGTATTAATAAATTATATCCTATTTTCTTTTCTCCCACATGATAGCGCGTTATTTTATTGAAGGCTGTGCGCCAAGACGTCGAATGCACGAGATCATTTGTACTAGGCCAACATATCTACTTGACTATAGATTCTTGAAATAAAATTGCAAGAGTTGAAACACAATATATCAATCAGGATAATTGTTATATACTTCCTGATAATGAGCTAACATTTGAAAAAAACTTGCCATTTTTATCATAATAAAGAAATGTATTTCAATTACCATGATTAATATATTGCATATCTCTACTTGCTTCTGAAATACATTCGTAATGAAATAACCAATAAGAAAATTTGCTAGGAAACCTTCACAGGCTCGTTCACGTTGATGATTGAGGAGCGGAATCTATCAGAGTAAGAATCAACTAAACGGATTTTTTTATTTACGAATTTCGGTCAAAACCTCCTTTCTTAAATCAAGAAAACTCAGCAACGAACGCATTTGAAGCCATTGGCCAACGTGATGTAGGTCATAAATGACTTCACACACACATAGATCGTATATAAGACTTAAATTACTCATTATTAATTGATATTTAATTTTGTTCAGTAAATTCTAATGTCTCGGAAACCTACTGCCGCTCTGTTGTTGTACCTGGCTAAATTTCTACCCAGCGAAAACATTTGGCATTCGGAACATATGGAAATAAACAAAAAACGAGGATGTTGGATGATGTCTGCAGGGTCAGAAAACTTGCACAACGATCAATTCTGTAGGAAAAAAAACTATCCTGATTAAGATTCTTGCGTTGAGATTGAGTAAGTAAATTCTTCCAAGAGTGAGGAGGTTTTATTTGGTCCACAGCTTCCTTCCCCGAGGTCCTATCACTTCCCGTATTGTGTGTGACCTTGGACCGCCGGAACTTATCAAACTTCCTGCGGCTCGTGATTATTTGTAAACACAGATAGAACCTCCCCAGACATCCAACATGATGTACAGGGACTTCTCTTAAACCAGGATTTCAAATAAATACTTCATTGATCATTTCTCAACTTGAATACAGACTTCTCAATAAATAAATCACACACATATAGTCTTATTAAGACCACCGGTCTTATACAAATTCACCACAGGAAAGAAGCATAGATAGAGCTCCTATACTCCAGGCAGCGCAGAACCAAACAGTTTCCAGGTCCGACACATGTCCATTGGCCACAGAATCCACCGTGCATATGTTAGCGTATCACTGAAAAGGCGAGTGTGGAATCAGCTGCGTTTTAGTCTTCGCTTTCCTCATTCAAATGGACCACGACATTCGACGATTTTAATAAAGAAATAAATAATATTTATATTTGTTAATTCAGTAGAGTGACACCTGAGACAGTTCATAAAACATAGATAACAACTACTGGTCTTTTAATGGAGGTTGAGTCATATCTGGTCTAGTCATTTTGATTTAACAAAGGTTGTCAGATGGTCCTCATTGGAGAATAATAAATCTTTCAATGGCTCACGTCGAGGTATAACTTTAATAGGTTTTTTAGGAGTTCAGAAAACGTATAACAAAACTTTGGTCGAGCGTAGAATCTGACACGTTGAGTTCGCGTGTAAGACGTCCAACAAGTATCGCAGCAATAGAGAAAGTGAAGCTAGCGGGCAGCGCAAAGTCAAGAAATTCTAAATGAAGTCAGGTAGTAGAAAAGGTTGAACACTAAGCTAGCGAGGTCGTTAACCTGACCTTACCATCACAGTAATATATGGCTGACTATACATTAGTCGTTAGAAACATCCCTCAATCATTATGACTCTTACCTTGATGTGTTGTGAGGCTTGGTTTAATTACCGAGTCCATTGTTACCTTGGACTACTGAATAATGCAAGAAGGAATTATTCTTGGATCCTGATCAATATAGCTGCTCCATAGAGTTCCATATTAAGTAGGCGCTTTTTAAACAAAGCCGTCGTGGATTCATGGTGCTTAAGATCTATTAGCATGCAGCTGTTGCTCTTTGTTCTTTGTAGGCCCTGGTTAGATAGGTGCGAAGTCAATTGCGAAGTGGATTCTATTACTAACGCGCCACTCTTGCAATATCAAAGATCGAATTGCCAACTCATAATCTTGAAGAGATGATTTGACAAAAATTATTCTCATATAAAATACATATTTCCGGTTAGAATATACTCTAAACTATGCACTGACTATTGAACATTTATACAATCTGGGCAAGTGACAAAGCCATAACACCAGCTTTGACAAATTTAGAACGTCCACTTGGAGATTAAGATTTCGGACTAGGCCCAGTCAGTCCAGAGCGACTTTGATTTTATGATCTCCAGAAGTGATTCACGATATCTTCAAAATTACCCAAGAGATGTTTTTATTCCAACAAAATTTCCATCTAAATATAAATCTGTTCGGGTATCTGAACAAATTTTATGCTTAAGATGACAATAAAACGCCATTCCCTACTAATTTTCAAATGACAAAAAGAACAACTGGAAGAGGTATTACTTGATTCCAAACCTGAACTATTAACTCCACAATGCATAGAACAATCTATTTCAAATATCAAAAAGAAAGAATGTTATCTACAAAAGCCGAGTGGAATCATTAACCTGGGTCAAAACAACAAAAATAATCAGAGAAGTTGCGAAAAATCTTTTAACAAGAAGGTACCACGTTTCAAAGTAGTTGTGGTCATTAACATTTCAACTAGATGAGTTAAGAACTCCATATTCTGTGCAACAGCCCAATTTTCAAATCTTATTTTAAAAGTCCATTGAAGCCATCGACGGGAGAAATAACACGCGCCACACACAACTTCAAATTACCCACTCAAAATGCAAAGTCAACAGCAGCAAAGAAGGGAAAGTAATTAGAAGAGGCCACAGAGAGAAAATGTTCTGTTGGAATATTGATCACACGGCTCTGTGTGGTAATTATACTTTCCCTTCTTAACACCGAGAGCTGTTTGTTTGAGATCACCTGGAAATAAGAAGTTATAATGGCGTCGATAGCCTCTTCAATATTCCAATAGTTCCTTCTCTTATTCCAATATATGGTAGTTTTAAACTTTCTTCTTAAGATATGTTTGTAGCTGGATAAATAACCAATAGTGGGGTATTTGGATTATTAAAACAATTTGTGAATTAATATTAAAGTAAGAATGAGGTGTGGAGTAGAAGTTTGATATTACTTTTAAAAATAACCTGAAAGAAATAAAGAATCTAAAAAAACAGGAATTTGCTATGAAGGTCTAGCATAAAGGAATTAGCAGTAGGGATAGGTTAGAAGTATATTCAGCAATAAGGATCTAAAAACGAAGAATAATTCAGAAGACAAGAATAACAAAAGCTGACACTAAGAATGTTTTGATGTATAAACCTAACAAAAACGGCTCTGAGAGAAACTTGCCGGACGTTTGATATTACAAAACCTATTAAAGGAGGTATAAAATATTGATGACACAGTTTTCTTGTTATTTTTTCGATTGATATTGAAACTGATATATTAGGGTCATCTGGTTTTAAATACTCTAAATATAAATATATAATATTATATATATAGGGACAAAAATGAAACAAATAATAAAGAAATCTCCAATATTATCAAGAATTGATACCTATATGTAAACTATCTTGTTAGTATAAATGATATTTTAGAAAGCGCGGAGGGAAAATAGAAGATCCTCACATCCAATGATCGGCCATTTAACTAAATGAACAACCGACCAATAAATAAGCAAAACGAGAGCCATTTTACACAATGAGACCTGTTTTATAGCACAGAATACGGGGAATATATGCCATATATGTTCTGGGGTATAATATATACATAGGGGGGATATTTACACCATTACCCGACGTTTTCATTTGACAGAAACCTTTTTTTACTCACTCCAAGCACGGTGGTGAGAAGTTGAAGACTCCTATAAATGCACCACATATATTAAAAATAAATGTGTACTAATAAGATGCTAGTGCGCTGAATGATGGAATTGTACGAAGTGAGAGACAATTGTTATTTTTTAAAATAAATAGAAAACAAACTCTTTTATCAGTGTGTGTGTGAATGACGAGATTGTCTGGAATGGCCAGTGTACTTCCATCTCTACGGGTTTGTTGCTACGTATACTTCGTAGATTCTCCAGACATCTACCAGACGGAGAATTTACACCAAATATCTCGTCCAACACCGAGGGCGTTGGACGCCCACACATCACTTGTTGTTGATAATAATAATAATAATAAAGACGGTCAAGTGATATCCTAGGCACTACGTGGCGAGGTAGAAACATTTCCAACTATCCCATTAAAACTGTCCATCTACCAATTTTTGAAATAAAATTGTGTTCCGATGGAAGGAATAATGTAGCTGTTTCAGAAACTCCGATAGAGAAACCCGCATTATCCCTCATTTCAAACTACACAAATGCTCGAATTCTGGTTTAATCAATGTTTGCCCAACCAATAGTGTTTTAAACCAAAAGTTTATTACTAGCAATAGTAGTGAGACAAACTGTAAGTAGTTAGTAGTAGCGAGAATTCAAACCCAACTCCACTATTATCATGATCATTTTCTCTCCAGAATATATGCCAATTAGATCTTTACTAGACTGATTTAACGGTTGAAACCATGACAGTGACTTACCTCACTCTATATCATGTCAAAATTTCATCCGAAAATTTCAAATATTGTGGAAACGTATTAGGAATGTGACATGGAACGTAAAATGTGACACAGTGGCGGCGTAACAGTATTTAAATGTGAAGGGATGGAAATGCTACTATCTAGAAAGCATGTTCTCAAGGAGAACAAATACATTAGTATAGAAGTAAACCGATATGCTAAACTTGTTCAAAATCTCCTTTTACATGGTTGCAAAATAACTATTTTGAAAGGCTGTCAAGCTCATAGGTAGCAATAAGTTGGGGAACTTGTGCGGGAATATAATCAATAGAGGTGCTGTATAGTAGTTAGAAAATTTATCTCTGCGATTTCTCGATGTTCAGAGAACTCTTGGAGAACCAGGAATACGCGTGAAAATGACGTGAGAGACAAGAAGAAAGTTGAGAATACCCCGTTTAAATGTCTAGCGAGTGTATTCCCGATATAGAGAACAGATATTGTCTGGAATGATCCTAACAACACATTGATCTCAGTCCCAATAATGTACCAACCAAAGTGGAAGCGTCAAAGAGCTGAAGGTAATGTGAGAGAAGCTAAAATATTGATGACAGCATTTGTACCAATGTTTTAGCTCCCACTCAGCTCTTAGAAACATTTAATTATCGCCTAGCAGCCATTTTATTTATTTCTTCATTGTTTGCTTTATGTGGTACTTTCTTTCTCTATATAACCCTCCTAATTCATCTGTAGATGACGCCGTTATAAGTGTAGTGGCTGGAATATCTTCAGAGATATGTGTGATGGAACATCTGGTACTAGACAACTGTGGACATACGTGTTTTTCTTATAAGTAAAATAGACCTATACCAAATAAAATGCCCTAGCAGGATGTTTCAGAATGCTCATCCTGTAAGTCCTACTCTAAAAATGAGTTCGTTAATCGAGTGTCAAACAATACGGATTGACCAATAGATGGGTCAAAATATACTTATTTATTACAAATCCATATAACTGCATTCTAAATATAAATGAATTTAGCTAACACATGAATAAGCGTGAATATTTCAAATGAAAGATTTCCTCTTTTAAAATGTGTCCTGATTCTTATTTCGGGACGAAAATTAATATGAGATGGGGGGTTATATATTTTCGATGAAACGCGGGAAGTTGGGATAAAACTTCTTTATAACGTAGCTATAGTAGCTGCAAAGCGCTTAAGAACAAGATAGCGTACAATACGGGAAATGACGAAATATAATTTTGAACCAAATAATAATTAATAAAATACCAAGGAATAAATAACAAGGTGTGAATAAAAGTATGTTAATTGTGAAATTGTCTCTGCATCACCATTTTATCGACCCAAATTTATTTCTTAAATTATATAATATGATTATAGCAATGTGATATCTAATTTGTTTATTGGGTTTGGGCCATTTTACTGTCTTCTTACACAAGTCCAGCCTCGTTAGTGACAGCTCAAGCCTACATGTGGTGGGGTAGCTATCATATTATTTTGACAAACATAAGCAGTTTTAAGTGTTTGGAGGGGAAAATGTTGTTTGTTTGTTAAGTGAACCGATCTCCCAAGCCTTCTCATTGGATCATTGGACAAATGTGGCCATGTTTGTACATAAAGGAGGGACCATAGGTATCCGAGGAGGCTTTCCCAGTAGTTAGTTGTGAGGACACTGAAAGCATTCTCTGTGTCCGTGTTTGGTGGTCTGCTGGCATATCTGTGTAACCCCGGTCCGCTCCCTATCAACGCTGTAATAAAATATAAGTATTATTTTATATAACAATTTTTATATAACAAATCGTGAGTTTTTATTTACGTTTTTTTTTTTGTTATTGTTGTACTCTTGAGTGTACGCTTTTCTGTGTGTTAGTTTACTCTTACTTTAGGCCCTAGTAAATTGCACTTTGTATGTTAACCCGTAAAAATAACGTTGGCCATAGCAGTCACATACATCTGGACGTTTTATTAAACCATATTCACATAAGAAAAGTAAGTAACTAATTTGATTAAACTATCCTAGTTTTGTCTCGTTGAGTTCGAAAACAACCCGAAAAAATAATGTTGTTTTTGTTGGAATTATATAATGGCCTATATCAAATATTCAAAAAACAAGTTCAAAATTAAATGGAAAGGGAAAAACGGTTGAGTTCATAAGATATTCTTTTTATCAATTTGTTCCTGAGATAAAAAAACAGAACATTAAATAAAAATATGATATTTTAATATCACATATATACCATGGTATATTAAAATATATAAATAAATGATAATTATATAAATATTAATACCTATTCATTTAAAAATATATATATAAAAGCTTTTACTTACGCGGACCTCTTTTTAAAAAGGAGGTCACCGAATAGAAAAAACTTATCAATAATTCAAGTCAAGTCTCTCTGGGTGTTTTTGTCCAAGTTCCAATCAATTAGGGGAACTTTTCAGAGTTTTCAATCAATAGAAGCCAGGCAAGGAGAGCTGGTACACCCACAGAAAGAACACTAGATAGAATAATGGCTCAAAAACCGTAGACAGCAGAAATACGCAGATAGTCGGTTCTAGAGATACAAGGTTATCCCAAAAGTTCGTAAAACTTGCAAAAAAATTGAAATACCAATATTATTCGTCATTATGTCTTTGTATTATGTATTATATTAGGTATTCTCCGTAATAATATTATTGACCAAGTAATAAGAAAAACATGAACATTTGGGACAACCATATAAAATGATCTGGAGGAGTTGATGTCTTTGTGAGACATTTTTTCCCAAAAGATATAAGCGATTATAATTTTTGACTTCACCATTTATTATGAGTGTTTTAGGGTCACACAGAAATTTATGTTTTAATCCTCACGAATGTCTTCCGTGCGAGAGGTTTCCAGAGAGAATGCTACAATAGGCGGTTTTTCCTGGTGAATACTGCTATGAGCTCTTCTGTCCAATTTCTAAATCTCACAGCCTTAGATATGCTGAAGTTAAACATCACAACCAACTCAGGTACTTGAACACTAAATGAAATAGTGAATTGAGTGTGTGAAAACATGGAAATAAAGGTTCTATATTGATAAATTCAATTGCCATTTATCGATAAAATTTATAACAAATAAATTTACTGACAATGTGTTTCTTTTTAATAATATCCTAAAATATTATCTTTACATACCTTACTGCAATGATATATTTCTGTAAAAAATAGACACTTCGGCCAGTTAAAGTTTCACTTTCTCAACGTTTCAAAAAATATATTTTGTCTTCGTCAGGAAAAAAAAATACAGCATTTGGCAAGGCGTTAGAACTTGTTCTGAGGTTGCAAGGTCGTTCTAAGGCGATTTTTCGAATGAAAAAAAGTTATTGAATGAGAGGGCTTGGCTTATCAGTAGTGAACCCTCTCATTCAATAACATATATCATTGCAGTAAAGTCTGTAGAGATAATATTTTATGATATTATTGAAAAGAAACATATTGCAAATAAATTTATTTGTTACAAAAGGTTCTATATATTGTTACGTGGAAGATTAGGAAAGACAATTTCAAGATGACACAGGAATTTATTTAAGGCAAGAACAAACTATGAATGATATAAAAAAAGATAAGAAATGAGGAAAGTTTACAGAGTATCAAAATAAATCATAAAAATAATATTCTGCTAATAAAATAATAAATACTTTGCTACAATATCCACATAGATAGGTAGAACCTTCATTTTCCATCCTGAAGACAGAGGCCCGCATCCATAATTCTATGAAAAATAGATACTTCCTCATAGTTTTTTGACGAGTTTAATATTTGTTTTTGACTCGCGCTTTAGAGTCGTGCTAAATTCGAAAAATCACGTGAGAACGCCTTTGCAACCTCAGAACAATTTATAACGCCTTGTCAAATGCTTTATTTTTATTTACTTCTCCTGAAGAAGACAAAAGATTTTTGTTGAGACATTGGGAAAATAAATAACTCTAACTGGCCGAAGTGTCTATTTTTCATTTTCCATGTTTTCACACAATCCATTCACTATTCCATTCAGATATTTAAAAAGAGAGAAATTTAACAACATCAATTTTATATTTTCCATTTAGAAACTGGAAACATTGCTAATGATATCAATGAAAAGAAGATTACGGTTAATTCACCTCCTTCCCATCTAATTTCACATACGAGGTTAATTCTAATAAAATCTTAATTAGTGGGAGTAATAAAATTAATTGTGTTTCATTCTAATTTCTTTTAATTAATTTCATATATGGAAAAACTCCTAAGTTCTCTAATTAAATCTGAAACTTTTGCGCTAATTTGTTCCAATTGATGATTATATTAGGAAAAAAGATCTAATAATGCTAATTTATCGTTTTTATACATAACCATCTTTTATTGTTCAATATAATTAAATAACATTTCTTTTATTATATTTTACAAGAGAATAAACAAAAGAAATAATTATTATCAATCAATATAGTCTTTATTCTTTTTGGTAAGTTACCTATAAAAAGATAGTGAAAAATCCAAGAAAGGCTTCTTAAAAAAACTCAATGAGGTAATTGCCAATTTATTTTTCCGATAATAAAAACGTGTTTTCTTATCTTAACAAGAGGGAATATGAAGTACTTTACCTTTTATCTGACTTGGCTAAATCTCTGGAAAACCATTCTATACTATCACATCCTACTACTTCTAAAGAGTTTGTAGTAATGTACTGAGTATTATGACAGATTGGAGACTGTATGTGAATTAGTAGGATTTATATATCAGAGAACTAACAACCTTGATATTGTGGGAAAATAGTACAAATGTAGTATCCCAGTACAATATTACATTTGTACTATTTTTTCACATTGTGTCGCGGTCTCACGCAATTCTGGCCTTAAATACCCGCTTCGTGATTTTTCAGGATGCCTGAATGACCAGTTTTTTTTGGTCGTTGAGGTACAGCTTGCACCACGCTGATGAGGGCCAACAGCCCGAAACGCTTCCGTGGTTAGCCTTTCTTGATTAATCAAGAATGGGTATTTGGCCAATTCTGGAATAATTAAAAATCGTCGAGAATAGTTGATATTTATTCCAAAAGATGGCGCAAGCAATCAGCAACTTTCAGTTGCACGATAAGGAGATGCCTTTTTCATAACCTTGATATTGTTAATATCCCTTCGGTAAAATTATAAATAAAGTCAATTCGTTGAATGAAGAGTTTGTAATAAGAATAAGAAGAAACTCTTCCCTCAGCGAATTGATTTTATTTATAACCTTGCTATTGTTGGAAGAGACCTAACATTGCCAGAAACCCTCCTTTTTATTCAACACATTTGTTGGCCTACACAAACCTATTTGTATGTTTATACCTACACTGGTGTCCAAAAAATAAGAAACTTAACCAATATTGAAATTTCTCAAAAGCTAATTTATTAACAATTATAAAATTTAGTATACAAATAGTTTAAACTATGGAGAATTTGACTAGCTATATGAAAATAAAAAAAAAATATTTGAAATTATGAAATATGCAAATTATTACCAACATACCAAAAGCTAAGGTTCCAGATCTTAAAGAAATAAGTTATCAATAGGGAGTATGATCACCTCTAACAGCTATCAAGGTCTCACAGCGAGCCCTCATACTGTTTACCAGGCTCTGGAGGAGGTCCAGGGGTAGTAAACCCCACTCCTCCAATAGAGCAGTTCTTAGCTCAACGAGGGTTCTGGGAGAGGGGTGACAAGCTCCAATACGCCTCCCTAGAGCATCCCACACATGCTCTATTGGATTCAGGTCCGGAGATCTGGCTGGCCAATCCATCCTTCGAATATTCTCACTCTGGAGATATTCATTGACTAGCCTAGCCCTATGCGGACGAGCATTATCGTCCATAAAAATTAAATTGTGACCAATTTGATCTCTATAAGGTCTTAGATAGGGCTCAAGGATCTCGTCCCTGTACCTTTGGGCAATTAAAGTGCCCCCAGAAAAAAATGTGGAGGGGTGTGCGTCTGCTAGAACTGATGTCAGCCCAGACTAAGAGACTGCCCCCTCTAAAACGGCCTATCCCTGATGTTACTGGGATGATAGCGGGTTCCAGGCTCCCTCCAGATGAAAACTCGTCGAGAATCTGTTTTTAAATTAAATCTTGACTCGTCACTGAAGAGAACATTGGCCCACTGATCATGAGTCCAGGAGTGATGTTCCAAGCACCAATTCAAGCGGGCTCTCCTGTGAGCAGAGGTTAAAGGGATACAGACCATTGGTCGTCTTGCATAAAGAGCACATTCGTGAAGCCTTCGGTGAACAGTTTGTCTTGAAATTCTCGTTCCAGTAGCACTTGAGAGTTCATTAGAGAGTTGAATAGCTGTCATCTCCCTATGGCGCTTGGCAGTTACGACCAGATAACGGTCTTCAGAGGTAGCTGTTTTTATTTTTCTACCAGAACCTTCTTTTCTTTTGATGGTTCCTGTCTCAATGAACTGTTTCCATATTTTTCTGACCACAGATTTATTCACATTTAGCCATTTTGCTACTTCAACTTGTCATTGCCCTGCCTCCATTCTTCCAACAGCTCTCCATTTTAAATCATCTGCTAAAACTTTTCGTAAACTCATAATTAACTAAGGATTAAATAAAATTATAATTGGACAATTCTTAGATGGGGTAAACGACACGCCAAATAGCACACTTATAAAGACAAGCAAAAATTTGCATATTTTCAATTTTACCGAATCGAATGGTTGCGATAAATAAATTCTACAATTTAAAATACCTAATTAAATTACTTTTTAGCTTTTAGCGTTGTATATTTTAAAACATATCATTAAAAAACAAAAGTTTCTTATTTTTTGGACACCAGTGTATTTGTTTGTAGTATAATATAACCCTTTATTTAATTAAAAAGGCATATATTGAATCAAAATATAATTTATTTAACCAATATTTCAGTTGGCTGAACACCAACCTTTATCAAGTTGTTGACACACATTAATATATTATAATACCTTGATAAAGGTTGGCGTTCAGCCAACTGAAATATTGATTAAATAAATGATATTTTGATCCAATATATGCCTTTTTAATTAAGGATTTATTTATGGATTGCTCTATTTAAAAAAAAATAACCCTTTATGTAAATTATTTTCGGAATATTTGTTAGGAAACAGATTTGCCAAAACTTGATCCTTGTAAGTTCATGTTTTACGAATACTTATAACAATGGAGTTTTCTAAGGAACTAATTTAAAGCTAAATCGGATGTTTTCTCTCAGTCCTCCAGTACAAGATGATGTTGAAACATCTGTTTATGGGGTATTATACGAATCACAGATCAGAGATGATTAAATGAGAAGAATGGAGATGTATTTGAAATATGATTTCGTAGAATTTATTGGAGCACTAAATATGAAGACACGTATAAGTTATCAACTATTATTTTTTGCAACCTATGTTTGGAGTATTTAATTGCACGAATCAGAGATATGGGAAATGAATAAAGGAAACGAAATAAAATATGGCGGAAATATAGATTTGGAGAGTTAAAACCCGATAATTAAATTCCAAAAGTGGGAGAAGGAATGGAATAAGGGGAGGAGTTAACTAACTCGGACAAAAATGAACAGTTAGTTACATGCGGTTTCAAAATATTGGTTCCCTAAAGGCGGGAGTTGCTCAGACATTTCTGATCCCAGAATATGTAAATTAGTCTGTTATCGTTGGATATTACGGGTTGATACTGAATTCTTCCATGCCTCTACTCTATATGGTGTCTCATCTATATAGGTCGAGATATGACAGGTGAACGTTGCTGCCTGTTGTGAACGTTCCTGCCTACGTTAAACGCAGCCTGTTGATACGTATAGGGGCGTCAACACTATGAGGTTACTCTACCAGACATATCGTGTCAAAGTTCTCTCACATAGAAGGAATACTAAGCAAACCTACACTACAGGAACGCTATAATTTGACCCAAGTCGCTGGTATGGGACCTAATATATCGATCCGAATCCAAGCCGTTTGCGCAGAAAATGTCGAACACGTACATTACTAAGCGACAGAGACGTGTCGTATGATAAAACATTACTCTTGCCAAGTTCCATTTGTATATGTGTATTAGGCTAGTAAGGTGTGAATTTAATTTGTCTTAAAAATTATACTGAGTTTTTCTCAAAATTTATTTGAAGTTAATTGCTCGTAAAAAAAGGGGGATTTGGAAATCACTGTACTCTATGTGGACCCTGATAAAGAAAAGGTAGAAGGAATCCAAATGATTGTCATGAATGGCCGCCATATTGCTCAATAAACACTATCCAAACAGCATGGTGAGATTTCGTCAATGTCTACACAAGCTATTCAACATAAGATGCAGAAATAGAGAAGAAGTCAATGAAAAACTTCCAAAGAAGAACACAAGAAAGGTGAGAAGAAAGAAAACGTCAACTTTGAATATTTTCCTTATAATCGTTAAAAAGAAAAGAAACAATTCAATAATCAGTTAATATCATTTATAATATTTTCCTTTATTGGGTTGAATACTACATATATACATATTCTAACGCACAGCTCTTTCTAGAATTTACAATGGAAGTATATTTGACTGGCGGACTCAACTACTGCTCTGTTATAGATGGCGACAAGAAACTCGCCTCCATAGACGGCTCAAGAATAAAAAGAAACAAGAACAAGCGCCAATATCTCACAATACTATGCCAGAGACCTTGGTGTAATGACGCTTTCAACTCACAAAAAGAAAATCGAGAGAACAAATCTCATAGAAGCTTCATCTGAATTATCGGAAGGGAAGTGAGATGAAAAATAATTTTAGACTTTTGAATATTATATTAAGATTTTATATATAAAAATGTTATTAAATAGAATAGTTTTAATAGATACTTTGAAAATGAGTTTCAAATTTGTTTGGCTCTTTTTCCACTCTATCTTCACCTCTTCCCCGCCTTTTCTTTCTTTCTCCGCGATATATGACGCATAACTGCCGAAGCTTTTGAGTGAACCTTGCTATAGCTATTTATTGCAATGGAAAAATTAAAAATATTTTTGAAATTTCTATTATTTATATTTCTTAATTTCCCTATTTGCTTCTTATTTTGACACATTTAATTGTTGAATCAGCTAAATCAAGTATTTAATTTATACTAATGTTTATAGAAAATGGTAATAATATAGACAAAAATATATATATATAATAGTATATATTACATGACACATCTATCATTAAAAGAGAAGCGATGTTTATAAACAATTTAAGAAAATAGTTTGAAGGCGTAAAAGGAATCCAGAGGATCAACAAGCGAAGTGTTTCCCCCCATCAAATATTTAGGTGTACGCAGCCATCAAAAAACACCATTAAAGAAATTAAACAATAAGAGAAGGAAGGCAATACATAATTAATGTCCTGTGACAGTAATTGGGTGTCAGAGATGGGTTTACTTTTGGGAAACTTTAAGGAAAAGTAAGGAAGAAAAATAGTTTTCGTAATTAAATTAATTTCGTGACAGTGAGAAGACTTTGGTAGCTTTGTCTTTGGGGATGTCTAGAATAATATATACGTCTCACGCTCATTTTTATAGTCTAAAAGTCTTGCCATATCAAATCGATGTCATATCTGTTGAGAGTTACAGCAGAAACCACATTTATACGTGCAACAGAGACGCTTCTCAATTTTATATATAAAACATCAAAGCTATACAATCGCTTTACGTACATCAATTTTGGAAACTGTAAGCAAATTTTACTGCGATCTATTGGGTCAATTTCGATTCCGTGACATCTTCTACTGGAGGACTCATCAGACACCACATATATTTATATATACATGTATATATGGAACGCTTCAAGATTTTACGTGTCATCATTGCCCAGGGGCCATGCTAATCTTCTCTGTATCGTTCCAATTTTAGTATATGTGCCGCCGAACAAAAAAGCGTGTATCACATATAAATAAATACAAATAATTTCGAACTATATGGTTGGTTAAATTTTGGTGATATGTGAAACTCTGCCGCTGCTTGATCATCCTTGTTCCCCGAAGAAGTTGAAGCAGCCCCTTCTTCTCTTTGTGTCGAGGTAACAAAGTTGTCACACAATTCCTGCCAGCGCTCGAGTATTTATCTAACAATACGGAGGCGAGTTACGCAACCTGCGGAAATGTTGAAAGATTTTATCTTTTCTCAGAATGCATCGACCTGGTTTGGCGACGGCATGATGCCGTGCGTGGGAGTTGGTGATCGACCGAACTGTGACCATTTCTCTGGATAGATATGTTTATGTAAACATTCTTCCCCTGACTTTTATAAAATCAATAAAGCATCCAGGGCTGAATTCCTTGTACAATTTTATTCATCTAGCCTTTGGGCGAACTAACATTCCCTTCAACAGGAGCAACTAGAAGTATAACTCCTAGCTAACTATGAACACACACATAATGTATTATGTTTATAACCCCATTTATCAACTTTACTGAGCCAAATACACCAATTATTTCATTAGAACTATGTAGATGAAATGCAAATAATGGTCAAAGTTTGGTTATAGTAGGGACTATATGGTTTTATCTGCCCCAAGGAAGAAATAATTTGTGTGAAAAGTACTTATATTGTGTAACGTATGTAAACACTACTTGGACGACATTTTGTTAAAACTTCAACTTGAGATGAAGAAACAAACTGGAACAAACTTCAACTCTAAATATTTTTAAAACAATCCATACTAAACTAGAATAAATGAATCTAAACCAAATATGCTTGTTGAATACCCTTGTTGATTCTACAATCGGATATTTTGAGTTTTAAGATAAGACAGTGACTATAGCGATGTCATTTGTAAAAGATTACCGAGGTTTTGAGTCCAGAAGAGCATGCAGAGTGTGAGAGCACTTGGACATATGTTGAATGTCTCAAAGCCAGGATCAGAAGGCAAAAAGATCACGACTACTCAAATGAGCTAAATGAAGTTCGAACAGAAAAGCAAGGAAGGCAATCAATAATTACCAAGATAGAAAACTGAGATAATTAAAAAACGCAGGTTTATAAATGAGGCTAAACTGTTTCAAGTAAAGCATCCATCTTCATTTTTCATAACAAATGTACAATTCAAATCTAACCCAGAAAAATTCCAGATATCACGACAAATGCAAATATTTCAGCGAGAGAAAAAAAAAACAGAGAGAGCAAGTTAATTACACCTTTTTTTTAATCCAGGGGAGTTAACAAATAGTAATAGTTAGATCTGTGTTAATTACAGTATCGACCCCAAATGAAACTAGTTATGTAACTTGCCCGTGGGGAACCTCCAGGGACAAGTCGGTTTTTCCTGAGATTTATAAATGGCGTCGTTGTAAGCCCGACCATACATCTCCTTTCCAATTTAGATCTTATTTAGCTTCTCTCTCCTGGATTGCAATAGCGGTTAAACATACTGCGACAATAATAAATATTCTTTCCTGCTTTTACATATTGACTAAATCAATAAGGAATCTAGGGTTTGGTTTTATAATTCCTTTATTTCTCGAGATTTCGGACTAACATGCC
>CP092867.1:116547348-116621427 GCA_030710605.1 Cordylochernes scorpioides
CCCCCCCCCCCCCCCCCCCCCCTGCCCACTGCGCGAGACACTTTGTTTTTGACTTTGCCCCCCCCCACCCCCCCCCCCCCCCCCCACTCTCGCTTTTTTCGTTTGTAACTATTGTGTTGGAGCGGGTCGCTCCTTAAATAAATGCATATATTAGTTAATAACTAAATGGAGTCTCTCTTTCTTTTTACCAGTAAAGACCCTACGAAGCCAACAGTACATAGACAGATAAAGCACATAGGCCTATAGTTATTAACTAATATATGCATTTATTTAAGGCGCCAAATTATAATTGTAACAAATAGTATTTGAATCAAAACATTCAATCGGGTAAAACACGGGCGTTGCCCTGGGTCATTCGACTAGTTTAACACATATATACAAGTATCGTTTTGAAAATAGAGCAATCCATAAATAATTCTTTGAATAAAAAGCATATATGGATCAAAATATAATTTATTTTACCATTATTTCGGTTGGCATGAACGCCAACCTTTACACGGTTATAATGTTATAATACCTGATAAAGTTGGCGTTCAGCCGACTAAAATATTGGTAAAATAAATGATATTTTGATCCAATATATGCTTTTTAATTTAAATATACAAGTATATACGTGTATATATAGGTCACCGATCCCGTCAAAATATACGCTAGAAATGAGCGCATCTATTGACCGTATTTGCAAACTAGCGAACTCGGTTGGTGACGAAGCAACAACACCAGCTTTGGTAAACTGAGAAGCGTCCACACCTAAAGACTTTAGAATGTTGATATTATATAGTGACAATATAGACATTATAAAGTTTTCTTAGAAATATATAACCTTTAGATCCATACAAAAATAACAAGTCGGTGGACGAGTGGGTAACACCCTCGATTCCCGACAGTCATGAACCAGGATTGAATCCCGCGTTTTGTTTAATATGTGAATAACCTTCACCTATTATTCATTGTTTCAATTTTCATAAACTAGGTTTCTCTTGTTGAGCGGTACCTAATAAAGTAATTTTGGAACCGGATCCATACAAAATAAAAATATCCATAATGAATTTAAATATTTCCTTATTGAATTCAAATATGCCCTTAATATAATCAAAAATAGAGGGTCGGTGGAAGGGTGGTCTAAACCGTTGGGTTTTGATCGCTACGACCCGGGTTCGAATCCAACATTGGGCACTTTTTTTCTAATTAGAAAAAATGCTCCAATGACCCCCGATTCTTGCAAAAGTCCAACCCCACTAGCGAGTGCAAGTAACCATACAGGGCTCTGGCACATTTGTAAGTGCAAAAGTCGAACTGCTTTTCACATGTGTAGACATGTGGTGCACTTACAGTAAAAGCAGTCGCCAACTTCCCACCATGATTATCATGGCCTGTACCACTTATACTTGGAATAATAAAAACAATAATAATGATTTTCAAAAAATTGTATATATAATGTATTTATATACATCTATATTATTATTATTATATGTAAATATATATTTCACCTTTTATCTTTGCTTTTAGAATGACTTTCTGTATGTACTTTTTTGTTGAATCTGAATATCTTCCTTTCCAAATAAATAAATAAATAAAAACAAAGAAAATATTTGCAGAAGAAAATAGATTTTTTTTAAAATGTTTATCAACGGTTGCCATTCCCAAAAATTCTCAATCAAAAAGCTGTCTTTTTGCATTAATAGAAGTTGACCTTGTGAAAACCAGTTTTTGTAATATTTCAACGGCCACAAACGTTATAGAGAATGTAGAAATTGACGCATTGCAGACACACGTATGGAGAAAAATAAACTCAGAAAATATAATATATTTTACATAACACATTCTTAAAATATAATAAACGCGAAATATAATAAAATAGACTTGCTTCTTTATTATTTATATTATATTTATAATAAAATATATATTTGACGTGTGTAAACAGATACAATTTAATTATGCATATATAAACGAAAAAGGTAAGAGAAAAAAAGCAGAAGAAAAATATATATATTGCAAAAGATAATAAATATTATTATCACCAACGTTCAATATTTATATTATATGAAATATAATTAGATTGATATATTAACACATAATTATTTATATAAACCTTTACAATATAACACAATAAATTTATATTATACCTATATTTGAAATTATAAAATGATTTATATACTATATTTTTTCATTGCAGGGTAATTATAACTGAAACAATAGCGATTTGTAATATTTTATTAAATTTAGATTTGTGAATTGTGTAAAAAAATGAAATAGAGAATATCAAATAAAATAAATGTAATTTATAAAAATAGAATGGAGTATAATAAATAACACTATAGGTTATTTTTCGAAAATAAATCAATCCATAAATAAAGCTTCAATTAAAAAGGCATATATTGGATCAAAATATCATTTATTTTACCAATAAAATGATATTTTGATCCAATATATGCCTTTTTAATTAAAAACTATAGGTTATATTAAAATTTTAATAATTGATTGGTAACAGGATATACTCTGGTAGAAGAAAATTTAAGGCTTCAAATATTTTCTATGGTTTAAGAAGTGTGGTGGGCATATTTTAATTCTACCATATAAAAGCCCTCTGTATATATATTTTAATTAATTCATTAATTAAACAGGCGCTGTCTGTATCATATTTCTAATTAATTTTGAGACGTTATATTTTGTGTTTAGTTTATAAATATTTTAGTGAGAGAAAAATTATAAATAGTATTATTAGGAAATTCAAATTTTATTTTTTAACTTTGTCATAAATTATTCTATCTATGATAATTATTTTAATTTTATCCAATTAATTATAAAGGTCTCCCGACAAAATAAAGCTGAGTGCCTCCAGGTGGGCTAGCTTGCCAAAGTTCGATATCAGGTCGTAGCGGTAGAAAACCCAACGGTTGAAATCACTCGCCAACCGACTTCCAATGTATTATAAAATTATATTAATGGAAATTTTGTGATATAAATAAAATCTATCTTTTATATTTCCTCAAAGAGAGAGCTTATGTCCATAATTCATCTAAAATACCCTTTTCCAAGAGTCTAGTATCAGTATCACTATAAAAGGAAGATCGGGAAATACAATATAACAGCGGTATGGTAGATTAAACTGGCGAAATCGCTGGGAGGGTTCACACTGATGAGCCAGGCCTTCCATTAATCTTTCCATTGCAGTAAGGGCAGTAGAAATTGTTTAATTTCAAAAAGAATCTAAAATATAATCTATCTTTGTTTATTACAACTTTAATTCCAATTTTGGAATAAACACAGCCACATCAACTAATAGTTTATTTAATTCTCAAAGTTTTAGTGACTCGCTGTGACTCTCCTCAGGGGAACATAGTGAGAGCGAGGCACTGAAACGGTGAGATAATAAATCATTGGTTGATGATATAGCTATTATAGCTGGTTTTCCTAACCAACTTCCAAACAACAAATCATCTTTAATTCCAATGTTTTAGTACCTCAAACTAGAGGTATTCTTGTTAGTTAGACAATTGACAATTAAAATAATTTTATTGACATCTTGTCAATACATTCAAAGTACACAGTCTTCACTATTTAAAAAAGATAACATGAATTATATACACTATGTACAATGAATATGGCGCCTCTGCCAGCGCTTCAGAGTTTGATGGAGAATAACCAGCGGGTCTCCAGCGACACCACGTATCTCGCGATCTACGAAGAATACGTAGATCGAGTAATTCTTGTTAGTTAGAGAATCCAGTCGAACCGACAAATGCGTATACAATGGTGAATATACATGGGTTCATACAACATTTCCATAAGGAACAAGATTTCTTGGATCCAACATCCAATAGAGAGGAGGAAGGCAATGTTATGTAATGTTAATGGAAGAGAAGACAGTCAACTATCAGTTCAAGTGTCATGTGCTAACATGATAGCATCCTATATCCGCAGTCACGTACATATTGTTTTGTTTTATCCCTAGTACACATGGTACAGGCCATGATAATCATGGTGGATAAAAGTAGGCGACTGCTTTTACGGAAGTGCACCACATATCTACATATGTGAAAATCAGTTCGACTTTGCACTTACAAATGTATGAGAGCCCCGTTTGGTTATTTGGACTCGTTAGTGCGTTGAACCTCTGCAAGAATCGGAGGCCTTTGACCATTTATTTAACAGAAAAAAGTGTCCAATGCAGGAATCGAACCTGGGTCGTAGCGGTCGAAGCAGATATTGTAATTACCACGCGTGTATATAACGATAGAATCAAAGAATCAACATTTACGAAAGAGTGTTAAAAAATAATGTAAACACAATGTTTAGTTAGAGATAGGCTGAAAGGATCAATATTCCAATACATTCTATGAAGCGGAAAATTGAATCTGTTGTTCCTTTGTTTTGTTACCTTTCCAAAGGTTTCAACGTTAGCTGGGAGCGCGGCTTAGACATTCGACTGAAGAGAATGATGTATGTTTTCACCTCTATGTAATGGAGGATTTGATTCTTTTTTACCTGGTAGAGATAAATGTCTGTGGGCAATTTATATGTAAATACATATTACATTTCACTACATAAAAAACTATAGATATAATTTGCTAATAGTATATGTATATTATATAATCTAAAATGCAAATATTTTATATTTAAAAAATGTATTTTATTTTCATCATTGACTATTCTTTTTTGACCATAGATTTAGAATACTTTGAATATTGTTGTAAATATGTATAGTTAACCTACCTAATTTTTAATTCACGAATATAGGATTTATTTTTATAAATTCTATATTACGGTGAAAAATAATTAATGTGTAATTCTTTTCAAGTAATTGAAAATAAAAACTACTTGATAAGTAAATAACTATCTTTCCTTTTTAACGACTGCACCTCCAATTCTTTATCATTCCAAAACATTCTAATCATAACATATATAAGTAGAACTAGGATTCAAAATAATCATTCCCTTGACTCAGCGAATCACTGAAACGCCGAGAATAATTATTGGTTGATATGTGGCTTTATTTTTTCAAACAAATCTCCAACAAACAAATGATCTTCAAAACTAATTTGCTAATAGTATTTAGGCATTTATATAATTAATAAAAGAAAAAGGGCATCTCCTTAACGTGCAACTGAAAGTTTCTGACGGCTCTCGTCATCTATCGGAATTCCCATACTTATATAAGTGTTCTTGAAAAGAATCTTAATCAGTAAATAAGATATATCCAACGATATGTTTGTATACTTATCCCAAGTACACACAGATAGTACAGGCAGTGATGATAATCATGGTAGATAGTTATTGACTGAATAGTTCGGATTTGTGTAAGAATCGGAAGCCATTGAAGCGTTTTTTTTTTTAGAAAAAGGTTTACCACAGTGGGATCCGATCCCGGGTCGTGTTAGTGATGACCCGACAAGAACCACGTCTTCATATCTCCACTCAATCATATCAAGGTATCAAGCTTGTAGAACTTGTTGATGGTGTCTGCTGAGAATGAGTAGAGCTCATCAATGGATGAGTCAATACAGTCAATAATGTGTTTTGGGCTTGCAGGTTGAGAATTGTACTTAGTACATAGTGGGAAAACAAGAAGCACGTAAGTTGAGATAGGTATATAACAGGAGGAAGTCATTGGTAGGATACCATAGAGGATGTCCACCCGGCTATGATACGTAGATATATAAAATGGCCAATAAATAGAGCAGGCTTTGCTTTTGCAGTAAGGGAAATATGTTTTTTTTTTTTAAGATTTTCACATCTTGCCTCCATAGCTGTCTTTCCCCAAATCTTATAATAAATTTTTAATATGCTTTTACAGAGCACGTAGAAGTATGGAATTTGGTACATTTGATCAACCCCGATGACAATGCAAGTGGACAGAATTTAAGACTAATGGATGATCAGGAATGAAATAATTTCTATAATTACATTTTAATATACTTCCACGCCGACGTGTGGCGAAAATATTTATTTTCGACTTTTAGTGAATTTAATAAAATATTTTTCAAAACTACTTTTTGATAATTAACTGGGGGTGGGGAAAATTCCGACCACACCAGTGCCCCCTGGATCCTTGGAATATTTGACCAAATTCTGGTCCAAGGTGACTAACGTGGCAACGACACCCATTTTCCAATGAAGAACAACAACCAATTAACTCTCATCCATTTTATACAGAGAGAAAGAATTCAAGGAGATATTAGAAGATATCAAATTGAGAAATACACTTCGATTAAAACAGCTCAAAGAGCATTAAAAACAATCCAAAGTTTTGCAAATAGCTTATGTTTATGATAATGACAACTCAGAGAAAAAAAAACGCTAATGCATTTTAATTTGAATCTTACATGGTGTTGTATGGAATGGTGTAATGATGGAGATTGATCTACATATCGCTGCTGGAGATTCACTAATTATTTTGGAATTTATAATTGGTGTCATAAATTATTCAAATATTTGAATCCCTTTTGAATTTTTAATAAGGGGTTGACCTGATTCTAACAATCTTTTACCATTTGTATATACCTGGAGTAAATTAATACGAAGCAATAACGTGACTCTATATATAACGAATGAAGACATTAAGACGCAAATGTTCTTTTCACAAATAAATAAAACTTCTACTGTCCTTACTGCGATGAAAAAATATTGGGAGTGCTTGGCCATTCAGTGTGAACTCTCCCAGCGGTTTCGCCAATTAATCCACCAGACCGCTTCTTTAGAGCTCTAATACTGTATTGGATCATTCTGCTTTTATATGATGCACTGAAGGGATGAATCTTAGAAATGGTTCTTTAAGCAAACTATAGACATAAGCTTTTAGGACAGTAGAATTACATTTAAGTATTTGCATCGAGTATGCCGCAAACAATAAGACAAGGCCATCGCAGTAAGGACAGTAGAAGTTTGATTTATTGTAAAAAGAAACATTCGCGTCTTAATGTCTTCATTCGTTATATACCAGGAGTACTTGAGAAATTAATATAGGTGCTGAAAAGAATGGTACTACAATTCCCATATAGGTTTATATAAAGGTTTTGCTAGCTGCTTCTTGAATCATCGCTTAGCTATAGAATGAAAACTTCCTTCAACTCGGAGTGAAAGGAATTATTTTGTAATAAGTTTATTATAATACAAAGCAATAACGCGCCATTTATATATAACAAATGAGAACATTAAGACGCACACAAATCAAACTTTTACTGTCCTTACTGGGATGAAGAATATTAGGAGGGCTTGACTTATCAGTGGTGAACCCTCCCAGCATATATAAGCAGAATGATCCAATACAGTATTAGAGCTCTAAAGAAGCGGTCTGGTAGATTGAATTGGTGAAATTGGAGCGTTGAACCACTGATGAGCCCAGCCCTCCTAATATTTTTTCATCGCAGTAAGGACAGTAGAAGTTTGATTTATTTGTGAAACACTCGCGTCTTAATTTTCACTTTGTTATAGGTTTGTTTTCATTGAAGGACCAATAATCCATTCGTGGTTTTTTTTTTGGCAACGGTGAGTTTCCACATTCTCTACATTGTCTTAGCTATTAGATAGCCTTCTCATTAAGGATTCTTCTATGTTGTAAGGATAAAAGGAAGGATATCCTGAAAACGCTCTAAAAGTTCCTTGTCTTTCTTATAGAAATAGCAAAGCGTTGAGAATAGAGAAAACATCAAGCCAAACCAGTTTGGTAGGTATAGGAAGCAGTGTGCTTTGATGCATGGCTGTGTGTAAGGAAATGGGGACAGTGTGGGGACATATCGCTGTGACAATGATATCATTAAATCCCCAGCGAACATCACCGTTCTGGCTCAATGTACCGATGTCATGATGACTGGACGTAACGCAGCGTCGTGCCGTGGTGTGTCTCCATGTCTTAGATAAATCTTGTATTACAAAGCTATTGCCATTCTGAATATATTTATCCATCTATGTTCTTTCGTGTTCTCACATGGTGTCAAATTAACGCATAAAAATACACTCTTCGTTTTTATGAATACATTAAACAATGCGTATATCTGATCTTCCCTGAACGGGAAAGTTTAAAAACAGATCACAGAATAGGTCACAAATACCAGCTTTGTCAAATTCGAGCAAAAGCCAACCTTTATAGCTTGGTGTAGTACTCCTCACCAGCGCTACGATTTCGCTGTAGTGTGTTTTAATCCATTTTGTTAAAGGAGGAGGTTCCTTTTTTGCACATGAATACCATCCACATTTTCAAAATTATAATTTGAAAATGAGGTTGAGGTGCTACAGTATTTCAGCCTTTTATGAATAAATCCAAAGGACAACATTCTCTGTTATCTTACATCAAACCGTATATGGGAACCAGGTCGGTCATACTTGTGTGAAATCAATTGTTCCCAACAAGCCATAGATTTCTTCTACACGCTATCCATAAGGCGATTTCTACTAAAGGATATCAAAAGGTAAAGTCTTCTTTTTAGGAATGCTTAATCTCTTAACGAAGGCTTTTCAAACGTTGACACCGGATTCCAGAGTTTGTATTCTCGCTCGGAATCTTTTATTAGCCACTGCCAATCGCAGGACATCGTATCACCGAGTCTTACACATCAGAAGGAATAAGGTCATAAGGATTAGGTAAATCTTCTCAGCTCTATTTTCTTTTCGAATCAAAACTCTTCCTTACTGCTTACTACTGTAATGAGAAAAAGTTCGGGAAAGAAGTAAGGGATTGTAAAAGGTTCTTAGCAAATCCATCGTTTGAGACATAGCACCAGGTTATACAAGATAAAATTAAATATTGAAGCATTGTAGAATGTAGAGAGAAATCAAAGTGCAAACATTGACTCCACGCCAATATCTTATAAATTTCTATTATTTATTTAGTTAATCCGTATTTTCCTGGAGCATCCATATATCGTCCGAGTTGTCCTTCAGACCTAATGACACAGCTTTTATTTTATTCCAAGGAAGTGGAGTCAAGTGACGCCAAGGAGATTTATTTCTTGGAAGATTTCCCAGGGAATACCGCCGGGGATATCATATTATAGAGAGACAAAAAACATGATGCATCGTTATATGCTTACTCGTGTTAATTTGATTTAAATATTCTGTAATTGTGAATCAAAACACACACTTTTTTTATTATCGGTGGTACAGGCCAGGATAATTATGGTGGGTAGAAGTTGGCGACTTCTTTTACTGTAAGTGCGCAACATGTCTACACATATGAAAATAAGTTTGACTTTGCACCCACAAATGTGCCAGAGCCCTGTTTGGTTACTTGCACTCGCTGGTGGGATTAGACTTTTGGCAAGAATCGGGGGCCATTGGAACATATTTTTTTTTTAATTAGAAAAAGTGCCCAATGCGGGAATCGATCCCGGGTCGTAGCGGTCGAACACCAACGGTTTAGACCATCCTTACACTGACCCCCCCCCCCCCCCCCACATATATTTAATATATTACAATGAGACAACTGCCTGTGCAAGCTACACATTCTCTAAAATAGCTTTAGATTTTATATTCACTAAAAATGTGCGACAGTAACTTCAATAGGGCGAAAATTGGAGAAGAAACAGTAGATTGATAAAACCAAGAGGTTAGTGAGGAAATTAAATGACAAACACTAAAGATCTTAATCGTGATACTAAAAAATGAAATTCCTTCTGAGCAGAATCTTAGTTTCGTGAGATTCCAACAAAGCTATTGTATAGATTTTCCCTTTCAAATTCTTGTGCCATAGTGAGAAATGGGATAGAGAAGAGAGAACCCGGTAGAAATGTTTAAAGATAAATCGTGCGCTGCGTCACTTCAAATAATAAAATAGCTTTGAAAGTTTGAAGTAACAGGATTATTTTCTGAAATGATCTTTTTATTTCAAGTTGACCATAGTGAATTGATATATAGATTTCTTGAAACATGCTTTACTTACCCCAAGTGCACATCTTATTTAGTCTCTAGTGGGCGACATATGTCCACACACTTACACCGTGCTGCCTCGAATAGCTACTTGCAATCAACAAAGGTGTTCACGAATTTTCGGATATAACAAAAAAGTACTGATTATTCCGAAAGATGGCGCTTATATATCAGCAAAGTTTAACTGTGTAATCAGGAGATGCTTATACGTGGTTATACATCTTTAAAATAAATTTGGAGCAACGGACCTTAATTCAATGTAATCGCCGTGTTTAAATTCAAGATAAAGAAATCAAGGACAATATAGTGGGGATTCTTGTTTGGGCCAAGTAAGCTGGAAGTTTAGGCCGATACTGAACCCTTGTAGGGAATTAGAAGTTCCCAGAAAAAAAATAAAAAGAAGGATATTTTTGTATTACATAAAAGATGGTCATCCTCATAAAATTTTTACGATTTTGTGTTTCACAATTTTTCCACAATATCCTCATCCACGTTTAATAAAATTGAATCAATAGTGCGCGTTGTTGGAACTTGATTAGAGTAGAAAGATTGGGGTTTAGTTAAAACCTCAGGAACTCTCGTGTGGGTCTAACTACAATTTTACCAAGGTATGGCGGAATATGAAGATATGTAGTTGAGGTGCAAAGAACATCCAAACGACATTCTCGGGTTGGAAACTGGCGTTGAAGCAGTTTTATTGATAAAATATTCAATTGTTTCAATAGCCTTTCATTTTTGTACAAGTCTAATCTCACCGCTGAGTGAAAGTAAACACTTTTAACACCTTTTTTAAATTTATTTATCAATCAACCAAGTGCGATATTGAAATATTTTCGCCTATTACACAGGAAGTAAACAAAACAACAAACAAATTAGAACTTATAAAGAGACAAAGGTCTCCTCCCGGCAAAATTACCGTCTATAAATTAGAACTTAGAATTAAATATTTATACATTTATATGTATTAATCGAAAGAGTTAATAAAATCTATATAGACAAAGTGACTGATGTAAGAGAGTTAAATCATTTAGATCAGAGAACAATCGATGTCTCATTTCTGTAAAGTTAGGACAGTCATAAATAAGGTGAAAAGCAGTTTGTTCAGTTTCTCCACAGGAACAATTTGGCGTTTCTGATAGACCTCTTTTATGTAAGTATTTCTGGAATTTTCCGTGTGATGTGATAAATTGAGTGACCTTGTATCATATTGTATAAATTTCCCCAGCAATTTACTTTCATTTTAAACCTTGTATAATAGCCGAATTGGTTCTACCCGTGAGGAGCAAGTTGTGGACGGTTACAGCCTTTCCATTATTAGATGGAATTAGATAGAAATCATCATCATTGTAAATTTTTCATCTCTACTTGAATAGTGCGGACTGTGCACTTTTGTCTATATTTTGACGGGATGTCAATAAAACTATGTTATTTGTGTTTCCATTATTAGCTATATTATCCTCGCCCGCCTGGAATAAGTGGTCACACAACGGCGCGACAACCTACGTCCTGTAGGTAGACAGTAGCTACGTGCACGTGTTGTTGTTGTTTATACTGGCTGGACAGACAGCCATGACGTAATTCGCGGAGAGAGATTACACCATTTTTATTCTTCCCTCTGATAAGACAAATGACGTATGTAAATTCCAGACACCTCGGGAGATGTTCTCCTAGACTGTCGCCTTAACCGGTCTCGAACTTCCAGACAGTCACACATTGTTTTAATGACAATATTAGATCTGCACATTCCTTTTATTCAGATACCAGAATGTACAATACATAGGAGAGAGCCATTTGTAAGAATAAATTGGCGAAACCAATGGGAACTCATCCCCGATGAGCCAAGACCTCCTATATATATCTACTTATATATTTGCCTTATTCTGTCTGTTTGTCTGAAGCTCACGGATAGAATGCGCGCTCATTGGCTGACAGGGAACACGTGTCCTCCCTGCCCCCCTCTAGACAACCCTGTTATTCAAAAACCATACATCCAATCGCCATGAAATTCTGGGATATTATTAGGTATATCCCCGGAAAGGTTTTCGAAAAATAATTTCTTGAATATCTTGAATATCCTTAGAGTTATTTGCAGAATTGTAGATATAACTCGCAAGCAGCGCCGCCAGACGGTGATAGGCTTAAGCTTGCTGCTCCACCCCTGTTGACCTTGGGTCATCGTGTGAGTCACAGCATGATGCAACAAAAAACACTCTCTCTGGGGATTGCGGCGTCAACAACCTGTAAGTTTGCCTCTCTCATAAACCTGTCTATACAGACCACCCTGACTATAGCGACCACTCTAGACAACCCTGTTATCAGCTGCCTGTCTATACAGACCACCCTGTCTATAGCGGTCACCTTAGGCAACCCTGTTATCAGCAGTGTGATACATCCACCTGTCTATACAGACCACCCTGTCTATAGCGACCACTCTAGACAACCCTGTTATCAGCTGTGTGATACATCCACCTGTCTATACAGACCACCCTGTTAATAGCGACCACCCAAGTCAACGTTTTTAAAATATATTCGCACTCGGGTAAACCCCGGGCGTTGCCCGGGCCATTCGTCTAGTACATATATATATGGTATTACAAATTTATTTTGAAAAATTTATAAGTGTTTTCAGAGACACGAAGGATATGATACGTATTGGAAACCTCCAAAATATTGAAACATCATAAAACTTTGATAGCAGTTGGAGGTAGGTTTCCTTACTTACAAAAGATAATGATCAATATGGTTCAATAATTTTTAAAAGCTTTTATTCAACTTGTCTCCATGTATGTCTGTCCACAAATATCTATTGTCTCATTTCAATGCATATTTTAATAAAAATATTTTTCCTAAAATTATTTTTATTAATAAATTATATCACATCTCCCACATGAGAGCGCGTCATTTTATTGAAGGCTGTGAGCTAACAGGTCGAATACACGAGATCATTTGTACTAGGCCAACATATCTCTACTTGACTATAGATTCTTGAAATAAAATTGCAAAAGTTGAAACACAATATATCAATCAGGATAATTGTAATATACTTCCTGATAATGAGCTAACATATTTGAAAAAGCTTGCAATTTCATTTTAATAAAGAAACTTATTGCAATCACCATGATTAATATATTGCATATCTCTACTTGCTTCTGAAATACATTCGTGGTGAAATAACCAATAAGAAAATTTGCTAGGAAACCTTCACAGGCTCGTGCACGTTGTTGATTGAGGAGCGGAATCTATCAGAGTAAGAATCAACTAAACGGATTTTTTAATTTACGAATATCAGTCAAAATTTCCTTTCTTAAATCAAGAAAACTCAGCCACGAACGAATTTGAAGCTATTGGCCAACGTGGTGGAGGTCATAAATGACTTCACACACATAGAGCGTATTTAAGACTTAAATTACTCATGATTAATTGATAATAAATTTTGTTCAGTAAATTCTATTGTCGAGGAAACGTACTGCCGCTTTGTTGATGTACTTGGATAAACTTCTATCCATCGAAAACATTTGGCATTCGGAAATATGGAAATAAATAAACACAAAATGAGAATGTTGGATGATGTCTGCAGGATGAGAAAACTTACACAGCGATAATTTCTGTAGTAAAAAAAGCTATCCTGATAAAAATTATTGCGCTGAGTAAGTCGATTCTTCCAAGAGTGAGGATTTATTTGGTCCACAGCTTCCTTCCCCGAGGTCCTATCACTTCCCGTATTGTGTGTGACCTTGGACCGCCGGAACTTATCAAACTTCCTGCGGCTCGTGATTATTTGTAAACACAGATAGAACCTCCCCAGACATCCAACATGATGTACAGGGACTTCTCTTAAACCAGGACTTCAAATAAATATTTCATTGATAATTTCTCAACTTAGAGCCCAGACTTCTTAATAAAGAAATCACACACATAGTTTTATTAAGACCACCGGTCTTATACAAATTCACCACAGGAAAGAAGCATAGATGGAGCTTTTATACTCCAGGCAGCGCAGAACCAAACAGTTTCCAGGTCCGACACATGTCCATTGGCCACAGAATCCACCGTGCATATGTTAGCGTATCACTGAAAAGGCGAGTGTGGAATCAGCTGCGTTTTAGTCTTCGCTTTCCCTCATTCAAATGGACCACGACATTCGACGATTTTAATAAAGAAATAAAGAATAAATTTATATTTGTTAATTCAGTAGAGTGACACCTGAGACAGTTCATAAAAACATAGATAACAACTACTGATTTTTTAGTATATGTTGAGTCATATCAGGTCAAGTTATATTTGATTTTACAAAGGTTGTCAGATGGGCCTCATTGGAGAATAATAACTGTTACAATGGCTCACGTCGAGGTATAACTTTGAATAGGTTTTTTTATAAGTTCAGAAAACGTATAACAAAACTTTGGTCGAGCGTAGAATCTAACAGGTTGAGTTCGCGTGTATGACGTCCAACAAGTATCGCAGCAATAGAGAAAGTGAAGCTGGCGGGCAGCGCAAAGTCAAGAAAGTCTAACTTTGAAGTCAGGTAGTGTAAAAGGTTCAACACTAATCTAGCACGGTCGTTAACCTGACCTTACCATCACAGTAATATATGGCTGACTATACATTAGTCGTTAGAAACATCCCTCAATCATTATGACTCTTATCTTGATGTGCTGTTAGGCTTGGTTTAATTACCGAGTCCATTGTTACCTTGGACTACTGAATAATGCAAGAAGGAATTATTCTTGGATCCTGATCAATATAGCTGCTCCATAGAGTTCCATATTAAGTAGGCGCTTTTTCCAACAAAGCCGTCGTGAGATTCATGGTGCTTAGGATCTATTAGGATGCAGCTGTTGCTCTTTGTTCTTAGTAGGCCCTGGTTAGATTGGTGCGAAGTCAATTGCGAAGTGGATTCTATTACTAACGCTCCACTCTTGTTATATCAAAGATCGAATAGCCAACTCATATTCTTGAAGAGATGATTTGACAGATATTCTCATTTACACTACACTTCTCGGGTTAAAATAGACTCTAAACTATGCACTAACTATTGAACGTTTATACAATCTGAGCAAGTGACAAAGCCATAACACCAGCTTTGACAAATTTAGAACGCCCACTTGGAGATCAAGATTTCGGACTATGGCTTTAGTCAGTCCAGAGCGACTTTGATTTTATGATCTCCAGAAGTGATTCACGATATCTCCAAAATTAACGAAGAGATGTTTTTATTCCAACAAGATTTTCTTCTAAATATAATTCTGTTCAGATATCTGAACAAATTTTATGTTTATGACAATAAAACGCCATTCGCTACTAATTTTCAAATGACAAATAGAACAACTGGAAGAGGTATTACTTGATTCCAAACCTAAACTATTAACTTCACAATGCATAGATCAATCCATTTCAAATATCAAAAAGAAAGAATGTTATCTACAAAAGCCGAGTGGAATCATTAACCTGGGTCAAAACAACAAAAATAATCAGAGAAGTTGCGAAAAATCTTTTAACGAGCTGGTACCCACGTTGCAAAGTAGATATGGTCATTAACATTTCAACTAGATGAGTTAAGAACTCCATATTCTGTGCAACAGCCCAATTTTCAAATCTTATTTTAAAAGTCCATTGAAGCCATCGACGGGAGAAATAACACGCGCCACACACAACTTCAAATTACCCACTCAAAATGCAAAGTCAACAACAGCAAAGAAGGGAAAGTAATTAGAAGAGGCCACAGAGAGAAAATGTTCTGTTGGAATATTGATCACACGGCTCTGTGTGGTAATTATACTTTCCCTTCTTAACACCGAGAGCTGTTTGTTTGAGATTACCTGGAAATAAGAAGTTATAATGGCGTCGATAGTCTCCTCAATATTCCAATGGTTCCTTCTCTCTTATTCCAATATATGGTAGATTTAAACTTTCTTCTTGAGATGTGTTTGTAGCTGAATAAATAACCAATAGTGGGGTATTTGGATTGTTAAAACGATTTGTGAATTAATATTAAAGTAATAATGAGGTGTGGAGTAGGAGTTTGATTTTACTTTAAAAAAATGACTTGAAAAAATAAAAAATCTAAAAAAAAACAAGGATGGGCTATGAAGGTTCTAGCATAAGGAATTGGTAGTAGGGATGGGTTATAAGTATATGCAGCAATAAGGCTCTAAAAACGGAAAATAAGTTAGAAGACAAGCAGAATAACAAAAGCTGACACTAAGAATGTTCTGATGTATAAACCTAACAAAAAACGGCTCTGAGAGAAAATTGCCGGACGTTTGATATTACAAAACCTATTAAAGAATGTATGAAATATTGATGACACAGTTTTCTTTTTTTTTTTTCTTATTATTTTATCGATTGATATTTAACTTGTTTTAAGGATCATCTGGTTTTAAATACTAAATGAATATATAATATTATATATGCACAAATGGAATAAATAATGATAATATTTTTTCAATATTATAACAAGAATTGATACCTATGTATAAACTATCTTGTTGGTATAAATGATATTTTAGAAAGCGCGGAGGGAAAATAGAAGATCCTCACTTCAAATTATCATCCATTTAGATAACGAACAACTGACCAATGAATAAACAAAATGAGAGCCATTTTACACAATGAGACCTGTTTTATAGCCCAGAATACGGGGAATATATGCCATATTTGTTATGGAGTATAATAGGGGGATATTTACACCATTACTCGAAGCTTTCATTTGACAGAAACCTTTTTTTACTCACTCCAAGCACAGTGGTGAGAAGTTGAAGACTGCTATAAATGCACCACATATCTAAAAAAGAAATGTGTACTAATAAGAAGCTAGAACATTCAATGATGGAATTGTACGAAGTGAGAGACAATTGAAGCAAAAAATTGTTATTTTTTTAAATAAATAGAAAACAAACTCTTTTATTAGAGTGTATGGATGAGGAGATTGTCTGAATTGCCAGTGTACTTCCATCTCTACGGGTTTGTTGCTACGGATACTTCGTAGATTCTTCAGACATCTACCAGACGGAGAATTTACGCCAAATATCTCGTCCAACACCGAGGGCGTATATGCTATCAATGTGTGACACACGCCACTTGTTGTTGATAATAATAATAATAAAGACGGTAGAGTGATATCCCAGGCACTACGTGGCGAGGTAGAAACATTTCCAACTATCCCATTAAAACTGTCTCCATCTACCAAATTTTGAAATAAAATTGTGTTCCGATGGAAGGAATGAAGTGGCTGTTTTAGAAACTCTCTCCGATAGAGAAACCCACATTATCCCTCATTTCAAACTACACAAATGCTCGAATTCTGGTTTAATCAATATTTGCCCAACCAATAGTGTTTTAAACCAAAAGTTTATTACTAGCAATAGTAGTGAGACAAACTGTAAGTAGTTAGTAGTAGTAAGAATTCAAACCCAACTCCACTATTATCATGATCATTTTCTCTCCAGAATATATGCCAATTAGATCTTTACTAGACTGATTTAACGGTTGAAACCATGACAGTGACTTACCTCACACTATATTATGTCAAAATTTCATCCGGAAGTTTCAAATATTTTGGAAACGTATTAGGAATGTGACATGGAACGTAAAATGTGACACAGTGGCGACGCAACGGAATTTAAATGTGAGGAGATGAAATTCTACTATCTAGAGAGCATGTTCTCAAAGAGAATAGAAACATTGGTATAGAAGTAAACCGATATGCTAAACTTGTTCAAAATCTCCTTTTACATGGTTGCAAAATAACTATTTTGAAAGGCTGTCAAGCTCATAGGTAGCAATAAGTTGGGGAACTTGTGCGGGAATATAATCAATAGAGGTGGTGTATAGTAGTTAGAAAATTTATCTCTGCGATTTCTCGATGTTCAGAGAACTCTTGGAGAACCAGGAATACGCGTGAAAATGACGTGAGAGACAAGAAGAAAGTTGAGAATACCCCGTTTAAATGTCTAGCGAGTGTATTCCCGATATAGAGAACAGCTATTGTCAGGAATGATTCTAACAACACCATTGATCTCAGTCCCAATAATAGATCATCCAAAGTGGAGGCGTCAAAGAAATGAAGGTAATGTGAGCGAAACTAAAATATTGATGACAGCATTTGTACCAATGTTTTAGCTCCCACTCTGCTCTTAGAAACATTTAATTATCGCCTAGCAGCCATTTCATTTATTTCTTCATTGTTTTATGTGGTACTTTCTTTCTCTATATAACCCTCCTAATTCATCTGTAGATGACGCCGTTATAAGTGTAGTGGCTGGAATATCTTCAGAGATGTGTGTGATCAAACATCTGGATCTAGACAACTGTGGACATACCGTGTTTTTCTTAAAATTTAAAAAACCTACACATCAAACAAAATATCCTAGCAGGATGTTTCAGAATGCTCATCCTGTAAGTCCTACTCTAAAAATGAGTTCTTTAATCGAGTGTCAAACAATACGGATTGACCAATAGATGGGTCAAAATATACTTATTTATTACAAATCCATATAACTGCATTCTAAATATAAATGAATTTAGCTAACACATGAATAAGTGTGAATATTTCAAATGAAAGATTTCCTCTTTTAAAATGTGTCCTGATTCTTATTTCGGGACGAAAATTAATATGAGATGGGGGATTATATATTTTCGATGAAACGCGGGAAGTTGGGATAAAACTTCTTTATAACGTAGCTATAGTAGCTGCAAAGCGCTTAAGAACAGGATAGCGTACAATACGGGAAATGACGAAATATAATTTTGAACCAAATAATAATTAATAAAATACCAAGGAATAAATAACAAGGTGTGAATAAAAGTATGTTAATTGTGAAATTGTCTCTGCATCACCATTTTATCGACCCAAATTTATTTCTTAAATTATATAATATGATTATAGCAATGTGATATCTAATTTGTTTATTGGGTTCAGGCCATTTTACTGTCGTTTTACACAAGTCCAGCCCCGCTAGTGACAGCTCAAGTCTACATGTGGTGGGGTAGCTATCATATTATTTTGACAAACATAAGCAGTTTTAAGTCTTTGGAGGGAAAAATGTTGTTTGTTTGTTAAGTGAACCGATCTACCACGCCTTCTCATTGGATCATTGGACAAATGTGGCCATGTTTGTATATAAGGAGGGACCATAGGTATGCGAGGAGGCTTTCCCAGTAGTTAGTTGTGAGGATACTGAAAGCATTCTCTGTGTCCGTGTTTGGTGGTCTGCTGGCATACCTGTGTAACCCCGGTCCTCTCCCTATCAAAGGTGCAATAAAATATAAGTATTGTTTATATATATAACAAATCGTGAGTTTTTATTTACGTTTTTTTGTTATTGTTGTACTCTTGAGTGTACGCTTTTCTGTGTGTTAGTTTACTCTCACTTTAGGTCCTAGTACATTGCACTTTGTATGCTAACCCGTAAAAATAACGCTGGCCATAGCAGTCACACACATCTGGACGTTTTATTAAATCATATTCACATAAGAAAAGTAAGAAACTAATTTGATTAAACTATCCTAGTTTTGTCTCGTTGAGTTCGAAAACAACCCAAAGAAATAATGTTGTTTTTGTTGGAATTATATAATGGCCTATATCAAATATTCAAAAAACAAGTTCAAAATTAAATGGAAAGGGAAAAACGGTTGAGTTCATAAGATATTCTTTTTATCAATTTGTTCCTGAGATAAAAAAAGAGAACATTAAATAAAAATATGATATTTTAATATCACATATATACCATGGTATATTAAAATATATAAATAAATGATAATTATATAAATATTAATACCTATTCATTTAAAAAATATATATAAAAGCTTTTACTTACGCGGACCTCTTTTTAAAAAGGAGGTCACCGAATAGAAAAAACTTATCAATAATTCAAGTCAAGTCTCTCTGGGTATTTTTGTCCAAGTTCCAATCAATTAGGGGAACTTTTCAGCGTTTTCAATCAATAGAAGCCAGGCAAGGAGAGCTGGTACACCCACAGAAAGAACACTACATAGGATAATGGCTCAAAAACCGTAGACAGCAGAAATACGCAGATAGTCGGTTCTAGAGATACAAGGTTATCCCAAAAGTTCGTAAAACTTGCAAAAAAATTGAAATACCAATATTATTCGTCATTATGTCTTTGTATTATGTATTATATTAGGTATTCTCCGTAATAATATTATTGACCAAGTAATAAGAAAAACATGAACATTTGGGACAACCTTATAAAATGATCTGGAGGAGTTGATGTCTTTGTGAGATATTTTTTCCCAAAAGATATAAGCGATTATAATTTTTGACTTCACCATTTATTATGAGTGTTTTAGGGTCACACAGAAATTTATGTTTTAATCCTCACGAATGTCTTCCGTGCGAGAGGTTTCCAGAGAGAATGCTACAATTGGCGATTTTTCCTGGTGAATATTGCTATGAGCTCTTCTGTCCAATTTCTAAATCTCACAGCCTTAGATATGCTGAAGTTAAAACATCACAACCAACTCAGGTACTTGAACACTAAATGGAATAGTGGATTGAGTGTGTTGAAAACATGGAAAATAAATGTTCTATATTTATAAATACAATTGCCATCTATCGACAAAATTTATAACAAATAAATTTACTAGCAATGTGTTTCTTTTTAATAATATCATCAAACATTATCTCTACAGACCTTACTGCAATGATATATTTCTGAAAAAAATAGACACTTCGGCCAGTTAAAGTTTCATTTTCTCAACCTTTCAAAAATATATATATTTTCTCTTCGTCAGGAGAAATGAATAAAAATAAAGCATTTGGCAAGACGTTAAAAATTGTTCTGAGGTTACAAGGGCGTTTTCAAGCGATTTTTCGAATGAAATAAGTCATTGAATGAGAGGGATTGGCTTATCAGTAGTGAACCCTGTCATTAAATAACTTATATCATTGCAGTAAAGTCTGTTGAGATAATATTTGATGATATTATTCAAAAGAAACATATTTCCAATATATTTATTTGTTACAAAAGGTTCTATATATTGTCATGTGGAAGATTAGAAAAGACAACTTCAGGAGATGACACAGGAATTTATTTAAGGCAAGAACAAACTATGAATGATATAAAAAAGGATAAGCAATGAGGAAAGTTTACAGAGTATCAAAATAAATCATAAAAATAATATTCTGCTAATAAAATAATAAATACTTTGTTACAATATCCACATAGAGAGAACCTTCATTTTCCATCCTGAAGACAGAGGTTGCCTGGCCCGCATTCATAATTCTATGAAAAATAGATACTTCGTCATAGTCTTTGACGAATTTAATATTTGTTTTTGACTAGTGCTTCAGAGTTGTGCTAAATTCGAAAAAATCACGTGAGAACGCCTTTGTAGCCTCAGAACAATTTTTAACGCCTTGCCAAATGCTTTATTTTTATTTACTTCTCCTGAAGAAGACAAAAGATTTTTGTCGAGACATTGAGAAAATAAAAAACTCTAACTGGCCAAAGTGTCTATTTTCATTTTCCATGTTTTCACACAATCCATTCACTATTCCATTCAGATATTTAAAAAGAGAGAAATTTAACAACATTACTTTTATATTTCCCATTTAGAAACTGGAAACATTGCTAATGATATCAATGAAAAGAATATTACGGTTAATTCACCTCCTTCCCATCTAATTTCACATACGAGGTTAATTCTAATAAAATCTTAATTAGTGGGAGTAATAAAATTAATTGTGTTTCATTCTAATTTCTTTTAATTAATTTCATATATGGAAAAACTCCTAAGTTCTCTAATTAAATCTGAAACTTTTGCGCTAATTTGTTCCAATTGATGATTATATTAGGAAAAAAGATCTAATAATGCTAATTTATTTCGTTTTTATACATAACCATCTTTTATTGTTCAATATAATTAAATAATATTTCCTTTATTATATTTAACAAGAGAATAAACAGAAGAAGGAATTATTTTTTTATCAATATAGTCTTTATTCTTTTTGGTAAGTTACCTATAAAAAGATGTTGAAAAATCCAAGAAAGGCTTCTTAAAAAAACGTAATGAGGTAATTGCCAATTTATTTTACCGATAATAAAAACGTGTTTTCTTATCTTAACAAAAGAGAAGATGAAGTACTTTACCTTTAATCTGACTTAGCTAAATCTCTGGAAAATCATTTTAGACTATCACAGACTACATCTGAAGAGTTTGTAGTAATGTACTAAGTAGAATGACAGATTGGAGACTGTGTGAATTGGTAGGGTTTATAAATCAGAGAACTAACAACCTTGGTATTGTGAAAAAATAATACAAATGTAGTATCCCAGTACAATATCACATTTGTACTATTTTTTCACATTGTGTCGCGGTCTCACGCAATTCTGGCCTTAACTACCCGTTTCGTGATTTTTCAGGATGCCTGAATGACCAGTTTTTTGGTCGTTGAGGTACAGCTTGCACCACGCTGATGAGGGCCAACAGCCCGAAACGCTTCCGTGGTTAGCCTTTCTTGATTAATCAAGAATGGGTATTTGGCCAATTCTGGGATAATTAAAAATCGACGAGAATAGTTGATATTTATTCCGAAAGATGGCGCAAGCAATCAGAAACTTTCAGTTGCACGATAAGGAGATGCCTTTTTAATAACCTTGATATTGTTTTATCCCTTCGGTAAAATTATAAGTGAAAGTCAATACGTTGAATGAAGGAAGAGTTTGTAATAAGAATAAGAAGAAAATCTTCCCTCAGCGAATTGACTTTTATTTCTAACCTTGATATTATTGGAAGAGACCTAACATTGCCAGAAACCCTCCTTTTTATTCAACACATTTGTTGGCCTACACAAACCTATTTATATGTTTACTAGACGAATGACCCGGGCAACGCCCGGGTTTACCCGATTAAATGTTTTATTCAAACACTATTCGTTACAATTATAAATTGGCGCCGTGGATGTCACTCTTGTGAAACGTCCCGCTCCAAACTTTACAGTCAGATTAGTTACGATATAAATCTTCAAATCGAGCGAGCGTCTATAAATATTTCGATTTAGATCAAGTATTCTAATTAGTAAGCGAACTATTATTAATAAAATTTTGAAAAGATTTCGATTTTAAACGTATTTATAACCTTGATAGAGGGGGCTGTTCGTGAGCTAAGTAGAATAATTTGAATATATAGTTTTAATATTTAATTTATATATAATTTATATATAATATATAGCCTAGTGGTCATGGCATCTGCCCGGTAAGCGGAAGGTCGTGGGTTCGATTCCCATCCCTTGACACTTTTTTTTATTTTATCCATTCTGACCAAAATCTATCCGTGAACTTCACACAGTGAACTTCATACAGACAGAATAAGACAATTATATATAAAAATAAATAATTAGCATTAGATAATGATAATGATCATAATGATGATGCGCGCCTTGATGACCAAAATCTATCCGTGAACTTCACACAGTGAACTTCACACAGACAACTTCACACGTAAATTATATTTTGATAGAATATATGCCTTTTTAATTAAGGATTTATTTATGGATATCTCTATTTAAAAAAAAACCCTTTATGTAAATTATTTTCGGAATATTTGTTAGGGCACAGATTGGTCAAAACTTGATCCTTTTAAGTTTGTTCTTTACGAATACTTAACAATGCAAGTTTCTAAGGAACTAATTTAAAGCTAAATCGGATGTTTTCTCGCAGTCCTCCAGTACACGGAGGACGAGATGTAATTGAAACCTCTGTTTATGGGGTATTTTACGAATCAGAGATGATCAGAGATAATAAATGAGAAGAATGGAGATGTATTAGAAATATGAATTCGTAGGATTTATTGGAATACTAAATGTGAACTTAATATAAATACACATATAAGCTATTTTATGTGAGTAACAGTTACTTAGAAATTATTAGAAAAAGAAAGAATAAACAATATTAAGGTAAAGGCTTTCTTTTCATTTTGATTTTCGCAAGTTTTCGAGCAAAATTCTGCTCTTCAACGGGCATATACTTCTATGTATAATATCAAGATGATCTTTGTACAGTAATAATATTAATCAAAATTAAAAGAAACCCTTTACCTTAATATTACATATAGCTATCAACTATTATATATTTCTTGCAACCCTATGTTTGGAGTGTTTCATTGCACGAATCAGAGGTATGGGAATTGAATAAAGGAAACGAAATAAAATAGGGCGGAAATATAGATTTGGAGAGTTAAAACCCGATAATTAAATTCCCAGAATGGGAGAAGGAATGAAATAGGGGGAGGAGTCAACTAACTCGGACAAAAATGAACAGTTAGTTACATGCGGTTTCTAAATATTGGTTCCCTAAAGGCAGGAGTGGTTCCGAAATTTTCAACCCCAGAATATGTAAATTAGTCTGTTATCGTTGGATATTGAAGGTTGACACCGACTTCTTCCAAGGTTCTACTCTATATGGTGTCTCATCTTTATAGGTCGAGATATGACAGATGAACGTTGTTGCCTGTTAAGAACGTTCCTGCCTACATTGAACGTAGCCTGTTGATACGTATAGGGGTGCCAACACTATGAGGTTACTCTACCAGACGTCAGACGTATCGTGTCAAGTTATCTCACATAGAAGGAATACTGTGCAAACCTACACTACAGGTACGCTATAATTTGACCCAAGTCGCTGGTATGGAAGCTAATATATCGATCCGAATCCATGCCGTTTGCGCAGAAAATGTCGAACACGTACATTACTAAACGACAGAGACGTGTCGTATGATAAAACATTACTCTTGCCAAGTTCCATTTGTATATGTGTATTAGGCTAGTAAGTTGTGAATTGCCCATAATCTATTTGAAGATAATAGCTCGTTAAAAAAGAATTTGGACATCACTGTACTAAAGGTGGACCCTGATAAAGAAAAGGTAGGAAGAATCTGAATGATTGCCATGAACGGTCGCCATATTGCTCAATAAACACTATTAAAACAGCATGAAGAGATTTTGTCAATGTCTACACAAGCTATTCAACATAAAAATGCAGTAAAACAGTAATAGAGAAGAAAGCATTGAAAAACTTCCAACGAAGAACACATGAAAGGTGAGAAGAAGGAAAACGTCAACTTTGAATATTTTCAATATAATCGTTAAAAATAAAATAAACAATTCAATAGCCAGTTAATATCATTTATAATATTTTCCTTTATTGGGTCGAATACTACATATATACATATTTCTAACAAACAGCTCTTTCTAGAATTTACAATGGAGACCTATTTGATTGATAGACTCAACTACTGCTCTGTTATAGATGGCGACAAGAAACTCGCCTCCATAGACGGCTCAAGAATAAAAAGGAACAAGAACAAGCGTCAATATCTCACAATACTGTGCCAGAAACCTTGGTGTAAGGACGTTTTCAGCTCACAAATCTCATAGAATCTCATTTGAATTACCGGAAGAAAAATGAAATTAAAAAATGATTTTCGACTTTTTGAAGTCCTTATATATAAAAATGTTATAAAATATAGAAGAGTTTTAATAGATCCTTTGAAAATGAGTTTTAAAATTGTTTGGCTCTTTTTCCCCTCTATCTTCACCTCTTCCCCGCCTTTTCTTTCTTTCTCCGCATAAATAACGCATAAGTGCCGAAGCTTTTGCATGAATCTTATTATAGCCCATTATTGCAATTGAAACATTAAAATATTTTTGAATTTTCTATTATTTATACTTCATATTCCCTATTTTCTTCTTATTTTGAATGTTGAATCAGCTAAATCGAGCACCTAATTTATACTAATGTTCATAGAAAATGATAATTATATACACATAAATATATTAGATAATAAAAGGCCTTTTATTATCTAATGAATTAAATATGGATTGCTCTATTTTCAAAACATAAATACATATAATAGTATATATTACATGGCACATCTATCATTCAAAGAGAAGCTATGTTTATAAACAATTTAAGAAAATAGTTTGAAGGCGTAAAAGGAATTCAGAGGATCAACAAGCGAAGTGTTTCCCCCCATCAAATATTTAGGTGTACGCAGCCATCAAAAAACACCATTAAAGAAATTAAACAATAAGAGAAGGAAGGCAATACATAATTAATGTCCTGTGACAGTAATTGGGTGTCAGAGATGGGTTTACTTTCTGGGAAACTTTAAGGAAAAGTAAGGAAGAAAAATAGTTTTCGTAATTAAGTTAATTTCGTGACAGTGAGAAGACTTTGGTAGCTTTGTCTTTGGGGATATCTAGAATAATATATAGGTCTCACGCTCATTTTTATAGTCTAAAAGTCTTGCCATATCACATCGATGTCATATCTGTAGAAACTTACAGCAGAAAGAACATTTGTACGGGCAATAGAGACGCTTCTCAATTTTATATATAAAACATCAAAGCTATACAATCGCTTTACGTACATCAATTTTGGAAACTGTAAGCAAATTTTACTGAGATCTATTGGGTCAATTTCGATTCCGTGACATCATCTACTGGAGGACTCATCAGACACCACATATATTTATATATATATATGGAACGCTTCAAGATTTTACGTGTCATCATTGCCCAGGGGCCATGCTAATCTTCTCTGTATCGTTCCAATTTTAGTATATGTACCGCCGAACAAGCGTGTATCACATATAAATAAATACAAATAATTTCGAACTATATGGTTGGTTACATTTTGGTGATATGTGAAATTCTGCGGCCGTTTGATCCTCACATCTTTGTTCCCCGAAGAAGTTGAAGCAGCCCCTTCTTTTCTGGTGTCGAGGTAACAAAGTCGTCACACAATTCCTGCTAGCGCTCGAGTATTTATCTAACAATACGGAGGCGAGTTACGCAACCTGCGGAAATGTTGAAATGTTTTATCTTTTCTCAGAATGCATCGACCTGGTTTGGCGACGGCATGATGCCGTGTGTGGGAGTTGGTGATCGACCGAACTGTGACCATTTCTCTGGATATATATATGTTATATAAAGATTCTTCCCCTGACTTTTATAAAATCAATAAAGCATCCAGGGCTGAATTCCCTTCAACAATTTTATTTATCTAGCCCCTTCGGCCTAACATTCCCTTCAACAGGAGCAACTAGGAGTATAACTCCTAGCTAACTATGAACACACACACAATGTATTATGTTTATTACTTCATTTATCAACTTTACTGAGCCAAAAACACCAATTATTTCGTTAGAAATAAGTAGATGTAATGCAAATAATGGCCAAAGTTTGGTTATAGTAGGGACTATATGGTTTTATCTGCCCCAAGGAATAAATTATTTGTGTGAAAAGTGCTTAACTTGTATAACGTATGTAAACACTACTTGGACGACATTTTGTTAAAACTTCAACTCTCAAGTTGAAACAAACTGGAAAAACTTCAACTCTAAATATTTTTAAAACAATCCATACTAAACTAGAATAAATGAATCTAAACCAAATATGCTTGTTGAATATCCTTGTTGATTCTACAATAGGATATTTAGAGTTTTAAGATAAGACTGTGACTATAGCGATGCCATTTGTAAAAGATTACCGAGGTTTTGAGTCCAGAAGAGCATGCAGAGTGTGAGAGCACTTGGACATATGTTGAATGTCTCAAAGCCAGGATCAGAAGGCAAAAAGATCACGACTACTCAAATGAGCTAAATGAAGTTCGAACAGAAAAGCAAGGAAGGTAATCAATAATTACCAAGATAGAAAACTGAGATAATTAAAAAACGCAGGTTTATAAATGAGGCTAACCTGTTTCAAGTGAAGCATCCATCTTCATTTTTCATAACAAATGTACAATTCAAATCTAACCCAGAAAAATTCCAGATATCACGACAAATGCAAATATTTCAGCGAGAGAAAAAAAAAACAGAGAGAGCAAGTTAATTACACTTTTTTTTTAATCCAGGGGAGTTAACAAATAGTAATAGTTAGATCTGTGTTAATTACAGTATCGACCCCAAATGAAACTAGTTATGTAACTTGCCCGTGGGGAACCTCCAGGGACAAGTCGGTTTTTCCTGAGATTTATAAATGGCGTCGTTGTAAGCCCGACCATACATCTCCTTTCCAATTTAGATCTTATTTAGCTTCTCTCTTCTGGATTGCAATGGCGGTCAAACATACTGCGACAAGAATAAAGATTCTTTCCTGCTTTTACATATACATATACTTTTACATTACTAAATCAATAAGGAATCTAGGGTTTGGTTTTACAATTCTTTTATTTCTCGAGATTTCGGGCTAACATGTCCTTCAACACGGAGACCCAAAAGTACTACTTCTAGCCAATTATAACATGCTGAATTTATATACAAGTTTAGATTTTCGGTGTGTTATAATTGGCTAGTGGTAGTACTTCTGGGTCTCCGTGTTGAAGGGCATGTTAGCCCGAAATCTCGAGAAATAAAAGAATTGTAAAAAGAAACCAAACCCTAGATTCCTTATTTATTTACTCAAAATGCTGCGACAATGATAAACGCAGAGTTTCTCTCCTATATCTGGTTAGCAACCAGCTCTCTGAGCGACCACTTTGGAATCAACAATGCCTATCACCTTCAGTATATACCAAAGGTATCCATGAAGTACCCAGGGCTATTAGAATAAACCATTTTGATCTGAAAATGAAGACAAAAACAGTCAAGAGGACATAAAGGTTTTATAATTTACATGAGAAACCCAACAACACCATTCTTTCAATAAAATTACGAAATTTTTTTAGCTTCAGTGAATAAACGAATTATCGAAATTCCAAAAAGGATTGGTAATATTGGTAATAAGTCTATTGGCATAAAAATAAAGAAATTAGGCCAAAAGTAAATATTACATTTTTTATTGTAATAAAATTTCTTAGTTTTAAAAATAAATTCTATGAATAAGATAAACAATTCACTTCTCTCTTGAATGAATTCGAACAAGAAGAACTATAAAAACAAAATTTACTATATTGCATTATAAGATATATTCTAATATTTATACCCAAAGAAAACGTAGGGTAATAATATTCGAGATGTAATTATAAACAGTTTCTTTCTAAAAAGTATCTCAATAAATAAATAACATTTAGGAAGCCATTTCTGTCTGTATCAAATTTAACTTTATCCTTCTCATTTCTTTCTAATACAAAATATATATAATAGATATTTTGTAATATAACAAAGGCATTAATAAATCCCTCCAATAAAATTGGGTTTGAGCTAAAAATCATAGTTGTAACATTCAATTAAATAGCAATTTTATCAGCAGCCTCAGTGAATAAACAGGAAGTCAGAAAGCCATTTCTCTCCGCAGCGAATTCCGATATCGGCAAGGAGAGAAGCGAATAGTTTTTCCTATTTCTATATTGCTAAAGCTATAGATATCTTAGGATATATAAAAGACAAAGCTATAACTCTTTTGGCCCGTAAATTGCATGGTGCATCATAAATATTTATTTTATCTAGAGCATCAGTGAATAAAGATGCAGCAGCCATTTCTGTCTAAAGCCATGGATCGCTAGAAGAGATAGGATTACCCAAATGACTACAAATTACCATACCAAATGTGTAGACCTTTATTTACATAATAAAGCCGAGGTAAACATTTCTAAGGAGACGTTTATACAAAATGATGGAACTCTTTTGTCCACAACGGCTGGTATTCTTAGTTTGAGGAATATAAAGGGTAATATATATTGTTCTATCCAAAATGCACACTGTTTGTAGATAGAGAGTAACTTGAAAATAATCTAGCATATTCTATAACGTCTATATATAGGGTCTAATGACATTACCTCTTCTTTAAATATATGATTTGACTCTGGGGTTAAGTGATATGTAATATTTTAATACAGAATGTAGAATTCATGCTTTAAATTATTTGAACTGACAAAGAAAAGGTTACTGTTTAGTCATTCAAAATACCATCAGCCATTTTAACTATATGAGTTTAATGTTCTAATCTATTATGTTGTAAACTTGATTAGCTGTTAAATATGATATATCTTTATAACAAACACATTGGCGATAAAATATGCAAAATAAATTAAAATTTAAAGGTTGAAACATTATCGTCTCTGAAGTAGTGTCGATTTATTTATTTAGGTATTTCCTTGAACAGCTTTGTGATTATAGATTTTATTCGTTAAAAAATAATTTAAAGAAAAACGTACGGAATTATTCTAAAAAATTTAGTTATATTTAATTTTTAAAATCGATTTCTATGAATGGTAGTTAAAAGACAAACACACAAAGCCTTTATTTAAGACAAATGGGGTTTTAGCTGAATCTATCTAGAAATCTAAAAAGCTGAGAAAGTAGATGAGGTTTACGTTTAATAATAATTGTTATTGTTCATCAAGTCGAATTTTGGTTGACTATATGGACAAATATTCTCTAATTTGATCTGCTAGTGAGCGCGTAGTGCAGTTTGTATCTCAACGACCAAAAGAATATGGTCCTTAAGGCATCCTGAAAAAAGGTAAAGCTTGCACCACACTGATGAGGGCCAACATCTCGAAATGCCAACGCGTGATTCTTTTTCTTGATTAAACAAGAAAGGTTATTTGGCTATTTCAGGAATAATTGAAAATGAACAACTAGTTTATATTTATTCCGACAGATGACTCAAGCAGCAACTTTTAATTGGACGATAAGGAAATGTCTTTTTTCCCTTAATATTTATCCACCAGATCTCCCAGTACAATTTCACCTTTGCACTATATTTCACTTATTTTGATGTGTTTTAAAGTATTATCCATACAAGTGTAGCGTTCCCTGAGACAGATGTAAGTAGCTAGGTATATGAAGGGAAAGGTAAACCGTAAAAAAAAAATACATTTCTGATCAGTACATATTACTGTATATATTACAATATTCCCCAAGAAACTTTGCACGACAGATCCATTACAACATGAACTCTAAAACTTCAATACAGCTATGCATTGACGGGACTAGGATAGTCGGTCTTAAGCATGGTCGCTAACGGAAGTTTTAAATGAATATTTCCGAGATTTGCATAGAGACATCAGCAAAGTTACATATGTGCCATTGGAATGGCAGAGGTGGCCGTTGGCAGTAGCCATGAAAGGATGTCAAGGACAGTCAGACAACTTGTGTGTTGCACACGTGGCTATAAACTTGGGGGGAAAATTCACTTCTTCGCTTTAAAAAAAGTAAAGAATTTCACCTTTATCTAATTTTTTATAACATAGACCACTATTGTGAAATATGGATATATATTAACATGTTGCATTAGCGCGCCATCTGTTTTAAGAAATTATTTTGACACGTATGTTTCTTTTTAAAATAGTACAATTTTCTATTGCCCTTATTGAAATGAATATGAAAAATATATAGATCAAAAGAGGCGCCTCTCGTTTTAATTATACATTAGACAAATGGATGTTAGGAAAAATGGAAGGAAGACCTGCAATGAACTGGCTAGAATAAGTGGTAAAGAAAACTACCAGAAGGTCACTAGATGCGAGTGATGGTCACAGATCATAATGGAGAATATTTGTCTATATAGGCACCAGAAGTCAACTTGGTGGACGCTAACAACATCAAAATTTATAAATTTATTGATAAAATAATAAATATTCTGTTATACAATGCGCCGTATTTTGAGTACATTATTTCATTACAAAAATAATAAATTGTTTCGAATGTCAAATTTTACTGATATTTTTTATTTTTTTATTTTTATTTATTGTTACAAAAGCACGAAGTCCAAAGGACTATTGTGCTGTGCTAGTATTATTTACATATATATGATTAATTATTTACACGATGGATTAGTATTGTATTGTAAATTATTGTACAAATAGTTCTAAACTTAAAAAAGTTCTCACATACCATACAATCATGTACCATCACTACCATCACATACAATACCTACATATAGGTGTAATTAACCATCAGGTTATTGTAAGTGCAAAGTTGAGTACATGCCAGTCTTCCTGGTCACCATGGAGTAAACTTGGAATACGTCAGAACAAAACATACTTGAAATATAAAGAAAAGAGAGACCTGATTTATTTTCACTATAAAGGAATTTATTAATCTGCTTTTTAAAGCTAAATCTCTTGAGGTAAAAAAAGAGCTTTCTTTCTAAAGAAGGCTTAACAAAGAGGCGACTGTTCTCGAGTTAATAAGGGAATCTGAACAAAGACGATCGCTATAAAAAAGATCTTAAGGTGATCCATCTCCTTGGGATCCCACGTCAACAAGAGAGGATTTCAAATAATTTCATCTATACAGCTCCCAAGGATTACCTATTATTATAGCGGTGAAGCCATATTCGAAGTGAGTGTTTAGGTTTTTAGGGCAGATTTTATTCTTGCGAGAATGATACTGGTAAATTGATCTATGCAATATATCTACGGTTTAAATGCCTCAATACATTCTACTTAAAAATACAATTAAAGGATAGATATTTGTGTTGAGTAAATCATTTATTCACATAAGAGGGTGTGTGTACATAACTTAGTGATGAATCTGTCTTTGGCTTATTTGCTAGTAACAATGATATCTGAGCCAAAATTCATTGAAATTAAAATATTTTCATAAAGTCCCCTAATAAACCGTGTAAATAATACTGAGTTTAAAAAATGAAAGCATTAAAGCACGAATGTTTCTTTTGAAAATAAAAAAAAACTTTTATATTAAGTGTTTGACTGCAAAAGAGTTTTCTAGTTACTTCTTGTCGTATAACAACTGAAGATGTTAACGTCCGAATAAAAGTTCAGAAATCACGTCTCCCCAAGAAACCAATGCTGTGTGTATAGGAGTTTCTTTTAAAACGAACTTTTATATTAAGTGTTCGACTGCAAAAGAGTTTTCTAGTTATTTCTTGTCGTATAGCAACTGAAGATATTACCGTCCGTATAAAAGTTCAGAAATCACGTCTCCCCAAGAAACCAATGCTGTGTGTATAGGAGTGCCGCGGCAAGTTGTTTGCCAGGCTGATCTTATCTCACGGAGGACGGCTGCTATCAGTTGCGCCACTGGTCGGTTGGCAAACTGAACGTTAGGACTCTCTTTGAGAACCTTTTAAAACAGAAGAAGTTGAGTGAAACGTCGACACTGATAAGATTTATTGATTGAAGATACATAATGTTAAATTAACTAGAATCAGAGAACTATTTAAAAGACTTCAGACGCCTTAAATATTAGGTTTTTTTAGAGAAAACACGAGCAACATAAGGTTGATTCAAGTCAAGAGCACTTCTCGATAAAATGATAGAAAGGACGATGGTGTTGGTTTAACTAAGGTGAGGGCTGGTCGGTAACCAGGACACGATAGGGAGATATCAGCCAACTGGATGGTCGCTCTTAGGAGATCACAGGACATTGTTGAGTTTACAAAGTAGCCGCTCAAAGAGATGATCTTTAATAAGATTAGTTACCTATGAGAGGCTTCACTGCATGGTCTTTAGGCACAATCATACTTCTTTTCCAAGACTTTGTAGTTTTGGTCCGGTCCTCTATGCTAGAGAGATGTACTCGTAACCTTTAAAATATGGGCTTTGAGCAATGCCGTGAGTTCGTTAGAGACTAAGAATAAACGTACATTGCTAACTAGAATAGTAGAAAATATTTATAGAATTACTACAGTGCATGGCAGATACAAATGACAAAACTAAGGGAACTAAGAAATCAGTCCCCCTCTCAATTATTTTCATTTTTATATAAAATATAATTGAAGAAAATTATTTTGATATCAAGCTCTAAAATATATTCTTTTTCAGAGAATCCGTTTATGAGCGATTAAATATAAATAAATCATTGAAATATTCAAAGGTATTGCGAAGAGGACCAGCACTTGCAGAACAAAACATCAGCTACTCAGTCATACAAACCAAATAAAGATGGATGACCAGCACTCCTCTTAAGTAGCCAGTTGACATCTCGGTTAGAAGAGAAATATTTATTTCCGTCTAAAGTGGGCAAGCACTGGCACATTCATGTCGAAGGTAAGAAGTTGAGAGTAGAACGATTCAACAATCTCTCTGTGAATCAGTTTAAAAAGAAGACTTATAACGGCTTTTGTTTCAAAAAGAGATATCGGGATCAAAGAACGAAGATACACCTATCTCACCACTTACTAAACATCCATCAGAATGGCCATAAAAAAGACATCGAGTGGTGTTTATAAAAAAAAAAAAAAAAAAAACGCTTTCTCTCCATCTTTCATCTACCGGCTGTACCGCCATCGGTGATAGATATATCTTTTGTTTTGAGAGATGGTTTGTGGGCACAAGGCCGAGTATGGTAGAAGGCGATCAACAAATGGCCATTGGTGATAAAGGAAAATTGCTTTAAAAAAACTAATTGTGGCGAATTTCATCGATAAGTAGCAATTGAATTTAAAAATGTACGAGTAATTTACTAATATAACTTTGATATGAAACCATATCTGCGGATGATCTTTGCTCGATACAATTCCTTGAAATATAAGCTTAGGTACATAGGTTCCCTAAACACCCCTAAGCTGCCTTCCATAGAAAATACAGGGTATATAAGAAAACCAATCCAATACAATAGTAGAGCAGTTAGGAGATCAATTTGGCGAAACCGCTGAGAGGGTTCACCACTGATGAACCAAGTCCTCTCATTCAATAACTTTTATCATTGCAGTAAGGTCTGTAGAGATAATATTTGATGATATTATTAAGAAGAAACACTTTTCCAAAATAATCAATGTTACACATATTATCGATAGATGGCGATTGAATTTATAAATATTATTATATTTATCTCTCTTCCACAAGTACAAGTGGTTCAGGCCATAATAATCATAGCGATTGACTGTTCTTATGGAAGGTACCGCAAGTTTGAACAGGAAGAAAGTTGTTTGACTTACAAGGTATCGAAGTCCCTATTTGGTTAGTTGTACTCACTGACTCATGTCAGAGGCCGCCATTTCTTTTGGAGCTAAGTCGGCCTGCCACTGATTAGTGCTCCTCGTCTTAATGAAAAAGGCAGACGCTTTCTACTTCACCCAGTCATGATGGTTGTCAAGTCTCAAGCTTTACAAGCTTGATACCCTGATATGATTGAATGGAGACAAGAAAGAAGAATACTGAGAGTTTGGTTGGAAGGGAATCATGACCATAAAAGTCTATTCTTATTATGGTAAATTTAAAATAAAAGGTGTTCTCTCAATGCGATCGTGCTGTCGGTGGAGAATCGGCATCTAGTTAAGAGAATTTAAGTGAGACGTTAACGCCAAAATGACTTTTCTTTCTAGTTGATAAAAGTGTCTCTATAAATGGATCAGGTGTAGTGAAGGTTGTCACCAAACAAATAGCGATCTACACAAATGAACAACACAATAGCTGTAATTATGCAAAGTTTTCCAAAATGCGTTCACAGTCCCATGATACAATGTTGGTGTACTATTCCTTTAACCTTGTAGGTTATACGGCATTGTTAGTCAGCAAGAATATAGTGCCCAACTGTAATCTTGTTATAACATCATGTGTTTGAAAATCTCTATTTTCTTTATAATTTTGACAGAGATGTGACATAGAAGGAAACAAAAATATTATTTTAAATTGGATCTGTTGCCATATATTCTAACAAACCCGGAACACGTACATTTGAAATGCTAATACGTGTACCAATATAAATAGCTTGATAGCAAAGTTGATATATCTTGAAGCCTCCATATTTGCCCCCGATTAGGCCTATACGGTTCTCTTGCTCGATGGTTCGAGCTCTCTGTGTACAGTTGCAAATCGACGTCGAACCACACTCGATTGGTGGTTTACCTGATTTAAGACCAAACCAAAGGAGGTCGGTGGAAGGATGGTCTAAACCGTTGGTTTTTGACCGCTACGACCCGGGTTCGATTCCCGCATTGGGTAATTTTTTCTGTTTAAAAAAAAATGCTCCAATGGCCCCCGATTCTTGCCAAAGTCCAACCCCACCAGCGAGTACAAGTAACCAAACGAGGCTCTGGCACATTTGTAAGTGCAAAGTCGAACTGCTTTTCACATGTGTAGACATGTGGTGTACTTACAGTAAAAGCAGTCGCCTTCTTCTACCCACCATGATTAACATGGCTGTACCACGTATACTAGGGATAAGAAATAAAAAAAGACCAAACTGCCTTTTAGACTGAGATTATTTAGTGCCGAGTTCCCAATAGAATTCTGGTACGAAATCTGATTGTAAATAATGCTTATTACATTTTAAACTATATCGGAAACAAGACTCCAAATACACATTTTTTTTATTATTAAATGATCTATATCAAAATGGTAATAGATAATATGTTAATGCTCATTTCAGGGTCTTAATAATGAAATCTATTTTCACATCTGCATTTAAAAATATTTTAAAATTGAATCAAAGAGCTTTTTGTAATTTAATATTGTAGTAAGTATTTGTTATTTTATTAGAGTATATCTCAATTTTGATATATATTTTTTATTACACTGTAAACTTCTCACTTTGATTATCTTGTATTTTATCGATTATAGTTTGTTCTTGCCTTAAATAAATTGCTGTGTCATACCGGATAGTTGGCGACTTTAGTACGTGGCTCCAGGAATCCAGGTTATCTCAAGAGGGTGAGAGAGAGAGATTGAGATTGAAACTGATTTATTACAATGTCCATACAAGATTATATAAGGTTAAATACAGAATACACAGAGAGAGAGAGAGCTGTGTGATCCTGAAGTTTGTAATTTCAAAATTTTCACGTGGCAATATAATAGAAGATTTTGTAAAAATACCGGATTAAGGATTGAGAAATTCTGAGTTCCTATCTTGATATGAAATTGAGAACGACCGTATGTTATGGTTTGTAAGCCCATATCAACTATGGCATTAACAAACGCAGTTCTTTAATTTTGGACGATTCCTCTATCTATCTACATCTCCTCAGCGGCGAAGTACGTGATCTACGTATTCTTTGTAGATCGCGAAATGCGTGGTGTCGCTGGAGACCCGCTGGTGATTCTCCACCAAACTCTGCAGCGCTGGCAGAGGTGCCATATTTATTGTACATATTGTATATAATGCATATTATCTTTTTTTTAAATAGTGCAGACTGTGCACTTTGCATGTATTGACAAGATGTCAATAAAATTATTTTAATTGTCAATTGTCTATCTATCTACAATGTAATGGCGGAGTGTACGGACATCTACATCGACTATAGATAGCCGAAGTACACCATATAAAGTGTGTCTACCTAATAGATAATTCAATAAACGATCTACTTTGTCTTTCTTAATGTTACAGATTTTTTTTTTCCAATGTTGGGGCGAGTCAGATGGGAGCCATTGGTTGAAATCGGAGCATTAGAAATAAGTGGAGTGTGTTTCCTCCAACGTCTATTGATCCAACAGCCGACCTGCCAATTCCCGTCTGTTCTTGGCCGAGATTGTCCTAGGAATTTATATACAGCTCTTCACAAATAGGGATTCTGTGTAACTTTGATGTCTTATTGATTTAATATATTTCCAGTAGAACTTGTCAATAGAGGCGACTTCGCCCCTAGAGCGGTCAACTTTTGAAATGGCTATTGAATTTTTCATCGAAACCTTCATCCCATTTCTTTATTCCTTGTGGCAATCAACCATAATAAGTGAATTCCTGTTTTTCAATTTCATAAGATTCCCAATTTTCCGAGCGCACATGGTCATTTATATAATTATTGGACTTAGTTCTGGAGATAATTTGTTGGTTGGAAGTTGATTCGCGGAAGAAATATAGCCACATCTACATCAACCAATGATTTATTTAACTTCCAGGAGAGTGACAGCGAATCACTGAAACGTCGTTCGGGAGTTAAATATATTTGACTTAAGTTGTAGAAATAGCCAAAACATTTGTCAGCTACGCATTATTCAGCAATTTTCATCAGATGTAGAACACTGCCCAATGTATCAATAGTGTGTTGTGACTATATAGTGAAGTCTCCATCCTCTATACAAGTCTATAAACCACGGAAAGACAAGGTCCACACAGCTTACAACCCAATACAGAATCAATATATTGAGTAAATGGCAAAAACTGGAAACACAGGGCTTAACTATCCCTCAAAACTAACAAAACCGCTTGGAGAGGCACCATTGGTTTGGGAGCTAGGCATTCCCGGAATATTCATCTCGTCACGATGAGGTATGTCTCAGAAATGTCTTCCTCTCTATTTTAATCAACAACTGGCTTGTTAACCAGGCTTCAAGATGGCCGCCAGGGAATGCCGAGTCCTTCCAATTATACGGCTCAGCAATCCTTAGTTTCACCAAACAAATTGCATTATTTGGGAACATTCCAGGTCACATTCCTTTGTTTGCTCCAAGAACTGAATACAATGCTCTGAGAGCAAGGGCCAGAATATAAAGTAGAGGAATAACGGCTCGTGGAGTCTCCAATATTGCGTGAAATATGGACCAATAGCGGACACTTTATTTGCATAGTAGGGCTTTGTGACTTGTCAATATTGATGAATGGATGGTGAAGATAACGCTCTGTAAATCCGATAAGTAGCGGGGGAACTCTTGACCTCCCGTCAGAGACTGCTTGAATCACGTTTTGGTCTCTCATTGGAGTTATATTCGATTTTAAAATGGTGGTCTCATCAGATGGGTCGTGTACAAGACTCAAGAGGACAATAAAATAGATGAAATATAAACGAAAACTTTATAAAATCATGGTGCTAATAAATAAATTGAGCATCTATTCTGGGTATTGGCAACTATCTATTTCCATGTTGAGCTTCAAAATTAAAGCTGGTTTAAATAATTCCGAATAAAATTCAATCCATATCAATATTAAAAACCGAACATATAACGAATTTACCAAAATATGATTATAGGTATTATATTATATGGCGATTTAAATATTTGTGAATAGATGGATTTTTTATTGGGGAACTTTCCAATATGTCTTATATTGGATTTCTGTCTGTAATTGAGTTAGCAAGAAACCCTTATAACGAGATTGCCTCAATATTTGAATGAATTTGGGATAAATCCAAAAGCTGTGTATTATATAAAAACTGAACTAACCAGTTAAAACTGTACAAACGGTGGCTCGAGCAAATACAGACCTTGGATGGCAATCAATGAATTTGAAGAATCCCTTGAGAAAACATGTCAGCTTTCTGCCAACAGTTTTTTTTAATGAGATGTTTCTTATTTACATATTTTCCTACGATGTTAACCCCATTACCGGCCTTGTATTTCCACTTTGATAGATAAACGCCTTTTTTCGAAGTTGTGAGCTAATATTCCTTCAACTTCTCATACCCAGATAGAATATGATTGGCCGAGCTCATTTAAAACTGGTTAGCATTTGGTTATGAGTGACTATAAAATATCAAACCTGCATATTAATATTCTTTCTTATGTGTCTGCACAAAATTATATAAAAACGAAGGTCACTTACAATATATATTGTCTCTAATGTCCGTGATTTCCTCAAATGCACTTTCAAAGAATACCTCTAAATTCCAGGTTCAGATCCTCTCAATACAATAAATAGACGGTCTGGTAGATTGACCTGGTTATCACTGGGTTAGACCCTCCCAATACCTTTTTCATTTTCCTAGTAGTAAATTGTTTTAATTATTATACACACACACTTACAGTTGGTGTTCTCTAGTACCTTCTATTATTCACATCATTCAGACCTCAAGTTGACTATAAAACTCACATCTTGTGAAGCCGTAGTGATTCATTAATTCTGTAAAGTAAATAAACGGGGGAGAGAGAGGAATGGTGTCGCCAGACCTTGGGACCGATCAACAGCGAGGCCGCGGTCAAGGATTGTCGACCTAGAGCATGAAGAAACTACAGTAGTTGTCGATAGAATTTACTTACGCTAAATATTTGCTATAAGATAAAATCAAATAAACAGTTTCTAAATTTTTAGGCGATCCATTAAAGATTTGCAAAAAAGAGGAGAGATTCTGTCGAAACCCAAAGTTGCACATATAACTATAATAGTTCTCTCTCTTTTTTTTTTTTTGAAAGAATAAAACTCATAACTTGCCGAAGCCGAACAACGAGGTCTATAACAAAGCAAACTTCCATGTCTTTCAATCTTAGGAACATATAAAACTAGGATTATCTTGACGGTGAATCCTGAGCAAGTTTCTCTCTGTATTTCAATGTTAAAAGAATTCAAGACTGGGAAAACGAAAGCCTAAAGCAAATTTTATAAAATTTACACAATAGAAGAATTTAAAACTCGCACAACTTGACACAGAGTAAAGAACTTTTAAAGTATCTCTCAGCATGATAGATGAAATCAGGATTGGCGAAACAATTGGAAGATTCTAAGTCCCAATGTTGGAGGAATTCAAGCCTAGGAGATATTGGCGGAACCTCAAATAGACTTGCAACAAGAGGAAGATCCAACATAAATTTCAATGTAAGAGGCCTAAACGAGGGAAACACGCAAACTTGCCATTCCTTTCCCGGAAAACTTTCTTTAAAACAACATTCGCAAACATTAAGTGTCACTTTAAAAACGTTTTTCAGACTATTGTTAATATGTCTTATTGTTTTGTCCGTGGGTACACACATTGAAAAAGTTATTGAAGACTATAAATAACCTTCATAACGATGTGAAACAAGGAAGAACAATCTGGATAGATTATATTTCACTCGTTTTTTTTTATTCCAAAGAATAAATTAGACAAATTTGCATATTTTTCGGCAAAGAAATGTAGATAGAAATAACGTATCTACGGTCGAGATGTCTTTAATGTTTGTGAGAATGGGAGGAATATGCGAATAAAAATATACAAAGTGTATGTGCTCTTGCCTTTATAATAACTATTATATCGAATTAGAATAAACAATATATTAAAGATAACACATAAAAAATAATGAATAGCAATAACGCGCCATCTATATAATAAAAATGAAAACACCAAAACGCGAATGTTTCTTTTCTCAAAAGTTCTAAAGAAGCGGTCTGGTAGATTAAAAAAATTGGCGAAACCGCTGGGAGGGTTCACCACTGATGAGCTAAGCCATCCCAATATATTTTTTCATCGCAGTAAGGGCAGTGGAAGTTTGTTTTATTTGTGAAAGAAACATTCGCGTTTTGGTGTTTTCATTTGTATTACATAAAAAATACTTGTAATTTATCGGTTTGCAGATTTAAATGCAGATTGGGTCCTCAAAGTTACAAAAAAAAAGAGCCGTCTAAAAGTATTTATTGTAAATCTTTATTCTAGTGAATTCACCCAGGTGAAGTCTAGTGCGATGATAAGAATCAGATTCCTACGTTGCTAATCAATATGAGAACAACAATCAGCTAGGCTAGGAGAGAAACCGGATGTTCAGCTAGGAGGGGTCGTATGTCAGGTGTTCTCATTACTCTGTGTTGTGAATTCCCTCTTATTTTCTCACCAAACCTAGATATTTAGCAGATTGTGAAGATTTCATTTGATCCCTTGTAGATATCATGGAATAAAATCCGCCCTAGACTGACGAGGACCAGTAGCCCGAAACCATGGTCTCTAGGTGGACGCTTATCGGTTTGCCAAAGTTGGTGTTGTGGCTTTGTCACCGACCTAAGTCCGCTTGTTTGCGGAAGACGGTCAATAGATGGTGTTTAGTTTCAGAGTCTATTTTTATGGGGAGAAACGACCTTTATTGTTATATATCAATTCCCTCGTGGAAAAATTTCCATCCGTCTATATATAGCCATAATTTCCGGATCAGAGGCGAGTGGACTGGTCAAACATATATAGAGACAAGCACCGTGTTGTGCTAATGACAGTTATCTAGTGTATTATGCTGAACAGTGAAACCAGAATTCTTCGATGATTATAAATCATAAAAATTTCATTTGAAACGAAATGTTGACAGTGAATTGTCGAATATTCTCAGATCACACTCTATTAATCAATTAATTTTTTTTATAAATTAAAATAAATGTTAAGGAATAAGAAATTGGAATGGTTTGGATATCTCCTGAGACATTCCACTTTATTACTTTAACTGGTCTGTCTACTACTGCAAGACTATCAGCGGACAAAAAAAGAAAGAAACGAGAGAAACCAACTAACAGTCCAATTCTGAAAGTTTTTGCAATCAATATTAAATAATTGAAATATTAAAAAATAAATTATACCATTAAAATCTACATGCATTTTTACCTAACATATAATTTTCATAAAAGATCAGCTATATCTTAATATCAATACAGAACTGTGCGGGGATACCATTCAAGCCATTCAGGTCTCTTGAGGTTTGCAGAAATAATATATCCCCCCATGTCACACATAAGTTTGTAAAAAATAAGATTATGACGATGAGGTATAAGAAGCACCAAAGTACGAATTTTCTTTTAAACATAAAACAGACTTATATTATCCTTACTGCGATGAAAAAAATATGCTGCCCTAAAAGCTTATGTGCATAGTTTGCTTGAATACCATTTCTAAGATTCCACCCTTCAGTATAGCATATATAAGCTGATTGATCCAATCAATACAGTATTGGAGCTCTAAGAAGCGGTATGGTAGATTAAATTGGCGAAACCGCTGGGAGGGTTCACCATTAATAAATCAAGCCCTCCCAATATTTTTTCATCGCAGTAAGAAGAGTAGAAGTTAGTTTTATGTTTAAAAGACAAAAATCATGCTTCCTTTTCTTATATATAGATTCACGTTATCGCCTTATGAGGTATGTTTGAGAGAAAGAATGACTTAGAACAGGGTCGGCAAACTGTAGTTCGCGAGCCACATGCGGCTCTTTGGATGGGAACCTGCGCTCTTTAGTTCCATACACAGATACTTATTTATGCGAGAATATACTATTTATTGTTGGCAATAAAAACATTTTCTTTCTCTTTAAAAAATTTTGTATTTTTTAAATTTTAATTTTTGACTCTTCCAACTCAAAAGATTGCTGACTCCTGTACTAGAACGTTGATGAGATACACAGCTAGATTGCCTTGAGGATCTTAATTCTTGGCGACTCATCGAGGAGTTTTTTGCTAAGGAAGAGGTTGTTCCTCAGCTAGGTTGTTGAAACAGATCAATTTGACGGCTCTCTACATGTCGGAATGTGATTGATTACATTCTTGGAATTGATTGGTTGGGGCTTCTGTGTGGAGAAAATTAAAAAGTAAACTTGACATAACAATTAAACGTCTTTCCTTTTTACACGAACAATTTGTAAATTGGAAAAAATCAGAAAATAATAATGAAAATATTTTATGGTCAAATTATCTTTACGTGTTTTGATATTGCTTATTATTATTAATAATATATATATATATATAATATATATATATATTGCATCTTCAGGGATAATCCGATCTTAAACGCTCTACGAGAAGAATAAAGGTTGTATTTTTTTTTTAATTTGTAGCGCAATTTTTTTCGTTTACTTCAAGAATATGATTACTTCAGGAATATGATTACTCCAGTTAAATTGAAATCAATTATGTGAAGTGAAGCCATTTATGTATTAATATTACATTAACTATATGCACTTTAGCAAATTTATATAAGTACATAAACCATAAAGGCCAACTTTGAGAAATCCAAATAAGGCCTGTATATATCACCCTCCCTCATCAGTACAAGGGTCGGCTACGATTTGGTAAAGTCTCTTACGGGAGGAAGGCGATATGGGCCAAAACTGACAAAATAATTGTTTATCCAGCGATGTGGTAGTGCCGATTGTAGGTCAGGAGAGATATATAACAACTATCCTCTATTGGTTAGAATCGTCAATTAATCAATAGCTCGAGGAGATAGTCAACAAAATCACAAGATTCTATTTGCGAATATCTAGTAAGCTTTAGAGTGTTTTCTAAGGAGAGAACAAAAAATTAAACCTCTAAGTCTTTCGAAACAGTTTTAAAAGAAAGGGAAAGTTTTAATTAAATTTTAGAATTGTTTTGTGTGGCCGTAGGCGGCGTTTTCTATAAAATAATGCCCCCGAGTTACCCCTTTTAATAACCTGCAAGATACCATTGACACAGACGTTTCTGAAAAAGAAGATCTAAAGAAAAGGGTTTGTTTTCGACGTATAAAATGAAAACAGTTAATAATTAACGGATCTTTAGTTAGTTGTTGATCAATTAATTCCGTGTGAAGAGCTGCGAGGTAAGTGGATAGAAAAATTTGGAGGCAATGCTGCAGAAAATTTGGGGAACAACATTGGTGATTGGGGGCTGATTAGTGGTCTTTTGTTTTCCTACTTTTTTATCATTCAAATTATATATTCAGAATTCAAATTTTGACTTTTTTGTGGACAAGTGTTTAGTAACTTCCACATAAGTGGAAGTAAATCTCTTGTTCGTCATTTTTGTTCGACCTTAACCAGTCAAGCCATCTCCAAATTAATAATTTGAGGTTACATTAATTGAGAATGGACAATGCATCAGAAGAATAAAGAACAAGAGTTTGGAAATCAAATTTTTCGCACTTTTCTTTGAGCATCCTGGAATGAGAGATAGTGTGAGCTTATTAGTGCTAAAATGTGACATTCACTATCATTGACCCATTGCACAGGTCACATCAAAGATATCTACAGTGAAGTACAGACATTTTCGATCTGATACTTACACTATTCGGAAAAAGGAACTTACACGTTTAACACCAAGTAAATTATACAATTCTACCATTTAAACTGATCAGAAATTAAAACCTACGTATTTAAAAACAAGGTGTGTGTATTTCAATCCCATATTTTATTTTATTTTTTAAATTAACTGTTTTCACGACTTTAAATATATTTATATAAAAAATAAACAATTTATTTGGAACATTATCTTAAACGACAATTTTGGGGAGGGCGTCGGTGGAAGTGTTTTCGACCGCTACGACCCGGTATTGAAACCCGCATTGGGCACTTTTTTCTAATTAAAAAATAATGTTCCAATGGACCCCGATGTGCTGCACTCACAGTAAAAACAGTCGCTAACTACCCACCATGATTATCATGGCCTATACCACGTGTACTAGGAAAAATAATAATAAACGAACGTTTAATTATAATTGACCGCACATTTAGAAGTTTTTAAGTAAACAATAGAAAATATATAGATAACGAACCTGGCACAAACTTTAAATAATTCAGTAGGATATAGAAAAATTAAGGTAAATTTATTCCTCGCTATGTTTGGAATGGCTATGAATTGCCGGATTTTAAACCAAACCGGATTCAAGACTTGAAATTTTTGTGTTCCAAGAGTTAGTCTTAAATCTTGAACCGTAGGCAACTATCTATAATATAGTAGTCAACTATTTACTAGTGAAAAATAGTACAGAAGTGAATTTGTACTTGGATCAGGTGGATAAATTGAGTATATATTGTATACTTGTACATATATAAAACTTGTTTGATGTCTCTCTCCCTCTCCAGTCACTTTCTTGATAATCCTTTATTAAAAACCGTTGGAGTTTTTGGTGGGTTTACTAAATGAGAGGTAAGATGAAATGGCCACGCTCAAGCGTGATTGGGTGCTGCATATCAGTATACTAGCCGAATGACCCGGGCAACGCCCGTGTTTTACCCGATTGAATGTTTTGATTCAAATACTATTTGTTACAATTATAAATTGGCGCCCTTAAATAAATGCATATTTTAGTTAATAACTATAGCCTATGTGCTTTATCTGTCCATGTACTGTTGGCTTCCGTAGGCGTCTCATACTAGGAAAAAGAAAGAGAGGATTCCATTTGGTTATTAACTAATATATGCATTTATTTAAGGAGCGACCCGCTCCAACACAATAGTTACAGAAATGGGGGGGGGGGGGGCAAAGGTGGCGTGATCGTAGCCGACCAATAGGAGGGCGCCATTCCAAAAAAAAAGCAAAACCGTGACAGAGGCCACGCATGACGCTCGTAACTGTAAATAGAATTATGGACACAATTTTAGAGTTCAATTATTCTGTTTATTTTTTATTTTTATTTTTTTCTGTTTACCTACTGTTCTTACTGAAATGAGGAATAAAAAATAGGAAGGCCTGGCTCATCAGTAGTGAACACTCGCAGCGGTTTTGTTAGTTCCTGACTTCTCTATTATATTGCCACGTGGAAAATTAGGATAGACAAACTTTAAGATGACACAGCAATTTATTTAAGGCAAGAACAAACTATGAATGATAAAAGATAAGGAATGAGGGAAGTTTACAGAGTAGTAAAATATAAACATAAGAAATGATACTCTGTTAATAAAATATTAAATACTTCGCTACAATATTGTATATATCATTTATTTATCAATACTCTTCACAATTCATCCTTTCATACTTCATCCGTCGTTATTTCTCCTTAAAATAAATTTTGATTTTTCATTCAAAAGAAAAATTTGCGGTTTAAAATGGTCAAACCTCGTTCTACAATCATAAGCAGCATTATATTGTATTATAAATATTGTATATAGCTGTTCAGCAAGAAGTTTGGATGGATTATTGGCCATTGTTGAACTCGAATAGAAAAACCTAAAATGCACATCTGTACTTGTAAAATTATGTAGATAATTCTGTCGTATGCAGAGATTTGAGAAGTCTATATTCTATCATCATCCAAAAACTGCTCACGTCAGTGAAAGAGTTCCTATTTACATATCACTTTTGGTTTTAAACTCTCAGCCGAACCCTCCCATCAACCTCTTGACAAATTTGAAGTTTTCTCTCAAAAGAATAAATTTAAACCACAAATAATTCCCTTTCAAAACGTCAATCAAAAGTTATCCTATTAAAATAAACTATTTAATTAGCATAGCAATGGAAGAATATTTTATCCGCGATATTTTATATGCAAAATATATATAGCTGAATAATTTTATATTGATTTGATACGAATACATTTCCCTATTTTTACATATCGGGATGATTTCTATTAGTTTGAAAATTGGAAATAATTTGTTTTAGGCTCTCTATTATAAATGAAATGATGTTTTTCAGATTATTCGAAAATAGACAAGGCAGTACGAAAAATAAATCCACAATTTATTTTCTTTAAAAAAATCAGAATTAGAATTTCTTTTTTAGCTGTAACATGCTTTGTATTTATTTATGTAAAATATTTATTTATTCTTTGAATTTCTTCATAGGCGGTATGCAACACTGTACCTTCTTTCTTTTGGTAATTTTGCATAAGTTTGTTTTGTTTATATATTCTGATTAACCTTGTTGTAATTAAATTAAATTATAAAACACAAAAGTATTGTGACTATCCCTTATTTCTAAATAGGAAACGTTCGATTATCAAATATTGTAAAACAATTGATTGTAAATTGAAATATTGGTAAACACATTGTCAAACATTAACGATAGGTTAAACATAAAACATATTAGATCTTTTGATTTGTGATTTATAAGGTTTCTGTTTTATTCTCACGCTTATTGGCTCTCTCTGGTTTTCCTAGGCCAGCGGTCGAACAACCTTTCGAGTAGGAAGAGTCAAAAATTACAATTTACAGAATTCCAACGTTTTAAAAGAGTCACATTTTTTTTCTGGCCAAAAATAAATAGTACTCGCATAAATAATATTTGCGTATGGAACTATATAAAGAGCCGCAGTTTCACATACAAAGAGCCGCATGTGGCTCGCGAGCCGCAGTTTGCCGACCCCTGTTCTAGGCTATTGATGACGCATGCGCAATTCATTACCTTCCTGTTATCGCTGGGTGTGGACAGGCAAGAACTCGGCAGTTGGTCTTTTTGTTTAAAGGTAAATATTGAGTGGGTGTGCAAGTTTGGTATTTGTGTTTGTCCTTGGCTGTATAGGCAACTGTGTGTTCGTACGATCTATTCACAATATTAAAAAAATAATGAAAATACGAAGTCGCTCCGAATAAAAATGTTGCCATATTGAACTTGCTCAGATATAAGCAACAAGTGTCAGTGGTATTCTTGTATTTCGCCATCGCACATGTTCGAAGAGCTAATGTTCAAGCTTATAATAAGATGATTGAATCATCGAGCTCTTCAAATGTAATAGTAAGTGAAAATAATACCGAGAATTCTATACAGCAATTGCTATGTGTACCTAACCCTGGTGAACGATGGTTTAACGGTTTGTGCAATGTTTGAAGAGAGGAGAGAAGTGTGGAATACGGAGAGTGGAATTAACAATGAAGATGAGAGAAAAGACTTTCCAAGAAGAAGGGGACAGACGGGGCAGTAATTGAATTCCAGAATGCCGTGGGCTGCAGCAGCTGGAAGAATGGATCGTGCTTTATTCTTATTTCTTTGCCTAGAAAACTTTTTATATAATTCCTATTGCTATTAAATGGGGCGTTTCGTTTTTTTTTTAATAGGATTCCTGAAATGTGCAGGATTGGCAGCTGTCGGTAAACAATGTAGAATAGGATGCTAGGGTTCAAAATATCTGGTTTTCCGGATGCGTAATTTCCATATCATCAGTAGGATGTAAACTTCCATTATCGTTTTATATGGCATTGATTTTATTCTATATTGGATTACCGTTCATAGTTTATTAGCTTAAACTTCAGCCGTTTTCTGGAAGGCTTTGTTCAAATAATTATTTTATCTCGAAAGTTAAATGGAAAATTCAAGTTGAGAGCATTTCATATGGGGTATCATCATAGTGCCATTCATTAACGATGTCTCATTGCGGGTGAAGAAACTCTTGGGAAAATCCTTAACAAAAAATGATTAGCAGGATCTCCACTTGGATAATCCTTTATGATTGGGGAATAAGATTCTCAAAGAGACAAGGGATGTGTTGAATAAGGGAAAAAAACAATTCCGGAAATGTTTGAAGGCAAAGTTAAAATACATCTTGATTCAATTCCGCTCTGACATCTAGGAAAACGTATAGAAGGCAATCAATCTCGCGGCGCCCTGGCAAGAACAAAAAATAAAAGGAGGGACAGTCGTTTTAAATTAAATTCCGTCGATGAAGCCGTACTAAGATCCCCATCTATCACAAGATATTGGACGCTCCAAGGAGGCCAATTACAGCTAATGAAGTCGGGACGGGCTGTTGTCTGAATTAGTTGAGCTCAATCCATCTGCCAGGTCCAACAACAGGACCATTCCAGACATCTCGAGGATACAGCCATTGCCCTTCTGACCAGAGTGGTTAGTTGAGCCTCTAGGAGAATATCAATACTCTTAGAGTCTGTCACTTATATAAAGCTCTATACTGCATGCTAGTCAAGTAAGGTGAAGATGACACTTTGTGACCCACTGCAATTTTCCAGTAGTATGACCTTTTATAAAGGTAAATGGCATATAAACCAGGTAATTCAATTAATTTTCAAGATTTATTAACACGAAAGCATTTGATTAATATGAAAGTTCATTGCCCTTAATAACGAAATGGTTTCACAATTACCTCTCTTTGGTGAAGTTAGTACAACAGTTTTCCATATGCTTGATTATAGGGCCTAGAACAAATTCCCATCTAGATCGACAACTACCACTCTCCATTTCAGAATTGCTCTCACTCACTTAAACGTATGTGCTTCAACCCGAGCGGCCTAGAGGATCCTTACCTACTACTATGTATAATAATAATTCCATGCCATATACAGTATATCGACCAAGAATCTCCAGGTTCTTGATGAGCCTGGAAATGGAGGAAAGTGTTGAAGACTTTCCTAATTGAATACCAGAGGAATCGTCGTTGATGTCTTCCTGATGATCCTACAGTGAAACCTGTCTTAGGCGGACCCCGTCTTAAAACGAAAACATTCAGTTAGTGGCTTTATATAGTTATGGGAATATGGTTTGTAGCTGCTTACGTGGTAAGTGTATTTGAATCTGTGCTAAGTGGCGATTCTCCGGCCAATTTGAGTGTTTTATTAAGACGGTATATTGTATGTAAATGTATAATTCTTTTATGTATACATGTAGTTTATTTTGTTCTTGTTGCCGTGTCCAATGAAGAGCCTCAGATGTCCCCATGCATCTCTATCACAGCAGAAGCGATGTCCACTATCTGCAGTTTATTTTATTCGCAGTGTAATGCTTATTTAGCTTCTAGTATCAGGTTTAATAGCACAGCTCATTTTCAAATAGAGTTTAAGTATTGACCGTTAAGCAATATAGCTTTGAAACCTAAGATTGTGTATAAAACAAATCTTTTTAATTAAAAAATATATTAACTACGTCGTTTCGAGAACAATTTGATATATTTCAGAGTTCATTCAACGCTAATAATCTACAAAATTTAAAAGTAGTGAAATTCCTAAAGTTCGACCTATATTCTCCAATATATGAGAGCCTAAACAAAGAATATGTTACAGTATCTCTGTAATCCTGAAACGTGCCAGTTTCTATTTGAATATATCGACCAACGTAATATAAAACAATCCTTAGAGCAAACAATAAACTCGAAGATAAATTTACTTGGATGCAGTTTGAAACCTAAGTTGCTAGTTATATTTATTGGAGCGAGCTTGCCTCGATAGGTAAATATTCTTTAATGAGGGCGGTGGAGAGACAATCTACAGCAATCCGTCAATTTGGGGAAACTAAACTGGAGAAGACAGCCGCCATTATGGACCCAACTTGGAAAGTATTCGATCCGGATTAAAAAGTTCCTCCATCGTTTAATTATATTCCTCAATCATATTGATTCAATTATATCTCCTTTCATTCAATGTGGAGGTATTGTCTACCTTCTTAAGCTTTGTATTATTATTTTTTTAATTTGAAGAAGTCCCAAGGGCGCGCAATCATATATCTAGACATAAATTTATATATATAACTATAAATGTCAATAAGGAATCTAGGGTTTGGTTTCTTTTTACAATTATTTTATTTCTCGAGCTTTCGGGCTAACATGCCCTTCAACCCGGAGACCCAGAAGTACTACCACTAGCCAATTATAACACACCGAAAATCTAAACTTGTATATAAATTCAGCATGTTATAATTGGCTAGAAGTAATACTTCTGGGTCTCTGTGTTGAAGGTCATGTTAGTCCAAAATCTCGAGAAATAAAAGAAATGTAAAAAGAAACCAAACCCTAGATTCCTTTTTTTTTTTGTCGAAGTGTAAAACCAGGGGAGAAGAATCTTTATTAACTATAAATGTGGATTTAATTGTGTGTTTGTTCAGCAGATATTTGACGTGAAAGGAAGAAACTTTGCCCTGACACAGAGTGGAAGAAATCACAGTTTTGATCCAAGAATATTCTAATTAGACTGAATAACGAGCTAGCTGCATATTCATGGGTTAGAAAAATAGCTATGATAATATTCCAATTAATCTTTACCCTACTACTATACTATTACTATTATTACTATTAAAATTTCTACTTTACTATTACTGATTATCGCACTAAATCATTGTTTAAACAAAATTGTTGGGGACAAATATTCACTCTTAAAAACTCGGTTTTTATATTTCTTAAAATTAAAGATACTTCAGCCAGTAAATCGTTTTATTATCTCGACCTTTCAACAAAAATATTTTGTCCTCGTCAGGAGCGAACAAACATTAAAACATTTGGCAAAGCGTTAAAAATAGTTAGAATAATTTTTAACGCCTTGCCAAATGTTTTCATTTTTGTTCGCTCCTGATGAAGACAAAATATTTTTGTCGAAACGTCGAGATAATAAAAAGATTTACTGGCTGAAGTATCTTTAATTTTAAGAACTATAAATGCCGGCCAGAAAACCTCATCTTCATGATAAACGGTTTTTATAGCATATAAAATTTTTAAAAATAGGTATTATTTATTAATATATATTTAAATGAATGAAACAAATATATACAGGCATTTTTATTATAATATAACCTCCATGAGAGGACACTCCCGCTAGAGGACACCTTTCTACAAAAGACAGTTTTCATTCGCAAAATTACCATTTCTACTATTTAGAAACTCTCCAGTAAGAGGACACCTCTCTCTAAAGGACGCTTTGGCTCTGCAATTAGGTATCTTTTACAGAGAGGTTCTACTGTAATACAAAAGACCCTTTCCAACTAGCATTTTTGCAAATTAATAAATTGCAAAATACATTATGATTTAAATAGTTTTTTTTTAATAATGAAACTGACATTTTTTTCTTTGCAACTCTATATGACGTTCTGAATCCCTTTTTGCCGAAGAAGTTATCATAGAGAGCAGCGGTCCTGGGGAATACAATTAACATGGCTGCCCTTGGATCAAATGTTGTTGTTTTTTTAAGTCACCAAAACTGCTGGTTAGATGACCGAATCTATAAAGAAGTGAGCTCGCCAGTTTCTGTTATAACATTGCTGCAGTAGTTTACGTTTTATAGCTGCTACCCTCGAATGGGATTTTTATTGTTTCCTATTCACAAAGAAAAGGGGGATGTTTTATTGACTTTAGAAAACTGCCCTTAAACATTTTGTGTAAACTTTGCTTCGATTCTTCCTTTTCTCCCCTTCCTTATATTTTAAAATGCAAATTTACTGTTAGTATTTGCCAATCGCTTGGCGGTGCTTATATATTTGGCTTCTCTCATGGCGTTCAGATTTTATGAAAACAATAGAATTACCACTGGGGTAGCAAACACATTGTTGTAGATATATTTCCAATATTTTTTTTGTTCTCTTACTCTTAGAAGGGAATAATAAAACTCTAGTCTTGAATCAGAGATTATCTTTCTTAAAATTCAAACTAGAGAGAGAGAATTGTCTTTGTAATTGGGAAATTTGATCTTAAATCGATAAAACGACGGTATCAATAAACATTAGTTTTTTTTTTTTTTTTTAGATTTTTCATTGTAATCACACACACATAAAAATAATTTCACGTGGAATTAGCATGGTCAGTCCAGGTTAGAAACAGTAATTCCTCAAGAAAGAACTGCAATTCTGTCGTGGTAAAGTTCTATCTGGATAGGTGTAGGAACGTATTCAGGGATATTTTTAATATTTATATATATACACTTAACTATTCAGTAGGTAACTCACACACTACTATGTAAGTCAGACAAAAATAATATTTCTTTAAAAGTTTCAGTTCGTTGAATAATTTATCATCATTATGTATGCGGGTGTCAATATTGACATTAGGAATTTCTCTGTGTGGAGCGAGATTAACTAAAGCTTGGTGTGTGAAATCTCCCATTCTTCTCCTGTGTTGATACCTGGACAGAGACTAGTGGAGGATTTTCTAAAATTTATTTATTAACCAACCAGAGGCGCGATATTGAAATATCTACGCCTATTACAGAGAAAACAATCAAATTATAACTTAGAATTAAAAATATTTATAAATTTACATGTATTAATCGACAGAGTTTATAAAATTTATATAGATAAAGAGGCAGATGTAAGAGAGTTAAATCATTTAGATCAGGAAACAATCGATGTCTCAATTCTGTAAAGTTCGGACAGTCATAGATAAGGTGAAGAGCAGTTTGTTCAGTTTCTCCGCAGGAACAATTTGGTGTTTCTGATAGACCTCTTTTATGTAGGTATTTCTGGAGACTGATGGAAAAGATCACAGTAATGTTCACATTACAGTCGATTCTAAGACTGAGAGAGCCACTGGACTGAAGTCTTAAATCTATTGTTGACAATATATGAAGGTTAGCTACCAGTCAATTTATGTAATCCATTTGTCCATCGGTGCGAATGATGTGATACCGGTGTGTGTATCCAAGAGTAAATTAATGAAAAGCAATTATTTTCTAATGTCTATTGCCAGAAGGTGCAAAACAAATAAATTTCGTGTGCTAAAAATGATTACAAAAATATTCCTGAATATAGGTAAGCTATCAATCACTCTATCAATTATTCTGATTGTTGCTTAGTTCCTAAGTATATTATATTTATTTTAAATTCGTTTTTTATTAAGAATAAATGTAGAGGGTTGGTGTCACAGACTGTTGATTTTAGACAACCATGACCTGGATTGTATTCCGTATTGAACACTTTTTTTTAATAGAAAAAATTCTTCAAAAACCTTCGATTCCTTGCACAAGTGTAATCCCGCCATCAGTAAGTGCAGGTAACAAAATGGGTATCTGACACTCCCCAGCATCTAATACGGTGTACTTGCAGTAGTCGCTAACAACTCGCCATCACAGCCATTGACACAGTAGGCAGCAAGGAACAAGATAGAGACGTACAAGAGATGACCCTTGCTCTAACAAGACCAGATAGGTCAACAGAATCCTTATGAGGAGATCACCCACTCTCGCATTTATGAGATAATAAAGAAATCATTGAGGCCATAAACCACATTGTGAGGCTTAGGATCTTCTAGGATTGGATAAAACATAGATCGCCCTTAGACGCTAAGTCTAGGTTTCACCATTTGCATTTTTCTGTTATGTTACAATCTATACTTACAATCTTGAATTTTTTGAAGTGGAAAAAATAATTTTAAAATCTCTCAATATTCTAATAAAGTAAAAACCATCTTCTAACCTTGCAGGATGATTAGTAGCCTTTGTTAGCTCATGTACGTAACTCTTCTGATTGCGCTGAATATTTAGTATATCAATAAACGCCTACGTTCCAGGTTGTCGGACAGTGTGAAGCACCTACTCCCCAAGGTCTTTAGCGCTTGTATTCGAGATAAAAATATGTCGGTTTAATTGAGATATTCAGATAGCTGGCTCTAACCATTAGGTACATGGTCAATAGGTGATACCATCATTTCACTCTAGACTTTATAGGACTACATCATAAATCTGAAACGCTTTTGCAATTGGATTTGCAATGAAATTTTCTAAACTTTACATATAAAACGAAATATATGTATTCCATTCCTCAAACTTGTGTTTACCGACTCCACTAATGTTAAAACGTATACAATAGAACATTGTATGTCCCCCAAAAACATGGATACTCCTGGTGTGTCGCTGGGTTTTTTCACTTGGTAGATATGAAGATTTGAAGAGCACAGGTTGGTCTTTCTGAATCTAGCCTTTGATAATTGTGTAAATGTGTAAATATACTTTAAATGCTTCACCACATCTCACATTCGCTCTTCCTAACATGAGAGACTGTCCGAATATACAACTCTTATCTGTTGGAATTATAGCATTAAAGGTTGTATTAGAGGTCAAGTCATATTTTTGATATTACAAACAAAGATATCAGGAAATGGCTGCGTATTAGCTGGAGGCTTCTCATGAGATGATTCCCATTCCTTAATGGCTTGAACCTAAATCTCCACGTAGCTAGAGTTTCCAGAAACGGCGGAGCAAACCATCAGTTCTATGGGCTAATCCCTGTGGATTTTCTAGGATTACTTCAGACTCGACAGACTGCCACCAATCGGTTCCCATATTGAACCCAAGTCTACCGGGGGAAGTAACTGTAAGTTATGGCTGTGGTTAGGTAAATAGAGAGCCAGGTAAACAAGATAAATAATCCCCTGTGGAGAGAAAGAAAACCTCGAAATAAATTTTCTCCTCCGCCCAACAAGAATGAAATATCTACCCTCCCAACGGATTTATCGCTGTTGGAAATAAATGGAAGGGTAAATTTACTTATTTATTTATACAATGGAAATATATCATGCCAGCCGCCTGCATGCATTCACTTCTATATGGAGGAATGACGTTGGAACAGTAGCACTTAGAAGATTTTATAAATGTTTTTGAGAAATACTTTATCTATATCCCCATGTTGCTTAGGAGGCGTGTCGCGAGTTTTTCAAGCGTGATGCCGAACCATCAACTTTTCTGATAGAAGAAGTTATCAAAATATTTTTTAGGTAATTTTTGAATATGTATTTGAGTATCGTGTATTATATATATGTTATAAAAATAAGAATTTCTGTTGATTTTTGATTATCTTGTGGATTATGCTATGGAATGCAGTCGTGGTAAAAATCTTGAAAGTAAAATTATAACAATAGTTTTGAGATCAGTAATTTAATTGAACTAAAGGAATATATAAAAAAACATAAGTTTGATAAAAGTATTGCCTGGCTTAAGGCGTAAGAATAAAAAAAAATGAAAAACTTATTTACATAATGTACAAAAGGTTTGAGCCGGCCATCGAGAAACAACAACAATGAGTTTTTATAGGGGAAGCGTGACCTCTGGCGGTCGATTTAGCAGAGTATTTGAATCTATGAAATATAATTTTTAAATAAAATAATATTTAAATATAACATATATATGATATGATAGTCACATTCTGTTAGATCATTTATGTGGGGCGAAAATTACCAGCACATATGATAATAATGATAACGTTGATTTTGCTAATACAGACTTTATGAACCTTGCTTATTAAACGGATCTCAGGAAACAAGGACGAAATATTTGCCCTTAAAGAAGTAAAAAAATTATGAGAACGCAGGAGGTAGAGAATATGGAAAATTAAGTTTTATTAAAATAGAGAACTTTCTCATGACATTCATAGCGTAGCAAAATATTTATTATTTAATAGATAGATTATTTATTTTGATAATTATATTTTGCTACTCTGTAAACTTCTTTCATTGCCTCTCAGGTATTTTATAAATTTTGATTTGTTTTTCCTTAAATAAATTGCCCAGTCATTGTGAAATTTGTCTTTCCTAATTTTCTACGTAACATTTTGGTGGAAATGCTAGGTAGTTTAGGGAAGACAAACTGAAGATTGTCGAGCAGACCATAGGTGCTGTGATTTTCATTTTTTCATTCTTTTTTTCTTCGACTGACTCCAGGATTCCACCGCCGTGTCAAAGCTAAGATCTTCCTTAAAAAGACAATGTACCTTTAGATAATAAGACAACAAAGCCTCTCTTCACGCCGCAAGAAAATTGACGCAATGCTACTAGGGACAAATTCCATGACTCCGAAGGATTCCTTGACAGAAACACGTCAGCTCCATGTCAAAAACAACAAGATTACAAGCTGTGAATCACAGCTCTCATAGGGAAAGAGTTATGTAGCAAAATATTTATTATTTTATAAACAGATTGTTAATTTTTATATTTATATATTTAGCACTCTGTAAACTTCCTTCATTGCCTCTCTGGCATTTTATAAATTTTGCTTTGTACATGCCTCAAATAAATTGCTGTGTTATCCTGAAGTTTGTCTTTCCTAGTTTTATATCCGACAATATGTTTCTATTGTAATCCAACTTCTTTGTTATCCTCATAAAAATAGCGCGCGCACATACAATAGAAACACGGGGATTTATAGAAAACATAGTTCTTCAACGATGAAAGCAATATGGAAATTTAAGTCAATGGTGAGAAATATATTCAAGTTACTTTTCATAAAATATGTTACAAGAGAAATATGAGAAAGAGATATTTTTCTATTGTGATCCTCAACATATATACATCACAATATATACCCCATATATAACACAAATATATACAATAAAACATATTTCACCCTTTGTTATAAATATTACATGGAAGGAGTTATATATAAATGTATGTAGAGATTAGTTGAATGTGTCTCATCGAGCGGAATTCTTTACCCGGGTTAGAAGCCCCAATTTGTATCATTATACACACACAAAAGCCTTTATTAGGGACTTGCCCCATACAGATTCTCCCAATTGGGTAAGGTAATAATCATCTTGTGTTATTTACATAGAAATTGAACTGGCTTTACTCTTCATCTCAAAGTCATTCAATTATTGACTGGTCCTTACATAATGATGATTTTAAAAAATTATAGCAAGCTATTGCCTTAGATTTGTTTGCTGATATTTTTGAAAGCAATACGTAGGGTGAAGTGTTGGTGAATTTGTATCATTATAAAAAAAATCAATAATAATTAGCTAGTCCATGATTCTTACGCAACTTCCCCGTCACCAAACTGGCTCCTCGAAATTGTAGAACTTATTAGGTATCTGCAGACTTAGGTCCCTTACGGTAAAGGTCAAACACTCTCTGACCATGGCTTTCTGCTTGTACCATGTGTGTTTGAGGAGTAACAACAGAGGTTCATACTTTCTACAATATGAAATAGAAACTTTTTTTCAATATGAAAAATAAATTCCAAAGATATTTTGAGACTATATTTTTTAATAATAATTTTATTACAGATAAAAAAACATCATTTTCGCCGTGATAAAAACGCAATACAACGTATATAAATATAGCTTTTTATTTACTATAACGAAGGAATTTTATTAAACAAGCTAGAGCCTTGTGAAAACCTCTTTATATCTCTGAAATAATTCCAAAAAAATGTTAGAGAGAGAGAATTGAATATTTTAACTTCTTCAGTTTCCATGCGCGTCCCAATTAAAAAGAAATGATGTGGGAATCAGAGAGTAAAATTTCTATACACCCAGACTATACTGGGGTTTGGACAAAAGTAATTATAAGCGAGATAGGGTTATATACGGGAAATTAATATTTTAGACTGAGACAAAAACGTTAAAAGCGGGAAGGCGGGAACTCTGTTACCAGGAAAATAGCGTAAAATGCGGGATACCATTGTAGGCGTTATAGCGAAGTTGAAACCAAACTCTCATCCAGACATTGTGTAACTTTTATTACACCAGGAAAACACACACAAAGTAAAAACAAAAGTTACATAACTTTATTTTCATTCAAATTTTGTATAAAAACAGAAGTCTAAATTTTAAAAAAATAGGCTAATTGGAGTTATTAATTAAAAAATGTATAAGCGGATTCCCGTCCTCTAAAGAATATAGAACAAAAACAAGTTATAAATTTAAAAATATATATGTTGATGTTTTTCGCGGGTTATTGAAAACCCATGTAATTTTGGTTTAGATAAAGTTTGTTTATAGGTAGAGCGAGATATGGACGCCCTCTCTCCATTCCAACAAACTCCGCCATCTAAAATAACTCCAAATATAAAGCACACACAGAGCACTATATTACACGGAAGTATGAGAGAGAGATATGGATGCCAACGCCCTCCCTCCATTCCAACAAACTCCGCCATTCAATCTAAAATAACTCCAAATATAAAGCACACACAGAGCACTATATTACACGGTAGTGTGAGAGAGAGATATGGATGCCAACGCCCTCCCTCCATTCCAACAAACTCCGCCATTCAATCTAAAATAACTCCAAATATAAAGCACACACAGAACACTATATTACACGGCAGTATGAGAGAGAGATATGGATGTCAACGCCCTCTCTACAATCCAACAAACTCCACCATCCAATCTAAAATAACTCCAAATATAAAGCACACACAGAGCACTATATTACACGGAAGTTTGAGAGAGATATGGATGCCAACGCCTTCTCTCCATTCCAACAAACTCCGCCATCCAATCTAAAATAACTCCAAATATAAAGCACACACAGAGCACTATATTACACGGTAGTGTGAGAGAGAGATATGGATGCCAACGCCCTCCCCCTCCATTCCAACAAACTCCGCCATCTAATCTAAAATAACTCCAAATATAAAGCACACACAGAGCACTATATTAAACGGCAGTATGAGAGATATGGATGCCAACGCCCTCCCTCCATTCCAACAAACTCCGCCATCTAATCTAAAATAACTCCAAATATAAAGCACACACAGAGCACTATATTACACGGAAGTTTGAGAGAGATATGGATGCCAACGCCCTCTCTCCATTCCAACAAACTCCACCTTCCAATCTAAAATCTCTCCAAATATAAAGCACACACAGAACACTATATTACACGGTAGTGAGAGAGAGAGATATGGGTGCCAACGTCCTCTCTCCATTCCAACAAACTCCGCCATCTAAAATAACTCCAAATATAAAGCACACACAGAGCACTATATTACACGGCAGTATGAGAGATATGGATGCCAACGCCCTCTCTCCATTCCAACAAACTCCGCCATCAAAAATAACTCCAAATATAAAGCCCACACAGAGCACTATATTACACGGTAGTGTGAGAGAGAGATATGGATGCCAACGCCCTCTCTCCATTCCAACAAACTCCGCCATCAAAAATAACTCCAAATATAAAGCCCACACAGAGCACTATATTACACGGCACAGTGGTGCCCAGCTAACTAAACAGAGTGGCTGTCAACCATTTTCAAAAATAGCGCGTGCCACATGGTGGGGGATCAAGGGGTTCTCAGAATGGTGATATTTATGGAAGGTTGCGTTGGAGATGGAAACCCCAGAGACGCCAGAAATATCTCCGCTCACAGATCTCAATGGTTGCTGGACATCGAGGAATAATTGTTCCATCGAATTCCAATTACACCAGAGATAACTGACGGAAATCGATCGCGGGAGTCGAATTTGCATAAATCCGAATATAAATTTGCATAGTTTTCAAATTTGAAAGAGCGTACAACCAAACAATATTGACGTTTGTCTAGGTAGGATAGTCTGTGATTGAGCCGAATTTCTATTCTGTCTAGGTAGGATCCGGCTTATGGACCTAAAGATCTAAGAGGCCATTTGCTTCTAGGATGTCTAGGTAGAATGGTGCTCGTAGAGATCCCATACAGCAAAGAAACACTGGATATAGCGGGAAGCACGATATAAATCAAGAAACGCGCAACTCCGATTTGGCGTAATAGTCTGATTATTGGGCTTTATTCTGATCAAAGAACATTTAACTCCCTTGAATAGAAATATTCAAAAAAGATGTTCAAGGAAATTGATGAAAATTTCTTCCTCTCCATGGCTATTTCCTTTGTCATCATCATATCCCGTCGTATATATATTATAGAGAGAGCGTGCATTCAACATTTCTTCCATCCTTATATACCATGTATTTGTAAAGCCGTCGTTATTTACCATGTATTTATTGCTATAAGCCGGTCGTTATAGAGCTCAAATCTAACTTTATTTAGTGTAAATATACATTTATATGGCGTGAATATAAAGTGATTTTTATACAATATAATGCGGCCTATGATTGTAGAACGACATTTGAAAATATCCCGCATGTGTTTCTTTTGAACGAAAAATCGAAATTCATCTGCCCGGTAAGCGGAGCACTGTGGGTTCTATTCCCATCCCTGGAGACTTTTATTTTTCCGTTTATCATTACTCTTCACAATTCATCCTTTCATACTTCCTCCCTAAAGTTAGAAATAATCGTTATTTCTCCTTAAAATAAATTTCTATTTTTCGTTCAAAAGAAACACATGCAGAATATTTTCAAATGTCGTTCTACATGGCGTAAATATAGCCAATTATTAAGGGTAATTTTACATATGAATATAGGATATAAAAAGGAAGTATAGTGTAAATGTTAATGGCGATATTGTGCCAGCCTGAAATTTCTACCAAATTATTTTCCTAAGCAAGTAGAGCAATAAGTAATAAAGAGGTAAAAGAAAGAATATGGCGGAGGATATCTTAGATGGCAACTGGGAGGGTCACTCTAGGTCCTCTGCAGACAACAACTGACCAGATGGTAAACCCCGCACCAATATCAAATGGTAAACCCCGCTCCAAGATTGATACACACTAGCTGCTTCTGATACTACACTCGCCCTCCAATAGTTCCTCGTCAAAAGGTTAAGTGGCTCATTCCTATGACATAACCTTATTAGAGTTTCGCATTGTTATTTTCCTTACTCTCAATTTCGTCAACTAAAGTGTACTAAAATGGCAACATTCAATTACACAAGCACCATGCGTGTTTTGTTAACTAATTCAGCAATCTACAATATTGGCATACTTTAGGATCCATACGTACATTAATTACCGTTATATTGGTAAAGACACCATTGTACTTTGTTGAAATACAGCCATGTGCAGCCCGAGCCTAAAAACCTTCGTAGGTAGTTGTTGTTCATAGAAATATAATCTTCTTCAGTGTTCTGGCCGAGAGATCCAATCTGTGACGGCTGTTTGATTGCTCCTTCTTCCAGAGAAACATATTCTTTGGCCCTGATTTCCTTTGGAGAACCCCCTCCAAAAAAAAAAAAAAACATTTAAGTATATAGATGGCAGTAACCATCTTTGTGATTGCCATATATCGTTATTATCAATGGTAATTGAAGTCAGGTTGTCTCTCTGAATATATACATATCTACATCTACATTTATTCTCTTTCAATATATATTGGTCCTCTTCAGACCAGCTCCTATTACAATCCAGACAATCCCGGCTATGGTAGACCAATGTATAAACACTAGACTGGATGTCCAATAGAAGTATACGGCTAGGTATAAGATTGTCCCAAAATTTCGTTATTTTCTTAAAACCTTGCTTTTCTTATTACTTGGCGAATATTTTTTTCACGGCGAAAACATTATAATACATAATACAATTACTTTATACGTAATATCATATGCATAGTTATAAATGTTAAGACATTATATATAACGGCGAATAATATTGGTATTTCAATTTTTTTGCAAGTGTTTACGAACTTTTGGGACAACCTTGTATTAAAAGATTCATTAAGATAATTCAAAGGCAATGAGTAATAAGTGTATTTAGATGAAAATATTGCAGTAATGAAAGAAAAATATGATAATGATTTGAAAAAATGAGAATTAAAAGGCGAAAGGAGTATTATTTTTCCATCTCTCTCTCTCAAAATAATCAGAAAGTCCTCCAAAATAGAGAATCCCGTCCTAGGGAAGTAACTCCATGATCCCGAGTGCTGCCTCCGCCGAAGAGCTGGCTACATATGTCCATATCTCACGGACTGCGATAAGCTATATCGGCCTCGCTTCTTATCAAAATGATAAGAAAGGTTCGCAACCCTTCAAGTCCTTTTTAACCATCACTTTTATTGACATCAAATACATCGGCGATTTGTGGATTTATTTACACACAATATCACCTTCCTCTTAACAGTTGCAGAGATCGCCATATCGTCAATGTATCGGTCAGTGGAGAGTTCGCTTCTTCCGCAAGAAATATTTCGGACAATTATCTTTTTCATGAAATACTAATGGAAATAAATACAAAAATTAATAATTATATACATTCATGGACAAAACTTGAGCAAGTTGTACCTTTTAGTATGTATATCGGGATACTACAAGGCCGCAGTCACCGTTCGGAAGAGAATAATAGATTCGCAGAATGCTGTGGTCCATTTGTATGAGGGAAGAGAAATTAGAACTCGGCTGATTCTACACTCGCCTTTTCAGTGATACGCTAACCTTGACGTATGCACGGTTGAATCTGTGGCCACTGGACATGCGTCGGACGTGGAGGCTGTTTGTTGTTGGGTTCTGCGCTGCCTGGAGTATAGTATGCTTTCTTCCTGTGGTGGGTTTGTATAAGACCGGTGGTCTTAATAAAGTTGTGAGTGTAACTCTAAGATCTATTTGATACACAGTGACTTTTATTGAAGACACACGGGATAACCAAGTGTAAACAAAATTACCTTTGTCTCCCCTAAATAAAACGGTGAAATCAAATACTTTCCACTTCCTTACGTTTTGTCCATGAGTATAATTAATATTTAGTACTTATTTAATAAAATTAATTCGGTATTTTAATGAAGTATTCCCAGGTTTCCAGATTGTCGTTTCTCAATCATAAATGCCTTTTGTTCGTCATCAAGAAAAGGCTAGAGATAGGTTGCAGCTCTAATAATTAATCTTCCTATATATTTATATACAAACAGACATATATAACTTACAGTAATCTTATGTATGAAGAGGAGGACCAGAGAATACCTAAAGCCTATGCATATAATATTATATTACAATAATTAAAGCTCTCTATATATGCACATATTTCTCTTATGACTTTGTAAATTCTAATTACTTCTCTGTATATCTCTCAGGAGAATATAGGTCTTAATAAAGGTATATTGAACATCTATATATACATATTTCCAGAGCAGTGAGGGAAACATCTATTTGAATACTAGAATACAAACCCCTCACTGCGCACTCTTCCTAAGGAAAAATGTGGTCAACAAGTCAGTGAGTACAAGTAGGTAGTCGGAGCCTTCGTCCTTTTTAATTACAAGATCAAACTTCTTTCTATTTATTGTGTATTTAGGTAACCCAGGTTCCTGGAGCCACGTACAGAAGTCACCAACTACCCGGGCTATCCTTCTGACCTATGTCTTCTTGGTATTATTTACAATGTCAGTGGAGAGGTCCAATTCATGAGGTAGCGCCAGGCAGATTTCTTTCTTTGGAGCTTTTCTATGGATGCTTGACTAAGGTTGGTGATCCCTAAGAGGATTGCTTTCTACATACATCGGTAGCGGTGCACTTGCAGGAAAGGTGTTTGCTAATTCCTTACTATGATCATCATGGACTATACCCTGTGTACTTGGGATGAGTAAAAAACACATATACCTATGTAACTGTAACTGTAAGGAACAAACCTTTTTAATACTTACTCGCACGTTAAATAATTATCTTTAAAATGTAACAAATTGAAAAGCAAAACACATTTCTAATGAGAATTTATTTAAAAAGGCGAAATGTTGCGACATTGTTGTTGTTTTTGACTCGTTATAAATAGGCAATTAGTGGGTTTTGAATGGAAGTATTTAAAATGGTGAAATTCTGTGTTGGCTCATTACATGGATTCTGATATACAAACACTAAATATTGATGTAGAAATCCAGTATAGCAACTCATTCATTGAAGAGTTGTGTTGCAAAATTTGACTACACAGTAGAAGCGTAGATAATAAGAAATGTTAAACTAGTTATATTTTAGCTTTGTGTGTGAATATAAAATTGTTAATATTATAAAAATATCCCTTTTTCTTTTTGAAATGCATGACAAACACAATGCCTTTTACACGCGATCACATCTGCTCAGCGCTTGATAGACATAAGTTTTAAATATGAAAATATAATGATTATAATTTTATTTGTGGGAATGTAAGGAAATCTCTAACATTCATGTAATATATATGCATGGGTGAAGCTCTTAAAACACATTTAGTAGGAGAAATACCAACTTTCTCTAACAAAATAACATCATAAATATACAGACCCATTAATTTGGACGATATCAAAGTTAAAAATCCATAAATATCTGTAAGATAGAGAAATCTAAACTATTTCGGCATCTAGTTTGGAGATCTACAACATTCCTAAATATACAGAATTATAAATATTCTTCTTTCAAAATGAATTATTAGATGATTAACAGATAGATAATGGGTATCTTAATTAGACAATAATCCAGGTAATTGTCAATTTGACGTAAAATACAGATCCATAGGGAATGTAGCAGCTATCATAATTTGCTAGATATTCTAGAGGTCTAGGATACATAGTGCGTACCTATTCTGGAGGATTCCTGAAAGTACAGATCCATAGAATGCAGATATCAAAATTGATAATATCAGTGAAGGCCCTGAGCTGTACCTGGGCCACGCAGGAGTCAATTGCCTCTCGTTGACCCCAACTTGGATTCAATCCACAGAGGATGTGATCAGAAACACGAGGTCACATCTGACCCTGACTGCATCATCCCATTTAGACACCTTATATACTATAGATAAGTTTTAAAATATTTGCATAGTTTCTTTAATTCATTTATAATTTTATTTGCATCAATATTTCAAGTACTATAGATAAGATGGAGGCTGCCTGACCGGCATTCATAGTTCTTCAAATTAAAGATACTTCGGCCAGTAAATTGTATAAAATTTGAAATATCGCGTGAGAACGCCCTTGAAGCCTTAGAGTAATTTTTAAAGCTTTGCAAAATGTTTTCATTCTTGTTCGCTCCTGACGAGGGACAGAAGATTTTTGTCAAGACAATAAAAAATATTTACTGGCCGAAGTATCTTTAATTTGAAGAACCTTATATAATGTATATCTGACTGGTCAGGTTAGTTAGTTGGCATTACAACACCGAAAGAGAGATTAGAAAAGATTAATTGACCACACAAGTCAATGGTAGGAAACACCGAGAGAGTGTAATGATTAGAAACGCTTCCGCAGCAAACTTCACTTATTTTAACTAAGTAATAGATGGCGTCTGGTTTTAGACGTCTCATTTTGACGGTTAGAGGCGACCCTTGTCTCTTTAGATCAATTTCCTCCCGGCAAAATTTCCATCTATATTCACTCCTTTTGTACAAAATATTTGAAAACTTGTGCAAGTAGCAGCTAAAAACATTGTAGCAATAACCGATGCCTATATTTGTCTATTTCAAATATAAAACAGCAGTCATATGTATTTGTTTATTCGAATCACACCACACACCACAAGCCAGAATAAATGTGGTGCTTATAGAGTTGCGACAGTGTAATCACACCACCACGTGTGTAGATATGGAAAGACAATTTGATTTGCGCTTACAAAAGGAAAAAAAACACCATTTGATTAATACACTTACTGGTGATATTGGTCTAGCAAAGAATCGGAGGCCCCTCATTGAGAAGGCAAATTTTTATATAAAAAAATTAACTCAACACAGGGTTCAATCCTGGGTAGATGTAAAAATTCCGAGTTTCACGCTACCAGCCCCCCTAATGGCAGATATTGTCATCTAAAATGGACATGTCCAGGGAATATTATCTTCTGTGAAATAGTATCGACATTTTCCTATAATAATATATAATCTATTGGAAGGCTAGTAAGTGTTAAGTAAAGAAACTCTAGTCGAAGTATTGGTAAAAAAAAAGGATCTTATCTTTCTAGTATGTTTTTATATTCAAATAATATATACATTTCTATGTAAGAAAAGTAATAAAAAAACATTGATAAAACAAAAAATAATAATTCTTAAAGTTCACATAGTGGTCATAGACTGTTTTAAAAATTTCAGATTTAAAGGAATAAAATACATTTTAGTGTGTATTAAAAGTGTAATTTTATTGGAAATAAAAAAGGAGGAATGTTTTTTTTTTTCAAAATATTCAAAGAAAGTTGAAGAGAGAAAAACTTTTTCCAAGAGAACACCCAGGTAATACACCGAATAAAAGAAAGGAAAAACTATAAAATTCTATTTTAAAATAAGAGAGAGAGCTGAGATAAAAACCACACAAATCTACGAGAAGGAAATAAATAAAGTTGGTTGAGGTAAAAAAGTAAGAATTCAAAACAAAACCAAACCAGGGAGGTTGTTGGATTGAGACCGCGGGGAAGGTAAAATAATAGAAACACACACACAATGTTGGCAAAAACATGTAGCGCTTTTCCTTGTAAGTAATATGTTGATGATGTATTTCAACAATATGTAAAAAGGTTTGTTTATTGGTAGAAATGGAAAATGTAAAATGTGGAAAAACACGACGGTTATAGAAACAATTTTGTCTTAACTATGTTCATATATCGATACAGATTATTGTAGTGATGAAATAATTAGTATTATTATAAATCCAAGTTATTTTTGCTATTTTACTGCTTTGTAAAAGTTATACAGGGACCAAGCAACCATTCGACTTGATATGGCGCTGGTTAAAATACTTTGTTTCGATGCAAGAAAAATACTTTGTACTGAGGTAAGTTGGCTGTCGTTTTCTTTTGATAAGAACGTCTCACTTTCTTCGCCTTTATTTGCAAAAATGGTATTGATTTAAAGCCTTCAAGCCTCAAGAATCCTTCTGACCTTCTTAATGAATCGGTGAAGTACAAAAAAAAGGAAAATAAACCCGAAATACAGACTAAGACAAATTATATTTCAATTTATTAGAAAACATGAAATATTGTCACATATAAAATTAAAAGACAGACAAACCTCAGAATGACAAGGCAATTTATTTAATTAAAACAAAAAAATATATAAAATACTAGATAATAGATAAAATACTATAAAATATCAAAGATAATAATATGTTCATATATAAATTAATAAATATTTTACTAAAATATATTTTTAAAGAACATTGTACTCTAAACATATACTAAGCCTGACATTTCTTTAAATGACAGGGGGGGACATATGACAAGTACAAACAGAATGTTATTAATATTGAATATGCAAATATTGTAGTAAAGTATTTATTGTAGAACGACATTTGAAAATTATCCCGCATGTGTTTCTTTCAAACGAAAAATCGAAATTTATTTTAAGGAGAAATAACGATTATTTCTAACCTTAGGAATGAAGTATGAAAGGATGAATTGTGAAAAGTAATGATAAACGGAAAAATAAAGGTGTCCAGGGATGCGAATTATTTTTTACGTTTATCATTACTCTTCACAATTTATCCTTTCATACTTCATTCCTAAGGTTAGAAATAATCGTTATTTCTCCTTAAAATAAATTTCGATTTTTCGTTCAAAAAGAAACACATGCGGGATAATTTTAAAATGTCGTTCTACAATCAATAATACGCATTATATTATATTAAAAAGTATTTATTATTCAATTAACAGATTATTAACTTCGTTGTTTATATATTTTATTACTCTACGTAAACTTCCCTCATTGCTTCTCTTGTATTTTATCTATTTTAGTTTGTGTTAAATAAATTTCTGCGTCAGCCTAAAGTTTGTCTTTCTTAATTCTATACGTTACACTAGTATAAGATGTGTAAATATGATTATAACGGGTAAATAGTTATTTTCTATATAATTTATTATCTTGGTTGCGGTGTCTTGATGAGCAAACAACGCGATGAATTACAGCCTGCACAAATTTCACGGTGATTGGTTGGATTTATTTATTTATCGAGAAAAACCATTCATTTGATTGGTTCAACCAGAAAAAAAAGTGTAATCTCTATTTATTCCGATAGATGGTGATGTTCGGCCGTACTTTACATAACTTTTGCCAGTTTACAGAAGGCTGCAGTAAATATTTCTACAGTAGGTAGGTAAAAACAATTATTTTAGCATTACTCAATTATTTTTTAATGTTCTTCTGAATTTACAAGTAGTTTTCACCTAAGAAATGTATACAAAAACAACAAACACTAAAAGAGTTGTCAGATATAATAGAAACAAATATATATATTAGAATAAATCTATATAATATGTGTGTATGAGCGTTAATATACCTCGGTGTGATACAAGGTTATCCCAAAAGTTCATAAACACTTGCGGAAAAATTGAAATACCAATATTATTCGCCATAATATTATTCGACGTTATGTATAATGTCTTTTGTATTATGTATAAAGTGATTGTATTATGTATTATATTATGTATTCGTCGTAATAATATTAATCGCCAAGTTATAAGAAAAACGTTTTAAGAAGCGCAAAATTGGAGAGGAGAAGACTTCAGGAATTGGTTTAACCATGGAGATAAGCACCATCACGTTTTAAGAAAAACACGAACTTATGGGGACAACCTTATAAAATGTGATGTAGACAGAGAGGATAGAAAATCCTCAACAATGTCTACATTGGAAGCCGTTGGTGTTGTAGAGAAGCTATTGATCTGACCTCTGATTAACAACCTCTGTGCTTAATTAGGTCGTTAACTCACCCTAGTTGTATATTAATGTCCCTTCCCTGCTTCATCTACTTATCACAGCCGGCCATTACATATGTAGTCCTTCATTATAATACAAGGTTGTCCCAAAATGTTCGTAAACACTTGCACAAAAATTGAAATATCAATATTATTCTCCATTATTTTTTCTTTTATGTACTTCTGTAAATGGGTGAGGATACCTGAAAGCTTGAGCTTACATTAATAAAAATAAACTAATCTCCAGAAAGCTGTTGTATTATAAGATGGTCCCAAAAGTTCGTGTTTTTATTAAATTGTAAATATTTCTTGTAAGATATAGTCGCTATTTTTTTATTAAGCACGTTGAAGAGCGATTATCGCTTGAAAGCTAGCATTGTGAGAAAATATTTTGTAATTTTGAAACGTTTTTCACAATTTCATCATGAATAGAGAATTATGTATAATGTCTTTATATTATGTATAAAGTAATTGTATTATGTAATATATTATGTATTCGCTGTGATAATATTATTCGTCAAGTAATAAGAAAATCACGAACTTTTGGGACAACTTTATAATACAACAGGTTTCTGAAGAATATTTTCTTTTTATTATTGTAATCTCAAGCTTTCAGGCATCTTTACCCATCTACAGGAGTACAAAGAAAAGTAAAAATTAATTATTTCTTTTATGTACTCCTGTAGATGGGAAGGAATGCCAGAAAACTTGAGTGTACTCATTCCAATTACGGAGCCTCGTTAGAGTCCCGTATTGTTATTGTTCGTCACTACCTCCCCGTGCTGGGAGTGGGTAATTTGCGTGCCTGCTGCCTTCCTTGGATGTGGTAGCCGTTTATCAGGCTCCCTCTCCAGAATCGAACCCTGATTCCCCGTAACAACCATGGTAGGCGCATAACCTACCATCGAAAGTTGATAAGGTAGACACTTGAAATCTTGAGATTACATTAATAAAAAGAAACTCATCTCCCTGTTGTACTATTTTAATCTGTATTTAGGAGATTTAAATCCAATCAGAGAATTGATATGAAACTATCCTTCATTCGCAGTTTCTAGGTCTTCATGTACATATTCTCTGTACATATATTTAACTAACAAGTACAAATTCACTTTTGTACTATTTTTCACATTGATTGGCATTCTCAAGCCCTTCCAGCCTAAATACCTGTTTCATGGTTTTTCAGGATGCCCCAAAGACCAGCCTTTCTGGTCGTTGAGGTACAGCTTGCACCACACTGACGAGGGCCAACAGCCCGCGTACGTGGTTAGCTTTTCTTGATTAATCAAGAAAGGGTATTTGTCCAATTCTGGAATAATTAAAAATCAACGATTAGTTGATATTTATTCCGATAGATAACACAAGCCATCAGAAACTTTCAGTTGCACGATCAGGAAATGACTTTTTTCTTAATATATTTAACTATTTGAATATAATAATAATTTGTAAATTACTCATTATCTTTAATTGAATAGAGTGGACTGTGTGCTCTTTTACCTGTATTGATAATATGGCAATAAAATTGTGTCAATTGTCATTGTCTCTCTAATTGGTTTATTAACTTATCCACAAGTTTCAACATCGCCATTTCCTGTCGTTACTTGTCCTAAGTTCACAATACTTCGGTTTGCCCAGACATACCTCTATGTGGGTCCTTCCGAACCCCAACTACAAGATGCCCCCTGCGCAAGGATGACACGCAAAATCGTGAAGCGTTCCACAACTACGAGATGCAAACAATTCAGTATTTGTGAAAACACTAGCTATAAAAACAAAACTGACTCTTCCTTAAAATGTCACAATCCATAGGAAATATTAACTCTTCAATATTTCGACGACCATCAGTGCTGTCCAGACAAATGCGTGATTCAGTAAAGAACAACAAATGCCTTTTTTTTTCTTTAATTGTCCTTAGTACACGTGGTACAGACCCATGATAAACATGGTGGGAAGAAGTTTGCGAATGCTTTTACTGTAAGTGCACCACATGTCTACACATGTGAAAAGCAGAAAAAAGAGCGTTATACCGTATAGTGCAACTTCCAAACGTGTCCATCAATCCAGCTGTATTGTTCCAATATATACAAAACAATATGAATGTTTCTTATAAACTCAAGCTCGAAACATTTCACCATGTAAAACGACGTTTGATAAGCCGTATTATATTGTATTATAAATTTACCATGTATTCCTCATCAGAACCCCGAACAATCCAGAATTCCTAAAATAATCTCCCTCCCTCTCCACTAAAAAAACAAGACCGAAGGTTCTGTAGGCCACCAACATAAATTAACAATTTCTGTAAGGAGAGGAGCCATTAGTTACCATTCTAGTCATCTGACCCATTACATCGCACGGTTGAGATTTTGACGTTTCTCATTTGAATTGTAAATATACAGTGTATTGCCGCCGCACTTAGAACAAAGCAAAAATTCATGTAATTTTAATTTGCATAAAAATACTTTCAGAGATAGCCTGAAGCATTTTGAAAATTAAGAAAAACAAATTCCTAATTCCAGTATAACTCCATTTTGAACACTCTCTTTAACACTTGAGTTTAAAATGGAATTTAACTTTAATCTATAAATAGATAAAACTATTTCTTTGTCTATTAATATTATCAGAACAGGCTTTGGTATGTTCTTGTCCTCTGGTGGAATAGTTATGTTTATTTTAGGTCAAGCAGTTTGACGGGATTGATTCAAGGACATAACATTTTCTAACGGTGGTTTGTCCCTTTACTTACTTGGCCAAAACATGAGGGAATCCTCTTGATCTTGTGTTCGGTGCCAAAATTTAAATCCCAGCCATTTCAACAATCCATAGATACGCTTAATTCCGCCTTTTCCGGTCCCAAGCCCGGATGAAAAAGGAGGAGGGGGAGCAGTAACAAGCTCGCTAAAAAAACCTGGGTTCAGCTGATAGTACCCTGTAAAGGCTCCTAATCTAGGGATACAGGATGAGCAGCGTTTGTACCCCATGTTACTCCATGCTGCACATGGCGTCTGTTCCTCATGTCAGAGGCGGCCATTTCTTTTGGAGCTAAGTCGGCCTGCCACTGAGTAGTGCTCCCAGTCTTAATGACAAAGGCAGACGCATTCTACTTCACCCAGTCATGATGGTTGTCAGCTCTACAAGCTTGATTACCCTAATATGATTGAATGGAGATGAGAAAGAAGAAGATAGATACGCTAGCCATCCAGATTCAACTGCAGGTTAGATAAACAATAGAACCAAGGCCATAATTGTATGATGGGTATCCCTGAAATGGTTCTATATCGAGGAGATAATATTCTTAGCTTCCGTTTAGTAAATATTTAAAAAAAGGATTTATATATAAATTAGAAAATAAAGAGTGGAAAATTCTTTCTCACCTTTATAAACAAAAAGATAGATGACATTACAGTTCTGTTTATTATCTATAGAGGCTAATCTGCATGTCTTTTTGTTGTTACTTGAAGGTATATATATGGAACTCACATGCTTCGTACTTTTTTATTTAGATGTGTCAAAGTGAGACTTTCCAACGCCGAAGTCAAATGTTGATTCGTTAGCAAAATGACCACCTGAGCAAACACCACGTTCGATGCATAGCATCATCCATCGCGAGTGAGGGAGAAAATAGAATATATACCGAGTAAAATATCAGGCCTCCAAGAAAAGAGAGAGAGATTGGAACTGATTTATTACAACGTCCATGTAAGATTATATAAGGTTAAATACAGAATAAATATAAATTATATAATTATAAATATATGAATAAATAGATATAAAATAATTGAATAAATATACATATATATCCAAGGAAAGAGAATATTTTTAAAAAACCTTTTTAATCTCTAACAAGGGATTATTTTATTGAAGATTATATACTAATACTATATTTTACATGTATTATTTTGAATATTTAATGCTATTATTGTCTTTTATTTTCTGTTATTCTCTGAAAATATAGAAAATTTGTTGTTATTTTAATTATTTGTTTGTTTGACCCATATCCTGAGTGTTTTGTAAAATAAGGAAGCTCACGTGAAAATGCGTCGTGTTTCGCAGAAATTTATGCCTTTATATTGTTTATTTTATATTTGGTTCAGAAGGGAAGAGGTGAATGGTAGCTACGTCGTGGAAAATAATCTATTCTGGCTGAGGTGCCATTTTACTGGCCCCACCCAAGGAAAAGCCATCTTCAATGATAATTATCATCACACATTCACCGTTTCCGATCTTAAGATCGCAGTCAAAGAGTACCATTCCCTCGATTCAGGTCTCTTTGCAACATGTAACTCACTGCACTCAAGTACTTGAGGGCCATTGTTGCCTTTGTTGAACCCTTTTAACAGTTCCTCGGGCTACCTTTAGCAATCATCTTTCACTAATGCACATCTCTTTCGAATGGGCGAACGTATAATTCTTCACCCATTCCTCTTATATATTTTCCAAAACTAGAACCAAACTATCTCTTAGCCTCTTATAACTTGGCTTACATATATTATTATTTATGTTAATTTCAGATGCATGACATTTGCCTCACAAACGTCAAGGGCAACTTCGTATTTTGTCTTGAAGATAGAGGTTGCCTGGTCGGCATTCATATTTCTTTAAAAATGGACACTTCGCCCAGTTAAAGTTTTCTCAACGTTTCGACAGAAATCTTTTGTCTTCATCAGGAGAAATAAATAAAAATAAAGCATTTGGCAAGGCGTTTCAAATTGTTCTATATTCAGTATATTTTTAAATTTTATTCTCTATATATAGATTTTAGACCTTAGCAACGCCTTCCACCATCAAAGCTATCTTTAGACGTTAATCACCTTAGTCTTAAACTGATATTCAGCCTTTTAAGCACCTTCAGATCATAATTTCAACTTTAATGACTACATAGATTAGCCTTCAAACCATAAAGTTATCCCCAAACTTCACTGTTACATTTAAGTGCCACAAAGCCGTTTAAACGATAACACTTCAAAAATTGAATTTACTCTCAAAGTGTATAAAGTTAAATTTGAAAGAGAGACAAAGTTATCTTTAGATATTAACGTTATTTTCAGCTTACTTTGAGGAGGATAAGTACTTTGAATAATAAATACTAAAGCGCTAAAAGTGTTTTGGAAAAATCTTCGGTGGTTCATGAAAATCCAGTCCA
>CP092867.1:116621527-116668120 GCA_030710605.1 Cordylochernes scorpioides
CTTCAACACGGAGACTTAATTACATAGCCTTAGCCTTTTTAAATCAAATTAATTATTTTTTTATTTAAAATACAAACTGATAAATTAAAATGATGGCTAATATTTACATCTACCAGCAACGAACTAACTATGTATCATATCACTTCTATATTTTCAGGTCACAGAGTTATTAAAAATATACAAATTATTATTCATTTTAAAATAAAACATCGTGAAGTATTATCATTTTACATATTCACTATTTAATAAAATTATAGTTTTTAAACACTTTTAAAATATTACATATTTTTTTAAAATTATAAACATGTTTAAAATAGTCAAAATGAAAAGTACGACTACACTACTTCTAGCCAATTATAACACGCTGAATTTATATACAAGTCTAGATTTTCGGTGTGTTATAATTGGCTAGTGGTAGTACTTCTGGGTCTCCGTGTTGGAGGGCATGTTAGCCCGAAATTTCAAGAAATTAAAGAAATGTAAAAAGAAAGCAAACCCTAGATTCCTTATTGATTTACTCAAAATGCTGCGACAATGATAACGCAGAGTTTCTCTCCTATATCTGGTTAGCAACCAGCTCTCTGAGCGACCACTTTGGAATCAACAATGCCTATCACCTTCAGTATATACCAAAGGTATCCATGAAGTATCCAGGGTTATAAGGATAAACCATTTTTATCTGAAAAAAGGAGAGGGGTAAGAGTCAAGGACATAAAATTTTTTAATTTACATGAGAAACCCAACAACACCATTCTTTCAATAAAATTACGAAATTTTTTTTAGCTTCAGTGAATAAACGAATTATCGAAATTCCAAAAAGGATTGGTAAAACTCTATTGGCATAAAAATAAAGAAATTAGCCCAAAAGTAAATATTACAATTTTTTATTGTAATAAAATTTCTTAGTTTTAAAAATAAATTCTATGAATAAGATAAATAATTCACTTCTCTCTTGAACGAATTCGAACAAGAAGAACTATAAAAACAAATTTTACTATATTGCATATAAATTATATTCTAATATTCATACCCAAAGAAAACATAGGGTAATATTCGAGAAGTAATTATAAATAGTTTATTTCTATATAAAAAGTATCTCAATAAATAAATAACATTTAGGAAGCCGTTTCTGTCTGTATCAAATTTAACTTTATCCTTCTTATTTCTTTCTAATACAAAATATATATAATAGATATTTTGTAATATAACAAAGGCATTAATAAATCCCTCCCAATAAAATTGGGTTTGAGCTAAAAATCATAGTTGTAACATTCAATTAAATAGCAATTTTATCAGCAGCCTCAGTGAATAAACAGGAAGTCAGAAAGCCATTTCTCTCCGCAGCGAATTCCGATATCGGCAAGGAGAGAAGCGAATAGTTTTTCCCATTTCTATATTGCTAAAGCTATAGATATCTTAGGATATATAAAAGACAAAGCTATAACTCTTTTGGCCCGTAAATTGCATGGTGCATCATAAATATTTATTTTATCTAGAGCATCAGTGAATAAAGATGCAGCAGCCATTTCTGTCTAAAGCCATGGATCGCTAGAAGAGATAGGATTACCCAAATGACTACAAAATTACCATACCAAATGTGTAGACCTTTATTTACATAATAAAGCCGAGGTAAACATTTCTAAGGAGACGTTTATACAAAATGATGGAACTCTTTTGTCCACAACGGCTGGTATTCTTAGTTTGAGGAATATAAAGGGTAATATATATTGTTCTATCCAAAATGCACACTGTCTGTAGATAGAGAGCAACTTGAAAATAATTTAGTATATTCTATAACGTCTATATATAGGGTCTAATGACATTACCTCTTCTTGAAATATATGATTTGACTGTGGGGTTAAGTGATATGTAATATTTTTATACAGAATGTAGAATTCATGCTTTAAATTATTTGAACTGACAAAGAAAAGGTTACTATTTAGTCATTCAAATACCATCAGCCATTTTAACTATATGAGTTTAATGTTCTAATCTATTATGTTGTAAACTTAATTAGCTGTTAAATATGATATCTCTTTATAACAAACACATTGACGATAAAATATGCCAAATAAATTAAAATTTAAAGGTTGAAACATTATCGTCTCTGAAGTAGGGTCGATTTATTTATTTAGGTATTTCCTTGAACAGCTTTGTGATTAATTTATAAAACTATTTTTGAGGCGTATTATTCTTTTTAAAATAAAACAATTTCTACTGTCCTTACTGCGATGAAAAAATTAAAGGGAGGGCCTGGCTCATCAGTGGTGAACCCTCCACTGTAGAAAGGAGGGTTCACCACTGATGAGCCAGGCCCTCCCTTTAATTTTTTCATCGCAGTAAGGACAGTAGAAATTGTTTTATTTTAAAAAGAATAATACGCCTCAAAAATAGTTTTATAATTTGATAACAGATGGCGCTCTAGTACATCGTAGCTTTGTGATTATAGATTTTATTCGTTAAAAAATAATTTAAAAAAAAAACGTACGGAATTATTCTCAAAAAATTTAGTTATATTTAAATTTTGAAATCAATTTCTACAAATATGGTAGTTAAAAGACAAAAACACAAATCCTTTATTAAGACAAATGGTCTTTTAGCTGAATCTACCTAGAAATCTAAAAAGCAGATAAAAAAGACGAGGTTTAAGTTTAATAATAATTGTTATTGTTAGTGTTCATCAAGTCAAATTTTGGTTGACTATATGGACAAATATTCTCCAATTTGGTATGTTAGTGAGCGCGTGGTGCGTATTACGGTCGAATCCTAAAGGAATATTCTCCAAGAAACTGTACACGACAGATCATTTACAACATGAACTCTAAAACTTCAATACAGCTATGCATTGACGGGACTAGGATAGTCGGTCTTAAGCATGGTCGCTAGCGGAAGTTTTAAATGAATATTTCAGAGATTTGCATAGAGACATCAGCAAAGTTACATATGTGCCATTGGAATGGCAGAGGTGGCCGTTGGCAGTAGCCATGAAAGGATGTCAAGGACAGTCAGACAACTTGTGAGTTGCACACGTGGCTATAAACTTGGGGGAAAATTCACTTCTTCGCTTTAAAAAATTAAAGAATTTCAACATAATTTAATTTTTTATAACATGGACCACTATTGTGAAATATGGATATATATTAACATGTTGCATCAGCGCGCCATTTGTTTTAAGAATTAAATGATTCTATTTAAAATAGTACAATTTTCTACTGCCCTTACTGACATTAAAATGAAATATATATAGATCAAAAGAGGCACCTCTCGTTTTAATTATACATTAGACAAATGCATGTTAGGAAAAATGGAAGGAAGACCTGCAATGAACTGGCTAGAATAAGTGGTCAAGAAAACTACCAGAAGATCACTAGATGCGAGTGATGGTCACTAACAGATCATAATAGGAGAATATCTGTCTATATAGTCACTAGAAGTCAACTTGGTGGACGCTAACAACATCAACATTTATAAATTTATTGATAAAATAATAAATATTCTGTTATAGAGAATGCGCCGTATTTTGAGCACATTATTTCATTTCAAAAATAATAAATTGTTTCGGATGTAAAATTTTACTGATGCAAACCCACACATAGGTGTAATCACCCAATCAGGTTATTGGAAGTGTAAAGTCGAGTACCTTCATACCATTCCTGGTCACCATGGCGTAAACTTGGAATACGTCAGAACAAAACATACTTGAAATATAAATAAGAGAGACCTGATTTAGCTATAAAGGAATTTATTAATCTGCTTTTTAAAGCTGAATCTCTTGAGGTAAAAAAAGAGCTTTCTTTCTAAAGAAGGCTTAACAAAGAGGCGACTGTTCTCGAGTTAATAAGGGAATCTGAACAAAGACGATCGCCATAAAAAAAAAAAAAGAACTTAAGGTGATCCATCTCCTTGGGATCCCACGTCAACAAGAGATAGAGAAGATTTCAAATAATTTCATCTATACAGCTCCCAAGGATTAACTATTATTATAGCGGTGGGGGATGAAGCCATATTCGAAGTGAGCGCTTAGTTTTTTAGGGCAGATTTTATTCTTGCGAGAATGATAATAGCAAATTGATCTATTCAATATATCCCTATATCTGCGGTTTAAATGCCTGAAGACATTCTATTTAAAAATACAATAAAAGGATAGATATTTGTGGTGAGTAATAATTTATTCACATATGAAGCTGTGTGTATGCAACTTAGCAATGAATCTGTCTTTGGCTTATTTGTTAGTAACAATGGTATCTGAGCCAAAATACATTAAAATATAAGTTTCACAAAGAGTCCCCATACTCTACCGTTTAAATAATTAAGTGTAATACATGGAAGCATTAAAGCACAAATGTTTCTTTTGAACATAAAAAAAACCTTCTATATTAAGTGTTTGGCTGCAAGATAGTTTTCTAGTTAGTTCTTGCGGTATAACAACTGAAGATGTACGGCAATGGAAGAAGAAAGAGAAATTCTTCGTCAAGAGACCGGCTATAATAGCAATTCGCCTTATGTTTTAATGGCAAAAGTCGTAAAATCCAGACCCTTTGCATTCGCTTTTTATAAATACTGGAAATCAGCTCAATCAAAATATTTAGCACAGACACCGGATCCAACTCGATAATTGATCGAGGTCAATACCCAATATTTGTATATAACTACGATGCTAATTTGTTATTTATTTATTTTGTACTACAGAGAGAATCCTGTATGGCACGTGTGCCCAATAAAGGCTATTGTTGTTTGTTTTTTGTTGTTGTATAACAACTGAAGATGTTAACGCCCCATAAATAAAAGTTTTATGTTCCACACTAAGGACCAGTGAGAAATCAAGACTCCCCAGGAAACCAATGCTGTGTGTATAGGAGTTTCTTTTAAAACGAACTTTTATATTGAGTGTTTCGCTGCAAGAGAGTTTTATAGTTATTTCTTGTCGTATAACAACTGAAGATATTAACGTCCGTATAAAAGTTCAGAAATCACGTCTCCCCAGGAAACCAATGCTGTGTGTATAGGAGTTTCTTTTAAAACATAAAACGAACTTTTATATTGAGTGTTTCGCTGCAAGAGAGTTTTATAGTTATTTCTTGTCGTATAACAACTGAAGATATTAACGTCCGTATAAAAGTTCAGAAATCACGTCTCCCCAAGAAACCAATGCTGTGTGTATAGGAGTGCCGCGGCAAGTTGTTTGCCAGGCTGATCTTATCTCACGGAGGACGGCTGCTATCAGTTGCGCCACTGGTCGGTTGGCAAACTGAACGTTAGGACTCTCTCTGAGAACCTTTTAAAACAGAAGAAGTTGAGTGAAACGTCGACACTGATAAGATTTATTGATTGAAGATACATAATGTTAAATTCACCGGAATCAGAGAACTGTTTAAAGGGCTTTAGACACCTTAAATGTTAGTTTTTTTAGAGAAAACACGATCCACAAGATTGATTCAAGTCAAGAGCATTTCTCGATAAATGACAGATGGAGTTGGTTTAACTAAGGTGAAGGCTGGTCGGTAACCAGGACACGACAGGGAGATACCAACCAACTGGGGGTGGTCGCTCATAAGAGATCACAGGACATTGTTGAGTTTACAGAGTAGCCTCTCCAAGAGATGGTCTTTCATCAAGTTAGTTACCTAAGACAGGCCTCACTGCATGGTGTTTAGGCACAATCACACTTCTTTTCTAAGTCTTTGTAGCTATGGTCCGGCCCTCTATGCTAGAGAGATGTACTCATAACCTTTAAAATGGGTTTCGAACAGTGCCATGATATTTCACTATACACTGGCAGATATAAATGACAAAACTACGGGAACTAAGGACTCCCTCTCAATTATTTTCATTTTTATATATAAGTGTAGAGAGAGAGAGAATTATTTTAATCTCAAGCTCTAAAAATGTTAGCAAAATGTCTCATTTTTCAGAGAATCCGAGTATGAGCGATTAAATATATATAAATCACTGAAATACCCTAAAGTATCGCATAGAGGACCAGCATTTGCAGAACAAAACATCAGCTACTCGGTCATAAAAACCAAATAAAGATGGATAACCAGCACTCCTATTAAGTAGCCAGTTGACATCTCGGTTAGAAGAGAAATATTTATTTCTATCCAAAGTGGGCAAGCACTGGCCCATTCATGTCGAAGGTAAGGAAAGTAGAACGATTCAACAATCTCTCTACGAATCAGTTTAAAAAGAAGACTTAACAACTTTTGTTTCAAAAAGAGATTTCGGGATCAAAGAACGAAGAGACACCTATATCACCACTTACTAAACATCCATCAGAATGGCCATAAAAAATAAACCGAGTGGTGTTTATAAAAAAAAACGCTTTCTCCCCATCTTTCATCTACCGGCTGTACCGCCATCAGTGATAGATATATCTTTTGTTTTGAGAGATGGTTTGTGGGCACAAGGCTGAGTATGGTAGAAGGCGATCAACAAATGGCCATTGATGATAAAGGAAAATTGCTGAAAAAAAAAACTAATTGTGGCAAATTTCATCGATAAGTGGCAATTGAATTTGTAAATGTAATTTGCTATAATAGCTTTGATATGAAACCATATCTGCGAAAGATCTTTGATCGATACAATTCCTTGAAATATAAGCTTAGGTACATAGGTTCCCTAAACACCCCTAAGCTGCCTTCCATAGAAAATACAGGGTATATAAGAAAACCAATCCAATACAATAGTAGAGCAGTTAGGAGATCAATTTGGCGAAACCGCTGAGAGGGTTCACCACTGATGAACCAAGTCCTCTCATTCAATAACTTTTATCATTGCAGTAAGGTCTGTAGAGATAATATTTGATGATATTATTAAGAAGAAACACTTTTCCAAAATAATCAATGTTACACATATTATCGATAGATGGCGATTGAATTTATAAATATTATTATATTTATCTCTCTTCCACAAGTACAAGTGGTTCAGGCCATAATAATCATAGCGATTGACTGTTCTTATGGAAGGTACCGCAAGTTTGAACAGGAAGAAAGTTGTTTGACTTACAAGGTATCGAAGTCCCTATTTGGTTAGTTGTACTCACTGACTCATGTCAGAGGCCGCCATTTCTTTTGGAGCTAAGTCGGCCTGCCACTGATTAGTGCTCCTCGTCTTAATGAAAAAGGCAGACGCTTTCTACTTCACCCAGTCATGATGGTTGTCAAGTCTCAAGCTTTACAAGCTTGATACCCTGATATGATTGAATGGAGACAAGAAAGAAGAATACTGAGAGTTTGGTTGGAAGGGAATCATGACCATAAAAGTCTATTCTTATTATGGTAAATTTAAAATAAAAGGTGTTCTCTCAATGCGATCGTGCTGTCGGTGGAGAATCGGCATCTAGTTAAGAGAATTTAAGTGAGACGTTAACGCCAAAATGACTTTTCTTTCTAGTTGATAAAAGTGTCTCTATAAATGGATCAGGTGTAGTGAAGGTTGTCACCAAACAAATAGCGATCTACACAAATGAACAACACAATAGCTGTAATTATGCAAAGTTTTCCAAAATGCGTTCACAGTCCCATGATACAATGTTGGTGTACTATTCCTTTAACCTTGTAGGTTATACGGCATTGTTAGTCAGCAAGAATATAGTGCCCTACTGTAATCTTGTTATAACATCATGTGTTTGAAAATCTCTATTTTCTTTATAATTTTGACAGAGATGTGACATAGAAGGAAACAAAAAGATTATTTTAAATTGGATCTGTTGCCATATATTCTAACAAACCCGAGACACGTACATTTGAAATGCTAATACGTGTACTAATATAAATAGCTTGATAGCAAAGTTGATATATCTTGAAGCCTCCATATTTGAGCAATGCCCCGATATAGGACTATACGGTTCTCTTGCTTGGTGGTTCGAGTTCTCTGTGTACAGTTGCATCTCGACGTCGAACCACACTCGATTGGTGGTTTACCTGATTTAAGACCAAACCAAAGGAGGTCGGTGGAAGGATGGTCTAAACCGTTGGTTTTTGACCGCTACGACCCGGGTTCGATTCCCGCATTGGGTAATTTTTTCTGTTTTAAAAAAATGCTCCAATGGCCCCCGATTCTTGCCAAAGTCCAACCCCACCAGCGAGTACAAGTAACCAAACGGGGCTCTGGCACCTTTGTAAGTGCAAAGTCGAACTGCTTTTCGCATGTGTAGACATGTGATGTACTTACAGTAAAAGCAGTCGCCTTCTTCTACCCACCATGATTAACATGGTCTGTACCACGTGTACTAGGGATAAGAAATAAAAAAAGACCAAATTGCCTTTTAGACCGAGATTATTTAGTGCCAATAGAATTCTCGTACGAAACCTGATTGTAAATAATAGCTATCACATTCAGACCATATCGGATACAAGACTAATTATCTTGAAGACTCCAAATATATTTTATATTATTAAATGATCTATATAAAAATGGTAATAGATAAGATGTTAATGCTCATTTTAGGGTCTTAATAATGAAATCTATTTTCACATCGGTATTGAAAAATATTTTTAAATTGAATCAAATAGCTTTTTGTAATTTAATATTGTAGTAAGTATTTGTTATTTTATTAGAGTATATCTCAATTTTGATATTTATATTTTGTTACTCTGTGAACTTCCCACTTTGATTATCTTGTATTTTATCAATATAGTTTGTTCTTGCCTTAAATAAATTGCTGTGTCATTCTGAAGTTTATCCTTACTATATTTTCACGTGGCAATATAATGGAAGATTTTGTAAAAATACCGGTTTAAGGATTGAGAAATTCTGAGTTCCTAGCTCGATATGAAATTGAGAACGACCGTATTGTATGGTTTGTAAGCCCATATCAACTATGGTGTTAACAAACGCAGTTCTTCAAATAAAAGACACTTCGGCCAGTAAATCTTTTTATTGTCTCGACGTTTCGACAAAAAGCTTTTGTCCCCGTCAGGAGCGAACAAATATTAAAACATTTGGCAAGCGTTAGAAATTTCTGACGAGGACAAAAGCTTTTTGTCGAAACGTCGAGACAATAAAAAGATTTACTGGCCGAAGTGTCTTTTATTTGAAGAAATATGAATGCCGGCCAGGCAGCCTCTATCTTTGCGATAAACGCAGTTCTGTCATTTTGGACGATTCCTCTATCTATCTATCTATCTACAATATGGCGGAGTGTACGGACATCTACATCGACTATAGATAGCCGAAGTACACCACAGAAAGTGTGTCTACCTAATAGATAATTCAATAAACGATCTACTTTGTCTTTTTTAATGTTACAGCTTTTTTTCCAATGTTGGGGCGAGTCAGATGGGAGCCATTGGTTGAAATCGGAGCATTAGAAATAAGTGGAGTGTGTTTCCTCCAACGTCTATTGATCCAACAGCCGACCTGCCAATTCCCGTCTGTTCTTGGCCGAGATTGTCCTAGGAATTTATATACAGCTCTTCACAAATAGGGATTCTGTGTAACTTTGATGTCTTATTGATTTAATATATTTCCAGTAGAACTTGTCAATAGAGGCGACTTCGCCCCTAGAGCGGTCAACTTTTGAAATGGCTATTGAATTTTTCATCGAAACCTTCATCCCATTTCTTTATTCCTTGTGGCAATCAACCATAATAAGTGAATTCCTGTTTTTCAATTTCATAAGATTCCCAATTTTCAGAGCGCACACGGTCATTTATATAATTATTGGACTTAATTCTGGAGATCATTTGTTGGTTGGAAGTTGATTCGGAAGAAATATACCCACATCAACCAATGGTTTATTTAACTCCCGAAGAGAGTGACAGCGAATCACTGAAACGTCGTGCGGGAGTTAAATATATTTGACTTAAGTTATAGAAATAGCAAAAACATTTGTCAGCTAAGCATTATTCAGCATTTTTATCAGATGTAGAACACTGCACAATGTATCAATAGTGTGTTGTGACAGTTTAGTGAGGTCTCTATCTCTATACAAGTCTATAAACCACAGGAACATAAGGTCCACACAGCTTACACCCAATACAGAATCAATATATTGAGTAAATGGCAAAAACTGGAAACACAGGGCTTAGCTATCTCTAAAAACTAACAAAACCGCTTGGAGAGGCACCATTGGTTTGGGAGCTAGGCATTCCCGGAATATTCATCTCGTCACGATGAGGTATGTCTCAGAAATGTCTTCCTCTCTATTTTAATCAACAACTGGCTTGTTAACCAGGCTTCAAGATGGCCGCCAGGGAATGCCGAGTCTTTCCAATTATACGGCTCAGCAATCCTTAGTTTCACCAAACAAATTGCATTATTTGGGAACATTCCAGGTCACATTCCTTTGTTTGCTCCAAGAACTGAATACAATGCTCTGAGAGCAAGGGCCAGAATATAAAGTAGAGAAATAACGGCTCGTAGAGTCTCCAATATTGCGTGAAATATGGACCAATAGCGGACACTTTATTTGCATAGTAGGGCTTTGTGACTTGTCAATATTGATGAATGGATGGTGAAGATAACGCTCTGTAAATCCGATAAGTAGCGGGGGAGCTCTTGACCTCCCGTCAGAGACTGCTTGAATCACGTTCTGGTCTCTCATTGGAGTTATGTCCGATTTTAAAATGGTGATCTCATCAGATGGGTCGTGTACAAGACTTAAGAGGACAATAAAATAGATGAAATATAAACGAAAACTTTATAAAATCATGGTGCTAATAAATAAATTGAGCATCTATTCTGGGTATTGGCAACTATCTATTTCCATGTTGAGCTTCAAAATTAAAGCTGGTTTAAATAATTCCGAATAAAATTCAATCCATATCAATATTAAAAACCGAACATATAACGAATTTACCAAAATATGATTATAGGTATTATATTATATGGCGATTTAAATATTTGTGAATAGATGGATTTTTTATTGGGGAACTTTCCAATATGTCTTATATTGGATTTCTGTCTGTAATTGAGTTAGCAAGAACCCCTTATAACCAGATTGCCTCAATATTTGAATGAATTTGGGATAAATCCAAAAGCTGTGTATTATATAAAAACTGAACTAACCAGTTAAAACTGTACAAACGGTGGCTCGAGCAAATACAGACCTTGGATGGCAATCAATGAATTTGAAGAATCCCTTGAGAAAACATGTCAGCTTTCTGCCAACAGTTTTTTTAATGAGATGTTTCTTATTTACATATTTTCCTACGATGTTAACCCCATTACCGGCCTTGTATTTCCACTTTGATAGATTAACACAAAGCAATAACGCGCCATCTATACATATAAAATAAAAGGATTTAAAAGCGCGAATGTTTCTTTTATACATAAAACGAACTTCTACTGTCCTTACTGCGATGAAAAATATATTGGGAGGGCTTGGCTCATCAGTGGTGAACCCTCCCAGCGGTTTCGCCAATTTAATCCACCAGACCGCTTCTCAGAGCTCTAATATTGTATTGGATCATTCTGCTTTTATATGCTACACTGAAGGATGGAATCTTAGAAATGGTTTTCAAGTAAACTATGGACATAAGCTTATAGGACAGTAGAATTATATTCAAATATTTGCTTCGAGCAATGCTCTTCAGCAAACTATAAAGACAAGGTCATTAGGAATAAATTAACACAAAGCAATAACGCGCCATCTATACATATAAAATAAAAGGATTTAAAAAAGAAACATTCGCGCTTTTAAATCCTTTTATTTTATATGTATAGATGGCGCGTTATTGCTTTGTGTTAATTTATTCCTAATGACCTTGTCTTTATAGTTTGCTGAAGAGCATTGCTCGAAGCAAATATTTGAATATAATTCTACTGTCCTATAAGCTTATGTCCATAGTTTACTTGAAAACCATTTCTAAGATTCCATCCTTCAGTGTAGCATATAAAAGCAGAATGATCCAATACAATATTAGAGCTCTGAGAAGCGGTCTGGTGGATTAAATTGGCGAAACCGCTGGGAGGGTTCACCACTGATGAGCCAAGCCCTCCCAATATATTTTTCATCGCAGTAAGGACAGTAGAAGTTCGTTTTATGTATAAAAGAAACATTCGCGCTTTTAAATCCTTTTATTTTATACTTTGATAGATAAACGCCTTTTTTCGAAGTTGTGAGCTAATATTCCTTCAACTTCTCATACCCAGATAGAATATGGTTGGCCGAGCTCATTTAAAACTGGTTAGCATTTGGTTATGAGTCACTAGAAAATATCAAACCTGCATATTAATATTCTTTCTTATGTGTCTGCACAAAATTATATCAAAACGAAGGTCACTTACAATATATATTGTCTCCAATGTCCGTGATTTCCTCAAATGCACTTTCAAAGAATACCTCTAAATTCCAGGTTCAGATCCTCTCAATACAATAAATAGACGGTCTGGTAGATTGACCTGGTTATCACTGGGTTAGACCCTCCCAATACCTTTCTCATTTTCCTAGTAGTAAAGTGTTTTAATTATTATATGCACACACACTTACAGTTGGTGTTCTCTAGTACCTTCTATTTGTTCACATCATTCAAACCTCACTATAAAATCACATCTTGTGTGAAGCCGTAGTGATTCATTAATTCTGTAAAGTAAATAAACGGGGAGAGAGAGAGGAATGGTGTCGCCAGACCTTGGGACCGATCAACAGCGAGGCCGCGGTCAAGGATTGTCGACCTAGAGCATGAAGAAACTACAGTAGTTGCCGATACAATTTATTTTCGCCAAATATTTGTTATAACCAAAGATAAAAATCAAATTAAAATTTTCTAAAATTTAGGAGATCCATTATAGATTTTCAAAAAAGAGGAGAGCTCCTGTCGAAACCCAAAGTTGCACATATAACTATAATAGTTCTCTCTTTTTTTGAAAGAATAAAACTCATAACTTGCCGAAGCCGAACAACGAGATCTGTAACAAAGCAAACTTCCATGTCTTTCAACGTTAGGAACATTTAAAACTCGGATTATCTTGGCTGTGCAACCTGAGCAGGTTTCTCTCTGTATTTCAATGTTAAAAGAATTCAAGACTGGCCAAACGAAAGCCTAAAGCAAATTTTATAAAATTTACACAATAGAAGAATTTAACTCGCACAACTTGACACAGAGTAAAAAACTTTTAAAGTATCTCTCAACATGATAGATGAAATCAGGATTGGCGAAACAAGTGGAAGATTCTAAGTTCCAATGTTAGAGGAAATCAAGCCTGAGAGAGATATTGGCGGAACCTCAAATAGACTTGCAACAAGAGGAAGATCCAACATAAATTTCAATGTAAGAGGCCTAAACGAGGGAAACACGCAAACTTGCCATTCCTTTCCCGGAAAACTTTCTTTAAAACAACATTCGCAAACATTAAGTGTCACTTTAAAAACGTTTTTCAGACAATTGTTAATATGTCTTATTGTTTTGTCCGTGGGTACACACATCGAAAAAGTTATTGAAGACTATAAATAACCTTCATAACGATGTGAAACAAGGAAGAACAATCTGGATAGATTATATTTCACTCGTTTTTTTTTTTTATTCCAAAGAATAAATTAGACAAATTTGCATATTTTTCGGCAAAGAAATGTAGATAGAAATAACGTATCTACGGTCGAGATGTCTTTAATGTTTGTGAGAATGGGGGGAATATGCGAATAAAAATAAAAAAGGTGTATGTGCTCTTGCCTTTATAATAACTATTATATCGAATTAGAATAAACAATATATTAAAGATAACACATAAAAAATAATGAATAGCAATAACGCGCCATCTATATAATACAAATGAAAACACCAAAACGCGAATGTTTATTTTCTCAAAAGCTCTAAAGAAGCGGTCTGGTAGATTAAAAAAATTGGCGAAACCGCTGGGAGGGTTCACCACTGATGAGCCAAGCAATCCCAATATATTTTTTCATCGCAGTAAGGGCAGTGAAAGTTTGTTTTATTTGTGAAAAGAAACATTCGCGTTTTGGCGTTTTCATTTGTATTACATAAAAAAAATACTTGTAATTTATCGGTTTGCAGGTTTAAATGCAGATTGGGTCCTCAAAGTTACAAAAATAAAGAGCCGTCTAAAAGTATTTATTGTAAATCTTTATTCTAGTGTAATTTGTGAATTCACCCAGGTGAAGTCTAGTGTGATGATAAGAATCAGTATCCTACGTTGCTAATCAACGTGAGGACAACAATCGCTAGGCTAGGTGAGAACCCCGGATGTTCACAAAGGAGGGGTCCTATGTCAGATGTTCTAATTACTCCGTGTTGGGAATTCCCTCTTCTTTTCACCAAACCTAGATATCTGTCAGATTGTGAATATTTCATTTGATCACTTGTAGATCTCATGGAATAAAGTCCGCCCTAGACTGACGAGGGCCATTAGCCCGAAACCATGGTCTCTAGGTGGACAAAACTGGTGTCGTGGCTTTGTCACCGACCTGAGTCCGCTAGTTTGCAGAGACGGTCAATAGATGGTGTTTAGTTTTAGGGTCTATTTTGATGGGGAGAAACGCCCGTTAAATTTGTTTTGAAAATAGAGCAATCCATAAATAAATCTTTAATTAAAAAGGCATATATTGGATCAAAATATAAGTTATTTTACCAATATTTCAGTTGGCTGAACGCCAACTGTTGTTGACACGCATTAATGTTATAATATCTTGATAAAGGTTGGCATTTAGCCAACTGAAATATTGATAAAAAATGATATTTTGATCCAAAAATACCTTTTTAATTAAATATATATGTATATATAGACACCATATCCGGACCAGAGGCAAGTGGACTGGTTGAACCTATATGGAGACAAGCACCGTGTTGTGCTAATGACAGTTATCTAGTGCATTGTGCTGAACAGTTAAAACAGCGTTCTTCGATGATTATAAATTACTTAAATATCATTTGAAACGAAATTTTGATAATGAGGAATATTAATTTTAATTTTCTTCAGATCACACTCTATTAATAAAATAAAGTTTATTATAAATTACAATGAATTCTAAGGGAATAAGCAATGGGAATGGTTTAGATATCTCCTGAGACATTCTATTCCACTATATTAATTTAACTGGTCTGTCCGCCCGACTATCGACGGAAAAGAAAGAAACGAGAGAAAAACCAACAAACTGTCCAATTCTGAAATATACAAGGGTCACTCTAAAGGTTTTTGCAATCAATATTAAATAATTAAAATATTAAAAAATAAATTATACCATTAAAATCTACATGCATTTTTTACCTAACATATAATTTTCACAAAACATCAGCTATATCTTAATCTCAAGACAGGACTGTGCGAGAATACCATTCAAGCCATCCAGGTCTCTTGAGGTTTTCAGAAATAGAATATCCCCCCATGTCACACACAAGTTGGTAAAAAATATGATTATGATGATGAGGCATAAGAAATGAAAGCACCAAAGCACGAATTTTCTTTTGAAACATAAAACACACTTCTATTATCCTTATTGCGATGAAAAAATATGCTGCCCTAAAAGCTTATGTGCATAGTTTGTTTGAATACCATTTCTAAGATTCCACCCTTCAGTATAGCATATATAAGCTGATTGATCCAATACAGTATTGGAGCTCTAAGAAGCTGTATGGTAGATTAAATTGGCGAAACCGCTGGGAGGGTTCACCATTAATAAATCAAGCCCTCCCAATATTTTTTCATCGCAGTAAGAAGAGTAGAAGTTTTTAAAGATTAATATATTGAAGGAATATCTTGGTGTGAACGAAATGACACTGAACGAGTCCAAATCGAAGGTTATGGTATTTCGCAATGGTGATAAACCCTCAAGAGAAGATAGATGGTACTGGAATGGTAAACCTCTGATGGTAACAAGAAGATATATCTACTTGGGATACCCTCTGGTCAGTACAACTAAAACCACTCAAGCCGCAAACTTTTTCAAAGGAAAAGCACTTGCGGCAATAAATGCTACAACCCCAATATTGGCGAAATCAAAAATTAATTCACTAAACTCTGCAATGAAACTGTTTGACTCAATTGTGATGGCTGTTTTGATGTATGCTGCTCCAATTTGGGCAACAGAGTATAAAGATTTATTAGACCATATACAAGATACATTTATTCGTAGGTTTTTGAATTTGCCTAGATATACACCAGGATACATAATAAGACCAGAAACAGGCCGCGTCTCATTAATAATAACAGCTCTGAAATTGACCTTGAAATATTGGCTGAGGGTGCTGAGTATGGATACAAATAGACTGCCTCGAATTTGTTTAACTAGAATGAGGCAATTATCCTGTGCTACAGGTGCGCCCATCGGTTTTATAAAACAATTAAGCAATTTACTTAATAATAACGGATCCTCGTGGCTTACTTATTGTAATGATCCTGACTCACTAAAAAATGCTATCCCTGGAATATTAAGAACTGCGATAGAGCAAACAATACAAAACGACCTAACAAGAATAACCCAATCAAAGTTATATTCCCACTATAGAGACATATATACAACCTTTACCACCGAAGAATACTTCTTAACTGAACTCCCTTTTCCTATCATCAGATTAATTGCACAATTTAGAACCCTTTCAATTTTTTTCAGAGAACACCATTTGATTTTATTGAGGCGTGAAGACCTGAAATGCACTTTCTGTGGATCAGGAATAACAACGGAGATGTTGCATTACTTATTTGACTGTGCTGCTCTGTCTGAGGAAAGACGAAAATTAAATGATAAAACGGGGCAACTTTGTCCTTCATTTCCGGCACTGATTAATGAAATATCAAGGAATAGGTATATAGCGATGGCGATATTTGGATTCCACAAGACTATATCCCGGAAAAAGGCCTCACAGTGTTCTCCCTATCCCTTGTGAACTGGCGAATCCTGTATAGGGCGAGTGGCCCCAATAAAGGCTTTTTGTTGTTGTTGTTGTTGAGTAGAAGTTTTTTTAATGTTTAAAAGACAAAAATCGTGCTTCCTTTTCTTATATATAGATTCACGTTATCGCCTTATGAGGTATGTTCGAGAGAAAGAATGACTTAGAACAGGGTCGGCAAACTGTAGTTCGCGAGCCACATGCTGCTCTTTGGATGGGAACCTGCGGCTCTTTAGTTCCATACACAGATACTTATTTATGCGAGAATATACTATTCATTGTTGGCAATAAAAACATTTTCTTGCTCTTCAAAAAATTTGGTATTTTTTAAATTTTAATTTTTGACTCTTCCAACTCAAAAGATTGCTGACCCCTGTACTAGAACGTTGATGAGATACACAGCTAGATTGCCTTAAGGATCTTAATTCTTGGCGACTCATCGAGGAGTTTTTGCTAAGGAAGAGGTTGTTCCTCAGCTAGGTTGTTGAAACAGATCAATTTGACGGCTCTCTACATGTCGGAAAGTGATTGATTGCATTCTTGGGATTGATTGGATGGGGCTTCGGTGTGGAGAAAATAAAAAATTAAACTTGACACGACAATTAAACGTCTTTCCTTTTTACACAGGAACAATTTGTAGATTCCAAATATTATAAAATAATAATGAAAATATTTTATGGTCAATTGTCTTATTACTTTGTTTGATTTTGCTTGTCTTTTTACATCTTCAGGAATATTCCTTTCCTAAATTCTCTACGAGATGAATATAGGTGGAAACAAATCAGGAATGACTATTCAGTTAAAATGAAATCATTTAAAAAAAAATTATGGGAAGGAAACACATCCTGACCAGGAGCACATGTGCTTTTTTTCTATTATTTTTTTCACATATATATGCACGAAATGGACACAATTTCCTTTTATGATAAATATATTGTTCTATATTTACTAAATACACGCTTAAATTCATATAAAAGTAACTATGCCATAAAGGCCAGCTTTGAGAAATTCAAGTGAAGATAACAACCTGCATAGCTCTCCCTCATCAGTACAAGGGCCAACTACGATTTCGTAAAGTCTCCTACGGGAGGAAGGCGATTTGGGCCAAACTGACAAAATGGTTGTTTATCCAGCGATGTGGTAGTGCCGATTGTAGGTCAGAAAATATAACAACTATCCTCTATTGGTTAGAATCGTCAATTAATCAATAGCTCGAGGAGATAGTCAACAAAATCACAAGATTCTATTTGCGAATATCTAGTAAGCTTTAGAGTGTTTTCTAAGGAGAGAACAAAAAATTAAACCTCTAAGTCTTTCGAAACAGTTTTAAAAGAAAGGGAAAGTTTTAATTAAATTTTAAAATTGTTTTGTGTGGCCGTAGGCGGCGTTTTCTATAAAATAATGCCCCCGAGTTATCCCTTTTAATAACCTGCAAGATACCATTGACACAGACGCTTCTGAAAAAGAAGATCTAAAGAAAAGGGTTTGTTTTCGACGTGTGAAATGAAAACAGTTAATAATTAACGGACCTTTAGTTAGTTGTTGATCAATTAATTCCGTGTGAAGAGCTGCGAGGTAAGTGGATAGAAAAATTTGGAGGCAATGCTGCAGAAAATTTGGGGAACAACATTGGTGATTGGGGGCTGATTAGTGGTCTTTTGTTTTCCTACTTTTTTATCATTCAAATTATATATTCAGGATTCAAATTTTGACTTTTTTGTGGACAAGTTTTTAGTAACTTCCACATAAGTGGAAGTAAATCTCTTCTTCGTCATTTTTGTTTGACTTAACCAGTCAAGCCATCTCCAAATTAATAATTTGAGGTTACATTGATTGAGAATAGACAGAGCATCAGAAGAATAAAGAGTAAGGGTTTGGAGACCAAAACTTTTCGAATTTTTTCTTTAAACATCAATGAGCGAGATAGTGTGAGCATATTAGTGCTGATATGTGGTATTCACTATCAAACATTGACCCATTGAACAGGTCACGTCAAAGATATCTACAGTGAAGTACAAACATATGGTATTTACACTATTCGGTAAAAGGAAATTACACATTTAACACCAAGGAAATAATTACAATTCTACCATTTAAAATTATATTAAAACTTACGTATTTAAAACCAAGATGTTTCAATCCCTAATTTCATTTTTTTTTAAATAAACCGCTTTCACGGCTTAAAATTTGTTTATATATAAAAATAAACAATTTATTTAGAACATTATCTTTAAAGAAAATTTGGGGGGGGGGGGGAAGGGGGTCGGTGGAAGGGTGGTCTAAACCGTTGGTTTTCGACCATTACGACCCGGGATCGAATCCCGGACCCCGATGTAGTGCACTCACGGTAAAAGCTGTCGCTAACTACCCACCATGATTATAATGGCCTATACCACGTGTATTAGGGATAATAATAATGAACGAACGTTTATTTATAATTGACCGCACATTTAGAAGTTTTTGAGTAAACAATGGAAAAGATGTGGGGTGCAAACCCGTCATAAAGATTAAACAAATCAGTAGGATATAGAACAATTAAGGTAAAATTATTCCTCGCTATGCTTGAAATGGTTATGAATTGCCATATTTTAAACCAAACCGCATTTAAAACTTGAAATTTTTGTGTTCCAAGACTTATTCTTAAATCTTGAACCGTAGGCAACTATACAAGTGCATATAATATAGTAGGCAACTATATACAAGTAAAAAATAGTACAAAAGTGAATTTGTACTTGGATCGGGTGAATAAATTGAGTATATATTATACTTGTACATATATAACTTGTTTGATGTCTCTCTCTCTATCTCTCCAGTCACTTTCTTGATGTGGTGGTGTGTTTACTAAATGAGGGGTAAGATGAAATGGCTATGCTCAAGCGTGATTAGGTGCCGCATATTAGTGTACTAGACGAATGGCCCGGGCAACGCCCGGGGTTTACCCGAGTGCGAATATATTTTAAAAACGTTGACTTGGGTGGTCGCTATTAACAGGGTGGTCTGTATAGACAGGTGGATGTATCACACAGCTGATAACAGGGTTGTCTAGAGAGGCAAACTTACAGAGGCAATCCCCAGAGAGAGTGTTTTTTGTTGCATCATGCTGTGACTCACACGACGACCCAAGGTCAACAGGGGTGGAGCAGCAAGCTTCAGCCTATCACCGTCTGGCGGCGCTGCTTGCGAGTTATATCTACAATTCTGCAAATAACTCTAAGGATATTCAAGATATTCAAGAAATTATTTTTCGAAAACCTTTCCGGGGATATACCTAATAATATCCCAGAATTTCATGGCGATTGGATGTATGGTTTTTGAATAACAGGGTTGTCTAGAGGGGGGCAGGGAGGACACGTGTTCCCTTGCAGCCAATGAGCGCGCATTCTATCCGTGAGCTTCAGACAAACAGACAAACAGACAAACAAACAGACAGAATAAGGCAAATATATAAGTAGATTATAGACACATTTAGAGTTCAATTTTGCTAAGACAATTCCCTACTGTTCATACTAAAATTAGAAATAAAAAATGGGAGGGCCTGACTCATCAGTAGTGAACATTCGCAGCGGTTTCGTTAGTTCCTGACTTCTCTATTATATTGCCACGTGGAATATTAGAAAAGATAAACTTTGAGATGACTTCAAGTAATTTATTTGAAGTAAGAACAAACTATGAATGATGAAAAAGATAAGCAATGAGGGAAGTTTACAGAATATCAAAATATAAACATAAAAAATGATACTCTGTTAAAAAAATAATAAATAATTCCCTACATTATTGTATATATCATTTATTTATCATTACTCTTCACAATTCATCCTTTCCTACTTCATCCCTAAGGATAGAAATAGTCGTTATTTCTCCTTAAAATAAATTACGATTTTTCATTCAAAAGAAACATTTGCGGCAAATTGTCAAACCTCGTTCTACAATCATAAGCCGCATTATATTTAATTTTAAAAATTGTTCAGCAAGAAATTTGGATAGATTATTGACCATTGTTGAACACGAATAGAAAAACCTAAAATGCATATCTGTACTTGTAAAATTTATGTAGATAATTCTGTTGTATGCAGAGATTTGAGAAGTCTATACTCTATCATCATCCGAAAACTGCTCACGTCAGTGAAAGAGTTCCTATTTACATATCACTGTTGGTTTTAAAACTCTCAGCCGAACCTCCCATCAACTTCTTGACAAATTTGAAGTTTCCTCTCAAAAGAATAAATTTAAACCACAAATAATTCCCTTTCAAAACGTCAATCAAAGGTTATCCCATTAAAATAAACTATTTAATTAGCATAGCAATAGAAGAATATTTTCTCCGCGATATTTTTATATGCAAATATATATAGCTGAATAATCTTTATATTGATTTGATACGAATACATTTCCCTATTTTTACATATCAGGATGATTTCTCTTAGTTTGAAAATTGGACAATTTGTTTTGCGCTCTCTATTATAAATGAAATGGTGTTTTTTCAGATTAATCGAAAATAGGCAGTACGAAAAATAAATCCACGATTTATATTCTTGGAAAAAAAAACAGATTAGAATTTTTTTTAGCTGTAACAGGCTTTGTATTTATTTAGCTAAAATATTTAATTTCTTTTTTTTTTTTTTGACGTGACAACGTCTTAAATTAGGTTGCGGCTGGGAGTCACTTATGAAAAAGTGTAACGCCCGGTAACGTTACGATGAGTAACCGAACGAGAGTGCTGCGCGCGCAGCGCTAGAGAATTAGGCGCATTGAATCGGCGCATGCTTGTCTCTGTCTTTGTCTTTCTCGAACGTTCTTGGCGTTGGAAAAACAAGAAAGCGTCATAATACAAGTTTACACGTGTGGTGTAAATTATTAGTTTAAAATTAATTAATTAATTAATTATTATTTTACAAATTTTAAATAGTTTCAAATTTATTTAGCAAAAATTTGAACCTTCGATCTGAATAAATGTTTTGATTTTCGAATTGATTCTTTAAAATTACAAATATTAAGAAAAAGTGGCAGATATAAGAAAACTTTATTTAAACTGTGTTGAGCAAGAATTTTAACATCTAATTTAAGTAAATGTTTTAATTTTCAACTTCATCATTTACAATTACAAATTTTATTTAATTTCAAATTTATTTAGCAAAAATTTGAACCTTCGATCTGAATAAGTGTTTTGATTTTCAAATACCAACGCGGCTGGTGGAGTGGCGATCTATCGTAAATTATCATCGACATCTACGGCGGAAGTGTTCCAAGTTGCGATTACAGACGTAACTCGTGTCATTAAAACCAAGGGTGACATGTGCATGACTGAAGTTACTTGCTTCGCCGCTAATACTAGCTTCAAGTTTATACTCGGTGCTGTATATATTCATCCAGGAGCTAGTATGCAGGATATTGGAATGTTACTATGGCAAGGACTCGGTCCGTACATTCACAACAGCCAGTACGTGCCACCGTTCGTGCAAGTTGATTCTAGTATACCGATTCTTCTGTGTGGTGATTTTAACAAAAACGTAAAGCCTGACAACTCGTTTCTTAATTTCATGAAAAATACGTATAATCTTGATTGCGTATCAAACGTTTCTAAGTCAACTACGTTAAAAGGAACAAATATCGACTTGACTTTCGCAAGACACATTACAGCAGAAACACTTCCTTAAACACTCAAATAGGAATTAGTTAAGTTTAAGTTTACATGTACAATGTTTTAGTAAACAAAATATATTTCTATAGTTAAAATTTGTTCAATTCTTATTTTCATTCAATTCCTTGTTCCTATTGTGCAATTTAATTATATTCATATCAATAAATATTCTACCGTTGTCACGTAAAATCTTCGCCCGTAAAACCGACTTTACAGGCAACCATTCTTTTCTTCATAGTTAGGCAGTCAGCAACACTGTATCTTCTTTCTTTTGGTAATTTTGCATAAGTTTGCTTTTTTTATATGTTCTGATTAACCTTGTTGTAATTAAATTAAATATTAACACACAAAGTATTGTGACTATCCCTTATTTCTAAATAGGAAACGTTACATTAGAAAATAATTGTAAAACAATTGATTGTAAATTGAAATATTGGTAAACATTGTCAAACATTAACGATAGCTTAAACATATCAACGTAACATACTAGATCTTTTGATTGGTAGATTTATAAGGTATCTGTTTTATTCTCACGCTTATTGGCTCTCTCTGGTTTTCCTAGGCCAGCGGTCGACAACCTTTCGAGTCGGAAGAGTCAAAAATTACAATTCACAGAATTCCAATGTTTTAAAAGAGCAACATTTTTTTCTGGCCAAAAATAAATAGTACTCGCATAAATAATATTTGCGTATGTAACTATATAAAGAGCCGCAGTTTCACATACAAAGAGCAGCATGTGGCTCGCGAGCCGCAGTTTACCGACCCCTGTTCTAGGCTATTGATGACGCATGCGCAATTCATTACCTTCCTGTTATCGCTGGGCGTGGACAGGCAAGAACTCGGCAGTTGGTCTTTTTGTTTAAAGGTAAAATATTGAGTGGGTGTGCAAGTTTGGTATTTGTGTTTGTCCTCGGCTGTATAGGCGATTATGTGTTTGTACAATCTTTTCATCATGTCAAAGAAGAATGAAATTACGAAGTACCTCCGAATAGAAATGTTGACATATTGAACTTGTTCTAGATATAAGCAACAAGTATCAATGGTATTCTTGTGCTTCGCCATCGCACATGTTCGAAGAGTCAATGTTCTAGCTTAGAATAGATGATTGGATCATCAAGCTCTTCAAACGTAATGGTAAGTGCAAATAATACCGAGACTTCTATACAGCAATCGCTATGTGTACCTAACCTGGTGAACGATGGTTTAACGGTTTGTGCAATGTTTGAAGAGAGGAGAGAAGTGTGGAATACGGAGAGTGGAATTAACAATGAAGATGAGAGAAAAGACTTTCCAAGAAGAAGGGGACAGACGGGGCAGTAATTGAATTCCAGAATGCCGTGGGCTGCAGCAGCTGGAAGAATGGATCGTGCTTTAATCTTATTTATTTGCCTAGAAATTTTTTTATATAATTCCTATTGCTATTAAATGGGGCGTTTCGTTTTTTTAAATAGGATTCCTGAAATGTGCAGGATTGGCAGCTGTCGATAAACAATGTAGAATAGGATGTTAGGGTTCAAAATATCTGGTTTTCCGGATGCGTAATTTCCATATCATTAGTAGGATGTAAACTGCCATTATCGTTTTATATGGCATTGATTTTATTCTATATTGGATTACCGCTCATAGTTTATTAGCTTAAACTTCAGCCGTTTTCTAGAAGGCATTGTTCAAATAATTATTTTATCTCAAAAAGTTGAATGAAAAATTCAAGTTGAGAGCATTTCAAATGGGGTATCATCAGAGTGCCATTCATTAACGATGTCTTATTGCGGGTGAAGAAACTCTGGGGAGAATTCTTAACAATAAATGATTAGCAAGATTTTCGCTTGGATAATCCTTTATGATTGGGGAATAAAAGTCTCAAAGAGGCAAGGGGGGTGTTAAATAAGGGGGAAAAAAAATCCGGAAATGTTTGAAGGGAAAGTTAAAATACATCTTGATTCAATTCCGCGCTGACATCTAGGAAAACGTATAGAAGGCAATCAATCTCGCGGCGCCCTGGCAAGAACAAAAAAGAAAAGGAGGGACAGTCGTTTTAAATTAAATTCCGTCGATGAAGCCGTACTATGATCCCCATCTATCACAAGATATTGGACGCTCCAAGGAGGCCAATTACAGCTAATGAAGTCGGAACGGGCTGCTGTCTGAATTAGTTGAGCTCAATCCATCCTGCCAGGTCCAACAACAGGACCATTCCAGACATCTCGAGGATACATCCATTGCCCAACTGACCATGGTGGTTAGTCGAACCTCTAGGAGAGTATCAACACTCTTAGATTCTGTCACTTATAGAAAGATCTATACTGGATGCAGGTCAAGTAAGGTGAAGATGACACTGGAGGCAGACTGCAATTTTCCTGTAGTATGGCCTTTTATAAAGGTAAATGGCATATAAACCAGGTAATTCAATTAGGTTTCAAGATTTATTAACACGAAAGCATTTGATTAATATGCAAGTTCATTGCCCTTAATAATGAAATGGTTTTATAATTACCTCTCTTTGGTGAAGTTAGTACAACATTTTTCCATATGCTTGATTATAGGGACTAGAACAAATTCCCGTCTAGATCAGCAACTAGAATTATCCATTTCAGAATTGCTCTCACTCACTTAAACATGTGTTCTTCAACCCGAGCGGCCTAGAGGAAGATTACCTACTACTCCGTATAATGATAATAATCCCATACCATTATATATCGACCAAGAATCTCCAGGTTCTTGCTGAACCTGAAAATGGAGGAAAGTGTTGAAGACTTTCCTAATTGAATACCAGAGGAATCGTCGTTGATGTCTTCCTGATGTACCTACAGTGAAACCTGTCTTAGGCGGACCCTGTCTTAAAACGAAAACATTCAGTTAGTGGCTGAATATGGTTATGGGAATATGGTTTGTAGCTGCTTACGTGGTAAGTGTATTTGAATCTGTGCTAAGTGGCAATTCTCCGGCCAATTTGAGTGTTTGATTAAGATGGTATATTGTATGTAAATGTATAATTCTTTTATGTATGCATGTAGTTTATTTTGTTATTGTTGCCGTGTCCAATGAAGAGCCTCAGATGTCCCCATGCGTCTCTATCACAACTGAAGCAATGTCCTCTATCTGTAGTTAATTTTATTCGCAATGTAATGGTTATTTAGCTTCTAGTATCAGGTTTAATGGCACAGCTCATTTTCAAATAGAGTTTAAGTATTGACCGTTTAGCAATATAGCTTTGAAACCTAAGATTGTGTATAAAACAAATCTTTTTAATTAAAAAATATATTAACCACGTCGTTTCGAAAACAATTTGCTATATTTCAGAGTTCATTCAACGCTAATAATCGAAAAAATTTAAAAGTAGTAAAATTCTTAAAGTTCGACCTATATTCTCTAATATATGACAGACTAAACAAAGAAGATGTTACAGTATCTGGGTAATCCTGGAACGTGCCAGTTTCTATTTGAATATATCGACCAACGTAATATAAAACAATCCTTAGAGCAAACAATAAATTCAAAGATAAATTTACTTGGATACAGTTTGAAACCTAAGTTGCTAGTTATATTTATTGGAGCGAGCTTGCCTCGATAGGTAAATACTCTTTAATGAGGGCGGTGGAGAGCCAATCTACAGCACCAGCAATCCGTCAATTTGGGGAAACTAAACTGGAGAAGACAGCCGCCATTATGGACCCAACTTGGAAAGTATTCGATCCGGATTAAAAAGTTCTTCCATCGTTTAATTATATTTCTCAATCATATTGATTCAATTATCTCTCCTTTCATTCAATGTGGAGGTATTGTCTACCTTCTTAAGCTTTGTATTATTATTTTTTTAATTTCAAGATGTCCCGAGGCAATAATATTATCTAGACATAAATTTATATATATAACTATAAATGTCAATAAGGAATCTAGGGTTTGGTTTCTTTTTACAATTCTTTTATTTCTCGAGCTTTCGGGTTAACATGCCCTTCAACACAGACACCCAGAAGTACTACTTCTAGCCAATTATAACATGTTAGAAGTAGTACTTCTGGGTCTCAGTGTTGAAGGGCATGTTAGCCGGAAAGCTCGAGAAATAAAAGAATTGTAAAAAGAAACCAAACCCTAGATTCCTTATTGATTTTTTCGAAGTATAAAACCAGGGAAGAATCTTTATTAACTATAAATGTGGATTTAATTGTGTGTTTGTTCAGCTTATATTTGACGTGAAAGGAAGAAATTTGTCCCAATACAGATTGGAAGAAATCACAGTTTTGATCAAAGAATATTCTGATTAGACCGAATAACAAGCTAGTTGTGTGTGTGCATATTCATGGGATATAAAAATAGCTATGATAATATTCCAATGAATCCTTACCCCACTACTATACTATTACTATTATTATCAAAATTTCTCCCTACTATTACTGATTCTGATTATATCAATAAATCATTGTTTAAACAAAATGGTTGGGGACAAATATTCACTCTTAAAAACTCGGTTTTTATATTTCTTAAGATTAAAGATACTTCGGCTAGTATAAATCTTTTTATTATCTCGACGTTTCGACAAAAATCTTTAGCGAAAAAAAAAATTAAAACATTTGGCAAAGCATTAAAAATAGTTAGAATCATTTTTAACGCCTTGCTAAATGTTTTAATTTTTGTTCGCTCCTGATAAGGACAAAAGCCAAATGTCTTAATTTTTGTCGACACGTCGAGATAATACAAATATTTACAGGCCGAAGTATCTTTAATCTTAAGAACTATAAATGCCGGCCAGGTAACCTCTATCTCCACAATAAATGGTTTTTATAGCATATAAAATTTTTAAAAATAAGCTATTATATTTACAATGTATATTTAAATTGAATAATACAAATATATATAGGTATTTTTATTACAGTAGAACCTCCATGAGAGGACACTCCCGCTAGAGGACACCTCTCTACAAAAGACAGTTTTCATTCGCAAAATTACCATTTTAACTATTTAGAAACTCTCCAGTAAGAGGACACTTCTTTCTAAAGGACGCTTTGGCTCTGCAATTAGGTGTCCTTTACAGAGAGGTTTTACTGTAATACAAAAGACCCTTTCCAACTAGCATTTTTGCAACTTAATAAATCACGATTTAAATAATTTTTTTATAATGAAACTGACATTTTTATTCTTTACAACTCTATATGACGTTCTGAATCCCCTTTTGCCGAAGATGTTATCATAGAGAGCAGCGGTCCTGGGGAATACAATTAACATGGCTGCCCTTGGATTAAATGTTGTTGTTTTTTTAAGTCACCAAAACTGTTGGTTAGATGACCGAATCTATAAAAAAAGTGGGCTCGCCAGTTTCTGGTATAACATTGATGCAGTAGTTTACGTTTTATAGCTGCTACCCCCGAATGGGATTTTTATTGTTTCCTATTCACAGAAAAGGGGGATGTTTTATTGACGTTAGAAAACTGCCTTTAAACATTTTGTGTAAACTTTGCTTCGATTCTTCCTTTTCTCCCCTTCCTTATATTTTAAAATTCAAATATACTGTTAGTATTCGCCAATCGCTTGGCGGTGCATATATATTTGGCTTCTCTCATGGCGTTCAGATTTTATGAAAACGATTGAATTACCACTGGGTAGTAAACATATGGTTGTAGATATATTTTCAATGTTTGTTTTATTACGCATTCAGAAGGGAATAAGAAAACTCTAGTCTTGAATCCGAGATTATCTTTCTTAAAATTTAAACTAGAATTATCTTTGAATTGGGAAATTTGTTCTTAAATCGATAAACGACGGTATCAATAAACATGAGTTTTTTAAAAAAGATTTTTTTAAAAAAGATTTTTATTGTAATCACACACACCCATATAAAAATAATACCACGTGGAATTAGCAGGGTCCGTCCAGGTTAGAAACAGTAATTCCGTCAAGAAAAACTTGCAATTCTGTCGTGTTAAAGTTCTATCTGGATAGGTGTAGGAACGTATTCAGGGGTATTTTTAATATATATATATATATACACTTGACTATTCAGTAGGTAACTCACACACTACTATGTAAGTCAGGCAAAAATAATATTTTCTTTAAAAAGTTTCAGTTCGCTGAATAATTTATCATCATTATGTATGCGGGTGTCAATATTGACATTAGGAATTTCTCTGTGAGGAGCGAGATTAACTAAAACTTGGTGTGTGAAATCTCCCATTCTTGTCCCGGGTTGATACCGGGGCAGTGACTAGTGGAGGATTTTCTAAAATGTATTTATTAATCAACTAGAGGTGCGATATTGAAATATTTGCACCTATTACAGAGAAACAAACAAATTATAACTTAGAATTAAAAAATACTTACAAATTTACATGTATTAATCGATAGAGTTCATAAAATTTATATAGACAAAGTGGCAGATGTAAGAGAGTTAAATCATTTAGATCAGGGGACAAACGATGTCTCACTTCTACAAAGTTCGGACAGTCATAGATAAGGTGAAGAGCAGTTTGTTCAGTTTCTCCGCAGGAACAATTTGGTGTTTCTGATAGATCTCTTTTATGTAAATATTTCTGGAGACTGATGGAAGATGATCACAGTACTGTATACATTACAGTCGATTCTAAGACTGAGAGAGACACTGGACAGAAGTCTTAAATTCATCGTTGACGATATATAAAGATGGACTAGCAGTCAATTTATGTAATCCATTTGTCCATCGGTGCGAATGATGTGATATCGGTGTGTGTATCCAAGAGTAAATTAATGAAAAGCAATTATTTCCAAATGTCTCTTGACTACAAGGTGTGCAAAACACATTGAATTCGTGTGCTAAAAATGATTACAAAAATATTCCTTAATATAGGTAAGCTATCAATCTCTCTATCAATTATTCTGATTGTTGCTTAGTTCCTAAGTGTTTTATTTTAAATTCGGGTTTTATTAAGAATAAATGTAGGTGATACACCTTGTTGATATTAGACAACCAGGACCCGGGATCGAATTCCGTACTTCTTTTTTAATAGAAACAATTTCTTCAAATACCTTCGATTCCTTGCACAAGTGTAATCCCACCATCAATAAGTGCATGTAACAAAATGGGTATCTGACATTGTCTAACTGGTTTCTATCTAATACGGTGTACTTGCAGTAGTCGCTAACTACACGCCATCACAACCATTGACACAGTAGGCATCAAGGAACAAGACAGAGACATACAAGAGATGACCCTTGCTCTAACAAGACCCGATAGGTCAACAGAATCCTTATGAGGGGATCACCCACTCTCGCATTTATGAGATCATAAAGAAATCATTGAGGCCATAAACCACATTGTGAGGCTTAGGATCTTCTAGGATCGCCCTTAGACGCTAAGTCTAGGTTTCACCATTTGCGTTTTTTTCTGTTATGTTACAATCTATACTTACAATCTTGAATTTTTTAAAAGTGGAAAAAATAATTTTAAAATCTTTAAATAAAGTAAAAAACATCTTGTAACCATGCAGGATGCTTAGTAGCCATTGTTAGCTCATGTACGTAACTCTTTTGATTGCGCTGAATATTTAGTATATCAATAAAGGCCTACGTTTCAGGTTGTCGGTCAGCGTGATGCACCTCCTCCCCGAGGTCTTTAGTGTTTGTATTAGAGATAAAAATATGGCGGTTTTTTAATTGAGATATTCAGATAGCTGGTTCTAACCATCAGTTACATGGTCAATAGGTGATACCATCATTTCACTCTAGACTTTATAGGACTACATCATAAATCTGAAACGCTTTTGTAATTGGATTTGCAATTAAATTTTCTGAACCTTACACCAAACACGACATATATTTATTCCATTCTAAAACTTCTGTTTGCTGACTCCACTAATGTTAAAACGTATAGAATAGAACATTGTAAGTCCCCCAAAAACATGGATACTCCTGGTGTGTCGCTGGGTTTTTTCAATTGGTAGATATGAATATTTAAAGAGCGCAGGTTACTCTTTCTGAATCTAGCCTTTGATAATTGTGTAAATGTGTAAATATACTTTAACTGTTCCACCAGATCTCCCATTCACTCTGTCTAACATGAGATACTGTCTGAATATACAACTCTTATCTGTTGGAATTATAGCATTAAAGGTTGTATTAGAGGTCAAGTGACATTTTTGATTTTACAAAGATATCAGGGAATGGCTGCGTTTTAGTTGGAGGCTTCTCATAAGATGATTTTAATTCCTTAATGGCTGGAACCTAAATCTCCACGTAGTTTCCAGAAACGGCGGAGCAACCCATCAGTTCTATGGGCTAATCCCCGTGGATTTTCTAGGATTACTTCAGACTCGACAGACTGCCACCAATCGGTTCCCATATTGAACCCAAGTCTACCGGGGGAAGTAACTGTAAGTTATGGCTGTGGTTAGGTAAATAGAGAGCCAGGTAAACAAGATAAATAATCCCCTGTGGAGAGAAAGAAAACCTCGAAATAAATTTTCTCCTCCGCCCAACAAGAATGAAATATCTACCCTCCCAATGGATTTATCGCTGTTGGAAATAAATGGAAGGGTAAATTTACTTATTTATTTATACAATGGAAATATATCATGCCAGCCGCCTGCATGCATTCGCTTCTATATGGAGGAATGACGCTGGAACAGTAGCACTTAGAAGATTTTATAAATGTTTTTGAGAAATACTTTATCTATATCCCCATGTTGCCTAGGAGGCGTGTCGCGAGTTTTTCAAGCGTGATGCCGAACTATCAACATTTCTGATAGAAGAAGTTATCAAAATAATTTTTAGGTGATTTTTGAATTTGTATTTAAGTATCGTATTATATATATGTTATAAAAATAAGAATTTCTGTTGATTTTTGATTATCTTGTGGATTATGCTATGGAAATGCAGTCGTGGTAAAAATATTGAAAGTAAAATTATAACAATAGTTTTGAGATCAGTAATTTAATTGACTAAAGGAATATATATAAAAAAAAACATAAGTTTGATAAAAGTACTGCCTGGCTTAAGGCGTAAGAATAAAAAAAAAAATGAAAAACTTATTTACATAATGTACAAAAGGTTTAAGCCAGCCATCGGGAAACAACAACAATGAGTTTTTATAGGGGAAGCGTGACCTCTGGCGGTCGATTTAGCAGAGTATTTGAATCAATGAAATATAATTTTAAATAAAATAATATTTTAATATAACATATATATAATATGATGGTCACATTTTGTTAGATCATTTATCTGGGGCCAAAATTACCAGCACATATGATAATAATAATAACCTTGATTAAGCTAATACAGACTTTATGAACCTTGCTTATTAAACGGATATCAAGAAACAAGGACGAAATATTTGCCTTGAAGAAGAGAGAAAATGATGTGAAAGCAGGAGGTAGAGAATATAGAAAATTAAGTTATATTAAAATAGAGAATTTTCTCATGACATTCATAGCGTAGCAAAATATTTATTATTTAATAGACAGATTATTTATTTTGATAATTATATTTTGCTACTCTGTAAACTTCCTTCATTGCCTCTCAGGTATTTTATAAATTTTGATTCATTTTCCTTAAATAAATTGCTCAGTCATTGTGAAATTTGTCTTTCCTAATTTTCTACGTAACATTTTGGTGGAAATGCTAGGTAGTTTAGGGAAGACAAACTGAAGATTGTCGAGCAGACCTTGAGACCATGGGTGCTATGGTCTTCATTTTTCTTCAACTGACTCCAGAATTCTACCGCCATGTCAAAGCTAAAATCTTCCTTAAAAAGACAATGTCCCTTTCGATAATAAGACGACAAAGACTCTCTTCACGCCGCAAGAAAATTGACGCAATGTTACTAGGGACAAACTTCCAAGACTCCGAGGGAATCCTTGACAGAAACACGTCAGCTCCATGTCAGAAGCAACAAGATTACAAGCTGTGAGTCACAGCTCTCATAGGGAAGGAGCTATGTAGCAAAATATTTATTATTTTATAAACACAGATTATTAATTTTTATATTCATATATTTAGCACTCTGTAAACTTCCTTCATTGCCTCTCTGGCATTTTATAAATTTTGCTTTGTACATGCCTCAAATAAATTTCTGTGTTATCCTGAAGTTTGTATTTACTAATTTTCTATCCGACAATATCTTTCTATTGTAATCCACCTTCTTTGTTATCCTCATAAAAATAGCGCGCGCACACAATAGAAACACGGGGATTTATAGAAAACACGGTTCTTCAACGATGAAAAAAATATGGAAATTTAAGTCAATGGCGAGAAATATATTCAAGTTACTTTGCATAAAATATATTATGTTACAAGAGAAATATGAGAAAATGGATATTTTTCTATTGTGATCCTCAACATATATATGTCATAATTTGTATATAATTGTATGCACCCCCGACCCACTATGCATGTACAATGTATGATTTTCAAAGATTTAATAAAGAATAAGGTAACTGGAGGAAAGAAAGTAGCAGCAAGACATAGGAAGTAGGCTTAAAGCGGGCACAATTATTAATAACTTGTACAGTCAATACTTCCTGACAGGGCCGGACGTATCTGGTGACCACAGAAGTCATAAAATTTGAGAGACGCCCAATATTTCCGGGGCAGGACCGGTGGTATCTGATAACCGCGGAAGTTATAAGAGTCGAGCTAACACCCAATACTTCCTGACCAAGGCCGGATATATCTTCCGACAAAAGCAGCGGCAACGACCAATTAGAAGGCATCACCTAAATAGGTCAACCAATAGAAAACGGTCATGTGATATCTTTCGACCAATGGGAAAGAAGACAACTCTTGGTGTTAAATCGAGAAGCAAGAATTGTCAGTTGTGCTTTCGCTCCCATCGGAACAACACCTAAAGTAGCACTTTCGCTCCTATCGGAACAACACCTACAGTTGCTCCTTCGCTCCCAACGAGGTAACATCTGCTCTCGAGACCTCCCCGCTCAGCTCATAGTTAAGTCAATCACCGCCATGTGATCAGATAATTAATAAGTCAAAACCGCTTCGCCTTCTCTCTAAGCTTTTCTTTCCTCCAAACCAGTTGCCTTTTATTTCAAAACCCATCAAGCGTCCTGGCTTATTTCCCTTGTGTGTAATCCTTTCTTACTCAGCCATCACGACTGCGCCATCACTTCAACAATCTTCAACTCAAGAGTAAGGTTTCCCAGCATAGCATATTATCACAGCTATATTTAAAGTCGACAGGATATATTACCACATATATTGAAAGTCGACAGGATCAAGATGGAAATTAGCCCAGACGCCAGCAAAACAAACGGCAATGTCAAACCCAGAGGGAAGAAACTGGCAACGAGCGGAAAGAAGCTGGCAACGAACGAAGCGACAAAACACAACCTGGCGACAATAATTTTGCAGTTGACCGCCGCACTTCAAGGAGCAAGGTCCACTCAACTACAGACGACGTTCCGTAGCGCCACCCCCGGAGCAGCCCACACCCCCCGCCGACCGAAAGGCGAGATGAGCGCGGCAGCCGACGCACGTGCCACCACCCCAGGCAAGTGTCAACGTGGCCGGACACCGACCACCGAGGAGTCATCCACCGCCATGCCGTACACCGCCCCCGAAACTAATCCGCGCGACCCGGGACAGTACAAACGGTCCCAAAACGATATTCCAGTACCGGACTTCACTTCCATTTCGCGGACGGTGCGAGCAGTCCCGAGCCCCAAGCCAACCATCCCAAACCAAGACGTCCCAGAGGAGACCTGTTGAACTGAGGTAGGCACCCACCCTATGGCATCAAGAAATTGACTTTGGACTTCTATCTAACCTACATACCCCTTTAATCATGTATCTAACCTTGTACTAAATGAATGCACGCACGGGCTAGGCCAAACCTGTCCGAAAGGACTTGCACTGCAATCAAATTTGTCACACAGGACAACCCTTGCCTGCATTCATTGACCCCACCACAATGTTTATCACTCAACCCAATTACCAGTACTATATGCCCTCAAATACAAGCCACAACGACTTCAACCATCACCATGCCCAAAAAAAAAAACGTGTCAGTACAGCTCACACACTTACCACAAAGTTCATACGTAACCATACGTCATCACGCAACAAACACGCACAACCCGCACAACAAACGCAACACGCACGCCAAAAGACGACAACAACCAACAAACGCATGCACAGTCGTTAGTAACAATCATCTCGTCTACCCAAAACACTAAAAAAATGTTCACATTAAAAGGTGCCATATACACTAACAATAGAAATTTCGATATATGTTCGTACAACCAGCACCCATGACTTTAATAAATTTGTTGTTCATAGTGAGAACAGGTTAGATTTTGTACAAACAAGGACTTCGCGTGACACCTTTTCATTCACAATTTTTTTTTTTCGATTCGTGTCACAGGTCACCCCACAAAACTTTTCATTTCAGGCCACAGACGCCTTTCACCACGCCTGTGACACGTCTCCACTCAAAGCGTGTTCACGTCGTAAGCCTCATTTTCACTCAATTCCACTCTAATATCACTGAATAACATTTTTTTTTAAGTCACAACGACCATTCGATTTAATATCCATAGATACAATATCCGGATTTTCAAAATACAAATAATGCCGAAATTACATCAACTCATCTCTTCACAATGTTATTGGCAGAACATAACACACGACAATACAAAAACAGGTAAAAATCTGTCCCATCTGCCAATTATCTACAAATATCGATGAATCCAACCAACAATACGTGAAAACACCGACCCAACCCACAAATAAAACAATTCGCACACAAAATCAATTAGGCGGACGGGAAAAACAGGACGTAGTCCCGCGAGGTCATAAAATTCGAGTAAGACAGCAAATACAAAAAAGGGAGCGTACTTCCTCGGCACGCCCCAGTCCGGATCCAATTACCACCCCTCATTTCCGGCCAGCACATAAAAATAAGTCACCGCTTTTCCCCAGCCTCAGATTTCTCCATATCATCCCACTTTTTCATGCCACCGATTTTGGATTCCAGTTCGAGTCTGCGTATCGATTTTTACCATACAATTCCGCACGCACAAGACGTCACACACATTTAAATGAGTTCATATTCCTATTATAATTGATCATAATTACTTTACAAATTTCCAAAAACGTTACATATTCCACTTACACTGAGATCTCAAAACAACAATACACACAAAGACAAAAAATTTATAGGGCATAATTGAGCAATTAAAACATTTAGATCAGGGCATGTAGATACAAAAGGGTTCAAACCAATACACCTTATTTTTCATATTAATCATTTTCATTATTTTCTCTCAATTAAAATTTAAAAATTTAACCAACTTAGCAATTTATTCAATTTATTATCACTTTTAATCATTAATTATCATTTTATTTACCAATTAGTTTATATTATCATAGCTTCAAATCAACGAAAACTCATTGGTTTTCTTTTAAAATTGGATATTATATTTTATTTTGATTTACAAAAACATTCTCTTTTTTTTATTTTTTTTTTCTCACCATGCATCAAGCATTCACTTTGATTTCTTCCAACTTTTTATTTTTATTTTTATTTTTTGATTTCTCAAAAGACCTAATAAAAATCCCTCGATTTCCATTCCCAATTTCGAGTAAAATATAATTAGGCATTTCTTTTTTACCATGCAACAAGCACTTTTCTTTTTTTTTTTCACCATGCAACAAAGCATTTTTTTTTTCACCATGCAACCAAGCATTTACTTTGATTTCTTCCAACTTTTTATTTTTATTTTTTGATTTCTCAAAAGCCCTAATAGAACTCCCTCGTTTTTATTTCCAATTTCGAGTAGAAATTAGTTAGGCGCATTTTCTTTTCTTTTTAATCCACTATGTACCATAGCATTCATTTTGATTTCTTACAATTAAAAATTTTTTTTGATTTCTATTAATTATACTCAACCTATATCATCAACACCATTCTATTTTACCTCTTATATCACCACCAATGCTTGTATATAGCCTCTCAATACCCACAACTAATTTTCCCACAAAATTATTTTTCCCTTTACAGAATTCTCTCAGGCTAACCCCTTCTTGAATTCTTCACATGTAGGGGGCACATCTGTCATAATTTGTATATAATTGTATGCACCCCCGACCCACTATGCATGTACAATGTATGATTTTCAAAGATTTAATAAAGAATAAGGTAACTGGAGGAAAGAAAGTAGCAGCAAGACATAGGAAGTAGGCTTAAAGCGGGCACAATTATTAATAACTTGTACAGTCAATACTTCCTGACAGGGCCGGACGTATCTGGTGACCACAGAAGTCATAAAATTTGAGAGACGCCCAATATTTCCGGGGCAGGACCGGTGGTATCTGATAACCGCGGAAGTTATAAGAGTCGAGCTAACACCCAATACTTCCTGACCAAGGCCGGATATATCTTCCGACAAAAGCAGCGGCAACGACCAATTAGAAGGCATCACCTAAATAGGTCAACCAATAGAAAACGGTCATGTGATATCTTTCGACCAATGGGAAAGAAGACAACTCTTGGTGTTAAATCGAGAAGCAAGAATTGTCAGTTGTGCTTTCGCTCCCATCGGAACAACACCTAAAGTAGCACTTTCGCTCCTATCGGAACAACACCTACAGTTGCTCCTTCGCTCCCAACGAGGTAACATCTGCTCTCGAGACCTCCCCGCTCAGCTCATAGTTAAGTCAATCACCGCCATGTGATCAGATAATTAATAAGTCAAAACCGCTTCGCCTTCTCTCTAAGCTTTTCTTTCCTCCAAACCAGTTGCCTTTTATTTCAAAACCCATCAAGCGTCCTGGCTTATTTCCCTTGTGTGTAATCCTTTCTTACTCAGCCATCACGACTGCGCCATCACTTCAACAATCTTCAACTCAAGAGTAAGGTTTCCCAGCATAGCATATTATCACAGCTATATTTAAAGTCGACAGGATATATTACCACATATACATCACAATATGTACCCCATATATAATATATATACAATAAAACATTTCTCCCTTTGTTATAAATATTACATGGAAGGAGTTATATATATGTATGTAGAGATGAATGTGTCTCATCGAGCGGAATTCTTTACCAGAATCCGGGTTAGAAGCCCCAATTTGTATCATTATACACACACAAAAGCCTTTATTAGGGACATGCCCCATACAGATTCTCCCAAATGGGTAAGGTAATAATCATCTTGTGTTATTTACATAGGTAGTGAAATAGAAATTGAACTAGCTTTACTCTTCGTCTCAAAGTCATTCAATTATTGACTGGTTCTTACATAATGATGATCTAAAAAAATTATAGCAAGCTATTGCCTTAGATTTGTTTGCTGATTTTTTTTAAAGCAATACGTAGGGTGAAGTGTTGGTGAATTTGTATCATTATAAAAGAAATTAATAATAATTCGGTTCTCCATGATTCTTACGCAACTTCCCCGTCCCCAAACTGGCTCCTTGGAATTGTAGATCTTATTAGGTATCTGTAGACTTACGTTCCTTACGGTAAAGGTCAAACACTCTCTGACCATGGCTTTCTGCTTGTACCATGTGTGTTTGAGGAGTAACAACAGAGGTTCATACTTTCTACAATATGAAATAGAAACTTTTTTTCAATATGAAAAATAAATTCCAAAGATATTTTGGGACTATATTTTTTAATAATAATTTTATTACAGATTAAAAAAACATCATTTTCGCCGTAAAAAATAGCTTTTTCTTTACTAAAACAAAGGAATTTTATAAAAGCAAGCTAGAGCCTTGTGAAAACCTCTTTATCTCTCTTAAATAATTCCAAAAATTGTTAGAGAGAGAGAGAATTGAATATTTTTACTTCCTTTGTTTCCATTCGCGTCTCAATTAAAAAGCAATGGAGTGGGAATCAGAGAGTAGAACTGCTATACACCTAGACTATACTGGGGTTTGGGGAAAGTAAAGTATAAGGAATGAGGTTATTATGGGGAAATTAATATTTCAGACCAAGATGACGAATCCTGCATGGGACTTTGATTCCAGTAAAAGGCTTGTTGCTGCTGTTGTATATAGTCACAGTGTAGAAAATACTATACTATACCTACTACATATAGGTTTCTCTCTGTATTCTTAGTTCTCTTCTCTTACTCTGTAAACTGGCGAATCCTATATAGGACGAGAGGTCCTCAATAAAGGCTTTTGTTGTTGTTGTATATTTCAGACCAAGGAAAAAAACGTTAAAAGCGGGAAGGCGGGAACTCTGTTACCAGGAAAATAGCCTAAAATGCGGGATACCATTGTAGGCGTAATAGCGAAGTTGAAACCAAACTCTCATCCAGACATTGTGTGACTTTTATTACACCAATAAAACACATAAAATGTGAAACCAAAGTTATATAACTTTATATTTTATTCAAATTTTGTATAAAAACAGAAGTACGAATAAAAAAAATTAATTATAGTTATTAATTGGAAAAAGAAGTTATAAGCGGATTCCCGTCCTCTAGAAAACAGAGAACAAAAACAAGTTTTAAATTTTTAAAAATATATTTGATGATGTTTATCTCGGTTTATTGAAAATCTGTGTAATTTTGGTTTAGAAAAAGGTTGTTTATAGGTAGAGAGAGATATGGATGCCAACGCCCTCTCTCCATTCCAACAAACTCCACCATCCAATCTAAAATAACTCCAAATATAAAGCACACACAGAGCACTATATTACACGGTAGTGTGAGAGAGAGATATGGATGCCAACGCCCTCTCTCCATTCCAACAAACTCCACCATCCAATCTAAAATAACTCCAAATATAAAGCACACACAGAGCACTATATTACACGGTAGTGTGAGAGAGAGATATGGATGCCAACGCCTTCTCTCCATTCCAACAAACTCCACCATCCAATCTAAAATAACTCCAAATATAAAGCACACACAGAGCACTATATTACACGGTAGTGTGAGAGAGAGATATGGATGCCAACGCCTTCTCTCCATTCCAACAAACTCCACCATCCAATCTAAAATAACTCCAAATATAAAGCACACACAGAGCACTATATTACACGGTAGTGAGAGAGAGGGAGATATGGATGCCAACGCCCTCTATACAATCCAACAAACTCCACCATCCAATCTAAAATAACTCCAAATATAAAGCACACACAGAGCACTATATTACACGGTAGTGAAAGAGAGATATGGATGCCAACGCCCTCTCTCCATTCCAACAAACTCCACCATCCAATCTAAAATAACTCCAAATATAAAGCACACACAGAGCACTATATTACACGGTAGTGAAAGAGAGATATGGATGCCAACGCCCTCTCTCCATTCCAACAAACTCCACCATCCAATCTAAAATAACTCCAAATATAAAGCACACACAGAGCACTATATTACACGGTAGTGTGAGAGAGAGATATGGATGCCAACGCCTTCTCTCCATTCCAACAAACTCCACCATCCAATCTAAAATAACTCCAAATATAAAGCACACACAGAGCACTATATTACACGGTAGTGTGAGAGAGAGATATGGATGCCAACGCCTTCTCTCCATTCCAACAAACTCCACCATCCAATCTAAAATAACTCCAAATATAAAGCACACACAGAGCACTATATTACACGGTAGTGTGAGAGAGAGATATGGATGCCAACGCCCTCTCTCCATTCCAACAAACTCCACCATCCAATCTAAAATAACTCCAAATATAAAGCACACACAGAGCACTATATTACACGGTAGTGTGAGAGAGAGATATGGATGCCAACGCCTTCTCTCCATTCCAACAAACTCCACCATCCAATCTAAAATAACTCCAAATATAAAGCACACACAGAGCACTATATTACACGGTAGTGAGAGAGAGGGAGATATGGATGCCAACGCCTTCTCTCCATTCCAACAAACTCCACCATCCAATCTAAAATAACTCCAAATATAAAGCACACACAGAGCACTATATTACACGGTAGTGAGAGAGAGAGAGATATGGATGCCAACGCCTTCTCTCCATTCCAACAAACTCCACCATACAATCTAAAATAACTCCAAATATAAAGCACACACAGAGCACTATATTACACGGTAGTGAGAGAGAGATATGGATGCCAACGCCCTCTCTCCATTCCAACAAACTCCACCATCCAATCTAAAATAACTCCAAATATAAAGCACACACAGAGCACTATATTACACGGTAGTGTGAGAGAGAGATATGGATGCCAACGCCTTCTCTCCATTCCAACAAACTCCACCATCCAATCTAAAATAACTCCAAATATAAAGCACACACAGAGCACTATATTACACGGCAGTGAGAGAGAGAGAGATATGGATGCCAACGCCTTCTCTCCATTCCAACAAACTCCGCCATCCAATCTAAAATAACTCCAAATATAAAGCACACACAGAGCACTATATTACACGGTAGTGAGAGAGAGATATGGATGCCAACGCCCTCTCTCCATTCCAACAAACTCCACCATCCAATATAAAATAACTCCAAATATAAAGCACACACAGAGCACTATATTACACGGTAGTGAGAGAGAGATATGGATGCCAACGCCTTCTCTCCATTCCAACAAACTCCACCATCCAATCTAAAATAACTCCAAATATAAAGCACACACAGAGCACTATATTACACGGTAGTGAGAGAGAGATATGGATGCCAACGCCCTCTCTCCATTCCAACAAACTCCACCATCCAATCTAAAATAACTCCAAATATAAAGCACACACAGAGCACTATATTACACGGCAGTGAGAGAGAGAGAGATATGGATGCCAACGCCTTCTCTCCATTCCAACAAACTCCGCCATCTAAAATAACTCCAAATATAAAGCACACACAGAGCACTATATTACACGGCAGTGAGAGAGAGAGAGATATGGATGCCAACGCCTTCTCTCCATTCCAACAAACTCTGCCATCTAATCTAAAATAACTCCAAATATAAAGCAAAGACAGAGCACTATATTACACGGCAGTGGGGCCCAGCTAACTAAACAGAGTGGCTGTCAACCATTTTCCAAAATAGCGCGTGCCACATGGTGGGGGATCAAGGGGTTCTCAGAATGGTGATATTTATGGAAGGTTGCGTTGGAGATGGAAACCCCAGAGAGCCAGAAATATCTCCGCTCACAGATCTCAATGGTTGCTGGACATCGAGTAAGAATTGTTCCATCGAATTCCAATTACGCCACAGATGACTGACGGAAATCGATCGCTGGAGTCGAATTTGCATAAATCCGAATATAAATTTGCATAGTTTACAAATTTTGAAAGAGCGTACAACCAAACAATATTGACGTTTGTCTAGGTAGGATCCCGCTTATGGACCTAAAGGTCTAAGAGGCCATTTGCTTCTAGGCTGTCTAGGGAGAATGGTGCTCGTAGAGATCCCATACAGCAAAGAAACACTGGAGATAGCGGGAAGCACGATATAAATCAAGTACCGTGCAACTCCGATTTGGCGTAATAGTCTGTTTATTGGGCTGTATTCTGATCAAACAACATTTAACTCCCTTGCATATAAATATTCAAAAGAGCATAAGATCTTTAAGGAAATTGATGAAAATTTCTTTCCTCCCCATGGCTATTTCCTTTGTCATCATCATATCCCATCGTATAGATATCATAGAGAGAGCGTGCATTCAACATTTCTTCCATTCTTATATACCATGTATTTGTAAAGCCGTCGTTATTTACCATGTATTTATCCTTATAAGTCCGTCGTTATATAGCTCAAATATAACTTTATATGGCGAAAATATACCTTTATATGACGTAAATATACCTTTATATGGCGCAAATATACCTTTATATGGCGTAATTATACCTTTATATGGCGAAAATATACCTTTATATGGCGTAAATATACCTTTATATGGCGTAAATATACCTTTATATGGCGTAAATATACCTTTATATGGCGTAAATATACCTTTATATGGCGTAAATATACCTTTATATGGCGTAAATATAGCCAATTATTAAGGAAATTTTCACATATGAATATAGGATATAAAAAGGAAGTCTAGTGTAAAAGTTAATGGCGATATTATGTCAGCCTAAAATTTCTACTAAAGTCTATTCCCAAGCAAGTATAGCAATAAGTAATGAAGTGGTAAAAGGAGGAATATGACGAAGGATATTTTAGATGGCAACAGGGAGGGTCACTCTAGGTCCTCTGCAGACAACAACTGACCAAATGGTAAACCCCGCACCAATACCAAATGGTAAACCCCGCACCAAGATTGGTACACACTAGCTGCTGCTGATACTACACTCGCTGTCCGCTTTCCAATAGTTCCTTGTCAAAAGGTTAAGTGGCTCATTCCTATTAAGTAATCTTATTAGAGTTTCGCATTGTTATTTTCCTTACTCTCAATTTCGTCAACTGAAGTGTACTAAAATGGAACGTTCAATTACACAAGCACCAGACGTTCTTTGTTAACTAATTCAGCAATCTACAATATTGGCATTCTTTATAGCATGCATACGTACATTAATTACCGTTATATTGGTAAAGACACCATTGTACTTTGTTGAAATACAGCCATGTGCAGCCCGAGCCTAAAACCCTTCGTAGGTAGTTGTTGTTCATGGAAATATAATCTTCTTCAGTGTTCTGGCCGAATGATCCAATCTGTGTCGGCTGTGTGATTGCTCCTTCTTCCAGAGAAAAATTTTCTTTGGCTCTGATTTCCTTTGGAGAACGCCCTCCAAAAAAAAAAAACATTTAAGTATATAGATGGCAGTAACCATCTTTGTGATTGCCATATATCGTTATTATCAATGTTAATTGAAGTCATGTTGTCTCTCGGAATATATACATATCTACATCTACATTCATTCTCTTCCAATATATATTAGTCCTCTTCAGACCAGCTCCTATTACAATCCAGACAATCCCGGCAATGGTAGACCAATATATAAACACCAGACTTGTGTCCAATAGAAGTATACGGCTAGGTATGAGGTTGTCCCAAAATTTCGTGGTTTTCTTAAAACCTTGTTTTTCTTATTACTTGGCGAATAATTTTTTCACGGCGGAAACATAATAATACATAATACAATTACTTTATACGTAATATCATATGCATAGTTATAGATATAAAGACATTATATATAACGGCGAATAATATTGGTATTTCAATTTTTTTGCAAGTGTTTACGAACTTTTGGTACAACCTTGTATTAAAATATTCATTAAGATAATTAAAAGGCAATGAGTAATAAGTGAATTTAGATGAAAATATTGCAGTAATGAAAGAAAAATATGATAATAATTTGAAAAAAAAAAAAGGAATTTAAAGGCCAAAGGAGTATTATTTTCCCATCTCTCTCTCTCTCAACAAAAATCAGAAAGTCCTCCAAAATAGAGAATCCCGTCCTAGGGAAGTAGCTCCATGATCCCGATTGCTGCCTCCGCCGAAGAGCTGGCTACATATGTCCATATCTCACGGACTGCGATAAGCTATATCGGCCTCGCTTCTTATCAAAATGATAAGAAAGGTTCGCAACCCTTCAAGTCCTTTTTAACCATCCCTTTTATTGACATCAAATACATCGGCGATTTGTGGATTTATTTACACACAATATCACCTTCCTCTTAACAGTTGCAGAGATCGCCATATCGTCAATGTATCGGTCAGTGGAGAGTTCGCTTCTTCTGCAAGAAATATTTCGGACAATTATCTTTTTCATGAAATACTAATGGAAATAAATACAAAAATTAATAATTATATACATTCATGGACAAAACTTGAGCAAGTTGTACCTTTTAGTATGTATATCGGGATACTACAAGGCCGCAGTCACCGTTCGGAGGAGAATAATAGATTCGCAGAATGCTGTGGTCCATTTGTATGAGCGAAGAGAAATTAGAACGCGGCTGATTCCACACTCGCCTTTTCAGTGATACGCTAACCTTGACGTATGCACGGTTGAATCTGTGGCCACTGGACATGCGTCGGACCTGGAGGCTGTTTGTTGTTGAGTTCTGCGATGCCTGGAGTATAGTATGCTTTCTTCCTGTGGTGGATCTGTATAAGACCGGTAGTCTTAATAAAGTTGTGTGTGTAACTCTGAGAGCTATTTTATACACAGTGACTTTTATTGAAGACACACGGGATGACCAGGTGTAAACAAAATTACCTTTGTCTCCTTAAAATAAACGGTGAAATCAAATACTTTCTACTTCCCTAAGTTTTGTACATGAGTGTAATTAATATTTAGCGCTGATTTAATAAAATTAATTCGGTATTTTGGAAGTACCCCCAGGTTTCCAGATTGTCGTTTCTCAATCATAAAATGCCTTTATTTCGTCATCAAGAAAAGGCTAGAGATAGGTTTCAGCTCTAATAATTAATCTCTATATATTTATATACAAACAGACATATATAACTTACAGTAATCTTATATATGAAGAGGAGGACAAGAGAATACCTAAAGCCTATGCATATAATATTATATTACAATAATTAAAGCTCTCTATATATGCACATATTTCTCTTATGACTTTGTAAATTTTAATTACTTCTCTGTGTATCTCTCAGGAGAATCTCAGGAGGTCTTAATAAAGGTATATTGAACACCTATATATATATATATATATATATATATATATATATTTGTATTTCCAGAGCAGTGAGGGAAACACCTATTTGAATACTAGAATACAAACCCCTCACTGTGCACTCTTCCTAAAGTAAAATGTGGCCAACAAGTCAGTGAATACAAGTAGGTACTCGGAGCTTTCGTCCTTTTTAATTACAAGATCAAACTTCTTCCTATTTATTGTGTATTTAGGTAACCCAGGTTCCTGGAGCCACATACAAAAGTCACCAACTACCCGGGATGACACCTAAGTCTTCTTAGTTTTATTTACAATGCCCATGGAAGTCCAATTCATTAAGTAGCGCCTGGCAGATTTATTTCTTGGGAGATTTTCTATGGATGCTTGACTAAGGTTGGTGATCCCTAAGAGGGTTGCTTTCTACATACATCGGTAGCTGTGCACTTGCAATGAAATATATTTTCTAACTCCTTATTATGATCATCATGGACTATACCCTGTGTACTTGGGATGAGTAAAAAACATATACCTATGTAATGTAACTGTAAGGAACAAACCTTTTTAATACTTACTCTCACGTTAAATAATTATCTTTAAAATGTAACAAATTGAAAAGCGAAATACATTTCTAATGAGGTTTAAAAAAAGGCCAAATGTTGCGTCATTGTTGTTGTTTTTGACTCGTTATAAATAGGCAATTAGTGGTCCTTTTGAATGAAGGTATTTAAAATGGTGAAATTCTGTGTTGACTCATTACACGGATTCTCATATACAAACACTAAAAATTGGTAAGAAATGAAGTGTAGATACATTTAGCAACACATTCATTGAAGTATCGTGTTGGAAAATTTGACTACACACTAGAAGCGCAGATAATAAGAAATGTTAAAATAGTTGTTTTTTAGCTTTATGATTACAAAAGGTTTCCTATTTATTTTAAAAATATATGTGCAACACACACATTTTACTCGATCAAATATGCGCCAGCCCTTGGTAGACATACCTTTTAACTATGAAAATTCAATGAGCATAATCTGATTTGGGAAGAGGTAAGGAAATCGCTTCCATTCTTGAAATTTGTATGCAAATAGCCATGAAAAAGACAGAAAACCCATTACAACAAATCTTTAGATGGGCATTATAAAGTGAAGCTCTTAAAACACATTTAGTAGGAGAAATAACAACTCTCTCTAACAAAATAGCATCATATATTCCAACCCATTAATTTGGACGATATCAAGGTTAGAAATCCATAAATATCTGTAGTTTATAGAGAAAACTAAACTATTGCGGCATCTAGTTTGGAGATCTACAACACATTCCTAAATATACATAATTATAAATATTCATCTTTCAAAATGGATCCTTAGATGATTAACAGATATATAATGGGTATCTTAATTAGACAATAATGCACTTAGTTGTCGATTTGCCGTAAAATACATAGAATGTAGCAGCTATCATTACTTGCTATATATTCTAGAGGTTTAGGATACATAGTGCGTACCTATTCTGGAGGTTTCCGGAAAGTACAGATCCATAGAATGCAGATATCAAAGTTGATATTGTCAGTGAAGGTCCTGAGCTGTACCTGGGCCAGGCAGGAGTCAATTGCCTCTTGTTGACCCCAACTTGGATTCAATCCACAGAGGATGTGATC
>CP092867.1:116668220-116686400 GCA_030710605.1 Cordylochernes scorpioides
TTATATATTTGGCTTCTCTCATGGCGTTCAGATTTTATGAAAACAATAGAATTATCACTGGGGTAGCAAACACATTGTTGTAGATATATTTCCAATATTTTATTTGTTTTCTTACTCAGAAGGGAATAATAAAACTCTAGTCTTGAATCAGAGATTATCTTTCTTAAAATTCAAACTAGAATTGTCTTTGTAATTGGGAAATTTGATCTTAAATCGATAAAACGACGGTATCAATAAACATGAGTTTTTTTTTTTAAAGATTTTTCATTGTAATCACACACACACATAAAAATAATTTCACGTGGAATTAGCATGGTCCGTCCAGGTTAGAAACAACAATTTCGTCAAGAAAGAACTGCAATTTGGTCGTGTTAAAGTTCTATCTGGATAGGTGTAGGAACGTATTCACGAACATTTTAATATTTATATTTATATATATACTTAACTATTCAGTTGGTAACTCACACACTATGTAAGTCAGACAAAAATAATATTTTCTTTGAAAGTTTCAGTTCGTTGAATAATTTATCATCATTATGTATGCGGGTGTCAATATTGACATTAGGAATTTCTCTGTGTGGAGTGAGATTAACTAAAACTTGGTGTGTGAAATCTCCCATTCTTCTCCCGGATTGATACCTGGACAGAGACTAGTGGAGGATTTTTTAAAATTTATTTATAAACCAACTGGAGGCGCGATATTGAAATATTTACGCCTATTACAGAGAAAACAAACAAATTAGAACTTAGAATTAAAAATATTTACAAATTTATATGTATTATTCGATAGAGTTCATAACATTTATATAGACAAAGTAGCGGATCTAAAAGAGTTAAATCATTTAGATCAGGAAACAAACGATGTTTCACTTCTACAAATTTCGGACAGTCGTAGATAAGGTGAAGAGCAGTTTGTTCAGTTTCTCTGCAGGAACAATTTGGTGTTTCTGATGGACCTCTTTTATGTAAGTTTTTTTGGAGACTGATGGAAGATGATCACAGTAATGTACACATTACAGTCGATTCTAAGACTGAGAGAGACACTGGACAGAAGTCTTAAATTCATCGTTGACGATATATAAAGATGACTAGCAGTCAATTTATGTAATCCATTTGTCCGTCGGTGCGAATGATGTGATATCGGTGTGTGTATCCAAGAGTAAATTAATGAAAAGCAATTATTTCCAAATGTCTCTTGACTACAAGGTGTGCAAAACACATTGAATTCGTGTGGTAAAAATGATTACAAAAATATTCCTGAATATAGGTAAGCTATCACTCTATCAATAATTCTGATTGTTGCTTAATTCCTAAGTGTTTTATATTTATTTTAAATTCGGTTTTTATTAAGAATAAATGTAGAGGGTTGGTGGCACACGCTGTTGATTTTAGACAACCATGACCCGGGATTGAAATCCGTATTGAGCACTTTTTTTAATAGAAACAATTTCTTCAAAAACCTTCGATTCCTTGCATAAGTGTAATTCCACCATCAATAAGTATATGTAACAAAATGGGTATCTGACAATCCCCAGCTGGTTACTACCTAATACGGTGTACTTGCAGTAGTCGCTAACAACTCGCCATCACAGCCATTGACACAGTAGGCAGCAAGGAACAAGATAGAGACGTACAAGAGATGACCCTTGCTCTAACAAGACCCGATAGGTCAACAGAATCCTTATGAGGAGATCACCCACTCTCGCATTTATGAGATCATAAAGAAATCATTGAGGCCATAAACCACATTGTGAGGCTTAGGATATTCTAGGATTGGATAGCACATAGATCGCCCTTAGACGCTAAGTCTAGGTTTCACCATTTGCATTTTTCTGTTATGTTACAATCTATACTTACAATCTGGAATTTTAAAAAGTGTAAAAATAGTTTTAAAATCTTTAAATAAAGTAAAAATCATCTTCTAATCATGCAGGTCGCTTAGTAGCCATTGTTAGCTCATGTACGTAACTCTTTTGATTGTGCTTAATATTTAGTATATCAATAAACGCCCACGTTTCAGGCTGTCAGCCAGCGTGATGCACCTACTCCCCAAGGTCTTTAGCGTTTGTATTCGAGATTTAAAAATATCGCGGTTTAATTGAGATATTCAGATATCTGGCTCTAACCATCAGTTACATGGTTAATAGGTAATGCCATTATTTCACTCCAGACTTTATAGAACTAAATAAAAAATCTGAAACGCTTTTGCAATTGGATTTGCAATGAAATTTTCTAAACTTTACATCTAAAACGAAATATATGTATTCCATTCTTAAAACTTGTATTTACCGACTCCACTAATGTTAAAACGTATACAATAGAACCTTGTACATTGTATATTCTCCAAAAACATGGATACTTCTGGTGTGTCGCTGGGTTTTTTCACTTGGTAGATATGAAGATTTAAATAGTACAGGTCACTCTTTCTGAATCTAGCCTTTGATAATTGTGTAAATGTGTAAATATACTTTAACTGCTTCACCACATCTCCCATTGACTCTGTCTAACATGAGATACTGTCTGAATATACAACTCTTATCTGTTGGAATTATAGCATTAAAGGTTGTATTAGAGGTCAAGTGACATTTTTGATTTTACAAAGATATCAGGGAATGGCTGCGTATTAGGTGGAGGCTTCTCATAAGATGATTTCATTCCTTAATGGCTGGAACCTAAATCTCCACATAGCTAGAGTTCCCAGCAACGGCGGAGCAAACCATCAGTTCTATGGGCTAATCCCCGTGGATTTTCTAGGATTACTTCAGACTCGACAGACTGCCACCAATCGGTTCCCATATTGAACCCAAGTCTACCGGGGGAAGTAACTGTAAGTTATGGCTGTGGTTAGGTAAATAGAGAGCCAGGTAAACAAGATAAATAATCCCCTGTGGAGAGAAAGAAAACCTCGAAATAAATTTTCTCCTCCGCCCAACAAGAATGAAATATCTACCCTCCCAATGGATTTATCGCTGTTGGAAATAAATGGAAGGGTAAATTTACTTATTTATTTATACAATGGAAATATATCATGCCAGCCGCCTGCATGCATTCACTTCTATATGGAGGAATGACGCTGGAACAGTAGCACTTAGAAGATTTTATAAATGTTTTTGAGAAATACTTTATCTATATCCCCATGTTGCCTAGGAGGCGTGTCGCGAGTTTTTCAAGCGTGATGCCGAACCATCAACTTTTCTGATAGAAGAAGTTATCAAAATATTTTTTAGGTAATTTTTGAATATGTATTTGAGTATCGTGTATTATATATAGGTTATAAAAATGAGAATTTCTGTTGATTTTTGATTATCTTGTGGATTATGCTATGGAAATGCAGTCGTGGTAAAAATCTTGAAAGTAAAATTATAACAATAGTTTTGAGATCAGTAATTTAATTGAACTAAAAGAATATATAAAAAACATAAGTTTGATAAAAGTACTGCCTGGCTTAAGGCGTAAGAATAAAAAAAAATGAAAAACTTATTTACATAATGTACAAAAGGTTTGAGCCGGCCATCGAGAAACAACAACAATGAGTTTTTATAGGGGAAGCGTGACCTCTGGCGGTCGATTTAGCAGAGTATTTGAATCTATGAAATATAACTTTAAATAAAAATTTTTTAATATAACATATATATAATATGATAGTCACATTCTGTTAGATCATTTATGTGGGGTCAAAATTACCAGCACATATGATAATAATGATAACGTTGATTATGCTAATACAGACTTTATGAATATTGCTTATTAAACGGATCTCAGGAAACAAGGACGAAACATTTGCCTTGAAGAAGTAAGAAAATTATGTGAACGCAGGAGGCAGAGAATATGGAGAATTAAGTTATATTAAAATAGAGAATTTTCTCATCACAATCATAGCGTAGCAAAATATTTATTATTTAATAGATAGATTATTTATTTTGATAATTATATTTTGCTACTCTGTAAACTTCCTTCATTGCCTCTCAGGTATTTTATAAATTTTGATTTGTTTTTCCTTAAATAAATTGCCCAGTCATTGTGAAATTTGTCTTTCCTAATTTTCTACATAACATTTTGGTGGAAATGCTAGGTAGTTTAGGGAAGACAAACTGAAGATTGTCGAGCAGACCATAGGTGCTGTGATTTTCATTTTTTCATTCTTTTTTTCTTCGACTGACTCCAGGATTCCACCGCCGTGTCAAAGCTAAGATCTTCCTTAAAAGACAATGTACCTTTTGATAATAAGACAGCAAAGCTTCTCTTCACGCCGCAAGAAAATTGACGCAATGCTACTAGGGACAAATTCCATGACTCCGAAGGAATCCTTGACAGAAACACGTCAGCTCCATGTCAAAAACAACAAGATTACAAGCTGTGAATCACAGCTCTCATAGGGAAAGAGTTATGTAGCAAAATATTTATTATTTTATAAACAGATTGTTAATTTTTATATTTATATATTTAGCACTCTGTAAACTTCCTTCATTGCCTCTCTGGCATTTTATAAATTTTTACTTTGTACATACCTCAAATAAATTGCTATGTTATCCTGAAGTTTGTCTTTCCTAGTTTTCTATCCGACAATATGTTTCTATTGTAATCCAACTTCTTTGTTATCCTCATAAAAATAGCACGTGCACACATAATAGAAACACGGGGATTTATAGAAAACATAGTTCTTCAACGATGAAAGCGATATGGAAATTTAAGTCAATGGTGAGAAATATATTCAAGTTACTTTTCATAAAATATGTTACAAGAGAAATATGAGAAAAGAGATATTTTTCTATTGTGATCCTCAACATATATATACATCACAATATATACCCCATATATAACACAAATATATACAATAAAACATATTTCACCCTTTGTTATAAATATTACATGGAAGGAGTTATATATATGTATGTAGAGATTAAATGAATGTGTCTCATCGAGCGGAATTCTTTACCCGGGTTAGAAGCCCCAATTTGTATCATTATACACACACAAAAGCCTTTATTAGGGACTTGCCCCATACAGATTCTCCCAATTGGGTAAGGTAATAATCATCTTGTGTTAATTACATAGAAATTGAACTGGCTTTACTCTTCATCTCAAAGTCATGCACTTGTTGACTGGTCCTTACATAATGATGATCTAAAATAAATTATAGTAAGGTATTGCCTTAGATTTGTTTGCTGATATTTTTGAAAGCACTACGTAGGGTGAAGTGTTGGTGAATTTGTATCGTTATAAAAAAAATCAATAATAATTCGCTAGTCCATGATTCTTACGCAACTTACTCGTCACCAAACTGGCTCCTTGGAATTGTCGAAATAAACGGCATCTGTAGACTTACGTCCCTTACGGTAAAAGTCAAACACTCTCTGACCATGGCTCTCTGCCTGTACTATGTGTGTTTGAAGAGTAACAACAAAGGTTCATACTTTCTACAATAGGAAATAGAAACTTTTTTCAATATGAAAAAAATTCCAAAGATATTTTTAAACCATTTCTCATAATTTTATTACAGATAAAAAAAAACTTTATTTACGCCGTGATAAAAACGCAATACAACGTATATAAATATAGCTTTTTATATTATACTAGACGAAAGGCCCGGGCAACGCCCGGGGTTTACCCGAGTGCGAATATATTTCAAAAACGTTGTCTTGGGCGGCCGCTATAGACAGGGTGGTCTGTATAGACAGGTGGATGTATCACACAGCTGATAATAGGGTTGCCTAGAGTGACCGCTATAGACAGGGTGGTCTGAATAGACAGGTGGATGTATCACACAGCTGTAGAGTGGTCGCTATAGACAGGGTGGTCTGTATAGACAGGTGTATGTATCACACTGCTGATAACAGGGTTGCCTAAAGTGACCGCTATAGACAGGGTGGTCTGTATAGACAGGTGGATGTATCACACAGCTGATAACAGGGTTGTCTAGGGTGGTCGCTATAGACAGGGTGGTCTGTATAGACAGGTGAATGTAACACACTGATGATAACAGGGTTGCCTAAAGTGACCGCTATAGACAGGGTGGTCTGTATAGACAGGTGGGTGGTCGCTATAGACAGGGTGGTCTGTATAGACAGGTGAATGTAACACACTGATGATAACAGGGTTGCCTAAAGTGGCCGCTGTAGACAGGGTGGTCTGTATAGACAGGTAGATGTATCACACAGCTGATAACAGGGTTGTCTAGGGTGGTCTCTATAGACAGGATGGTCTGTATAGACAGGTGTATTTATCACACTGATGATAACAGGGTTGTCTAGAGTGGCCGCTATAGACAGGGTGGTCTGTATAGACAGGTGGATCTATCACTCAGCTGATAACAGGGTTGCCTAGGGTGACCGCTATGACAGGGTGGTCTGTATAGACAGGTGGATGTATCACTCAGCTGATAACAGGGTTGCCTAGGGTGACCACTATGACAGGGTGATGTATCACACAGCTGATAACAGGGTTGCCTAGGGTGACCGCTATGACAGGGTGGTCTGTATAGACAGGTGGATGTATCACACAGCTGTAGAGTGGTCGCTATAGACAGGGTGGTCTGTATAGGCAGGTGTATGTATCACACTGCTGATAACAGGGTTGCCTTGGGTGACCGCTATAGGCAGGGTGGTCTGTATAGACAGTTGGATGTATCACACAGCTGATAACAGGGTTGTCTAGGGTGGTCGCTATAGACAGGGTGGTCTGTATAGACAGGTGGATGTATCACACAGCTGATAACAGGGTTGTCTAGAGTGGTCGCTATAGACAGGTGTATGTATCACACAGCTGATAACAGGGTTATCTAGAATGGCCGCTATATACAGGGTGGTCTGTATAGACAGGTGGATGTATCACACAGCTGATAACAGGGTTGTCTAGGGTGGTCGCTATAGACAGGGTGGTCTGTATAGACAGGTGGATGTATCACACGGCTGAAAACAGGGTTGTCTAGAGTGGTCGCTATAGACAGGGTGGTCTGTATAGACAGGTGTATGTATCACACAGCTGATAACAGGGTTGTCTAAGGTGACCGCTATAGACAGGGTGGTCTGTATAGACAGGTGGATGTAACACACTGCTGATAACAGGGTTGTCTAGAATGGCCGCTATAGACAGGTGGATGTATCACACAGCTGATAACAGGGTTGTCTAGAGGGGGGGCGGGCAGGGAGGTCACGTGTTTGCTGGCAGCCAATGGGCGGGCATTCTATCTGTGAGCTTCAGACAGACAGACAGACAGAATAAGGCAAATATATAAGTAGATAATAATGAATTTTATTAAACAAACTAGAACCTCGTGAAAACTTCTTTACCTCTCTGAAATACTTCCAAAAAAATACTAGAGAAAGAGATAGACAATTGACAATTGAAACACTTTTATTGACGTCTAGTCAATTTTTACAAAATGATTATGATAAAAGTAATGAATAAATAATGGGAATTTACAATGATTTTAGGAGCTAGGGAGGCTCCACCACCTTGACAAGGTTCTCCTCCAGACAAGGAGGGGGTCTTCTTGGACTCCCCGCATGTCCAGGCCCAGGAAGTGCTTGTAGATGCGGGTCTTGGCGGACGCCATGATGGCCAGGGCGTCGTCCTCCAGGTCATGCCCGAAGATCCAGCTTTGCAGGTCAGGAGGCCGTTGGAGGATGGTGAAGGCCTCCAGGATGACAGGCCTGATCCGACTGCAGGACCAGTAGCGGTGGGCCAGTGACAGGTCTCCGGACCCACAGGCGATGCAGGACTCCCGGGCTGAAGCCGGATGTGCTGGATGGGGAAGGGCGTGCAGGGCCAGCCGCACGGCAACGTCAGCATTGTGCCCCGAGAAGGCGCAACGCCGGAGGGAAGACCAGTTGATGGAGATGGGGATGCTGACGTGGGGGAACCACCGTCCGAACAGCTGGGTAATGGGCAGCGCAGCCAAGCGCGGACGCTCAAGCAAGCGGCGGGCTGTGCGGGAAGAAAGAGATAGAGAGAATTGAACATTTTTAACTTCCTTAGTTTCCATGCGCGTCCCAATTAAAAAGCAATGGAAGGGGAATCAGAAAGTAAAACTGCTACACATCCAGACTATACTGGGGTTTGTTAAAAGCGGGAAGGCGGGAACTCTGTTACCAGGAAAATATCGTAAAATGCGGAATACCATTGTAGGCGTTATAGCGAAGTTCAAATCAAACTCTCATCCAGACATTGTGTGACTTTTATTACACCAGGAAAACACACAAAGAGTAAAAACAAAAGTTAGATAAATTTATTTTCATTCAAATTTTGTATAAAAACAGAAGTCTAAATTAAAAAAAAAAAAGGCTAATCGGAGTTATTAATTAAAAAAAAAATGTATAAGCGGATTCCCGTCCTCTAAAGAATATAGAACAAAAACAAGTTTTAAAATTTAAAAAATATATATGTTGATGTTTTTCGCGGGTTATTGAAAACCCATGTAATTTTGGTTTAGATAAAGGTTGTTTATAGGTAGAGAGAGATATGGACGCCCTCTCTCCATTCCAACAAACTCCGCCATCCAATCTAAAATAACTCCAAATATAAAGCACACACAGAGCACTATATTACACGGTAGTGAGAGAGAGAGAGAGAGAGAGAGAGAGAGTATGGATGCAAACGCCCTCTCTCCATTCAAAAAACTCCGCCATCCAATCTAAAATAACTCCAAATATAAAGCACACACAGAGCACTATATTACACGGTAGTGAGAGAGAGAGATATGGATGCCAACGCCCTCTCTCCATTCAAAAAACTCCGCCATCTAATCTAAAATAACTCCAAATATAAAGCCCACACAGAGCACTATATTACACGGTAGTGAGAGAGAGAGAGAGAGATATGGATGCAAACGCCCTCTCTCCATTCAAAAAACTCCGCCATCTAATCTAAAATAACTCCAAATATAAAGCCCACACAGAGCACTATATTACACGGTAGTGAGAGAGAGAGATATGGATGCAAACGCCCTCTCTCCATTCAAAAAACTCCGCCATCTAATCTAAAATAACTCCAAATATAAAGCCCACACAGAGCACTATATTACACGGTAGTGAGAGAGAGAGAGAGATATGGATGCAAACGCCCTCTCTCCATTCAAAAAACTCCGCCATCTAATCTAAAATAACTCCAAATATAAAGCACACACAGAGCACTATATTACACGGTAGTGAGAGAGAGAGAGAGATATGGATGCAAACGCCCTCTCTCCATTCCAACAAACTCCGCCATCTAATCTAAAATAACTCCAAATATAAAGCACACACAGAGCACTATATTACACGGTAGTGAGAGAGAGAGATATGGATGCCAACGCCTTCTCTCCATTCAAAAAACTCCGCCATCTAATCTAAAATAACTCCAAATATAAAGCACACACAGAGCACTATATTACACGGTAGTGAGAGAGAGATAGATATGGATGCCAACGCCCTCTCTCCATTCCAACAAACTCCGCCATCTAAAATAACTCCAAATATAAAGCCCACACAGAGCACTATATTACACGGTAGTGAGAGAGAGATAGATATGGATGCCAACGCCCTCTCTCCATTCCAACAAACTCCGCCATCTAAAATAACTCCAAATATAAAGCCCACACAGAGCACTATATTACACGGTAGTGAGAGAGAGAGAGAGATATGGATGCCAACGCCCTCTCTCCATTCCAACAAACTCCGCCATCTAATCTAAAATAACTCCAAATATAAAGCACACACAGAGCACTATATTACAGGGTAGTGAGAGAGAGAGAGATATGGATGCCAACGCCTTCTCTCCATTCCAACAAACTCCGCCATCTAATCTAAAATAACTCCAAATATAACAACAACAAAAGTCTTTATTCAGGGCATTCCGCCCCATACAGGATTCGCCGTATTTACACGTCAACAAGAGGAGAGGGAAGAGGAAACATTTACAACAAAATAATGTTTGTCTCGCATTCAGTTACCTATTTACAGATAGGTCATCCTCCAGTATCCTTTGCCCTGCATTATTTCTCATGCGCCCTGCTTCTGTGCAGAACTTAAAGTATCTAACAATCAGTAATTAATCATTCAGAGCTGAAGAGATAAGTTGACATATGCGATGGTATCTAAATTGACCAGAGTTAGGGCTTGGGAAAATTTCAGTACGTTTTTCTGTTAAGAGAGGGCATTGGAAGAAATATGAACCAAATTATCATCCATGAGATCCTTACAAAGCAAACAGTTCCGGCCATTTTCTTTCCAGAAGTCTTTTCTTTCTTCCCTGAAAAATTGCCATAAAACTCTATGTTGTGCAACTAGTCTTTTGTTGGGAAGCGAGATATTTAATCGTAGGTACTCCTCTGTCATGAATGATTCACTCAAAAATTTGTAGTGAGCAAAGTGGGTTGAATCAATGATTTTCATCTGATCGTTTTGAATTATTTGGTCTGTGGTGGTTCTAATTATGCATGGCAATTCTTTCTGTATGGCTAAGTAGTCTTCGCAGCCCTTAAGAAAGGAATATCCCTTAGAGTCTAGAATTTTCATTAAATTTTGAGTAAAACTGTTTTCTATTTCCTTTTTCGCGGTGACTTTCCAGAGATAGTTTAAGCAAGTATGTGGTAATAACTCCAAATATAAAGCCCACACAGAGCACTATATTACACGGTAGTGAGAGAGAGAGAGAGATATGGATGCCAACGCCCTCTCTCCATTCCAACAAACTCCGCCATCCAATCTAAAATAACTCCAAATATAAAGCACACACAGAGCACTATATTACACGGCAGTGGGGCCCAGCTAACTAAACAGAGTGGCTGTCAACCATTTTCAAAAATAGCGCGTGCCACATGGTGGGGGATCAAGGGGTTCTCAGAATGGTGATATTTATGGAAGGTTGCGTTGGAGATGGAAACCCCAGAGACGCCAGAAATATCTCCGCTCACAGATCTCAATGGTTGCTGGACATCGAGGAAGAATTGTTCCATCGAATTCCAATTACACCAGAGATGACTGACGGAAATCGATCGCGGGAGTTGAATTTGCATAAAACCGAATATAAATTTGCATAGTTTTCAAAAGTTGAAAGTGCGTACAACCAAACAATATTGACGTTTGTTTAGGTAGAATCCAGTTTATGGACCTAAAGATCTAAGAATCTATTTGCTTCTAGGATGTCTAGGTAGAATGGTGCTCGTAGAGATCCCATACAGCAAAGAAACACTGGAGATAGCGGGAAGCACGATATAAATCAAGAATAGTGCAATTCCGATTTGGCGTTAGAGTCTGATTATTGGGCTGTATTCTGATCAAACATTTAACTCCCTTGCATAGAAATATTCAAAAGAGCATAAGATGTACAAGGAAATTGATGAAAAATTCCTTCCTCCCCATGGCTATTTCCTTTGTCATCATCATATCCCATCGTATATATATTATAGAGAGAGCGTGCATTCGATATTTCTTCCATCCTTATATACCATGTATTTGTAAAGCCGTCGTTATTTACCATGTATTTATTGCTATAAGGCCGTCGTTATAGAGCTCAAATATAACTTTATTTAGTGTAAATATACCTTTATATGGCGTAAATATAAAAGGATTTTTATACAATATAATGCGGACTATGATTGTAGAACGACATTTGAAAATATCCCGCATGTGTTTCTTTTGACCGAAAAATCGAAATTCATCTGCCCGGTAAACGGAACACTGTGGGTTCTATTCCCATCCCTGAACACTTTTATTTTTTCGTTTATCATTACTCTTCACAATTCATCCTTTCATACTTCCTCCCTAAAGTTAGAAATAATCGTTATTTCTCCTTAAAATAATTTCGATTTTTCGTTCAAAAGAAACACATGCAGAATATTTTCAAATGTCGTTCTACATGGCGTAAATATAGCCAATTATTAAGGGTAATTTCACATATGAATATAGGATATAAAAAGGAAGTATAATGTAAATGTTAATGGCGATATTGTGCCAGCCTGAAATTTCTACCAAATTCTTTTCCTAAGCAAGTAGAGCCATAAGTAATGAAGAGGTAGAAGAAAGAATATGGCGGAGGATATCTTAGATGGCAACTGGGAGGGTCACTCTAGGTCCTCTGCAGACAACAACTGACCAGATGGTAAACCCCGCACCAATATCAAATGGTAAACCCCGCTCCAAGATTGATACACACTAGCTGCTTCTGATACTACACTCGCCCTCCAATAGTTCCTCGTCAAAAGGTTAAGTGGCTCATTCCTATTAAGTAACCTTATTAGAGTTTCGCATTGTTATTTTCCTTACTCTCAATTTCGTCAACTAAAGTGTACTAAAATGGCAACATTCAATTACACAAGCACCATGCGTGCTTGTTAACTAATTCAGCAATCTACAATATTGGCATACTTTAGGATCCATACGTACATTAATTACCGTTACACTGGTGAAGACACCATTGTACTTTGTTGAAATACAGCCATGTGCAGCCCAGCCTTAAAACCTTCGTAGGTATTTGTTCATAGAAATGATCTCCAGTGTTCTGGCCGAGAGATCCAATCTGTGACGGCTGTGTGGTTGCTCCTTCTTCCAGAGAAACATATTCTTTGGCCATGATTTTCTTTGGAGAACGCCCTCCAAAAAAAAAAACATTTAAGTATATAGATGGCAGTAACCATCTTTGTGATTTCCATATATCGTTATTATCAATGTTAATTGAAGTCATGTTGTCTCTTTGAATATATACATATCTACATCTTCATTCATTCTCTTCCAATATATATTGGTCCTCTTCAGACCAACTTCTATTACAATCCAGACAATCCCGGCAATGGTAGACCAATATATAAACACCAGACTTGTGTCCAATAGAAGTATACGGCTAGGTAAAAGGTTGTCCCAAAATTTCGTGGTTTTCTTAAAACCTTGCTTTTCTTATTACTTGGCGAATATTTTTTTCACGGCGAAAACATAATAATACATAATACAATTACTTTATACGTAATATCATATGCATAGTTATAGATATTAAGACCTTATATATAACGGCGAATAATATTGGTATTTCAATTTTTTTTGCAAGTGTTTACGAACTTTTGGGATAACCTTGTATTAAAAGATACATTAAGATAATTCAAAGGTAATGAGTAATAAGTGTATTTAGATGAAAATATTGCAGTGATGAAAGAAAAATATGATAATAATTTGAAAAAAATGAGAATTTAAAGGCGAAAGGAGTATTATTTTCCCATCTCTCTCTCTCAACAAAAATCAGAAAGTCCTCCAAAATAGAGAATCCCGTCCTAGGGAAGTAACTCCATGATCCCAAGTGCTGCCTCCGCCGAAGAGCTGGCTACATATGTCCATATCTCACGGACTGCGATAAGCTATATCGGCCTCGCTTCTTATCAAAATGATAAGAAAGGTTCGCAACCCTTCAAGTCCTTTTTAACCATCCCTTTTATTGACATCAAATACATCGGCGATTTGTGGATTTATTTACACACAATATCACCTTCCTCTTAACAGTTGCAGAGATCGCCATATCGTCAATGTATCGGTCAGTGGAGAGTTCGCTTCTTCCGCAAGAAATATTTCGGACAATTATCTTTTTCGTGAAATTCTAATGGAAATAGATACATACGAAAATTAATAATTATATACATTCATGGACAAAACTTGAGCAAGTTGTACCTTTTAGTATGTATATCGGGATTCTACAAGTCACCGTTCGGAGAAGAATAATAGATTCGCAGAATGCTGTGGTCCATTTGTATGAGGGAAGCGAAAATTAGAACGCGGCTGATTTTACACTCGCCTTTTCAGTGATACGCTAACCTTGACTTATGCACGGTTGAATCTGTGGCCACTGGACATGCGTCGGACCTGGAGGCTGTTTGTTGTTGGGTTCTGCGCTGCCTGGAGTATAGTATGCTTCCTTCATGTGGTGGATCTGTATAAGACCGGTGGTCTTAATAAAGTTGTGTGTGTAACTCTGAGAGCTATTTTATACACAGTGACTTTTATTGAAGACACACGGGATGACCAGGTGTAAACAAAATTACCTTTAACACAAAGCAATAACGCGCCATCTATATAAATAAAATAAAAGGATTTAAAAGCGCGAATGTTTCTTTTATACATAAAACGAACTTCTACTGTCCTTACTGCGATGAAAAAATATATTGGAGGGCTTGGTTCATCAGTGGTGAACCCTCCCAGCGGTTTCGCCAATTTAATCCACCAGACCGCTTCTCAGAGCTCTAATACTGTATTGGATCATTCTGCTTTTATATGCTGCACTGAAGAATGGAATCTTAGAAATGGTTTTCAAGTAAACTATGGACATAAGCTTATAGGACAGTAGAATTACATTCAAATATTTGCTTCGAGCAATGCTCTTCAGCAAACTATAAAGACAAGGCCAGTTAGGCATAAATTAACACAAAGCAATAACGCGCCATCTATATATATAAAATAAAAGGATTTAAAAGCGCGAATGTTTCTTTTATACATAAAACGAACTTCTACTGTCCTTACTGCAATGAAAAAATATATTGGGAGGGCTTGGCTCATCAGTGGTTTGTCTCCTTAAAATAAAACGGTGAAATCAAATACTTTCCACTTCCTTAAGTTTTGTACATGAGTGTAATTAATATTTAGTACTTATTTAATAAAATGAATTCGGTATTTTGGAAGTACCCCCAGGTTTCCAGATTGTCGTTTCTCAATCATAAAATGCCTTTATTTCGTCATCAAGAAAAGGTTAGAGATAGGTTTCAGCTCTAATAATTAATCTCCCTATATATTTATATACAAACAGACATATATAACTTGCAGTAATCTTATGTATGAAGAGGAGGACCAGAGAATACCTAAAGCCTATGCATATAATATTATATTACAATAATTAAAGCTCTCTATATATGCACATATTTCTCTTATGACTTTGTAAATTCTAATTACTTCTCTGTGTATCTCTCAGGAGAATCTCAGGAGGTCTTAATAAATATATATTGAACACCTATATATACATATTTCCAGAGCAGTGAGGGAAACACCTATTTGAATACTAGAATACAAACCCCTCACTGTGCACTCTTCCTAAAGTAAAATGTGGTCAACAAGTCAGTGAGTACAAGTAGGTAGTCGGAGCCTTCGTCCTTTTTAATTACAAGATCAAACTTCTTTCTATTTATTGAGTATTTAGGTAACCCAGGTTCCTAGAGCCACGTACATAAGTCACCAACTACCCGGGCTATCCTTCTGACCTATGTCTTTTTGGTTTTATTTACAATGCCAGTGGAGAAGTCCAATTCATGAGGTAGCGCCAGGCAGATTTCTTTCTTTGGAGCTTTTCTATGGATGCTTGACTAAGGTTGGTGATCCCTAAGAGGGTTGCTTTCTACATACATCGTATCGGTGCACTTGCAGTAAAAGGTATTTGCTAACTCCTTATTATGATCATCATGGACTGTACCCTGTGTACTTGGAATGAGTAAAACACATATACCTATGTAACTGTAACTGTAAGGAACAAACCTTTTTAATACTTACTCTCACGCCAAATAATTATCTTTAAAATGTAACAAATTGAAAAGCGAAATACATTTCTAATGAGGTTTAAAAAAAGGTCAAATGTTGCGTCATTGTTGTTGTTTTTGACTCGTTATAAATAGGCAATTAGTGGTCCTTTTGAATGAAGGTATTTAAAATGGTGAAATTCTGTGTTGACTCATTACACGGATTCTCATATACAAACACTAAAAATTGGTAAGAAATGAAGTGTAGATACATTTAGCAACACATTCATTGAAGTATCGTGTTGGAAAATTTGACTACACACTAGAAGCGCAGATAATAAGAAATGTTAAAATAGTTGTTTTTTAGCTTTATGATTACAAAAGGTTTCCTATTTATTTTAAAAATATATGTGCAACACACACATTTTACTCGATCAAATATGCTCCAGCCCTTGGTAGACATACCTTTTAACTATGAAAATTCAATGAGCATAATCTGATTTGGGAAGAGGTAAGGAAATCGCTTCCATTCTTGAAATTTGTATGCAAATAGCCATGAAAAAGACAGAAAACCCATTACAACAAATCTTTAGATGGGCATTATAAAGTGAAGCTCTTAAAACACATTTAGTAGGAGAAATAACAACTCTCTCTAACAAAATAACATCATATATTCCAACCCATTAATTTGGACGATATCAAAGTTAGAAAGCCATAAATGCCTGTAAGATAGAAAAATCTAAACTATTGCGGCATCTAGTTTGGAGATCTCCAACATTCCTAAATATACAGAATTATAAATATGCATTTTTCAAAGTGGATCTTCAGATGATTAACAGATAGTGGGTATCTTAATTAGACAACAATGCACGTAGTTGCCAATTTGACGTAAAATACAGATTCATAGAATGTAGCAGCTATTGTAACTTGCTAGATATTCTAGGATACATAGTGCGTGCCTATTCTGGAGGTTTCCTGAAAGTACAGATCCATAGATTGCAGATATCAAAGTTGATAATGTCGGTGAAGGTCCTGAGCTGTACCTGGGCCAGGCAGGAGCCAATTGCCTCTCGTTGACCCCAACTTGGATTCAATCCACAGAGGATGTCATCAGAAACACGAGGTCACATCTGACCCTGACTGCATCATCCCATTTCTCAAACTAATCCAACGTTCAAGAATTTTTTTTCTGAGAGATGTACCAAGCTTCATTACTCCTGATAAAGACACAACTTTGTTCTACACAGGCAAAAGACCCTTTTTAATTTTTCTCTTTGACTTGAGAGTTATAAATGATCCAACATGTGAATGCTGTCTAGATGTTGAAATACCAGGGCATCTTTTGTTGGCTTGTCCTCTGACTAACAAAATTGTACTTGCAAATTGTAATGCCAAATAATATTTCTGTATAGACTCAATCTTATGAAACTTTGGCAAGTTTAGAGATATTTGTACACAGATTATAAATCACAACTAATTCATCGTGTAAATAATTAAAGATATATATGTAAATAATTCTAATATAGTACAATAGTCTGATAGACTTCGTGCTTCTGTAATAAAATAAAATAAAATCATCCCATTTAAACACCTTATATACTATAGATAATTAATAGGCTAATCCCTTAATAGAATGTTAAAAATCAATAAGCTTGAGGGATGAGTATCTTAGCAAAAAATTTTTTTGCTAAAGAAACTCATCCCTCAAGCTTATTGATTTTTTTAACATACTATAGATAAGTTTAAAAATAGTTTTATATTTCTTTAATTCAATTATAATATTGTTTGCATCTATATTTCAACTACTATAGATAAGATGGAGGCTCCCTGGCCGGCATTCATAATTCTTCAAATTAAAGATGCTTCGACCAGTAAATTGTACAAAATTTTAAATATCGCGTGAGAACGCCCTTGCAGCCTTAGAATAATTTTTAACGCTTTGCAAAATGTTTTAATTTTTGTTCGCTCCTGACGAGGACAAAATTATTTTGTCGAAACGTCGAGTTAATAAAAAATATTTACTGGACGAGGTATATTTAATTTGAAGAACTTTATATACTGTATATCTGACTGGTCAGGTTAGTTAGTTGGCACTACAACACTGAGATAGAGATTTGAAAACGATAATTGACCACACAAGTCAATGGTAGGGGACACCGAGAGAGTGTATTGATTAGAAACGCTCCCGCAGCAAACTTCACTTATTTTGTACAAAATATTTGAAAACTTGTGCAAGAAGCAGCTAAAACCATTGTAGCAATAACCGATGCCTATATTTATCTATTTCAAATATGAAACAGCAGTCATATGTATTTATTTATTCGAAGCACACATACACACCACAAGCCATAATAAATGTGGTGCTTATAGAGTTGCGACAATGTAATCACACCACCACGTGTATAGATATGGAAAAACCAATTGACTTTGCACCTACAAAAGGAAAAAAAAAAACATTTTATTAATGCACTTACTGGTGATGTTGGTCTAGCAAAGAATCGGAGGCCCCTCATTGAGAAGGCGAATTTTTATATAAAAATATTAACTCAACACAGGGTTCAATCCTGGGTAGATGTAAAAATTCCGACAGTTTCACGCTACCAGCCCCCCTAATGGCAGATATTGTCATCTAAAATGGACATGTCCAGGGAATATTGTCTTCTGTGAAATATTATCGACATTTTCCTATAATAATATATAATCTTTTGGAAAACTAGTAAGTG
>CP092867.1:116686500-116750374 GCA_030710605.1 Cordylochernes scorpioides
TTAAGTAAGGAAACTACAGCCGAAGTATTGGTTAAAAAGGATCTTATCTTTCTAGTATGTTTTTTATACCAAATAATACATTTCTGTGTAAGAAAAGTAATAAAAAATAATACAAAACATTGATAAAACAAAAAAAAATATTCTTAAAGTTCACATAGTGGCCATAGACTGTTTTAAAATTTCAGGTTTAAAGGAATAAAATACATTTTTGTGTGTATTAAAAGTGTAATTTTATTGGAAATAAAAAAGGAGGAATGTTTTTTTCAAAATATTCAAAGAAAGTTAAAGAGAGAAAAACTTTTTCCAAGAGAACACCCAGGTAATACACCGAATAAAAGAAAGGAAAAACTATAAAATTCTATTTTAAAATAAGAGAGAGAGCTGAGATAAAAAAACACACAAATCTACGAGAAGGAAATAAATAAAGTTGGTTGTGGTAAAAAAGTAAGAATTCAAAACAAAACCAAACCAGGGAGGTTGTTGGATTGAGACCGCGGGGAAGGTAAAATAATAGAAACACACACACAATGTTGGCAAAAACATGTAGCGCTTTTCCTTGTAAGTAATATGTTGATGATGTATTTCAACAATATGTAAAAAGGTTTGTTTATTGGTAGAAATGGATTATGTAAAATGTGGAAAAACACGACGGTTATAGGAACAATTTTGTCTTAACTATGTTCATATATCGATACAGATTATTGTAGTGATGAAATAATTAGTATTATTATAAATCCAAGTTATTTTTGCTATTTTACTGCTTTGTAAAAGTTATACAGGGACCAAGCAACCATTCGACTTGATATGGCGCTGGTTAAAATACTTTGTTTCGATGCAAGAAAAATACTTTGTACTGAGGTAAGTTGGCTGTCGTTTTCTTTTGATAAGAACGTCTCACTTTCTTCGCCTTCATTTGCAAAAATGGTATTGATTTAAAGCCTTCAAGCCTCAAGAATCATTCTGACCTTCTTAATGAATCGGTGAAGTACAAAAAAAAAGGAAAATAAACCCGACATACAGACTAAGACAAATTATATTTCAATTTATTAGAAAACATGAAAATATTGTCACATATAAAATTAAGACAGACAAACCTCAGAATGACAAGGCAATTTATTTAATTAAAACAAAAAAATATATAAAATACTAGAAGTCAATGAGTTATCAGAGAGTAGCAAAATATCAAAGATAATAATATGTTCATATATAAATTAATAAATATTTTACTAAAATATATTTTTAAAGAACATTGTACTCTAAACATATACTAAGCCTGACATTTCTTTAAATGACAGGGGGGGACATATGACAAGTACAAACAGAATGTTATTAATATTGAATATGCAAATATTGTAGTAAAGTATTTATTGTAGAACGACATTTGAAAATTATCCCGCATATGTTTCTTTTAAACGAAAAATCGAAATTTATTTTAAGGAGAAATAACGACTATTTCTAACCTTAGGAATAAAGTATGAAAGGATGAATTGTGAAAAGTAATGATAAACTGAAAAATAAAGGTGTCCAGGGATGGGAATTATTTTTTACGTTTATCATTACTCTTCACAATTTATCATTTCATACTTCATTCCTAAGGTTAGAAATAATCGTTATTTCTCCTTAAAATAAAATTCGAATTTTGGTTCAAAAAGAAACACATGCGGGATAATTTTCAAATATCGTTCTACAATCAATAATCCGCATTATATGGTATTATAAAGTATTTATTATTCAATTAACAGATTATTAACTTCGATGTTTATATATTTTTTTTTACTCTACGTAAACTTCCCTCATTGCTTCTCTTGTATTTTATCAATTTTAGTTTGTTTTAAATAAATTCCTGCGTCAGCCTAAAGTTTGTCTTTCTTAATTCTATACGTTACACTAGTATAAGATGTGTAAATATGATTATAACGGGTAAATAGTTATTTTCTATATAATTAATTATCTTGGTTGCGGTGTGTTGATGAGCAAACAACACGATGAATTACAGCCTGCACAAAGCTCACGGTGATTGGTTGGATTTATTTATTTATCGAGAAAAACCATTCATTTGATTGGTTCAACCAGAAATAAAAGAGTTTAGTCTCTATTTATTCCGATAGATGGTGATGTTCGGCCGTACTTTGCATAACATTTGCCAATTTACAGAAGGCTGCAGTAAATATTTCTTCAGTAGGTGGGCAACAACAATTGTTTTAGCATTACTTAATTCTTTTTGATCGTCCTTGTGAATTTTCAAGTAGTTTTCACCTAAAAATGTATAAAATAACAACAAACACTAAAAGAGTTACCATATATAATATAAAGAGATATATATTAGAATAAATCTGTATAATATATGTGTATGGGCGTTAATATACCTCGGTGTGATACAAGGTTATCCCAAAAGTTCGCAAACACTTGCAAAAAAATGAAAAATCAATATTATTCGCCGTTATGTATAATGCTTTTGTATTATGTATAAAGTAATTGTATTATTATGTATTCGTCGTAATAACATTATTCGCCAAGTAATAAAAAAAAACGTTTTAAGAATCGCAAAATTGGAGAGGAGTGGACTTCAGGAATTGGTTTAACCATGGAGATAAACACCACCACCACCACGTTTTAAGAAAAACATGAACTTATGGGACCACCTTATAAAATGTGATGTAGACAGAGAGGATAGAAAATCCTCAACAATGTCTACATTCGAAGCCATGGTGTTGTAGAGAAGCTATTGATCTGACCTCTGATTAACAACCTCTGTGCTTAATTAGGTCGTTAACTCACCCTAGTTGTATATTAATGTCCCTTCCCTGCTTCATCTACTTATCACAGCCGGCCATTACATATGTAGTCCTTCATTATAATACGAGGTTTTCCCAAAAAGTTCGTAAACACTTGCACAAAAATTGAAATATCAATATTATTCTCCATTATTTTTTCTTTTATGTACTTCTGAGAAAAAACAATTCAGTATTGGTGAAAACACTAGCTATAAAAACAAAACTGACTCTTCCTTAAAATGTCACAATCCATAGGAAATATTAACTCTTCAATATTTCGACGACCATCAGTGCTGTCCAGACAAATGTGTGATTCAGTAAGAAAAACAATGCCTTTTTTTCTTTACTTGTCCTTAGTACACGTGGTACAGGCCATGATAATCAAGGTGTGTAGAAGTTGGCGACTGCTTTTACTGTAAGTGCACCACATGTCTACACATATGAAAAGCATAAAAAAAATGCGTTGTACCGTATAGTTCAACTTCCCAACATGTCCAACAATCCAGTGTATTGTTCCAATATATACAAAACAATATGAGTGTTTCTTAAAAACTCAAGCGCGAAACATTTCACCATGTAAAACGACGTTTGAAAAGTTTTACCGCAAATGTTTCTTTTGAACAATAAAATCGTAATTTATTTTAAGGTGAAATAACGATTCAAAAGAAGCATTTGTGATAAAACTTGTCAAACGTCGATTTACAATCATAAGCCGCATTATATTGTATTATATATTTCACTATGTATTCCGAATCAGAACTCCGAACAATCCAGAATTATAAAAAGAAAATCTATCTCTCCACTAAAAAAACAAGACCGAAGGTTCTGTAGGCCACCAACATAAATTAACAATTTCTGTAAGGAGTAGGAGCCATTAGTTACCATTCTAGTCATCTGACCCATTACATCCGCACGGTTGAGATTTTGACGTTTCTCATTTGAATTGCAAATATACAGTGTATTGCCGCCGCACTTAGAACAAAGCAAAAATCCTATATTCATGTAATTTTAATTTGCATAAAATACTTTCAGAGATAGCCTGAAGCATTTTAAATTAAGAAAAGCAAATTCTTAATCCCAGTACAACTCCATTTTAACACTTGAGTTAAAAATGAATTTAACTTTAATCTATAGATAAATATATAAAACTATATTTTTTGTCCACTAATGTTATCAGAACAGGCTTTGTATGTTCTTGTCCTCTGGTGGAATAGTTATGTTTATTTTAGGCGAGGCAGTTTGGCGGGATCGATTCAAGGACATAAAATTTTCTAACGGCGGTTTGTCCCTTCACTTACTTGGTCTACACACGAGGGCCTCCTCCTCATCAACCAATGATTCATTTAACTCCCGACGTTCCTGTGACCCGCCATGTGACTCTAGAATTCCCCTGAGGAGAATAACAGCGAGTCACTGAAACGTCTGGAGCTAAATAAATTATTGGTTGATGTGGCTGTGTTTTTATTTCATATGTTAATATTACTCTGTAAATGTTTGTATTACATTTGACCAGGAGTGCCTGGTCACGTGTGTGTATTTATTGTATATATAGTGTGGTTGGAATTAAAGTGTGTGTGAATATTATTTTGGTCGTGCCTTTTTTCTCTCTTTGGCAGAGGCGTTGGAATCACCATTGGGTGTCGTCTTGGGTAGTTAGAATTTATACAGTCCTCTGAAGAACTGCCTCTTTTCTGTTAAGGAAGAGAATCCTTAACAGATTCTGATGAGAAGGTGAATGGTAGCCACGTCGTGGAAAATAATCTCTTCTGGCTGAGGTGCCATTTTACTGGCCGCCCAAGTAACAGCCATCTTCAATGATGATTATCATCACACATTTACCGTTTCCGATCCTAAGATCGCAGTCAAAGAGTACCATCCCCTCGATTCTAGGTCTCTTTAGCAACATGTAGCTCACTGCACTCAAGTACTTGAGGTCATTGTTGCCTTTGTTGAACCCTTTTAACAGTTCCTCGGGCTACCTTTAGCAATTACCCTTCACTAATGCACATCTCTTTCGAATGGGTGAACGTAGAATTCTTCACTCTTACTCTTATATATTTTCCAAAACCAGAACCAAGCCATCTCGTAGCCTCTTATAACTTGGCCTACACATAATCATTTTATGTTTACCTCAGATACATGACATTTGCCTCACAAACGTTAAGGGCAACTTCGTATTTTGTCTTGAAGATAGAGGTTGCTTAGCCGGGATTCTTATTTCTGTCAAAAATAGACACTTCGCCCAGTTAAAGTTTTATTTTCTCAACGTTTCAACAAAATTCTTTGTCTTCATCAGGAGAAATAAATAAAAATAAAGCATTTGTCAAGGCGTTTCAAATTGTTCTATATTCAGTATATTTTTAAATTTTATTCTCTATATATAGATTTTAGACCTTAGCAACAACTTCCACCATATGTCCAAACTATCTTTAGACGTTAATCACCTTAGTCTTAAACTGATATTCAGCCTTTAAAGCCACCTTCAGATCATGAATTCAACTTTAATGATTACATAGATTAGCCTTCAAACCATAAAGTTATTCCCAAACTTCACTGTTACATTTAAGTGCCACAAATCCGTTTAAAGGCAAACACTCCCAAAATTGAATTTACTCTCAAAGTGTATAAAGTTAAAATTGAAAGCGAGACAAAGTTATATTTAAATATTAACGTTATTTTCAGGTATTCTCTCTTCGTGGGATAAGTATCTTAAAGAATTCATACTAAAGCGCTAGAAGTTTTAGGAAAAATCTTCGGCGTTTCATCAAAATCCAGTCGAACTTCCAAAATAATCGAAATCCTCTCTAAATATCGAAGTTGTGGTGAATCTTTGAGATCCTTCCAAACAAATTCCATGAACAAATGTCTTTCTATAATCCGTTAATGGATGAGACTTAGTCTTGGATGTATGTTGTAATTAAGAATATGAATTATTTCTTGAAAATAAAGATACTTCGGCCAGTAAATCTTTTCATCAAAAATATTTTGTCATCGTCAGGAAGGTTTGTCGAAACGTCGAGGTAATAAAAAGATTTACTGGCCGAAGTATCTTTATTTTCAAGAATAAGTGTATAAAAGTAAAGTGTAGGAAGACAGAAAATAATTAGGGCGTTAAAAATTTGCGCGGAAAAATGAAACGATCAGGCTATTTTGCCAGTCTCGTCAGCAAGAACGTCGCTAGTGGTGGAAAAAGAGGGATCTCTCAGGTTTTACAGGTCAGTCTATTCACTTCAAAATCTACCGAGAATATAAATAGATGTCTCAACCATTTAAATTTTCCATCTATGGAGATATATACATATATACAGATTTATTCTAAAATAATATCTCTTTCTATTATATATGGCAACTATTTTAGTGTTTGTTGTTTTTGTATACATTTTAGGTGAAAACTACTTTAAAATTCACAAGAACATTCAAAAAGAATTGATTAATGCTAAAGCAATTATTGTTACCTACCTACTGTAGAAATATTTACTGCAGCCTTCTGTAAACTGGCAAATCTATATATAAAAAATTGAATGTCTGTGTGTGTGTCTGTGTGTGTGTGTCTGTGTGTCCTCTATGGATTCAAAAACCATACATCCAATCGCCGTGATATTTTGGGATATTATTAGGTTTATCCCCGGAAAGGTTTACGAAAAATAATTTCTTGAATATCTTTAATATCCTTAGAGTTATTTGCAGATTTGTAGCTTTAACTCGCAAGCAGCGCCGCCTTAGGCTTAGGTCTGCCCCCCCGTCCGGCCGCCGGCCATTGGACAGTCCAAGTTCCCACCGACCAATCAGAGGGATCAAGAGCCCCCCCTCCCCCCCACCCCCGTCCGGCCGCCGGCCAATCAGAGGGATCAAGAGGTCCTGGCGCTGGGGGGGGGCGGGTAACCTCCGGGAACTACGTCCATCTTCCATAAACGACCATGATTCTATTCAACTTATCGAGTATTTTTCAAGGGACCGGGAAAATATGTAGATAAAACGATGATTTTGTAATGTAGAAAATTAGGAAAGACAAAATTCAGGATGACACGGCACACAGGGACCGGGAAAAAATAATCACTTTATCGAGAGATTCACGACCATGATTTTATTCAACTTATCGAATATTTTTCAAGGGACCGGGAAAATATGTTCACTAGATAAAACGATGATTTTGTAATGTAGAAAATTATGGAAGACAAAATTCAGGATGACACGGCACACAGGGACCGGGAAAAAATGTTCACTTTATCGAGAGATTCAAATATACGAGTTTCAAATTATCAAAATATATCTTTTTTTTATAAGTTTATAGAGAATTGTTTTAACAAATGTTCGTTAGACAAACCTTTACTCGGGTAAAACCTCGGGCGAAGCCGGGTACGTCCGCTAGTGCTATATAAAGTGCGGTCGAACATCACCATATAAGCCTGCTATAAATGTTCTATTTAGCTGTGCATTTATAGTAATAAATACAAATTGCATGTGTGTGTGAAGTATTAATATTTATACATACAGTATTGTAGAAAAGTATTTATTATTTTATTAACAGAGTATCATTTTTATATTTATATTTTACTACTCTGTAAACTTCCCTCATTGCTTATCTTTTGTTTATCATTCATAGTTTGTTCTTGCCTTAAATAAATTGCTGTCTCATCCTGAAGTTTGTCTTCCCTAATTTTTCACGTGGCAATATTAATAAAAAGTATATATTATTTAAGGATTGCTTCAATGTAATATATTTATACGTTTTACATATTAAACCAATATGAGAAGTTCTTTCGTTATAACGATTTTTTCTTGAAACCACCCTCTGCGATATATGGAAGCCAGGATGTTTGTGTGTGTTGTTGTGGGTATGTTTGCGTTGTTGTGTTTTTGTGCTTGTGAATAGACCAAATATGAGGTGAAGAGGGTTAAGTACAAAGTTCTTAATGTACCAAGACACTTTTTTGACAATTTAAACTATTGATTCTTCTAAGCAATTGCTACAGAACGAAAAAAAAATTAAGATATAATAAAGGATAATATACAATAAAGGAGTAAAAATAAAGGGTAGATAAAACATGTAGGGAAATATATATAGTTGTATATGTGAATTCTAAACTATTATAGACGCGTATTATTCTTTTGAAAATTAAACAATATATACTGCCCTTACTTATATATTTATAATTTTATGTAATTCTGCTGTCCTCAAAGCTTATGTCCATAGTTCATCTAAAATACCAATTCGAAGAGTCTAGCATCTCTCAGTATCACTATACAAGGAAGAACGAAAAATGTAATATAAAAGCGGTATGGTAGATTAAACTGGCGAAACCGCTTGAAGGATTCATCATTGATGAGCCAGGCCTTCCCGTTAATATTTCCATTGCAGTAAGGGTAGTAGAAATTGTTTAATTTTCAAAAGAATCATACGCGTCGATAATAGTTTCGAATTTTGATAACAGATGGCGCGCTAATGCATCATACTATAGTTGTATATGTGTATAAATTTCTTCAGCAAGGGAGGCTTCCCCACCTTGAGAGAGTCCAGACAATTCCTCCCGAATGTACCTGAATGGTAGAAGAAAAGGAAGAATCCTTTACTTGGGGCCAGTATGTAAATAGGAAAGAGAAGGCCGACGTACTGGCGGTGGCGACACGGGCTATTTAGGTGAGGAGGGGTTATTTATATAAAGCCAATGTTCGCCATGACATTCTCCCGTCGACACTGATAAATGTCTCCACGGACGATATCCCTGGACGTTTTTAGAGAAATATCTTTTTGTGACATTTTTGGAAATACTTCTCTCTCTTGGCTTCCTTATGGTCAATTATAGACCCTCCCTCCTTTATTCGATATACAGTTGCTGTTGTTGTTGTTTTGCTCAATGAAGAGTCTCGGATGTTTCCGTGCATCTCTATCACAGAAGTCGCAATGTTCTCTATTTTGGGTTTGTAAAGCCATGTGTACATCAACATACAGTTGTTGTTGTCGTGGCCAATGTAGAGTCTCAGATGTCCCCATGCATCTCTATAACAGCAGTCGCAATGTTTCCTATGTTGGGTACATCAACATACATTATATTCCTTTTATATTCGAATATAGTTCTATTATTCCTTCAGGAAAACAATGATGTGTTTAAATACAGAAATTATCAATGACGAAAATAGAATTTGTCGTTACTTTCAATGAAAATAATTATAACATTGTCTTGGTCCTTCCAATGACGTTATACAAAGTTTTATGATATAAATTAAAATCCCCCCAAATTTAAGCTTCTCGGCCGAAAGCTATAAGTAAATGTGTTATAATGTATATATGTAGAGTTGAGTTGACATTTTGGAAAATTAGAAGTATTAAATCATTACAATACTTGTAAATATAAATTTCCTAATCTTTCTGAAAGGTAGTCTGTTATAATAGCTAACGGCGACGTGATTCTTTTATTCCTTCTTCGAAATGATATTCGGTTATTCCTCTTGTAGTCTGTTATATAAAAAGTAGCTAGCTGGTTTGTATTTCCTATTTAACAATTTTGTTGACAAACTCTGATTATCTGACGACATTTTCAACCATCCCTGCGGCCGTCACAAGGTGCGATCAGCAGCCAATCGGGTGAAGGTCTTTCCCCTCAGGAATGTAAACAAGTCCAGGAAATGAGAGTCCCCGCAATTATAGCTGTAGTTTTTGGCGCTAAATTCGTGGACCTTTTGTAGTTTTTGTAGAATTTACAGTCAAGGTAAAACTACTCATGCTACATCATCATATATAAATGCTGTTAATATAAAACCTTTTTTATGCTCATCAACACGCATGGCCTTCGTGCTATTGCCCAATGTCTGGGCAATTAGGAAGTGATAAGAAGGAAAGAGCGAAGGAAGAATAATTATCGCTAGAATAAGAAAGAAGAAGTAGACTCTCTAGTACCGAAGATAAGAAATATTTACGAAAGAATGTTTCATGAATATGGCGCCAGAAGAAGTAAAATTTAAAAACTGGAAAAATTCAGATGGTTGACATGTTCTTGAATTTCCGGCCTATCTAACAATTGAAAAGACACCCAAAAAAGAATAATGTACAGAATTTCGCCAATGTCCGTAAGACCTTTTCAGCAAACACTAGAGAAGAAAAGGAAGAATCTGAAGGTATACATTTATGATAATGTAACTATGTAATGTGAAAAAATTAAGACATGCAAATTTGATTATATTTATACCGGTGCAATGTGGTATACATTCAACAACTATGATCTGGGATAGTAACCCGCACACATTGAGCAGTTTTTATTTGAAAAAGAAATTACTATAATTACTCTATTCCATCAGCGATTACAATTAATCGAACAAATTTCAAATTCAAACTACTTTCTAGAAGGTAAACATGTGGTGTAATTACAGAATATGAAGCCGATACCTACCATCATTACTGTTATGTAATTAAAGTAAGTAAGAAGGATGAATCCGTAACCAATTTAACTTTGCATGTTATTTATTATTAATAGCAATTGTATAAAACAAATCTTGGTATATGTTTTACATATAAACAACAAAAATGATAATTATTATATACATACAAGTTCCTTTTCAAACACGAGCTCATCTATAGCCATTGTTACTCTGTGTAATATTCCAACAATTACCTATACCGAGTGTAATTAGAATAGGTAACAAGAAACAATGTATTGATGATATCTTATTATTTTTACCTCTTAATTTCAAGGTCACAAAGTACTTCGCTTTCCTCGAGAGGGGACTAAGAAAGAAATGAGAACGTACAGCTGAAGAAAGAGGAAAGTGGTCCGCCCGCCCTCGTTTAGACTTCCGCGCAACATGTGATGCAATATTCTGTATGGCGCATTCTAATCAACTCTGATTAGCTCAACCCGAGTGGCTGCAGAGTCTCCTGGCCATGGTGGATGAGACTTCTTGTGCTGCAAGTGCACTTATATAACATTTGAAGGCCTATCTTGACAGCTCTAATGAGCATTTTAGATGACAGAACGACATCTGGTCGTCTCCTCTTTTCTTACACTTTCCCCCTTTTTTCATATATAGAGAGTAGTTGGACTTTACTTTTACAAGGTACCAGATTCTGTAGGAATGAACTTATGCAAGAATCAAGTAAGCAATGGAAATAGATTTTGATAGGTTACCTCATGTAAGGCTTGGAATACTATTATCATAAATCAAGTGTTTCTCTCCCTATTTGATTATTCTTCTTCAACCTCTTCTAATCCACCGCTGAACAAAATTTATCTTCCTTTCTTCATATACTATTTGGCAAGTGCATGGTGGGACTATCCTTCACTGTCTCGCTCATTTAGCGTGTTGGAAGAACCATTTATGCCTTTCTCATCCAAGTTTGAAAAACTAGCATTTGTCTCTCTATAGACAGTCCTTTTTATATATGATATACAGTATAATCTTCATGAGAGGACACTCACGCTAGAAGACACCTCTCTATAAAGGACAGTTTTCATTTGCAAAATTACCATTTTTACTATTTAGCAACTCTCCAGTAAGAGGACACTTCTCCCTAAAGGACACTTTGGCTTTGCAATTAGGTGTCCTTCACAGGAAGATTCTACTGTATTATACATAAATACCCAAGAGTAATAATATATACGGATTCTAACTAGTATGACGTGCTGGCAAAAACATGAAAGTAGGTTCGTAAAGAGAGGCTTTTTGGAACTAAAAAAGATATTCAAAGTGGATATTTTTATTTGAGGTTATTCAAAAAGATACCTCTCGCTCTCTCTCTCTCTCGGCCGTGCGGCCGCGCGGCGCGCTAGCTCCGCATTTTTCTATCTGGAGATGGAAAACTTCGAGTTTTCCAACCCATATACAGTACTGGCGGTGAGCCAGGATAAAGATCTACACGGCGGTATTATTCCCATCGAGGTAGCTGAAATGGAAGTCGATTTATCGACGATAAAGGATTCGACGAAGAATTGTTTGAATTCAGGTATGAGCGACGGACATGCAAATTCGTTCGTGAAAAACGGCGGATATGTAAATCCGGCCGCGGCAAAAAGTGAAAATTGGGCGGAGCAAGTTGAGGCCGCGGAAAAGGATAATAACACCGAACCTTTCGAATCTGTACACCGGAAAAAAAGGAAACGTTTTGACTCTAAAAGTCAGCGGGCCCAGATTGTGAGGCCGGACGCTAGCTCTCCAAAACCATCTGGACAGCTTCGAAGGACCACAAAAGAGTCTGTGACCCACGTCAGGAACACCAGACAGCAACAGGCGCTGAACAAAGCTAGATCAGAAGCAACATCGTTCGACCAATGCTGCTATGTCGAATGGTGCGCGGATTTCCATCCCGTCCACTATATGAAGGCCTTGGAAGAGTTGCTGGGGAAGGAATCCGTCTACCAGCTGATGAAGAAGTCCAGCCATGCTATGGTCGGACTGGCCAGCATTGAGAAGGCGGAGCGCCTGGTGGAGAATGGACTCACCATCAACAACACCTTCCTCAGGGCATTCCCATACAGAAGGAAGGCGGAGAAGATCGTCCTCGGGGACCTGCCCATCGCAGTGAGGGAGGAGGACATCATGGAGGCCCTGCGACCTTACTGCCGGGTTGTTTCCCTGGCCTATGAAGTGGTGTCCTGTAACGGATACACCTGGACCACCGGCAACAGGGAGGCCTTCGTCCTCCTGAATGAAGGACGCAAACTCCACCAGCTCCCTGCCAAGCTGGTGATCATCTCCAAAGGAGAGTCCACACCCGCCTACGTCACCTACGGCGTTAGGTGTAGTAGATGTCACCGCCAGGGACATCGGCGAGCCACCTGCCCCCAGGGCACCCGAAGTGGATCGGTGTTGACACCTCCACCCTCCTTGCCCACGCCCTCCCACAGCTTCACAGCGACTACATCGGCTGAGGGAAATTCTGGAACCATCCAGACAATCCATGTGACACCTCCCAATCCTGCCGCGTCTTCGCCCGCGGAGAGCTGCCCAGTCCTTTCCCAGAACACTCCAGCCACCAAGCCTTCTACTCCGGCGCCGAGCACCAGCGTGTTACCATCTCTACTAGCACCTTCCTCGACCATTACTTCACCAACAGCGGACCCTGCCAAAGATCAGGCCAAGACTGCACTAACAATGGGATCTTCCGTCCCTAAACCACAAACCATACAGCTTCCTCAGCTCACTTTACAGAAGGTTGAGGATCTGTTCAAGGTACTTGACGCTGACTCCTTCCTGGAACCCCTACATCTGGATTATTACAGGTGCGAAATAGAGAAGGCTGTTGTATGCCCAACTATGAGGGAGGACGTCTTCACATTTTTTTCGCCCGAGCAGATCTCTGCTCTGAAGAAATTCCTTGACAAGGCAATCGCCCATGTCGGGGACAAGGACTCCGACCTAGGCAAGAGGCTGTCCGACTTCAGGACAGAATGCGACATTGAACGAGACGAATCCCAATGGTATTCGTCTGATACAAACGATTAGAGATTCTGAATATTTATTTTTTGTTATATTTAACTGTTGTAATGTTTAACTGTTGACTTGAGGTCAATAAACCTTTTTAATTGTCAATTGTCTCTCTCTCTCTCTCTCTTTGAATAAAATAATTTTTAAAATAAGGATGATTTTGTTGCCTAAATACAATTTTCCCTCTAAATGTGAATGTATTCAAGTTTTGTTTTTGGTAAATCTCCATATTTTCTATACTATTCTCCCTATAAACATTTGCATAAATCAAATTCAATAGAGTGTTACCTCAACGATGATATCTTATTGACTGTAAAGCGATACGTTTCCCAAGTAAGAAATATATTTTGACTATTCAAACATAATTAGGTTCTATTGTTGAAATCCATGAACTTAAAATGCACTCTGTATAATAGTGAATTTAGCCACACTACTCCACTTTCCATACTACTTGTTTTACTGTCCGGCTTTGGAGGATGTAATTCTACGCCAGAAGATTGCTTATGAAAACAATTCGACATATGTTTTATTAGCAAAAGTAGTGAAAAGCAGAACCAATATATTGGAATTTCACAAATTCAGGATAATAGCAGAATCAAAAGTAGTAGCAAAGAGAAGAGCGACCCAACTTGAGGAAAGATTGATGTTATTCTCCACTTTCTGCAAATACATATTATGTTGCTTCTATTTACCCATCTAGGAGAATCCTGTATGGGACAAGTGTCCCTAATAAAGGCTTTGTTGTTGAATAAGCTATACTTTATCCAGTTATTACAACTGTAAGAGTAAATTATTTATTCTATGTAAATAATGAATTCTCAGCTGAATTTACCGATGTACGCTCTATAGATAGACTAGATGTTGACGGCTCACAAATACCAAATAGGAACCAAGAGGAGAACGACAAGTTCAAAAAACATCAGAAGACTTCGTATTGAATCCATTAGACATCTGTATGCGAATTTGTAAAATAGAAGTCTTTTGCATATATATATATATATATATATATATATATATATATATATATATATATATATATATATATATATATATGTGATATTGGGTTGGGATCCTGTCGTCTATCTGTAATATAATGTTGGGATCCTTATCTGTGATTAGGGATCCTGTCGACTATCTGTAATGTAATAATGTAGTAGTTTTACCCTGTTAGATGAATGCAGTGTGGCATGTTGGCTAGAAGCAGTCGTGCAGTCGTGGTTGTTGAGCGATGGGTGGTAAGGACACACACAAAACGAAGCGACACGTTGTAGAAGGTTCCTTGAATAGATAAAAAGTCGAGCCAAAAGCTAAGATGGAGATCGAGAAGTTTTCTTACTGTTTTACATGGTGAATGAGGGTGAACTTGGAGACAACCGGCGACGCGCAGATGGGGAACTCTGGAACTGAACTGACTGTTGCTACGCGGCCTTTTTATACGACCGCTCTGACAAAGAGAATTGGGTCATGCACGTGTCGATGGACACCTGAGACTGGCGACAGACTGTCGGTGTTACTCGAGTCTGGTGCCTACCAGTCGGCTAACAATCTATCTTTAGAAGTTACTTTGTAAATCTCTCTCTGGCTCTTAACTCAGCTTTTAATCTATTATATATTTTTATTTATTCATCCTCAGTACATTACATATGGGGATACAAGGACACACGTCAATTATGCGTATAATTATTTATAGTTTATAATTAGTTCTATATACAACATGACAATCTTGTTATAAATTACATAATATAGGGTTATTGGTTTAAATTATCATAGATGGGCCCCGTGAGTGAAAGGGTTTATCCGGGTTTAAGCGGGTAAAGCCTCTCTAACACAGGTAAGTAATTAAAATTTCTTTTAATTAATTAAAACTGTGAGGGTAAAGGGCTATAACAAGGTGTTTATTTGGCTATATCTGAAAATTATAAAAATAAAACTTATGTTTAATTTAAAAGTTATGATATTCATTATAAAAGAGAACTGTAGATAAAACCTTTGTTTGCTAAAAAATAATGATGATAAGAATGTTCTAAGAGATTGTTGGCGGGCGTTGGAAAGGGTTAGGGGTTGAAGAATATGCAATTGTAAGTGTTGCACAGACAATCAAATACTGAGATCCAGGTGCAAAGCGAGGATATAGACTTGTGCGTCTTCCTAGGCAATGTTTCACCTGTGATCCTGTATAAGGTTACAGTGCTTTGTCACAATTGTAGGGTTATTGGTTAAAAAGATGTTGAAGAAAAGCATTAATATGATTGAAAGGGGTGGTAGAGCCATGCGATAAGTAGAATTGTTGTAGCGACAGTAGGGTCTGACTTGACTTGAAATCAAAGGTTGATTGTGGTCCGCTAGAGCTGAAAAAAAAATTGAAAATTGAAAAATGTGAACGCTTTGTGCATGCGTTGGTGATGTGCTCTGCGGATGATTGAAATAAACTTTTGAAACGTGTTCAGACCAAAAAGTCGAGACTTGTACTTCTGGGGAACGGTGTTTTCAAAGAGTTTGTTGAAATACGAAATCAAAAGAAAAATTGTCAATCAGTGCTGTCGTTTCTACTATCGTTCGAAGCAATGGCTGAAAGAGGTAGTGAAAAAAGTATAGGAAGTGATTAGTAAGAATTTGATTGTTGAAAACGATTGTTGTATGCCCGGTGGTTGCTGAAAAATAAACATTGTCATATAATAAAGTTATGTAAACAAATATAAAATATAGTGAATAAAAAGATAGAAATATGATTGCGGATAAAAAGTATAAGTGGATAAGATCAAACATGTACTATATGAAAGATATAATAATGAATTAGTAAAATATAAAAGATATAATAATGAATTAAAAAAATGATTATTGAAAGAATTAAATGTTTTGTCATACTAAAATAATATGTTGGAATAAAAATTTGATTATATAATTGAAAAGTAAAAAAAATAAAAATAAAAATAATTATTCAAGATTTTATACAAAAAAATATAACATAATTAAAGATTATTAATGATTATATAAATGTTAAGTAGTGAAAAATGGAACAAAAATTGTCTCTTTGGAATAAAAGTTAAAAGAAAACAAAAAATATTCGTTCCTGAAAAAAAAAGAAAGGAACATATTCACACAATGTCTAGGTGTAGGTCCAAGATTATTGGTGTCTTTAGTTTGACCTATGGGGAGGCAATGTGGTCCTATGTCGCTTTGGTCCGGTCTGAGAAGTTGGTCTATGCCAGATCTTCCCTATTATATTATGTGAGACCAGACGGGGAGCGATCTTGATTCTTAAAATTGGATGGTATTGACGAAGATGATTGTAATATATAACAATAAAGGGTTAACATTATAAAAGATGGCGTTCTAGTTTAGAAAAAATATTCCATACTGGGCGTGAAAATAATGTAAAAGTTGTAAAACACACAATGATAATTGAAGATATAAAGTTTTATGATATTTCAATATTAAAATTCAAATTAATAAGTAAATTGGGTAATGATTGGTAAGCCAATCAGTTGATAATTGACAGGTTATTTGGTGGACACGAAAGTCTAGCATACCCTAGCGAACTGGAGGTGTCATGTTAACATCGCGGCTGCAATTGGTGTCCATATCAACATGTGTCATGTCCTTTGATGCCTACCGACATAGCTGGGTTGTTTATTTACGTAGGCGGTCCTTTGTTGCCGACCCTTTGTTACCGACTGTCACATGATCCCATGTCTGGCCTACGTCCCGAGTTGAGTTATCTCCTCTTGTCTGTTTGAAAATATAGTCTTCTCGGTGTTCGCAAGCGTTGTGTCTCGACGATGTTGCGGACTTAATAAAAATGTTATTCAATGATGTCAGGTTTAGATGTGAATAAAAGTGCGACTTCAACGTAGACACGCTTTGGTGAGGTGTCACAGGCATGAAGGCGTCTTGGGCCTGTTAAGTGAGAAAATTGTTGTGGTGCGCTGTGACACTAGTGTGTGAATTGTATGGAAAGGTGTCACGTGAAATCTTCGTTTTTGGTACAGCATCTAACTAGTTTCCGAATAAATAACAAATTTTTTAGTCATGGGTGGTTGTTGTACGAAACACATCGAGAATTTTCAGATTGTTATAGAGGTGGTATGTTTATTGCGAAATCTTTGTGTTCGCGACGATATGGAGCTCGTGTGGCTCGAAATTGGACGTGTTAAATCGCGCGTTAATAGATGTGGCCAATTGGAGAAAGTAAGGTGGGAATGTGTTGAAGTTCGTTCCGAGGGATGTGTGAATTATTAATAATTATGCATGTAAAAAGAAAAGGACGAAGGAGTGTAGCTATGTTGGAATTTTTAACTTGTTTTGGGGAAGGACAGTTACATTTCTAGTTGTGCTTTTGAAGATAGTGTATCTTTCGATTTTTGTATTTTTAAAAAATGCGTTTTCACCTATGTTTATTAAAATTTGAATATATTTTTTAAATCGTTGCTTATGTTAGTGCGAAAATTATACTTGTAAAAGGGCAATGGCATGATAGTGACTTATAATTTGAATGGGGCGTGTACATAAAATAGTGAAAATAACAATGATTTTTTGCAAAGTTTTGTATATTTAATTAAGACATTGGTGTTTTTGGTATAAAAATAAGGTATTAAGAGAAACACACAAATAAGTTTAGAATTATGATTCGAGTAATTTAAATATAATATGATTTTTTTAAAACTGTAAGATTGCAAGTAATGAATTAAAATTTATAAGTTGCTTAAAATAAAGTAAAAATTGATAAATGAGGGTGTACAATATTTAAAATTTGAATTGAAATGCTATAAAAATGGTAAAATTTGATTTAAAAATAATTACAGTAAAAATAAACATTATATTTATGGAAAATCAAGTTGTTAGCATGTAGAAAGAGTTAAGTAGATTTTTTAAAAACTCACAGTTTTTATGTTTGTTCAGTCAGGAGACTTGGTCTTTGGTTGTTGTCCTGATGACGTGGAAGGCGTCTTGTAGAGCTTGTAGAAGCTTGTGACTTCTGTTTGGCGATGGTGGCATGTCGTCTGGATGGTAGCGTTGTAAGGTCGAAGGTGGGTAACTTCTCACCGGCTTATTTTGCGGGATGTTCGGCTGTGTCGTTGAGGGGAAGATTGCTTGGTCGATTTGTTGGAATGGCGTGCTTGTTCCTCCATCTTGCTTCTTGGCTCTTTTCTATCTATCTGGACAGTCTTTACCTTCTTCGTTGTGGTCTCCTTCGTTGTGGTAATCCTGTCGACTATCTGTAATATTGTGTGAGTCGACTTATCTGTGATTAGGGATCCTGTCGACTATCTGTGATAATGTGTTGAGTCGACTTATCTGTGATTAGGGATCCTGTCGACTATCTGTAATGTAATAATGTAGTAGTTTTACCCTGTTAGATGAATGCAGTGTGGCATGTTGGCTAGAAGCAGTCGTGCAGTCGTGGTTGTTGAGCGATGGGTGGTAAGGACACACACAAAACGAAGCGACACGTTGTAGAAGGTTCCTTGAATAGATAAAAAGTCGAGCCAAAAGCTAAGATGGAGATCGAGAAGTTTTCTTACTGTTTTACATGGTGAATGAGGGTGAACTTGGAGACAACCGGCGACGCGCAGATGGGGAACTCTGGAACTGAACTGACTGTTGCTACGCGGCCTTTTTATACGACCGCTCTGACAAAGAGAATTGGGTCATGCACGTGTCGATGGACACCTGAGACTGGCGACAGACTGTCGGTGTTACTCGAGTCTGGTGCCTACCAGTCGGCTAACAATCTATCTTTAGAAGTTACTTTGTAAATCTCTCTCTGGCTCTTAACTCAGCTTTTAATCTATTATATATTTTTATTTATTCATCCTCAGTACATTACATATGGGGATACAAGGACACACGTCAATTATGCGTATAATTATTTATAGTTTATAATTAGTTCTATATACAACATGACAATCTTGTTATAAATTACATAATATAGGGTTATTGGTTTAAATTATCATATATATATATTAAAAATAAGGCCTATTTTGGATTTAAATAAGATTATTTATTTACCGATATTTCGATGGATCAATCTTCCATCTTTTACGAGGTGTTTTGCAGTGAAGCACGCAGCAGGTCGCGCGCCCCAGGTGAGCCACTAGACGTCTTCTAAGCTTATTGGGCGATAAACCATCTAATATATACATTCTAAACAGAGTAAATATAATCAAAAGAAAAAAGTGATATATGTAAATGACTATTGAAAAAATTGAAAATTATATATATATATATTAAAATAGACATAATTTGATATGATCTTCCAACACACATATACACACAATGCCTTTTATTTAAACAAAAATTTTACGAAAGCCCACCAATGTGATGTCAAAATTTACTTTTTTAGAACTATTCATATAAGAAAATATAAATGTTAGGCTATACAATAGATATGGACTTACTTTCATGAATCTGGTGTTTATTGAGGACTAATATCTTCATTTATAACAAAATAAATATTTTCTGTAATTCTAATACATTTTTTTTACTAAAAATTAGTTTTCAACACCCCGCATATTTAAAAAAAAACGCTTTTCAGATATGAAAGAAAACATATTTTAATAAAAAACACGTATGTAGGTCTAATTGCAATTACAAGACGAAAGATAAGAAAGAAAATCAACATTCCAGTAGTCAACAACGACGCCTCCCAACATGTCAAATATTGGGAGAAGTTGTTTGATTTCGCAGCAGCGCCAAGGAGGAAGGAACTGGCAGATTTGAGAGAGATACGAATAAATTGATAGGAATTATGTAAATATGCTGCGAGATATTTGTCCAGTGGGAGATCAATGTCAATAGTCACGTGAAGTGAGAGGACCAATTAGACCAGAGCTTCTAATGACTATGGAAATACGTCCCTTCGGAGCCAATTTGAAAGTCCTATTGTCTCCTGGAGGACAGCTCTCAACAAGCGGCATATCAATTAACCAATTAAAAGACTGGGGATAGAAAGTGATACATCTGAGTAGGGACCACTTTAGTAAAATCAGTTTTGATTAGATAAACACGAATTAGTTCAACTTCAAATAAGAGACTACTTCCAGAACAAACCAGGAATGTATCAATATGTTAAGTCATGGTCTCTCATGGGAGTTTGATTCTCCTTATATTTCGACTAACTATGGTTACCTTCCGTTAACTACACATTTATGGAGGTGCTCCCCAAAAACCATCATTTAAATTCAACGTTCCCGCGAATAAATTAATTTATATGCAGCCTTGTCGATTATTATTTTGTCCATTTGTATTACCCAATGGTTTCATATGGCATAAGCCAGATATTCATGGATGTTAGGAATTGCAACTCCAGAAATAATATTTCCTGTACCCACCACAGCAGTTTGACATTGTACGAAGTGAAGACAATAGCCCAGTTTACGTGTACAAATCCTGGTAAGATTGAACTTATGAAAGAGAGACCTCGCCATTGAATATCTATAATTTCTTTTATTATTGTTATTATTTAAAAAGTTACGTTTGCGATGTGGAATTCTATCTAGAGTCCTGATTGTCATATATTCTCAGTCTATACTGTTAAAACTATTTTACCGTTCTTTTACTTTGTACATAGAAAGAAGGTCTTAGGTGAAGGGAGACAACGAGCAAGACATCTATATCTATAGATAGCCCCAGCTTGGACCGACCGAGGGCAAAGGTCGGCGTGGGCGGAGACGACGGAGCGTCATGTTACATTCTTTTTTTGGTCAGTTGGCAGGATTCCCTTGTTAGAAGCGGAGGGGAAAGTTGAGTTCCCTTGCCAGACGGAGAGGCGTCTAAAAGCTATCCTGCAAGCAGCGTCTTGTGGAAGGAAAGACGTCAAGCTATCCTGCAAGCAGTGTCTTGTGGAAGGAAAGACGTCAAGCTATCCTGCAAGCAGCGTCTTGTGGAAGGAAAGACGTCAAGCTATCCTGCAAGCAGCGTCTTGTGGACGGAGAGAACGCATTGGAGTATCCCTCAAGCAGAAACTTGAGAGCGGAAAAGACGCCTTAGACAACCAACGAGTCGCGACAATTGGACATCGCACAAGACAAGCCAAGCCTGCGACGGTGCTGCCACGAGGTACTGTGTAAACAAACGCTCGACACCCCCCCGCCATTTATTTTTATCTCCCTTCCCTGAGATTAGTTAATTTTTTTACATTCTCTTTTGCTTAACCTTGTTTATTGTTTTTTATACATAATCCCTTAGATATAAGTATAATTTAGCTTAACCATTTTTCTTGTTTTTACCCATAATAATAGTATAATAGTTTTTATCCCTTTTGTTTTTAATTTTTTTAAATAAATCCTTTTATTATACTGTGTTTCTGTGCATTTATTTCCCCCATTGTTTTTCCTTTCAATCGATCACCCTTTTATTTTTTTTTTAAACGAACACGAACAATACATACCAGCTTGCTGCTATACTCAAAGTAATAAGCAATATATGTCTTAACAGAGAGAAAGAGTCGCAGAAACATTTGAAGTTCTAAAAAGAAAAATAATAGGTGATGTATGGAAGTCTAGAAAGATATAATTTATAAGAGGTTTGTGTAACACGGATAGTTTGTCAACTGGAGGAGGCGATGTAAGGAGGAATAAGGACGGGTTGTGACATCTCGACAAAGTGGCAATGACTTGGTGATCCCATCCACACACCATTATGACATTTGTCATTTCTTATTCTAAGTTTTTCACGTAAAGAGAGAAAGTTCGAAGGACTTTCTATAATATACAGTTAAACCTGTCTATAGCGCCCCCTCTTGAGACTCACCAAAATAGGGTGCTATAGAGAGGGGGTGCTATAGACAGGTTGCTTAATATTGATGTAAATCACATCGTACTATTTAAAATCGGGCGCTATAGAGAGGAAGGCACTATTTAGAGGGGGGCGTTATAGACAGGTTTAACTGTAGATTCTACGTCAAATTGGTAGTAAAAATAGATTTAGCCGAGTCTTCAGGTGGGCTTTGCTAATCTGCCAAGGGAAGTGTCACTGACCCGAGTCTTCCAGATTGTATAAGCAGATGACGCATAGTTTTTGTCTATTTTGACGCTTGCGTCTATTCCGTTTTTTTTTTTTTTTTTTTATCTATTATCTCTCATCGCAAAACTTCCATCACAAAACATATTGTTTTCCAAGTATCAAAATTAAAAATGACTGATTTGTAACTTGACCAAAGAGAAATACTAATATTTGATTATGTGTGTGCGCAAAATGCAGAGGTCCCAGACAATAAATGTGTGGGACATAACGAACGCGGACAAGTCTCCACAAACCCTAAGTAACAGAAACAAAACTAGAAACAGACCTTGCTTCATAAACGTTATTCAGGACAGGATCTGGGTGATACACAGGTAAATAGATAAGGTAAAAAAAACTTAGTAGCAACTGAGCATAGAAATAGGAATAATTACGGTGTAGATGTAATTGAAAAATAATAACTAAGGAAATAAACCGTTTAAAAGACAAATAAAAAACAGGACGAAATTCCAAACATGCCTGTGTAAGAGACAACATGCCTGACCTAGCTCAACAAAAGTCTAATTGCGACTAAGTCTATAAATAGACAAATCGTGATAGACAGGACTTGGGTAATACTTAAATAGACTAGGCAAATATAGGACTAATTAAAAACCCAGACAACTCCATAAAACCTAACGGCAACTAAGTCTGGACCTGGCACGGTAGACATAACTCCAGACAGGAACCAGCCAAAACCTAATGGCAACTAAGTCTGGACCTGGCACGGTAGACATAACTCCAGACAGGAACCAGCCAAAACCTAACGGCAACTAACTCTGGGCCTGGCACGGTAGACATAACTCCAGACAGGAACCAGCCAATACATTTCACCAAACCTAACGGCAACTAAGTCTGGACCTGGCACGGTAGACATAACTCCAGACAGGAACCAGCCAAAACCTAACGGCAACTAAGTCTAGACCTGGCACGGTAGACATAACTCAAGACAGGAACCAGCCAATACATTCCATCAAACCTAATGGCAACTAAGTCTGGACATGGCACGGTAGACATAACTCCAGACAGGAACCAGCCAATACATTCCACCAAACCTAACGGCAACTAAGTCTAGACCTGGCACGGTAGACATAACTCCAGACAGGAACCAGCCAATACATTCCACCAAACCTAATGGCAACTAAGTCTGGACATGGCACGGTAGACATAACTCCAGACAGGAACCAGCCAATACATTCCACCAAACCTAACGGCAACTAAGCCTGGACCTGGCATGGTAGACATAACTCCAGACAGGAACCAGCCAATACATTCCACCAAACCTAACGGCAACTAAGCCTGGACCTGGCATGGTAGACATAACTCCAGACAGGAACCAGCCAATACATTCCACCAAACCTAACGGCAACTAAGTCTAGACCTGGCACGGTAGACATAACTCCAGACAGGAACCAGCCAATACATTCCACCAAACCTAACGGCAACTAAGCCTGGACCTGGCATGGTAGACATAACTCCAGACAGGAACCAGCCAATACATTCCACCAAACCTAACGGCAACTAAGCCTGGACCTGGCATGGTAGACATAACTCCAGACAGGAACCAGCCAATACATTCCACCAAACCTAACGGCAACTAAGCCTGGACCTGGCATGGTAGACATAACTCCAGACAGGAACCAGCCAATACATTCCACCAAACCTAATGGCAACTAAGTCTGGACCTGGCACGGTAGACATAACTCCAGACAGGTACCAGCCAATACATTCCACCAAACCTAATGGAAATAAGTCTGGACCTGGCAGGGTAGACATTACTCCAGACAGGAACCAGCCAATACATTCCACCAAACCTAACGGCAACTAAGTCTGGACCTGGCAGGGTAGACATAACTCCAGACAGGTACCAGCCAATACATTCCACCAAACCTAATGGCAACTAAGTCTGGACCTGGCACGGTAGACATTACTCCAGACAGGAACCAGCCAATACATTCCACCAAACCTAACGGCAACTAAGTCTGGACATGGCACGGTAGACATGTCAACACTCCACAGCACCTATAGAAGCGACGAGGAAGAAGCCATAGTAAACAGAAGAAGTTGGCGCGGTGCCGAAGACAATCCGCCGTGCGGCTCAAGAAAGATGTTGACACAGCGCCGAGGTAATTATTGCCGTGGAATGACGGAAGGAATAAATAAGACCCGCGTCACGTGACCCAGCTTCTGTTTAAGATTTGGCCTATTCCAGCCGATGTCTTCACGCCACGGTGCCATTTTGTAAATATTTAACATTGTGGGTAATACAAATTACTCGACATCTCCACTATACATCCGTTTGATATGTTCCTATATACACAGACCTTTGCGATATTTGTTTAGGTATTATAGATATTTCAGTTCCTTGACACCTTTGTTGATGTTCTACAACACCTGGTGTACTTTCATAACAGAAATTACTAAGGTGTGTGTCGCAACAATTCCTTATTTGTATGAAAACGCTGAAATTTATGCTAAAAAAAGAATCAGTGAAGTTAAAAATTTCATAATCACTCTTCATATCACGAGGGGGGCACAGGTTGGTTACTTGCATCATGGTTGAGGTTGGATTGAGGTAGAATGTTATAACAGTTTGTAAAATATAGCTTGCTAGAAATCTCTCAAAAAGAGCTAACCTCAGATATTTTATAATTGAAGATTTCTTCACGTTTAAGAATAGAGTTAACCTCTATGCCCTACTGTCAGAAACGGCGAAAAGTAGACACAGTGCAATAGATTTATAAAAATTTTGTGATAAAGCGAGGAGGATGATAAACATGTGTAAATAGTTTTCCTTTTTTGGGAGGCTGATGTTAATACTGAATTGTATATAGTACTTGATTTATGTTCAATTAACACCATTGCTATACTGGGAGAATCCTGTATGGGGCTTGATCTCTAATAAAGGTTTGTGTTTGACTAGAGTTGACCAGCAAAGAGAGCGAAATTATAATTTAAAAGAGGTTTCGAGGTTAGAACCTAGGTTCTGGAAGATCGAGAGAGTCATCAAACATATTATACCTCTAAAAACATAGATTTTTCTAATAATTTGAGCAAAACAAGATAAACTCTGAACTCTACATTAGAACAAAATGATAAAGCTCAATCTTGGTCAAGGTAATATACAAATCAATAATGATCCACCAAATTATCTTTGGATTCGTGTTACACCAACTTCTTTCAAACGCACATAGTCTTTAGTGCTCTTTTATAAAGATAACATAAAAATGTTCTAATATGAAACGGCCATCATAAATTTCTTCATCAAGGAGGAAAAAAAGAGATTCTAATAAAAAAGTCTTTAAAGTGTTGGGGGGTTTAATTTTTAGGAGTCATAAAAAAGTGGGAGCGCGAACTACTATATTTTATGGGGATTGGTTGGAAGGCCAGGGATAATGAGGAGCTGGTGTAATTGGATCAAGTCCCCTTCTAAACCAATTACCAAGAAATTAGAACCTTGGCGAGGACACCTTCCTTGACACCGCCTCTTGTTGTTTAATCCCATGTCACCTACAGGCTCTGCAATATGGCGTGTTTAGAGTAGTTGTAAAAATACTGTAAGTTCCCTATTTCAAAGGTGAAGTTTCAAGGTTTGTGTGTGTGTGTGACGGATTCGACTGATTCGACTAATTAAAGATACTTCGGCCAGTAAATATTTTTATTATCTCGACGTTTCGACAAAAATATTTTGTCCTCGTCAGGAGCGAACAAAAATTAAAACATTTGGCAAAGCGTTAAAAATTATTCAAAGAACGCCTTAGAATAATCAACTGAAACACACATTAGGATTGTATATATATATTTTTTTTTTATAAGGTCATTTTTGATTTTAAAGAGCACATTATGATTCTAATAAAGACATATTTTCTGTGTTTGTGCGTATATAGGTTGGATAATTTGCATGAGTCTGGTAGAGACGGTCTACAGGTAGCTTGCAGCTTCTCTGTCTGTTTTGACAGGAAAGGTGACTCGAGCGCCATGTTTATATTTTAAACGTGTGTCAACGCGCTTAGTAATATGTGAATTAATTACTCCTGTCTTATAGAACTTGTAAAACTGGGCAGAAATCTACGATTCATTAGACTCTAGTGATAAATAAATATATTGCTAAATTATTATTTTTTAGATGGAAATTTTGCAGGGAGGAAATTGATCTAAAGAGACAAGGGTCGCCTCTCCCGTCAATATAGACGTCTAAAAACCAGACGCCATCTATTGACCGTTGCCGCAACTAGCGGCCTCGGGTCGGTGACAAAGCCAAAACACCAGCTTTGGCAAACTGAGAAGCGTCCACCTAGAGACTATGGTTTCGGGCTAATGGCCCTCGTCAGTCTAGGGCGGACTTTATTCCATGAGATCCACACGGGATCTAATGGAATCTTGACAATCCGCCAAAGAGGTGTTTTGCTGGCAAGGTAGCTGGCTATTATTTTTTAATTATTATTATCCCTAGTACACATGGTACAGGCCAATATAATCATGATGGATAGAAGCTGGCGACTGCTTTTACTGCAAGTGCACCACATGTCTACCTATGTGAAAAGCAGTTCGAGTTTGCGCTTACAAATGTGATAAATTATAACAATCATTATCAAAGTTGGGATGGAATCCCAAAACAAGTGATTCTATTTACCCAGACAGTGAGCAAACACTTCTAGACTTTACATAAACTGTATATTTTAGACGACATGAATCGATAGCACGTGCTATCTCCACATTGAATACCTATCTCCAATATTAGCCCATCCGGGGATGACCCCACAATCTTTGCTGTGAAATTAGATCATGCTTCCTGATAACCTTAACTTTGGATTGCGTAATAGAAGGCAAACACGAATTTGAGTGAATGTGCATTTGTTTAGAATCAAGGCGTGTAATAGCGCGCTTGACGTGTAAAATTGAATCTTGTTTGAAACTGAGGACGATGAAGAACGGAGTTAGATAAATCTGCTTGGAATGCCCCACAGGAATCTGAAGCAGTCAATTTAGTCAGATGTCCTCCCTAACAGGCCTTGGAGGATTTGACCTCGGGACAACGAACTGGATTGCAAACATTAAGACATCTCTATGGGAGTAAATACCTCTCAAGGGGGACAAGGATGGTGAGGAACATTTCATTTGGACTGTTCCAACTGTCCTATAAGTAGGACATGGGATTTTTCATAGAAAATTGTATGTTGATATAGTATATGTAGTATTTATACACACCTCTATATAGACCCTTTACTCCTTTAAAATACCAACAGTGAGTCGCCGGAACATCGGATTTAAGAATGTTGAAGGTTGATGTGATTTGTTCAATTTTAATCGAATAATGCCACCACTCATCAAATAGATTTGTCTGCTATATATATTGAGAACCCCTGGAATGTATGTAACGTGAAGAAGTTATGTAGAATCTAATCAACCAGGGGATATGTAACGAGGAATAAAAGAGAATGAACGGTTGTAGAGCTTCATTATAATAAGTATTACGCTACGTCATCGTTTTTTTTTCCTAGAATTAGGAAACATTGATCGAAATAATACCAACCATGGACGATCGTCAAACAGTGCAGGTAGAGCAGGCGCAAAAAGCCTCCACCAGAACTCTACCTATCTCGCAGAAAAAGAGAAAGCCATACTACTTGTGATCAAAACCTGAGGTTTGCTGTATGTATGGAAGCATAGTACGATGATTACTAAACGATCGCTAACACACATTCTTTTAAAAGAAGCTGTTCTCTCTCTCTCTACATTGTTCTTATAGCGCTATGTAAATGTATTGCGAGCTGGCTACAGAGGCAACGTCAACTATTTGATGTTTAACTTTCTCAGAGAATTCATTCTAAGTTGCTCTTGCCGGCATTCTGAAGATTGATGACAATTGCGGTAGTCCAATTAAAAGCCAATTACCATATGCAAACACACGCTCGAACCAATTTATAACTATTAGGAATGCACGCCATTTTGAAACATGAAGTGTTGTTGCAGCAACGCAATTATTCCGTTAGCACAACAATTCAACGTTGTCAAATACCCTGTACGTTCTCTGAGAAATTCCCCCAACAAGTCAACCTGCTGGGACAGATTAGACGAGACCGAGTTACATAAAAGTTATTCCAATTACAAAACTCAGGTTTCTTCTCATTTTCTATCGAGAAAATGTATTGTTTCCATCACAAAAGTAAGCTGAAACCAGAGATGTTTTCTCTATTAATTTTGTGCAAAGCCATTATGTACAGTTTATATATTATTGGACCGCTTCAAATATTTTAGGGAGAATTTTATTGATATAAATTCGTTAGGAATGCTAGTGCTGAAGTTCCGAGAACTCGGACAATGGTTCGAAGCCCATATTATTGGAAGTTTTTTTTAAATAATTTTCTTCAATGGCTCTCTGTTTATTCGCAAGTCTATCCTACACTGGCCCCTTGTAAGTGAGGAGAATACCAGCTGTCTCCAGACCAGCAGCGATGTACTCTCAGCACTTGAACGACAACCTACCATGGTCCAGTTTGTAGACATGGAAACGAAACATGAGTCGATTTCACATCGCAACCTTCTTTATATTCACTCAGACACGTTTCAGTGACTCCAATTTTCTCAATAAGAACATAATGACGGAATAAAACTACCTCCTAGAAAATTTCATGGTTCCAAACTAAGGAGAGGGAAAGACAAACGTTTTTATATGGGAATAGAGGGCGTCATTGAAACTTTGAATTGCAGATTTTATCTCATTTTTACATATTTAAAATCAATTCACTAAATTTTACTGTTTAAAAGAGAAAATTTCTATAAAGTATAAAATATAACGCAGTAGCAATGCGTTTATTTTTTCGTGAAAATTGCAAGTTTTCGGATCTTTACAATCCTTCCACAGGCATAGCTATAAGTTGAGAGAAAGTTTATATATCCTCATTCACTCAACTTATAGCTATGCCTGTGGAAGGATTATAAAGATCCGAAAACTTTCCATTTTCACGAATAAAGAAACGCATTGCTACTGTTTATATTTTACTGTTTGTTTATATTTCATTTATATTCAAAATATTGTGCATTGCATGTTATGTGTGTTTTGTATATTCCTACTTATCAAAATCGGTAATTCCTTAGCATCACATACACATTTTACCTTGAAACAATGGGTTCGCGATAAATATCGGAATAAAAATACACAGAAGTGGGATTGATTCAGTTTTCGTCTTATCATGATTATCTATAAAGATCATGATTACTATGTTTGCTGGGAAGTAATCCTCGAGGGACCAAACTTTACAAGTTAGTTAAGATATAAATATATAGTTAGAAGCGAGAGAAAATATTCTTTATTAGATTTATCACAGAGAATCCCTCTTTAATATTTATGAGGCAAGTCCATCACTTCTAATCTAAGTGCGGTTAGAAAGGCAAACCAATTTACCTTAATTTTGTTTCATTTAACACTCGCTGACAACGAGAAAATATCCACTTTTGGGATAGATTTTCTAATTGTGTTTCACACATATTGTTTTGAAAATAGAGCAATCCATAAATAAATCTTCAAATAAAAAGGCATATTTATGATCAAAAATCATTTTTTTACCACATAACATTTTAAAGTGTGTCAACAACAACTCAGCGCCACATAACGTCAATAGAATTAAGTTTTAAAATATTTTTGCTTATATTCAATGGGGAGAAAAAATATTGATATATAAATTTATATTATTTATATTTATTTATATTATTTATATTTCTTCCCATTGAATATAAGCAGAAATATTTTTAAACTTAATTCTATTGACGTTATGTGGCGCTGAGTTGTTGACACACTTTAAAATGTTATAACACCTTGATAAATGTTGGCGTTCAGCCAACTGAAATATTGGTAAAATAAATGATTTTTTGATCCAAATATGCCTTTTATATGTTTTGAAAATAGAGAGAGCAATCCATAAATATATCTTCAATTAAAAAGGCATATATTGGATCAAAATAAAATTTATTTACCAATCATCGTAAAGACAGAGGCTGCCTGGTCGGCATTCATAATTCTTCAAATTAAAGACTTTTAACGCTTTTCCAAATGTTTTAATTTTTGTTCGCTCCTGACGAGGACAACAGATTTTTGTCGGAACGTCGAGACAATAGAAAAGATTTGCTGGCCGAGGTATATTTAATCTGAAGAATTATTTACCAATATTTCAGTTGGCTGAACGCCAACCTTTTTAAAGGTATTACAACATATTTATGTGTTAACAACAAACATCAACAAACATAAATATATTAAGTGTGAGGTGTGTGTGTATTTAGCACTTTTATTGCTACAAAGATCATATATCTCAAGTTTTAGGAAGGTTCTAACCCAAATATTGCTTAGCTTCAGAACGTTCGAGTGATAAGAATTAAGTTTCCATCACACTTTATTAAAATTATGTTTATACAGCCGAATGTAAATAATCTTTTTAAACAAAGAAGTCGGTTGATAATTGGTTAAAACCCTTGATTACCGACAGCCATGAACCGGGATCAAATCCGCATTGGACACTTGATTTTAATATGTGAATAACCTTCACTTATATTATTTATTGTTGTAAATATCATAAGCTGGTTGCTATTTTTGAGCGGTACCTAGTGTTCTACCGCGTTAGGGTAAAGGTTCGAGCTGCAGTGAGAACTATAAATTAATAATTTATATTTTAATAAGTGTCCAAAAATTACATACAATTATAAGAGGCAGGTGGAGTACAGTTTTTACTCCACCAGCGCCTAGAGTATTATATAATAGAAGGAACCGCCGTAGGTTGTAGCGACGTGCGGTAAACAGCCGGCGACATCAGGCGGTGTTCGAAAAGTGCGCGCGCAGCCCCCGGTGCGCGCGCAGGCCGGCTGGCCAGCTCGCAGAATTCCCGGCGTCCCATGCCAGCGTCGCCCGCTGGCATCCTCTTATCTCATGCCCCCCCTGGAGATTGGGACTTGGGACCGATCCAACGTAGTTGCTATAACGCGGGTTCGGTTCTCGGGTTCGAGGGGATAAGGTCTGCTGATGTTGAGCTGAGTTGGGTGGGGTGGTGTACGGTGGAGGCACGAAAGGTCGTAAGAATCTGCGATTACGGCGAAGAAGGCGTCCGGCGTCGGTCCGTATGAGGTAGCTGCGACCGCGTGGAAGTTGTTCGAGAACCTCAGCAAGGAGGGTCCAATGTTTTGTGCGGTGATCCTGGACAAGGACTATTGCTCCCACTTCCAAATGTGAGAGTGGCTTGGCGTTGCGATTGTATCGCTTCCGGAAGGAATGTTCTCTTACATTTTGCTGCAAGAGGTACTGGGCCATCTGGATCTGCTGGGGCGTGCCAGAGGTGGTGATGACCCGTTCGTTGCTACCAGGTTGAGACTCATCTATGGTGATCCCCGCACCAGACTCGCGCCGGATCTTCCTGATGCGTTGACCACCTTTCCCAATGATGGCACCGGCGAGATCATTTGGTATAGTGACTTGTGATGAGCCTTTTTTCGGGACGACTACCATAGGATGGCACCAATCGATGGCTTCGCCGACGGGTACCTGTTCGATTATCCCTTTCGCCAACATGGTATCGAGTTGAGTTTTGACGGGGTCTCTCCAGTGAAAGGGAACGTTGTATGCCCGGTAGCGTTTGCAAGGAACGGCATCTTTAACTAGTTCGATAGACATGGGGGGTCCTTGCATGGGTTTTAACACTGTGTCGTCGAACGCTCTAGCATAATGGGTAAGGATAGACTGCTTATCGATCTCATTGGCTCTCACCGGGGTCGGCGGGAACGTTAGAACTTGTCCGTTGGTTATGGCATTGACGATCATTGAATGGGGCCAGTTATCCGGCAGAAGTCCTAAGGCTTTGCATCCGCTCTTGCTCAAGAGAGGGGCGTTCAGGTGCTTGCAGACTCCAACGGTAGTACTGTATGTTTTCCCGTTGAGATGCAGTGCCGCGACGAACGATCCACAAGGACTTAAGCTGATGCCGTTGGCTCCTACGCAAGGGACGTTCTTCGGGTTGAGTGCTGATCGGGTCTGCTCATCCAGTAACAGGAATTCTGATTCTGGGATTAGATCCAGATCTGACCCCGGGTCCGCCAGCCAACGGATTTGGTGTAACTTATGGTTAATATCGGTCGTAATGGTTATGAGTTCGTTGCGTACTCCAGCTGCAACAACTGTGTTTGAGGGTCCTGGTTGGGACTGATTGTTTCTGGTTGCGGGTGGCGGGATATTAGGTTTGGTTGTGGGTTTCCGTTTCAGTTGTCGGCAAACCCTTCCGTAATGCCCGGTGATGCCGCATTTGTTACACTCTATGTCTTTTGCTGGGCACTGGTCACGGCGGTGTCTTGGGTTCGCCCCACATCCGGAGCAGGGGTCGTTAGGATCATAGGGTTTCTGAAAGAAACGGTTGGCCTTAGGTGAGGTTTCAGACGAGCTGGCTTGTTGATGCTTGTAGGTTGATGGTGCACGTCTGGTTGCAATGAAGGCTTCGGGGGAGGTGGTTGGGGAGGGTGAAAGAGTCGCGCCCACGGCGGTAGCACTCTCATGTGCGATGCAAATTGAGAGGACTCGGTCCAGGGAGAGGTCGGAATTGTACTGCTCCGCCAGTACTTTTCGTTGGAGGTCTTTATCAAACAGGCCACATATTAACCTGTCACGGATACGGAGTTGCTGTTGATAACCAGCAAGGGCAAACGTTTTCCCACAAGCTCTTTTTGTGCATATTGTAATACACGGGTCGCCGCATGTGCTGCACTTAAAATCCAGCTCATGTGCACACGAGTCATCAAGAGCTTTAAGGGCTGCGAAGTAGCGATCCACCGATTCTCCGGTTTGTTGGTCCCTACGATGAAAATCTTGCCGATCAAGGAGGGGGTTTCGCTTCTTGCGTAGGTAGGCCTCGAGAGCATTCACGGCTTCATCGAGGGTGGTGGTGGTAGAAATATGAAGGCGGCCTGATTGCCAAAGGATGGTCCATTCGGAATGGAGGGCGGCACGCAAAGTCACTTGCTGTGTGGATAGCGGGAAGGTGGCTACTTGTTGGGCGTCCACGTAGTCGTTCCAACGTTGTTTCCAAACGCGGAAAAGAGACATCGTTAACTCCTCCGGGGAAGCCAGTTTAGGAAGCTGGATGATTTTTGTGGCGTGGTGAGGAGGAGCTCCTAATGGGACTGTCGGTGTCGGATTCCGAGTAGCCATCTGCTGCAACAGTGCGGCTATGGACCTGAGGATGTCGGTGCTGGTCGGCGAGGCAGGGTTCTCTGGAGGGGTTTGGGATGGTCGGCGATTCCTTCTTGAGGGCATCTTGATTACTAATTGTCACTGAGCTGTCACTTAAAAAACGGCTATAATTAACCGAATGTCGACTGCGCCATGTTCTACCGCGTTAGGGTAAAGGTTCGAGCTGCAGTGAGAACTATAAATTAATAATTTATATTTTAATAAGTGTCCAAAAATTACATACAATTATAAGAGGCAGGTGGAGTACAGTTTTTACTCCACCAGCGCCTAGAGTATTATATAATAGAAGGAACCGCCGTAGGTTGTAGCGACGTGCGGTAAACAGCCGGCGACATCAGGCGGTGTTCGAAAAGTGCGCGCGCAGCCCCCGGTGCGCGCGCAGGCCGGCTGGCCAGCTCGCAGAATTCCCGGCGTCCCATGCGTCGCCCGCTGGCATGGGACGCCGGGAATTCTGCGAGCTGGCCAGCCGGCCTGCGCGCGCACCGGGGGCTGCGCGCGCACTTTTCGAACACCGCCTGATGTCGCCGGCTGTTTACCGCACGTCGCTACAACCTACGGCGGTTCCTTCTATTATATAATACTCTAGGCGCTGGTGGAGTAAAAACTGTACTCCACCTGCCTCTTATAATTGTATGTAATTTTTGGACACTTATTAAAATATAAATTATTAATTTATAGTTCTCACTGCAGCTCGAACCTTTACCCTAACGCGGTAGAACACCTAGTAAAGTTATTTTGGAACCAGGATCTTTTTAAATCTATTGTTAAAAAATTTACAAATAAAATAGAGGATGAAATATACGAGTAAATAGGGTGAGTGTAATGGTGATGGGCCAGTATACAGATCATTCTGATGTTTCAATATAAAGATCATTATTTTGCCTCCAGAGAGTATATATCCACAATTCAAAACCTTTCTGTGGAAAAGAGAATATGAAAGAAGAGTACAAAGATTCCATGAAATCAATGCCATCTCTTCTATCATAAGGATGACACCCTGGACATCCTGGCGTCTGCCAAGACACGCATCTATAGGTACTTCCTCGGCGCGGAACTAAGGAGTGTACAAGTAGACCCCTCCTGGTCTGGAGGAGGACTCTCTCAAGGTGGGGAAGCCTTCCTTGCTGAAGACATTTGTATACAACTATATATATATCCCCTACACTTTATATGCCCTTTTACTCTTTTATTTTTCCACCTTTGTAAAATTTGATTAAAAGAATCAATAAAATTGTTTAAATTGTCTAAAAAAAAATTGTCTCTTCTATCATCAGGATTGTAACTTCAACAGGATTTATTCCAACTAGAGACGTCTTTAGGGGATAAAGAACTGACTACTTTGAATGAGAAATTGCTATGATACACAAGTCATACCATTCTTAAATCATCAGAACGTATGGCATCACGAGAAAGAATAAATTTCAGGTTTCATGTACGTCGCTATGACAACGTATTAAGTAATAACTAACAACAGAGAATACTTCCAGACACATTTCGTGAAGAAAGGAGCAAAGATGTACAAGAAAACTAACAAGAATATTTCCCAAATCGCCTAAGGTTAAAAAGCTACATAAATTTGCTTCGTTATATCTTTAAAAGATTTTTAATCGACAAATGATCAACGAGCTAACGACCTAAATGACATTTTAATGTCAACGGGAATTAGAACCTTTTGCAACTTCGCCCATTAAAGACGTTGTTGGGTTTTCAATCCGAATACTTGTCGCGGCAGGACAATTAGGGCCGTTGGGGATTGAAACTGTTTATATGATTTAAAGAGAACAAGGCGAACGGATCTAGGCATACAGCCAGTACCTACCCCGTTATTGAAGAGTTTTACCATAATAAATGATTTTTAATATTATAGTTTAATATCGTTCCTGTAATTATATAACAAAGTATCACCAATTTTTTGTTTTTATTATAGATGGATGGTCCAGATTTGACTGGGATTAGCGCTAATGAATGTTTGATCAACACATTATCATTAATGTAATCATCATTATATGCGGTTAGAGTTTTTACTCCACTCATACAAACTGTTATAATTTTACTTTTATATTCTGCAAATAATTTGCTAGCTTTATCTCTCTGTGTACATTATGTATTGATTTTTAACAAAAAAAATGTTTTAAATAAACTAAAAAGAATACCATCGAGTTCTATAATAATCTAAACAATTTTTATAATCATCCATTGTATTGAAATGTGGTTTAAACTTTAGTTTCCGACAACAGAGGTATTCACCTAGGTTCGAAGCTTGCAATTGAACAGTATTCGAAGAAAAAATTGCTCGAATGCCCCCCCCCCCGGCCGGCCGGGAGAAGGTGCAGGTGTAAGAACGGAGGTAGGGGAAGGTAGGATCCAGCCAGGAGAAGGTGTAAGAACGGAGGATGTAGGGGAAGGTAGGATCCAGCCGGGAGAAGGTGTAAGAACGGAGGATGTAGGGGAAGGTAGGATCCAGCCGGGAGAAGGTACAGATGTAAGAACGGAGGATGTAGGGGAAGGTAGGATCCAGCCGGGAGAAGGTACAGATGTAAGAACGGGGGATGTAGGGGAAGGTAGGATCCAGCCGGGAGAAGGTGCAGGTGTAAGAACGGAGGATGTAGGGGAAGGTAGGATCCAGCCGGGAGAAGGTACAGGTGTAAGAACGGAGGATGTAGGGGAAGGTAGGATCCAGCCGGGAGAAGGTACAGATGTAAGAACGGGGGATGTAGGGGAAGGTAGGATCCAGCCGGGAGAAGTTACAGATGTAAGAACGGAGGATGTAGGGGAAGGTAGGATCCAGCCAGGAGAAGGTACAGGTGTAAGAACGGAGGATGTAGGGGAAGGTAGGATCCAGCCGGGAGAAGGTACAGGTGTAAGAACGGAGGATGTAGGGGAAGGTAGGATCCAGCCGGGAGAAGGTACAGATGTAAGAACGGAGGATGTAGGGGAAGGTAGGATCCAGCCGGGAAAAGGTGTAAGAACGGAGGATGTAGGGGAAGGTAGGATCCAGCCGGGAGAAGGTGCAGGTATAAGAACGGAGGATGTAGGGGAAGGTAGGATCCAGCCGGGAGAAGGTACAGATGTAAGAACGGAGGATGTAGGGGAAGGTAGGATCCAGCCGGGAAAAGATGCAGGTGTAAGAACGGAGTATGTAGGGGAAGGTAGGATCCAGCCGGGAGAAGGTGCAGGTGTAAGAACGGAGGATGTAGGGGAAGGTAGGATCCAGCCGGGAGTAGGTGCAGGTGTAAGAACGGAGGATGTAGGGGAAGGTAAGATCCAGCCGGGAGAAGGTGCAGGTGTAAGAACGGGGGATGTAGGGGAAGGTAGGATCCAGCCGGGAGAAGGTGCAGGTGTAAGAACAGACGGTGTAGCAGTATAGACAAGACATGGCCAACAACCCGAAGAGATCAATACCTAGTTAGAACAATCCAATTTCTTTACGGTTGCACTGACCTCCGGAGCAGATTACCGCGGCTATATTTGGCCGCCGCAGGATGTATGAGGATGTCAGGCAAGCCGGACTCGAGGTGCGAGGATCAATCCATTGCCTCATTTACTTGATCCCCCATTACCCTGAGAGCTTTTGCAGGTTAACAACTTTCTTATCTCTCGCTAGAAGTTTCCGTAGGATTACGGTCTGAGGGAAGTTCTCGAGCTTAGTCTTCACTCCTTCAGTCCGAAAATATTTAAAACATTCCCGTTTTAAATGGCTTTTATCTTACAGTATCATAAGGTTTTTTTTTTTAATATAAATATTGGTAGAATTAAATGCCTTCTAACATTACTAAATTAACAATATTTCTTACTTTTCCCTTTGATGTGTGTTCCCATTTTCAATAAAAAATATATTGGTAACAAAATATTTTAACAAATATAATGGTTTGATTAAAACCAGCTTTGGTTCTAACGCCCTTCGTCTCCCAAGAAAGTATTCACGATTCACCCATTCACGATTAGAAACTAACTATAAGTACATAAGAATTGACTCTTCTGTTAACATACGCCCGCCCGCGCGAACTTCCCAAATACCATTCCACGATCTACAATTTTATTGTAGGTTTTTTTAAAGGTTTATATAAGCTAAGTTGTTCCCTAACTTATCCGACTTGATCTCCTCTCTGAGGCCCTACCTTATCGACAACCTCCGTCCATATAAATTCCAGAAAGTGGGAGCAACAAGTCCGGAGATAACTCAAAAATCCTGGGGGAGGGATGACACGGCAGATAATCCTATTTGGAAGCTTCCAATCCTCTCAAAGTTTAATCCTGTTTGACCTGCCTGACTTCCAATTAGCCCCACTCACAAAATACACACATTACGACCAGCAGGGGCAATTCTCTCAAGCTCAAAGATCGAAAACTCCTCTCCACGAATAACTAAATATCAACATAAAGGGGGGATACTGTCTTATTTTTACTTATCCCAAGAAGGTGAACGTAGCTGAGGCCATGGTGAATTGAAACAGATGGTACTGTAAGCACAACATGTAGCAGCCGTCTGACTAACGGTGTGGAGGGAAAAGTATATTGTTTGTTCACTTGTGAAGCTGAACTGATGTAAAAGGCACGTTTTATACAGTTCCTTCATGCAAGCTCGAATATTGATCAAGATGAACAGCTATTCCAACTACCACCGCCAGATCAAACAATAAATAACAACAGCTGATATACATATCCTGGTATAGGCAGGCCATACAAATCCTGCTGAGACTGCTGTGCAAGTCATGTAGAAACAGTTAAACCTTTTCACTTACAGGGATCCAAATACTTGCTTGAACTTACTTACTAAGTGGGGAGGCATTGGAATTATGCAGAATATCACACAGAGGTCATTTATTTATTCAAAACTCCTCCATAGATCTAGGACCACAGTAATGATTCACTACTACAAACGGAAGGATACTTTTGCTATCGATGCCTTGCTTCAAAAATAGCTCCTTGACGTGTTTCCCAACCCATTGTTCAGTTCTTTGATAACTTTTTGTCTTCTCGAGGGAATTACAACATCTGCAGAATGTTGGTTTTTGGGCTCTTTTACGAAACAACTTAACAATTGATATTTCCCCGTGAAAAATCCATACAACAATCATTTCCAACTATGAATAATTTTCCTTAAGGAACAATTATTTGAATATAGGGGGAATTTATAAAAGATAATCTATTTAGCTCATATATCGGTAGAGTATCGCTAAGCAATATCGCTCGAAATATATGCCAACACAATCTCTCAAACAACTTGAAGGACATTGGCAGAGAGCAAGAGAGATTACTGCTTTAAATTAAGAGATTCCGATAAAAATCAAATTAATATAATCCCATCCAAATCAAATCGGTTCCAAAATAACTTTATTAGGTACCGCTCAACAAGAGCAATCTAGTTTATGATAATTGAAACAATGAATAATATGTGAAGGTTATTCACATATCCAAATCACATTGTACAGTGGCTACTACGGAGGGAGTCCGGCTTACAAGCGGGAAGCTCTACAATACTCCCGGACAATATATCTAACATTTTTCCATTTACTGCGGTACGATAAACCGCAATCCCTGTATTTTACACACACATTTTTATCTCTAACATACTCAGAAACATTGGTAAGCATTTCTCTTTCTTACATGATGAACCACGACAATCTTTCACAATGAAGAAACGTTTCAAATGCAATTTCTGTATAAGCAACCTGTTGTGAAATATCTCCCACATTGTAGGCGTCGGGGTACTGACGCCAATTTGACATAAATACGATGAAATCCTAATCATTTGCATATCACAGTAATAAGAGAATAGTGCCAAAAAAAAACCTTTTGAATTTAAATTGATTGGGTTGCACAGGATTAGCAGTCTTAAAATTGCACATGTGATGTTAGAATCGAAAACATAAAATAACACGTGCATTAATTCTTAAATAACATTTATAACTACGCAGCATCGTTGAAAAAAATTGGCAACTCTTCAACATTCAACATTTCAAAGTGAATAAGAAAGTGACGGGTAGTCAGACGTTCGATCCAATGTCAACGGACGCTATGCGTCAAGATTATTTTTATAGCTTTTCTCGAGCGCGGGTGAAGTCAGCCAAGGCCATGTTTGCCCGCGGTGCTAAAGGCAGGCAAACACATTTCATCAACTGCCTCAGACACAACAAGTCTGCTGCGGCTACGCTCTTGAAATAATAATGGAATCCTTCGGCCAAGGAGGAAGTTTTGGACATGATTGACTTGAAGGTCTGAAATGCAAATACGTCTTTGTCCATAATAACTGCTACAAGAGGCTTTTACTTCCTACATCCAACTTTATTTTGCTATGGCGTTCCGAAATAAAGAAAAAAATCAAGATAGAGAAGTATGGCGCCACTGGAAACCAAGGTCTGCTCAAGAGCAGAGAAACTGGAAAAAAGAAACTTCAGAGTAAATCCATGTATTATTCACCTTAGTGTTTTGAAATGGTGGAACTATTTCAAAGTTCATTTTAGAACATTATATAAACTCTGGTGTAGGTTTACATTCATATGTATCACTTTATATTGAATGTAAAGAAAGAAGAAGAGAGAGACGGAGATATTGCAGTGTGTGACAATTTGAGGTAGTGAGAGAGGTGTGCAACAAATATATATCGCGATACATTTTTTTTCACTCTTTGCAAGCAACTATATAAAATATTAAGTAAATACGCACATATATAACCGAAAATTTATAAATCCTTCCCTATGGAATATACTGCAATCTATCGGAGTGTGAAATGAATTGGAAAATCTTGACACAACCAAAACTTTAATATGGTTGAAATTATCTTGAATCATTGAAGTATATTTATTCCATTGTCAAGTTTGGGATCATGCTGATAGATGGCTGTATTTACACCTGGGAGATGGGCGGAGGGATTCGACGAAGAATGTCAGGTAAAATGGCAGTCAGGCTAGCAACTGGGGCGGACGGTCGCCACCTGGGTTACTATGTCTCACAGTTGTTCCATGGCGCCTTTTGTGTGACACGTAGAATCTTGAACTGAGATAACAAACTATTGGATTCCACCGTGGTAGAACAGAATCCCGCAGACAAGATGTGCTGCCGCGGGCGACTTCTGTACGATCAATGGTTATGTACATAAATAGAAAAGACAGTAGTTCCCTGACAGTTGGTGACTTAGATGCGCTCTAGAAGAACTGGTTTATTTACTTAGATAGATAGGACAAAGTTCTACTGGCAGTTTGTGGCTTAGGTGCGCTCGAACTGGCTTTTTTTTTTACATGAAAAGAGAATGAGAAACGCTTGAATATTTTCATCAATCCTTTTGCTTACGAATTAATCACGAACAACACAATAATACAAGTATATGTTTATTTAATACTTGTATATATTTATTTTGGAGATATTTTAATCAATGTTCATGCATGCTGATATATAGCAATATCCATCTTTGGAATGTATAGTTGCATGGTGGTGCCAGGAACACGAGGCTATGACAATTGTGGGATAAAGAAGACTGCATATGGGGCTAAATTTGACGAAACCGCTACTGAAGCCAGGCCCTTCCAATATTTTGCCATCGCAGTAAGGATAGCAATAAATTTGTTCTATTTGATAAAATAAAATTCGTGATGAATAGTTTCTATTCTTATACACACCACATGTCTGTATAAATCAGTTAGAACTTTTGTTTGCACACAAGTTTGTAACTTTCATTCTTTGATGGACGTCGGGGTTGGATTTGTGAGTCAGTAGCAGCGCTTGGGAGATTTTATGTTTTTAATTTTTTCTTTAAATTGTTCCAGGCGGGATTCGATCCCTGATTCTTGCTGTCAACAGTGTATACCTTTAGATCCGACATTGACAGAGCCAACAAGGAACTGAAGAGTTCCGTCTATCGCCTGGGTTCACACAATTTACTGCCAAACAAACACCTGGGAACGTGCGGTAGATTCCGAACAATAGCAATCACCATATTTCTATGATAATTTATCATCATCATTTTAACCCACTAATCTAATTATTTTCAACTTTTTTTTTCCGTTTCATAATGTACATCGGAATAGCTTCAGCATATAGACGACAATTATTCTGTGATGACCAGCAGCACAATAAAAAACGTCCGTCCAATATTCTGGCATGGTGACAAGTCGAAACTGCAAATTGAAGTTTCATTTTTGTCCACTGTCGATAAATTCCTTTGATGACACCATGTACTGTATATATCGTCCCAACACTCTTATTTTTAAATTAAATTGAAGAAACTTTTTTTTTGACGAAATTGAAAATAAACTGCTTTTTTTTACCTCATTTATTTCTCTTTTATAAAGGTTTGTTCAAATTTTTTTTTTCTATTTTTATTATTGAAAAATGCCGTTTATATAGATTCTAAAAGGAATGTCAAAGAAATCTGTTAGGAATTTATGTAGGGTATTTAAAAGTGTAATTTGGTAAACTTCTCCTACTGAGATTAGATTGAGCTAACTTGTAAACAATCCCAAATTGTATTTCTGTTTGAAAACTGTACGTTGAAAGGGTTGGTTGTAGCTTGACGGTGTGCCTAATTCCGATTTCAAATGTAGCTTTGTTAGAGTTTTTTATATTATATTTAATAACTCTGTGTATATATTTGACCAGGAGTGTCTGGTCACGTGTGTGGATTTATTGTATATATATGGTGATTGGAAATAAATTGAAGTTGAAACCAAGGCTACGGTCGCCTGCTTCCACTGCGCTTCTGGTGACCACCAAAGCCGAAGCTGTCCAACTCTCGCCAACCCGCGCACGGCCAAGTGCGCTAACTGCTCAGCCAAGGGCCTCTCTGCCGACCACGAGGCAAGATCAATGTCTTGCCCAACTGCCAGAGCTAGAGCTGCAAAGTTCTAGTCCTCTCGCTCTCTTCCTGCCTCCTGACCTCCGCGGACCCAATCCGTCCTGACCTGCCTCTTCCCTTAGGAGATCCTGTTCTCCCCAGCCTGGTCATAGTACTTTGTATATATTCCGCTTTACGCGGCCATTGGGGCTCAAAAATCATTTTATTTTGGTTAACAGCCCCGTAAATAAAGATATTTCCAAGTGAAGTTGAGTTTTGTAAGACCAGTGCTTTGAAACTAGTTAGGATTTTGGAAACCCCGCTACATTTCAGAGGAACACTTGTGCGCCAAACTCTAGGTTGAAGAGTGAATTGCAGAAAAACAGGGAGAAGAAGTTTAAAGAACAAGCTTCAATATTTGTACAATAGGACCCGACTTGGTCAGGTGGAGGCTTGTTTGAGGAGGTCCTCTACCCAACACATGTTTTTGGTTATACTGTAGAATTTGAATAATTAGAACGTCGTTAATTCGAATATTTATCTTGGTCCCTAGAATTTCCTATAAATATAATTATCGTTTTTAATTCGAATTTTTTGATAATTCGATTTTTTTTTTGTCCGTTGGGCTTTGAATTATCCAAGTTTGACTGTATTTTCAATTCATTTTAGAAAGGAGAATGAATAAACTATTTGTCGCAAATGTTAAAAAATATATAATGTAAACTGGTATGTAACCTCACATACCAGTGATATACATATTTCGGATCCCCTGTAACTCGGGAGTAGTTTGGTGTCATATCGTCCCAGTCGTGCATAGACATCGGTAGAAATCCAGTAAGTGTGTTGAGACGTGATTGAGACTGAAGAATATGGAAATGGAAAAATAAATTGAAGATCAAGGGATGATTTAGATCCGATTATATATGTAATTTTTATAAGACATTAATGCTTCATCAAAACATACGAAATGAAAGCATTAAAGCACAAATATTTATTTACATATAAAACAAACTTCTACTGTCCTTACTGCGATAAAAAAATATTGGGAGGGCTTGGCTCATCAATGGTGAACCCGCCCAGCGGTTTTGCCAATTTAATATACCAGACCGCTTCTCTTAGAGCTCTAATACTGGGGCAAACTCAGCCTCAACGACCAGAAGTATGGTCCGAGGGGCTTCCTGAGAGATCAAGAAATAGGTATTTATAGCCAAATCTGGTGAAACAAAAATTAACTAAACGTTAATTTAAGCGCTCTGCCATCTAAAGTGTTCATATCATATGAGAGGTTAGGATATGCTTATTTTGTGTTTATAAAATATCAATTTTCTATTTTTAAAATTATATTTTCCATATATATTATATATTCTAGAATAAATAGAAAAAAGCGATATCTGAAAAACGGTAGATCGGCCTTGTTCTATTCTTGACATGTCTTCCATTTACTTAATGTAAGACAGTGCTAAGATGTACCTTACATCAAAGAAGAACTCAAGATATATGCGTGGTCTTTAAGAGGAAACCAAGAACAATTAATGTCTGGCTGGAATGAATTTTCTGGCATATAGAATTCTGTATTTCAAGAAGTCTTCAACTCCAGAGCAATCAATTAATCTCATCAGGCTCCAAACCCAATTATCGTAGATTGAACACGCTCAAATTATTCAGCAACCCTTGCATTTTATTGAAAACTAATTTTCAACAAACTCATAGAAGCGAAGGCTGTTGGAAGGAAGGTCGCAGGTTAGGAAAAACAAGGCTGTTACGCATTATAAAATGTTAGACCACGAAAAAAAGTGGGTATTATATCTTCTTTTTTTTTTTCGAAAAGGGAAAAAAAAGTTTGCAATTCTTTTAGAGAAAGGATACTTTAGAAAATATATTTACTCTCTAGAATAAATTAATACTCGCTTTAATCTTTCATTTTTATTTCTTCGAGGCCTCCTCGGGGAGGTAGCTGTGATTTTTTTTTTAAAGTGGAGACTCCAGAATCCATTTTATTTATTGCTTGTCCAGCTTCATTAATAACGCTCGATTTGAAACAGAAAGGCTGAGAGGAAAATGAATTCCTTTGCAAAGCAAAAAAATCGAGACCCGCTCTAGTGAACGCAAGATTAAAAATAAATAAATCCATACCGGATTAGGTTGGAAGAAAAATATTTATCTAAGATTTTATTTTAGACTTTTAAAATTGATATCAGTTTTGTCTAATACAGTGACGTCTCTTTATACACACTTGTAAGGACCTTTTAGGTATATAACTTTTATTAGGTCCCTGCCATCGTTTTCATTACAATGTTCATTCTAAAATCTTTCTTAAAACTTTCTTCAATCTGTAAATTATTTTCCTCGAATACACTGCAATTGATTTCATTTAACTAAATTTTCATACCAACTCTTTGTAAATATTTCAATTGTGTTGATATTTTTTTTCCTTTTCGTTTAACTAAATTGCATACTAATTCTTGTACATATTTCAAGTGATATTTCTTTTTCTTTCTATGTTTAGTTTACCTTTAAAATGAAAGTGTCCCTAGTGGGACATAGAGATCTAAGTAAAAATAAAAAATAAGATGTAATTAATTAAGAAATCATTAACATATTCTCTTCATTTCTTTTTATTCTGGTCAGCCAGTCCTCCGCCACTATCGCAAGCTAAGTTTTACCATTGAACCGTTATTAGCAGCTGGTTTGTATCCAGCTGGGTGATCCTAAGTCCCGTCTATTATGTAAAGCTTTGTATGAGCGGTTTATAGCAATTTATTCTGGCTCTGTATATGATCTTGTTGTTGTTTTTCCCATATTTGTTATTTTGAACCTATTTGTTATTAGTTTATATGGGGAATAATTTCTTAGGTTCAATTAAACAAATATAATAAAACAGATTTGACCAAATTAGTAAGAAGTGGTAGTAACATAAAGGTAACCCAGGCTCCTGGAGCGTATCCTTAGATCGCCAATTACCCAGGTAGATTATTTAAAAAAACGCGTTCAGGTTATAAATGATAGGAAATATTTAAGTTGACGAATGTTATAAATTCTTTGGTTAAAGACAAAATTACTGATTTCTCCAAATATATCAACATATATTAATGTACAGTCAAGTTTGATGGATAATTAACCCAATATTTTTTTAAAATATATTCATTCATTTTCATTCATTCAGTCTAATTTAGCTTTTGCTTAGGATTTCTGATTTTTCAAATTTATATGAATGTTAAGAGCGTTTTTTCCCAGTCTCTATAAAACCATATGAGCGGGACTTTATTGTCTTATATATCTACTTTCCTTGTATCTTTTTTTTTTTTTTTGGAGGAGAAGAAAATACAAGCTAAGATATTTTAAGTTTGAAATGGTATATTGATTTTTAAAAAGGATTTTTTTGTCAAGTCGATAACCGATATCCTAGAGAAGATGCTATTAACCTCCAAGATAAATTCTATAGGAGATATAGGGTGGCGAAATTGGCAGGACTTGCGCCACGTCTCTCATTTCTTACAAAAAAAAAAAAAACTTTTAAGTAACACAAGTCGCTAGAGAGAAAGAATACCTAATAGAAGAATAAACTTGGAAATATTTCGTGGAATATCTTCAAAAGGCATTAAAACAAGGATTTTTCTCGATATTCTTTGAACAATGGGAGCATTTTCAAATCGGGAGATATGTCGCAATAACAGATTTGGCAAATTCACTGCCAAGATATCCTTTTGGCAGATTCGGCTGAGTTCATGACTGAAACCGCTCACGAAGAACTATGTCCCAATTCATACAAAAAGAACATTCAGTAGAATATCTTTATGAGATCGCTTCAATAACATGGATGCTCTTGGAATTTGACGTTCACAAGAGAGGTTGAAATAGATCGGCCTTGTAGTTGTAAGATGTATTTAATCACAAGTTAGCTCGATTACAAAGGTCCAAATTTTCTATGAATAAACATACGGTCGATATTGACTATACAAACTTCGATTGGTGATAAATCAGCTTTCTATATTTGATTTTACTATTTACTGAAGGTAGTGGCGTTAAAAACTGTAAGGTAACCGAGGCATGAGGGCAACAATAGATTCTCTCTTGCATGATTATAATTTTATGTAAATAATTATACAATATGTGTAACGTTTAAATAAATAAAGCTTGTTTCCTTCATGGAAGTAGGATGTTTCAATGGCGTCTGAACCTCACATGTAACCAAACTAGGCTCTGGTGTGGACTACAGGTGCAGCTACAAACATTTACCCACCATGAGGTGAGAGTAACAACAACAGTCTAGTAAATGTCCGGGGGATTCAACCAAGCGACAGATGGTGGTATGGAAATTGATAATTAGAAACAATGGTTAATAGACATTTTCTAGGGAATGGGAGTTGAAGATGGTAAACGCTTAATCGACACTTTTTGAGTCTAAAAATGAACATCAACACTTCTCCTTCAAAAAAAAGGTTGAAATTAATATCGCAAAATTACTGAAGCAAAGTATTTCCATTTAAAGAAGAGGTGTTCTCTTGTAGTACATATCTATTAATATAATGTCTGTCTGTATGTGATGTCTGTGCGTAATACACGATTTCAAACTGCTGAGGGTTAATACTTGATATTGTTCAGCGATTGTTCAAGACATGTTTATAAGAAAAATTAGAACAAAACATGGATTTCTTTGCGCACTGGTGTAAGAGGCGGGGACATGATGGTAGTTAATCATCAGAAGATGTCTTCAGCCTACGACAGTAATTGGAGGAGCAGCGGATTATTGTGGGGCTTACGGTGATTTGTCACCAGGCGGCCACTAAAACTTGGATAGCTTCTATCAATTACTGCTTTTCACATATCCAATATTATACCAATCTATCTGTCGCGGAGGTAGACCCCGATATGGCTGTACCACGGAGAAAACTTTCCCTGTAACGCTTCAAGAAGTTGAAGACTCCAGAAATAACTTTGAACGAGTTTTAAAAGAATTAAAAGAAGTTGTAGTACATATCTCATCTATAAATATAATGTCTATATGTGATGTCTGTATGTAATACACGATTTCAAACTGCTGAGAGTTTATACTTGATATTTTCAGCGATTGTTCAAGACATGTTTATAAGAAAAAATAGAACAAAACGTGGATTTCTTTGCGCACTGGTAAGAGGCGGGGACATGAGTTTTAAGACTTGTAAAAGAGACATGTTTATTGTATCAGCTAGTAGCACGCTCTCCTCTAGCCACAAGCTCTTCTGTTGGCACAGGCAGCATCCCCTTTTATAAAGGTAAACAAATAAAAACAAAAGAAAATATACAAAATATCTATTTACATATAGAAGAAAGCAAAGTATATTTTTACATATAGGAGGTATGTTTTTCCAACACCATCCACAAGCAATATCAATGATATTGCTATTAGATAAGAAAAAATATCTGCGGGTACATATTTGGCCCGCATATGTTTCCACAATATTGGACTTATCTGAATGATACAATAGGTCTTTAGGGAATCATTTTTATAGTTGAGACCTCGAAATATACAGAACCTTGAACCAAACTTCCATTATAATTTTTCACACTGCAGGAAGGTCTCTGTCAAATATTTAAAAATCATATAAAAACTAACCTTGATATAACTACAAGAAAATAAGACCTAATCCAAATAAATTAATAGTGTGTAAAGTTTCGGTAACAACGTTGTTACTATCATCAGACAAAAGAATAAAATATTTTATACTTTTGTCTGATGGATGGTAACAACGCTGTTACATAAACTTTACATACTATTAATTTATTTGGATTAGGTCTTATTAACTTGTAGGTAAAATCTATAATATAAATTGTGCTTTATCCATAACCTTGATATAAATATTTTGTAGAAAAAAGGAATTTAAATTTTGCATAATAAATAATTATCAAAATTATATGGAAAATTTTCATTAAACTAACTGATTTCATTTACCCTCCCACTAGGGCTTTGTTAGAGTTGGTGAACGAGTGGCTAACACCCTCAATTCCCGACAGTCATTAACCAGGATTGTATCCCACGTTAACATTTAGTTTAATATGTGAATAACCTTCACATATTATTCATTGTTGTAAATATCATAAACTAGGTTGCTCTTTTTGAGCGGTATCTAATAAAGTGATTTTGGAACAAGGAACGAGAGCTTTGTTTAACGCTATAAACGTTATATCGTTTGGGGACAAAAACTCCTTTATAACTAAAGGTATATCCAAATTCAGGAGGGCTTGTAACCCTTGATTTAAACTTGACGTCACTTCGGAGAAGGCTTCAAGTTTGATGTAAATATTTGTATGATTTCTATTGTTTATAGCTGTAATTATATTGGAACTTTTTTGTATCATTGTTAACTATAAAGTTTGTTTTTCAATCTTTAACGCTATAGGCGGTACTCTAAAATAGCGTTAAAATACACGATAGTTTGACTGTATTACACAAATAACATCAAACTCTCTTTAGAAGCCTACCATCAATCAACTAATGGGTTCCAAGTAAACTACTTGCCGATGGAGAATATTGAAATACCTATTAAACACTAGTCGCTTAGTTGATCTAAATATTCTCTTCCATTAGCTTTGGGGGATTGTAATAAAATGTTTAAATCTAGAGAATTAAAAACATATATTTAAAATTCGAAACTATTATAGACGCGTATGATTCTTTTTAAAAATAAACAATTTCTACTGTCCTTACTGCAATGGAAAAATTAATGGGAAGGCCTAGCGCATCAATTTTCCATTGCAGTAAGGACAGTATAAATTATAATACAATATAATATACAGTATAAATTGTTTATTTTTAAAAATAATCATACGCGTCTATAATAATTTCGAATTTTGATAACAGATGGCGCACTAATGCATCATAAAATAGTTTAAATTTATTAAAATACATCTTAAAATGTATCCCAGAGTACACTTTTACTTTTGTACTATTATTTTTGATATTTATATAATAATCTCAGAGCAATGTCGCCCACCAACATAGCTTCCCAGAGATCCATGTCTGACTGGATGTCAAGTTCTCTGTATCAGCCAGCTAGATCCTGTTAGATGTAAGGGGCTTTGTGGGTTGTCAGGATTCTGACTATATTCTGGGATCAAACCTTCTAGTCGTATTTTCCTATTTCTTATTAGATCCGTCATTCTGAGTACGCTGAGTTTTCCTCGTGTTTATTCTCTGTATAAATTGTTCCATTTATTTTCTTGAAGCATTTTGTTTCTAAAGTCAGGATTCTTTTTTCTTCTCTTTATTTCGAATCGTCCAAGCTTCCAATCGGTAAGTGGCTGTTGATATGTATCAGTAGAGTTTGGAATAAATGTCTTTTTAAACTAACAAAACTACAGAGAGGGTTCAACACTGATTAGCTGGGCCTCTTAATCTTTTTATCTCATTCCAGTAAGGATAGCAAAATATATTTTATTTGAGAAAAGGTGCTAAATAGCTTCTATTCTAAAAGACAGATGACACGCTAATACGTTCCTAATACTACTTATTTAAGTCGACTATATTAGGCTGGGAATTGAGATGGCGAAATTTCTAGAAGTGTTCAACATTGATAAGCTAGACGCTGTAAAAATATATTGTCCTCATAAAAATTCATATTAAAAAGTATATATTTATACTTGAAATACATACATATTTGAATGTAATTCTACTATCCTATAAGCTTATGTCCATATTTTTCTTAAAAACCATTTCTGAGATTCCATCCTTCAGTGCTGCGTATATAAGCAAAATCGTCCAATTCAGTATTAGAGCTCTGAGAAGCGGTCTGGTGGATTAAATTGGCGAAACCGCTGGGAGGGTTCACCACTGATGAGCCAAGCCCTCCCAATATATTTTTTCATCGCAGTAAGGGCAGTAGAAGTTTTTATTATGTAAAAAAGAAACATTCGTGCTTTTAAATCCTTTCATTTTATATAAAAAATAACCACACAAACACACAAAAAAACTTTTAATTTTTGAAAATATTGATGGTTTTAATAATTGTAATTATCACAATAGTTTCGGTACAATTCAGATAAAGGAAACAGTTTAGTTTAAATACGGTACACACACCAAATAGTTATTTAAAACAAGTATAACTACACATAAAAGCAGAACGACAAAACAAAAATTAATTCTTATTATAACATTTGCGTTTAAAAATACACAATAAGTAAATCAATCGTTGTGATTTATGAAAAAAAGTGTTTATGTGTTAAATTCCTGAAGAAATAACCTAAAAAATCGGTGTGTCGACATTTTAGTCACTAGGGAAGAATATAATAGATGGGGATATGCTACGCAACATTTGGTGAGAAACACACAAAGGTATCAAACTGATTTAATTTACCCGATCCACGCTTCAACTGATAATCACAATAAAAGCTTTGTTGCTTATAACGTCACTTCAGGGAATTGTATTGGAAATATGTTTTTTTATTCTTGGTATTGTGTTGGGTGTGAATACTAATGTATTACCTTCTTTAGGTGTATCTTCAATACCAGTCAGGGAACGCCATTTTACTCTGTTCTGTTACCTCTCGATCTTCTAATTCCAGGCTGATCATCGAACTAAGACTTCTTCTTTCATTCTTAAAAATGTATCCCTGCACTATAGTCGATATATTATATATCTGAACCTCAGTATCCTGCAAAATTTATTTTCTTTTGTATTACTTCATTTTACTCCATTAGGAAAAGCTATATTACATATTAAATCTTATTCAAGTTTCTTTATCTTTTTATCATCTCTCTCTCTCTTTAAGACCCCCTCTTGGTCTGGAGGAGGATCCTATCAAAGTGGTGGAGCTTTCCTAGCTCATAAATCATTGTAAATTCTCATTATTTTTCATTTATTTTTTTAAATGTATTATTGACTAGATGTCAATTAAAGTGCTTCAATAATCTCTCTCTCTCTCTGTCCATTTCTGATCTAAAAGATTATTCCTAAATACCAGATGTCAAAGGAATGAACTTTCATCCCTAGTTCTTAGATGCATCTTCAGATGCATACAAGAAGCTGGGTTTAGTTGTTGTCTTTTAACAAGTTGATATAGGAATGACACATATAGGATAAATTGTTGGGATTTTTGAAAACAAATAGACACAGGATTTGAATTCGGTCTGAAAAAAGGGTAGGAAAAAACTTTAATTCGATTACGGAAGTGAACTTTTGGTTTTAACTTTCTATCCAACATTTCTGTGCTTATTTTACACAGATTACTTTTCTAAGTGCATCTCTGGTGATTAAATAAAGTCTTATTCTCCAATACCTTCCACATCAACTAGAATTAATATCTATTGCTCAAAATCTCACTTTAAAAAAAAAAACAGAAATTTATTGAATCAAAATATTAAAAAAAAAAACATTAAATATATTTATGCTTAGAAGGTGAAATGTGTGATTTTCTAAAAAAAAGCTATTTGACGTTTTTAAAGAGAAGCATTTAAAAAACTATGTATACAAAAGGGGCGAAACTAAAAGTTCTAATAAAATAAAATGATATAAAATAAATATTTACTCACAGAACCATCAATAATGAATGCGGCAACACCGTGTTGCAGAAAATATGAATCCATTATTATCATTAGAAAGCTACTTTGAGGAGAGAAAGGAAAAAATGGGAAAATAATCCTTAAAAAGAGAAAAGCTAATTAAAATGGGAGTGTGGAATAAAAAGGGATTAACGATCTGAGGTTAAAAAAACTATAGGCGCCATTTTCAGAGATTAGGGTAAATATTCCGTGATTGATCTGCTTTGCTGAGATTCCCCATTGGATTCGTCAATAGCGATAATTCTTTAGATAACTATAAGAAAGAAAATAGGTGAAATATGGCATTGAAAAAAAAGCATGTACAGCCGAGAAGACTCCCCTGAAGACGAATATTTTCCCTGCAGACAATCCCCTAACCCAGGGGAAAAAAGACTCGTTCGCTTAATAGTTTCATTTCGATTATAAATGGCGCGTTATTGGCTTATGTTTTAAGACACGAACAAGTGGTTCCATGATGATAGCGAGTTTTGGTTGGTGAAGAAGGATTAAGGTGCCAGTCCAATTAAACCTGTTTGAATCTTCTCAGGAAATACAGAACACCGGGATATGTTGTTACCTTTGTATCTTTAACCTCTCTGTTCTTCGCTCGACATGCCCATTGTGTTAACCGGCTTCCGTCTAGTTCAGGCGTCGGCAACCTGCGGTTCGCAAGCCAAATGCGGCTTTTTGGATGTGAAGCTGCGGCTCTTTATATAGTTCCATACGCAAATATTATTTATATGAGTACTATTTATTATTGGCAAGAAGATATTTTTTAGCTCTTTAAAAACTTTGATATTTTGTAAATTGTAATTTTTGACTCTTCCGACTCAAAAGTTTTCCGACCCCTACCCCAACTTCAAAGTTAGGAAGAAACTATAAATGCACTCATTGGTAGACTCGAAGCCATCCAAGCCCCTGCCTGAAGAGCCAGTTTTGCATATCGGGTGTTGAGCGACAAGGTTTCCTGGATGATAGAACTGATGTCTTCTACGTAGCAATTGAAGACCTTGAGATGATTTGATTGAATTTGAAGGGTAGGTTCCTGTCGTCAAATGTGACAAACAGAAGAATCAAGGTTTAATGTCGCAAGAGGTGACCACTTTTTACGAGAGGAAATAAAAAAGATGACACATAGTCTTTTGGCTATACAAGCAGCTTCTACATTCCAATGGCTACTGAAGATTCAAAGAACATATTAATATTCATGTGGCACACTAACATAGATCAAAATCACCGACAGTAAAATGAATAGGGAGAACAAAAACTGTTTTCGGAAGAAAATGGCGGAAGTTTGCTAGAGACTGTAATGGTATGGGGAGTTATCTAAATGGATTTGTTTGGAGGAAATTGGCAGGAAACTGAGTTAAGGCCAAACGTCTAGACGCCAGGTAGACATGGATTGGTTTATTTACATATTAGATAAGATAGACATTGTTAGATAGTTGGTAAATTCTAGAAATGAACGAGTCCTTTCTCAACCACACAAAAAACAATTATCCTTTTATTCCCATCTACTGTCCTATCAAGAGATGCACTGTGTTGGTTTCTATTTCAATTGTTGAGAGACTTGGAATAAATCTGGATAGAATATTCCTTGACAGGGATTTTCATCGAAACAAATATTGGTTGATGTATAGGACTTATATCTACATGTATTAATTCTCATCTCTAATGAACGTATCCTAGGGGTTGGCAACCATTTTAGTCGGAAGAGTCAAAATTACAATTTACAAAATTTCAAAGTTTTAAAAAATCACAATTTTTTTTCTTGCCAATAATAAATAGTACTCGCATAAATAATATTTTCGTATGGAACTATATAAAGAGCCGTAGCTTCACATCCAAAGAGTCGCATGTGGCTCGCGAGCCGCAGGTTGACGACCTTCTTACCTATCCCAATCAAACTATCCTATGCCCAACTGGTTTCCAAATTATAACACATTATTAATTTGAAAATAGAAATTTATCTCTCTCTCAAACACAAAACCTTTTGTATATGTGAATGTACATATATGTAAATGTGAAAAAAAAAACAATAAGAAAAATAAATGTTTCTCAAGAAGCCTCTGGCACCAAAAGGTTTTTAAAAATATTAAATTGACAAATATCACATTTTGTGAACTTATTTGAGTCTTCTTTTGATTTTGCTGTAAAAGCTCGTGATTTCTCGATCTCTATTTGAAACTCCGTATATAGAGGAATGCAGAAGAGGTGGATTACAAGGGTTGAATCTTCCAAATGGTACCTAGAGCGGGGACACTAGATAGAGCATTTATACTGAAGCATGAACTTACTTGTGCAACGGCTTCATTATCATTGTGCGGAACAAGCTGACGTTTCTCCAGCCCCACACCATATCCAATTGGGAGTTTGGAGTGAAGCCAAGCCAGAGAATTCCTTGCCTATTGTCTCATCTAATATTTCCTGGTCCTATCCACTCAATGATGCCTTCTTCTTCTTCCTTGGTGGCTGTCCACTAATCTTTCCTTTTATTGGGATCTAATAACCTACTGCGCAACAATTCCTAGTTTATTTGTACTCTGGCTTCTTTAATAAAGTATGAAATATTGCGTACTTCCCGCTCATGGGAAGAAATGTATCTCAAGGTGCAGAGAGTTACTTAGAGGTAGAAACGAAATAAATTTGTAAACTAATGGTTGAAACAAGAATTGTATCAGTCTGGTCTCTATTACTTTTGGTTATTCGGCTTATATAGTGAATAACAGTAGTGTTTTGCTCAGTAGTTATTTTGCTCTTTGGATTCTTTAATAAAGTATGAAATATTGCGTACTTCCCGCTCATGGGAAGAAATGTATCTCAAGGTGCGGAAAGTTCCTCACAGGTGTATAGACAGAAACGAAATAAATTTGTAAACTAATGGTTGAAACAAGAATTGTATCAGTCTGTTCGCTATTACTTTTGGTTATCCGGCTTATATAGTGAATAACAGTAGTGTTTTGCTCAGTAGTTATTTTGCTCTTTGGATTCTTTAATAAAGTATGAAATATTGCGTACTTCCCGCTCATGGGAAGAAATGTATCTCAAGGTGCGGAGAGTTCCTCACAGGTGTATAGACAGAAACGAAATAAATTTGTAAACCAATGGTTGAAACAAGAATTGTATCGGCTGGTCGCTATTACTTTTGGTTATTCGGCTTATTTAGTGAATAACAGTAGTGTGGTTGGTGATTCATTGAAACAATCCATGTAAATTATTTATATTGGCGACGATAAACATGTTATATTAAAATATTATTTTATTCAAAATTATATTTCATAGATTCAAATACTCTGCTAAATCGACCGCCAAAGGTCACGCTTCCCCCATAAAAACTCATTGTTGTTTTTTCCCGAGGGCCGGCTCAAACCTTTTGTACATTATGTAAATAAGTTTTTAATTTTTTTATTTTTACGCCTTAATCCAGGCAGTACTTTTATCAAATTATGATTTTATATATTCCTTTAGTACAATTAAAGCTATTTTTGATAACTAATTTTTATTAATATTATTCTGTAACCACAACTGCATTACCATAGCATAATCCTCAAGTTAATCAAATTCAACAGAAAATCTCACTTTTTATAACATACATTGCCGGAGTTTTCAAATAGCGGTAAGACGTTTGTTTTCTCTCCTCAGTTGCCCCACAAATCAATCCGTTTATTCTGCCCTCTAGTATTCCGTTTACTAGAATGTTAAACAGGCTCCGTTCTCTCCGGCTGGTGACGTCTAGTTCGACATTGATTAAGAGTTACTCTAGTATGGCGCCGTCTAGGTGAACATTTACAGGTTAATAAAACGGCATATAGTAACAAAGTCAACTGCGCTTCTGCGCCTTTTTTTTTTGGAAAAAAAAAATGCATATAAGTAAATTAGTAAACAAATTTTATATATAGTCAGTTATATTGCCAAATGTATGAAATTAAGTTCATTCGAATCTTTCGGGTCACTTTTGAAAATTTGAATTTTTTTTTTTTTTCAAAATAAATATCGTCTCTCTCTCTTTTCCTTTTTTTATTATTATCAAGGAAGGCGTATATTTCATGTTGATCAAAATCGCGCTACGCGTGTCATTGTTGCTTGTCACCGTCAACTTATTTTAAAGGATCATCCCAAAATGAATAAGAATATCATTGAACGAGAGAAAAGAATTCCCTAAGGCCTGATTAATTCGGGTACTTGTTTAAGCACTCAACTCTTCAATTAGTAGTAATCAAAGAAAGCCCATGGAATAACTGAAATAGCTGGAAGAATATTTTTGATATCTCCAAAGCCATCAACAAAGTTTGGCATGAAGCCCTTTTATACAGAATGTCAAAAATAACTTGCCCGGTGACATCACCAAAATAACAAGGAGCTTTCTTTGTGATGAAACCTCAGAGTGAAGGTCAAAGACGTTTTGTCGACATCAAAAAGCCCAGTCCCCCAAGGTTCAGTCATTAGTTCCACCTCTTCTAACATATACATAGATGACTACCCTTGCCCCGAAGAAGCGTCTTTGCATTTATATGTAGACGATGCCTTAACATTAGCTTCAGCATATGATTTTGATACAATCTACCTCTCTCTACTCCAAGAAGCGCTCGTCTTTGTCAATATATGGTATGATGAATGGCGGGTTACTCTGAACCCACAAAAAACGGAAGCTATTCTTTTTTTCAGATAGAAGATATAAAAAAAAACTCCAGATGACTTAGGTTTGTCTAACGAACCAATAAAATGGAAGAACAGCGTCTGCTACCTGGGCGTCACCCTCAACGAACATCTGATCTTCCAAAAACACGTTCAGAACCTAACAAATCTCACAATGGCAGCACAGCACAGGCTAGCCTTGCTATTAGGAAACAATAGCAAGATATTTTTACATTGCAGGTGAACAATCTACGCATCGATTATAAGGCCGTTTCTTACCTATGGTCACACAGTCTCTATAAATGTAAAGAATAAAACGTTAAAAAAATTTAAAGCTTTTAAAACAGATCATCAAGAAAATAACGGATGCCCCATGGCTTTTCAAGATCAGTATCATTAAGGTAGATCGCAAGATAGAAAATATAAACGATTTCATAATAAGAACCTTGTTCGAATTTTATGAAAATTCAGAAAAATTGAAAACATAACCTTCCAAGATGCTTTGTCATTACAAACAGGAAACGGAGAAAAGGAAGCCTAAACTAAGTCAACTCCTCTGTCAATATTAAAAAAACGTTGACAAATAGAAAAAAAACGAAAGAAAAAAACATGTAGCGAGAAAAACCGAACGAGGAAAAACAGCCCAATTGAAAAGAAATAACATTCAGAACCTAGGAGTCCGTAGCAACCTTGTAAATACATGAAGACAATGTAAATGAGATGAACGGGCACATATTCTTCATTGTAAATATTTTGATCTGAGTGGCTGATCTTGAACTGGAACTATGCACACCATCATCGCTCTAGAACAATTTCAATTCCTAACAATTCATGAATCTACTGGCGTCCCCATTAGATGTGAACAAAAAGTCATTCTTCTTGCAATAATGGTGGATTGGTCTCTTCATGCTCGAAGACGGTCGTTGACGGTCAGCCTGCCTCTCAGTTGCTCCAGCGTTTGTCCAACGAGATCGTTTAATAGGATCGATTCATATTTTAGTGCCTAGTATTTAAGACATTCTACTTCACTCAGCTTGGTTGTATACCCATGTCGGAGAGATGATGCCCTATCATTATTATAAACAAGTAATATTTATAACATTGAAATCTATATTCATTATCCCTTCTTCATTATTGAAAATCTGAAGCAATGAGAAAACAATTAAGTTTTAAGAGCTTTGGTCATCAGTGGCTCATCAGAGCCCTCCAAGTTGTTTCGTCAATTTAATCTTCCAGATCGCTCTAGTAATGTATTGGGCTGACTATCTGAACTAGTCATTAAAGTATGGAAGGAAAATATAGTTTTGGTAGAACCTATAGGTTCCCCAAATACCCTTGTATATATGTGAAGTCTTGATTAATAATAATGTAACATTTTCTTAAGATCCAGAGCTGGGAACAACTACTATGAGAACAAAAGTATCCTGACAGAGAGAACTCCTATATTTATGTAATAGGGAGAGAAGAACAATAAATGGTGGAAAGAGCTATAACTCTGCCAGCTCTAGCAATAACATCCCGACATCATGTTACACACCAATCTTATTACCTAGGTATCATATAACAATGTACCTTACAATAATGGAACGAGTTATTGCTAGGTCTTATTGCCTTCCCTCAAACTGGTCTCTCACTATAACAATAATTATTATTATTATTATATATGTGAGTCTCTCCTAATATATGTATGCGACACCGGTATTCATAGGATCTGAGCAACATTATAACGCAATATATAGCTACACTCGATTTAAGATCAAGCCAGAGAACAATATATTATCTGTCTTAAATCCGATTCGGCCTTATATACGATGTTTTAATCACCATTTTCATATTTTGTATAGAGTCTTTTTCTCTCTCATTTCATATTTATGCTCAAAACAAATGCAAATAAACCTAATTTCTAAGACAATAAAACATTAACATTATTTATGGATATATATGCGTTGTGCTGTGCTTATATACGAATAATTTATAATAGAAAATTGGAATAGGATCTTTAAAATCTTTTAAACCTAATTCGTCTTAAATGCGAAAATATGTTAATACCAATAAGTTTCGATATCAAAATTGTATTTGTGGGACTTTGAACTGGTAAACCTCAGTCTTAAATATGATCTGGTCTTAAATCGAAAATGAACGCTGTATTGGAATTATATTATCAGAAAACAAATAACTTTGGCATATTCTTAGATACTCTATAGGATCTGAGCAACATTGTAACTCCATATATAGTTACACTCGATTTAAGATCAAGCCAGAGGACAAAAAAACTGACTTAAATCTGATTCGGCCTTATGTTTTTATAATCATTTTCATATTTTAGTAAAGAGCTAAATTCTCTCTAATTTTATATTATTACTCAATAAACTTCATTTCTAAGAATAAAACATTGTTTTTATTTATGGTTTTTTAATGTTTGTTGTAAATAGACAAAAGAATTGCTATAAATTATTAAATAAAAACAAACGATAGCAATGCGTCTCTTTATACATAAAATTTTTAATATGCTAGCTTTCGGATCTTATCGATCCTTCAACAGGCCAAGCTGTAAATTGAGAGAAAGAATATATATATAAATGTAAAATATTATTTATATACACCAACGAAGATAGAGAATAAAATATAAAATAAAATAAATATAAACACATTTCACGAGTTCACGTTTTCTCGTGGCCAGGCTGCTGTTGTTTCATTTCATTTTTCACCAACCACCTCTCGATAGGCCAAATACTCCGGAACCCCATCACCAGATCTAATATTAAGAAACGTCCCGACCAGCAACCATATGCCATTTACTCCATAGGTTGCCAAGATTGCAACGCTAAATATGTGGGTGAGACTGGCCGTTTCATTTACAACAGAATTTCCGAGCACAACAGAAATATAATAAACAAAGATCCCAAATCTTTGATCTTTCAGCATACCTCTAAAACCGGCCATGCCTTTAACCTTTCCGACCCAACCTGTCATTACCACAACATCAAATCCAAATATCAAAGATTATTAATAGAATCCTTCGTCTCTCAAGATTTAAACAGTATCAACAGGCGTATAGAACTACCATCTAAGTACCACTCATTCAAAAAACAGCCCAGCCATTAGAATAAAAGGACCAATTGACTATAAAAGAAAGCAGACTGAGCTTTGGACAGAGATGAAACAACAGCAGCCTGGCCACGAGAAAACGTGAACTCGTGAAATGTGTTTATATTTATTTTATTTTATATTTTATTCTCTATCTTCGTTGGTGTATATAAATAATATTTTACATTTATATATATATTCTTTCTCTCAATTTACAGCTTGGCCTGTTGAAGGATCGATAAGATCCGAAAGCTAGCATATTAAAAATTTTATGTATAAAGAGACGCATTGCTATCGTTTGTTTTTATTTAATAATGTTTGTTGTGCTTATATATACGATGTTTTAATAATAATTTTCATATTTTTGTAAAGAGCTCTTTTGTCTCAGTTTAAATCATTGCTCAATACAAATGTAAATAAACTTCATTTCTAAGACAATAAGACATTAATACTACTTATGGATTTTTATGTGTGTTGTGCTTATATATACGATCAATTTATAATAGAAAATTGGATTAGGATTTTAAAAATGTGTTTAAATTAAATTTTAGTTTCTTCCCAATTTGTGAATTGATTATGTTGGAAATAAAATCGTAAGGATGTAAAAGATCTAACAAAAGAATGTCGTAAAACGAGGTGATTTGAGAGGCCTAATACGGATTGATTCGGTAGTTTAAGGGTTTAGCGAGAGGTATACACCGGATTAGTAGTCTAATATAGATTTGGAACTGTTTGGATGAAGATAAATTGACTTTAGTTCATCTACACGTTTAGATGATCGCAGTGAGGAAAGTGAAGATCGCTGAGTAGACATTGCCGTGACAATACCATCAACAAACTTCCCTTCAAGAAGTCCCGTGGCAACGATAAAGCTCGGAAGAAAATATGTGCACAGCCATTAGGATCAGTCTTTTAATCACATCCTCGTCAGTGTCTACTATACATATGGATCAGAGAGTCAATATGGAAAGAGCTTTATAACACAAATTCTTAATTATTTATTAAAAACCTAACCGATGATTTCCCTTTACCAATCAAACGATGTATAGCTCAATCGAGAATACTATTTACAGTCTTAAAAAAAACACGTTCTGACGTTTGAGGCCAAAAACTTAATGTGTACACTGTGTGACAAGGAAACTACTGAAGAACTCTCACATTACTTGCTTAATTGTACAGCCCTTGATGCAGAGAGGAAGGCCCTGTATCAACAAATCAAATGTACCAACATTTCACCCTACGTATTGCTTTCAAAAATATCAGCAAATAAATCTAATGCAATAGCTTACTATAAATTTTTAGATCATCATTATGTAAGGACCAGTCAACACGTGAATGACTTTGAGACGAAGAGTAAAGCCAGTTCAATTTCTATGTAAATAACACAAGATGATTATTATCTTACCCAATTGGGGAGAATCTGTATGGGGCATGTCCGTAATAAAGACTTTTGTGTGTTAAGTATTTATTAAAACTCGGTTATATAAGAAAAACAATCTTCAAGAAGGAAATTATTACGGGTGGAAATTGGCAATGTGCCTAACGAAATATGAGAATAAAAATATGTTTTTACGATTATAAAAATAATACCTTATTATATAAATATACAAGGGTCGGTCAATAAGTAATATACACAATGACTTATAGAAAAATATATTCAAATATTTTATTATCATAAAAATAATGTTTTCTTATTAAATAAACATTCCTTTTTTCATATTTGCAAACAGAATTAAGATAGCTTTTGTTTTTTCAGTTATGTAGCGTTAAAAGTAAACACTAGAATCCGACAAAGGTCGGTGATGGAGTTTTCTGGTTAAGTCTGGAGACATTTCAGCTATTGTAATTTACTCGAAGTTTAAAGTCTGTGTATGGAAACAAAACCCAAGGATAGAAGCACAATACAAAGATGGATTCAGGGCTTCCAGACTAGTGATTTTTGTAAAATTAAATGCAAAAGGGAAAACACATTTGTATAAAAATATATTGAACAATACCGTAATATTATTTTTATAAAATGTTTAATAGTAGAGAATATAAAATAAATAGTGAAAATTTAAAACTTCCAGAGAGATATTTCTAAAATGATAAATTTAAACGTTTGTAACCCAATATTGTCACCAAAATGGAGGGTTGTATTCTAAATGAATTCGTGGCATTTAAAGTAAGGACAGAGCTCTTTGGAATGGCAACAAATCAAGTTAACCAATTAGCGGAGAAAATTAATTAAACGTGGGTTAATTAAATATTAAACTGTGAAACAATCTATTACACAAATCTTTCGATGGAAACAAGCGATTGTTATAAATTCTAAGGTAACATAAACGTTGAGTGGAGTTCATCTAAGTGGTAGGAAATATAGCGTGTGGTATATGGCGGTGGATTATAATAATTTAGTGATGCCATGTGTGGCCGGACACCACCTTCCTCTTCTTCTTTCTTATCTCTGAAGTATAATGTGAATGTCTTTGTCATTAAGACTGGGAGCACTACTCAGTGGCAGGCTGACTTAGCTCCAAAATGAAATGGCTGCCTGTGACATGAGGAACAGACGCCATGTGCAACCGCTCCTAACATGGAGTACAGACACTGCTTATCCTGTATCCCTGGATCAGGAGCTCTTACAGGGTACTATCAGCCGTGCCAGCTGAGCCCAAGTTTTTTTAGCGAGTTTGTTACTGCTCCCCCTTCTCCTGAGTTCTATAAAGTCCAAATTGGCCCGGACCTATCCAGCCACCAACTGCAGACAACCTGTTGGAAGAGAGAATTACTGGCATGGTTGGTTCTACTGGATCGGCGATTTCATGATATTGTATCAAAGTATTTATTGTTAATGAACAGATTATTAATTTTTATATTTTCTACGTGATATTTGGTAGAGATGCTGGGTAGATTAGGAAAGACAAACTGAAGATTGCTTAGGAGACCTTGAAGCCATGGTGCTGTGATGCTATATTTTTTCTAAGACTGGCTCCAAGATTCCACCGTCGTGCCCAAGCCTACTTAAATACGATGTCCCTATTGACAATATGACGCCGAAGCCGCTCTTCAAGCCCAAAAGAAAGGACGCAAAGCTACTACGGAAAGGTTCCAAGACTCCGAAGCAATTCGTGGAAAAAGCACGTCTGATCCATGTCAGAAACAACAAGATTTACAAGCTGTGGTCACAGCTCCCACACGAAAGGTGTTATGTAGCAAAGGATTTATTACTTAATGAACAGAGTAATAATTTTTCATATTATATTTTCTATGTGACAATATAATTTACACCGAAATCTATCTAGAACGAAATTGAAGGCACATGAAATGTTTTCGTCATTTAGATGGAGTTTTCCATTATAAAAGTGTTTAGTTAGTAGAGAGCTTTCCATTGAAGGTGCCGTTAACTGTTTTCTTGCAGAGAGAGTCTATAGTTCTCTATGTAGTTTCGTTATATATAGTTATTCAATGAAATAATACACTTCACTATTTATCAAGTTAAACTTTTAAACCCCTATAAAATATCCATGTATAGAAGGTAAACCTTATTCCCCTCGTAAAATGAACATTTTCTAGCATGATAACTTTGAAATTGCTAATTAAATGGACAAAGCGAGAGCAATCCTTCCAAATATTTTAAAATCATTTATTTATATTTATAAATCACTATTTAATTAAAATTGTGATATTCTAATTAATCTATTTCTTCAGTATAAGAGAGAAAGTGGGTAGCGACAATTGCGCACTCGCAAAGCCTTCCTAAATCCCAGTGGTTGAAAACACCAAGATCAATAAAGGACCCTATTCTGCAACACCACAAAAGTGCTGTTCAACATTTAAACCGCTCAAGAAGTCCTTCAGATTTTTAGCTGGGCTCGAAGCAGAAATAAGGAATTAAATATTTAAATTTAAAAGAATGTTTTAGTGTCATTAGAATCCTTCAAATCTACTTCAGTTTTTATGGTCTTGAGTAGGTCGTTTTCTCGAGAGAAACCAAACTTCTCGATCTTGGGCTCTTTTATTTCTTCATAGCTCAGTCCATTATACCTTCCAGTTCTTTCTTCATTAATCCGCTTCCTCTTAATACACACACACACAAAGCTTTATTAAGACCAGCGGTCTTATACAGATTCACCACAGGAAGAAATAATAGATGGAGCTCCTATACTCCAGGCAGCGCAGCACCCAACAGCTTCCTCTTATAATATATGTTTCCCATCTAATTGTATTGCCCGATGATCTTCAACATCCCTCCCATATCCTCAAAACTCATATATGAATAAAGACAGACAGAGACTCTATATAAGCTCAGAATGAATATACAATAGTTGTAGCGGTCTGGTACATAACCGTTGGGATGGTTCACCACTGTGTGATATAAGCTAAGCTTGTTGTTGTTGTTGTCGTGTCCAATGAGTCTCAGATGTCCCCATGCATCTCTATCACAGCAGCAGCAATGTCCACTATCTTGGGTGTGT